>OX639993.1:98534091-99734091 GCA_951828415.1 Anomoia purmunda | reverse complement strand
AAAGAGGAGATAGGAGAGAAGAACTACTTTCACAGTCAGGGCAAATTAAACGAAACGATATTAAAGCTCAGTTATATATTCAAAGAAACTTACAAATCGATTAATATTGTTATTAATTTATTTACTCAACCGTTTAAGTTAATGTACTTAAAATTGTATCTTCTTATACTTAACAGTTTCACTTCAAATACTTACAACAGTTTTAGTTAATATATGTACTTATGTATATATAATTGGGATTGGTTGATTACAAAACTAAGGTACTTCGGCTTTTTTCTTTAAATAAACACAAATGTAAAATCATGTAATATGTTCTGCATACAGGTACTTTTAAATAAAGCATTTTTGACAATCATTCCGTCCTTCTCAAGCATCTTCCTTTCTTTTTGCTATTTCGAGGAAAGTCACTTGCTTCGATTCCTTTTCTTTTCACCTCCTTCGCCTTTGGATTTGGGGTAGTCGTAACTTTCTTTGTTACTGCTTGGCTGCTCATCTGTACTCCCGGCTTTATTGAACTATCCATCGCACTAATATTTTCTAGCTCTTGCGCAAACTCCACCCTTTGCCTTTTAGCGCCTGATGTGTGGTTATCTTCAAACGCCGCTTTCCTCCTTTTGCTATCTTGCCCTCGATTTCTGCTTTTATTCCGAAGAGCCTTCATAGGTAAAATTTTTGGAAAATCGGTGGCGCATTTGCCGAGTCACTGAGGCTTTAATGTTTATTTTTAATTATTGTTAGAATTTTGTTATGTTTGGTGCGCTCATACAAATATATATATATTATTTTTTGAACTAATTTGTTAACTTTAAAAGTAAATCCTTGTGCGTCAGGCTCGAATAAATTTCAGTAGTATACAAAAACAGTCAAACACCTGCTCAGTGGAAGGGTGACATTTTTCTCTCTTCCCATTGAGAAAATGCAACCTATTTACAGGGCGTAGGGGAACATTTTCATAATGTTGCCATACAATCTGGCAATATTTTTTTTGAGAAAAGAAAACGCTATAACTTCCAAAAACTGGCCGCTTTATTTTCAATTTCGTCTAATTGATTTACTTAAAATCTGATTACATAAAAGGAACTTCATCACGACCCCTGGATGTGCCTCAAAAATATGTTAATTTCTTATTGAATGGAATTTTCCATTCAGATCGGAAAAAACATATCAGCTACATTAATAAACGCAGTCAATCTGTAAGATGCAATTTTTGTTTATTGTTTGACTTATGCTGCCGCATGATTGCAGCCGTTAACTTCCATTCAAATACAAGGTCATGAGAGAGAGAAATGAAACAGACTGTTGTATTGTGTTTTTATAATTAGGATTGCAGGGGTAGTTCCATTACAATTTTGCTTACTAAAGAACAGACTTTTGAAGAAAACATCTTGTCAAAGCGTTGCCTTTTGGAATTTTAAAAACGAATATAATTTAAGAGATACTATGTAAAAATATGCATATTACTTATGTTTGACGATGAACCAATTTAAGTTTTATAAAAACTGATAAATTGAAAATATTATCACGTTGAAAAAAATTTAAATTATTCTCTCCAAAACGGATTAAGACCAGTCCTAGAGGGTCACTTACCGGCGTTTTTTTTCGTTTTACAGTTTTAGGAGTTGGTTTGAAATATTTGTTATATAACAATTTAACAACGAAATCAGTTTAAATATAACTCCCACTCCTTCTTCATGGCTGAATATTTTGTTTACGAGTATACTATGTATGTCAGTGATTATAAGATACTTATGCAATTGCATATTTCAAGGGAAAAGAGATGGCGAAATGGTTCCAAAGAGCAAAATGCATGTTGTTAATAAAAAACTTATAAATTAGCACATTTATTTCTGCATATCTTACAGATTATGTTCTAGAGCTTTGATTTTCTGCATTCTTTATGGGAAAATTAAAGAAAAAAATGTGCGTGGAGCTTAGGAATTGGATTGAAACTATTAAGGACCCAAAGTCAATTTTGGATGTCCAGACCGTATCTTGTGAAGGTTGTGAAAAATGGTGGTTTTGTTTTTTTAAATATTTTAATCGGAAGTTGATGTTTAAGAGGTTTACTTTTCAGTTAATGTGTATCACAGCGCTCGCACAGCACAGCACAACATGTCCTACGAATTTTATGGTCAAATAGCGATAATGGCGAAAAAGGTGACAGATGCCGCAACATATGTACATGTTATAGGCTGGTGAAATTTAACATTTTGTTATCCAAAAGTTATTCACTTAACGTGCCTTGCGCATGGCATAAATAGCGCAGCGGAGCAAATTCGGTTGTATTTTCCCAAAGTGAATACATTAATTTATTCGGTGAAAAAAGTATTTTTAAAGGCACCGCTTTGTATTGCGAAACACTGACTAATATTTCACTACCACCAGAACCAATATTAAGGAGATGGGGCACTTGGTTGGAAGCAGCTGTGTTTTATGCCAACAACTTGAAAAAAATTAAGGAGGTGTGTTCAAAAGAGTCAAACATATAAATTATTTAAAATTTATATTTAGGTTGTCATGCTTTTGAGCGTAGATGGAAGCTCTTATATTGCTTCAGAGCAAGAGGTATTGCAAAGTGAAACCCTGATGAGAGATTTCATTTATATAAACACACATTTTGGAAGTTTGCCAAATTGCATAAATGAGTTAGAGTCTCGTCCCCTTGATAGAATAGTATCGGCCGAAATTGGTTATATTTAAAAAAGGAACTCCGCGATACGGGACATATCAAAAGCAGCAAATGTACTAACTTCTGGCATTCAAATTCTCGGCCACTTGTGGAGCAAGTTGAAATATGCACCGGTTACATCTTGTGATGTAACCGATAAGTGTCACAATTTCAAAATCTTGAGAAAGCGATTTTTGTTTATTGTAGCCTTTACTACAACTAAATTTACATATTTTTTATTAATTAAATCTGAAACGCCATTAATTTATAAACATTTGCTTTTATATATATTTGCTTGCCTTAAATTAATTTTTTTGTTTTTGAATTTGTATACAACTTACATAAAACCTGCATATAGCTTGCATATACTTTGCATCTTGTAAACAGTTGAAGCAAAGTCATTTTGGAATGTGAATAAATAGTTCTGAACCAATAAATCATTCATAAAAAGTTTTTTATATGAAAGAGAAATGGGTATGGTGGGATTCAGAATTCAGTTACATCTACACGGCTATATTGAATCCTGCATCTCTTTCGTGAGCTTTAGACAACGTAGGCAACTCTAGAGAGTTGACGTAATCAACACATTAGAGTTTTAAGTCACTGCTGAAGTAGAGGGATGACTGGTTAAGGTGCCTCTGCAAGCAGGTATCTGGCTTGGAGTAAGCACCTATGTATATAAACGTATAAATTTTAATCGAATCACACTGTATGACGATATGCGCGGGCTTGCAGCCTTTCACATAAAAACACTTTACAATTAAAAGCCTATAATTTATTCGGACAAGATCTACTAAAACGTTCGTACTCCTACAAGTACTACTTATGCTCCGCAATTTTGATGTACGATTTTTTATAAGAGAATGCTCTCGCCGATGAGAACTTACCAATGAATTTGCAAGGTCTTCTAATCTTTCTGATTTACTGTTTCTTAGAGCTAATTCACAATAGCGCAGTTTTTTCACTTCCTAACACTACATCTCAGGTCGGATATCATTTAACCGAGTTGGCTCAACTCGCATATTTTTCCGAGTTAGTGTTGTTGCTTTACATGCAATTCGTTATCCTACCTAGTGTTCCTTTGCAACTAGGTTACAAAGAAATGGGCCAAATATAACACTTTTAGCTGCTATAAACGGCGATTCTGATTCCTACCCTTATTTTATAATGATAATGACTGATCTATCGCCTGTATTCATTTTAACCGTTTAAACCGATTCGTTTAGACCGCTTCACGGTTTTATGAAACCGAAATAAATAATAGTTTTAAAAGCTAAAAAATTAAAATGCTTTATTAGTAGATATAAATAAAAATCGGAAAATAATGTTTAATATACGAGTAAAATAATTAAGCGAAAAAATCTATATCATTTTCAAAAAGGTGCTTCGTACTATATTGCCATACTAAATCTACTGTTAAAGAAACTTATAAATACAAGTTTTTCTTCGCTTTTTTAAATATTATCAATTTAAACTAATATTTATTAACAATTAATTTCGAACACCCCACGCTTTTCAAGAATGATATAGATTTTTTTCTAATTGTTTTACTCTTATATTAAACATCATTTTCTGCTTGTAAATTCTATCTACCAGTACAGCGTTTTTTGCCTCAAAAAGTGGAAATGGCAAATCAGCACTTTTGTTTATTTTATGCAAATGAATTCTTTCGTAAGTCATGTTGCCGAATTGCACTAATATTAGTCAATATTGTTAAAACTATAATCAGCTCTTATTTTGTATTTAAGCCAATACATTTCTAATCAGAAACGCTGATCCTGTGTCAAGTTATAAGTTGGTTGGTCGTAAACGCTGCCAAATTTTTCTCTTTAAGGTCATGCATGAAATGTTACAAAAAAACATAATTCACTACTTCATCTTGAAAACGCTACAAACCGAATCTGAAGTAATGGAAACGCCTCGACAGGCAAAGTAACATCGTCAATTGCCACTGAGTTACCTGCAAGCATCACTTCCTTCAGCTAGTAAACAGCAATCTAACTCAAACATTTTACTTAGTACAGTGGCAAGAAGATATAACAGAAGTCAAATGACATGAACTTTATTGCTGAAGTCAACTTTATTACTGAACGTCCGGTGAAGCGGCTTGGTATTTCAATGCGAATCACATGTAAATACAAAAAGTGGAAATTACAAATCAGCACGTTATTTATTTTATGCAAATGAATTCTTTCGTAAGTCATGTTGTCGAATTGCACTAATATTAGTCAATATTGTTAAAACTATAATCAGGGCTTATTTTGTATTTAAGCCAATACAATAAAGTTGTGAGGAATTCTAAAACTAACCAAGTGTGAAGTTTATTCCTTATCGCTCTCCGCTGATAACCAAGTTCCGAGTGGTTGTGTTATTATACCTAAACTTGTCCTGGTGCAACTGCCTTAACAAACCCATTAAGAATTGTTGACAGGCAAATAGCCTCTCCCTGGATAATTTGACCGACATGGTTCAGCAAACTAGCTGAAACTAAACATTTGGCGTCGGTAGTGAGATCACTCACCAGTTCCAAATGAACTGCCTTTGTGATGAAGCAACGTAAGCCTCGTGTTGTCTTTTCCCACGAATTTTGTAATGGTCTGTTATTGGACCACAATAACCTACTCCAGCATTTACAACTAGTCGAGCTATTGTTATTCGTATGGAAGGTAAATTGCAAGTCGTGCACAGTTCATGTGAGCTGTGCCATGATATTTTTCTTTATTGACCAAAACTAAGAATTCCCAAGAGAGTTTGCGCACCACAGTAGTTGTAATCTTTATTTATCATTTAAAATATTAATTTTGAAATCGTTTCATTGTACGGAATGAGTATATGCTAGCAATAAAGCCTGGAGACGGCCTCCAACACGAATTAAACGATTTATGTCCAAAAATTGTGTAAAGCTTGAAATGCCACTTGGCCTTTGAAGTTCGTTGTGCCTTTTTAATTGCCTTTTTTCATTTTCGAAGCCTGATACTTGCACTTGTGCAACAATTGTAACTAGCGCTTTATCTAGGCTATTTTGCCGTTAAAAATTTCATTTGTCTTGTGTGAGCGATGAAGCGCAAAACATATCCAACAATTCATTGCAGTCGGTGAAATGAATTTTTGTGATTTTGTAAATAAAAGTGGGTTCTTCTATTGCGGCGGTAAGGGATTTGTATATGTGTTTTTTTTTAATTCTAAATCGCTTTGACTGGTCCGACTAGGATTAAATGTGGGAGGCCTGCTTAATTCTTTGGCATGTAGAAATAAAGGCCCATAGAACTATAACATAGATTATTTTAGTGCCCTTGGATACATTCCTCGAGATAGAACATCGGCGCTGGATTTTTTTTGAGCTGACGTGACGCCATTGATCAGCTCGTGTTGTTTCTCTGATGCTTGCAATTTGGTTTCCTATAAATATACTATGTGCTGATGACGAATTTATTCAAGCCAACACGATTTCTGAATCTTTCCAAAAAGCATATTGGGTTGTTAAATGTAAGATCTGCCGTGATGCGTGCTACTAATTGGGCTCCTAGTGTTGCTGCACACAGCTCTAGACGAGGTATTGTTTGTTTCTTGAGTGGCGCTCCACGAGATTTGGCACACAATAACCGTAAATTAGTGGTGCCGGTTTTGAATGTTGCGCGAATATAGGCTGCAACTCCATACGCCTTTCCAGAGGTATCGGTAAAAATTTGCAATTGTACAGATTCTGGTAGTCCTCCGTTAAATATGCGTCATGATACCTGCAGTGTTTTAAACTCTTCCAGGTTTGATCGAAATGTGGCCATTTTGTGTATAACTCTTCAAGTAGGGCCTGATCCCAATCCAGCTTCAATTTCCATAATTCTTGGATGCACATTTTTGCTGCGACAACAATGGGCGAAAGAATTCCAAGGCAACGAAAAGCCTTGTCAGTTAGAACGTTATAGTTCGTTTGATCATTATTTTTTCCTATCCTATGTTTCCCTTGACTGATAGTTTATCCGCCTTCGGGAGCGAGGTGAGTGCTAAGGTTTTAATGGAGTCCGCATTTGTACTTTCGAAATCTACATTCACTTCCTGATCTCTTTGTGGAATGTTCCAAAGTAGTTGTGGATAATTTGCACAACCTTTACATAAATTAAACGCACTTCCTTTCATGATTTTCGTGAATTTTTCCTGCTTCTGTATGGCAGTCATTACACTATCTGCGCCACCTAGACTATCATCGGCATAAAAATGCTCCTGGAGAAATTGCAAGGCCAAAAGGTAGCACGTAGTGTTCTCAATAGCAGTTTGTTTTAAACATTTAGTTGCAGAATACGGAGCCGCTATTGTGTCATATGTAACAGTATTTAATTGATAATACGTTATATGCTTTGTGGTCTCCGCTCGCCAAATGATGAGTTAAAATTTAAGACTTTATGTTGATATTAAACTTTGTCGTCACATTTTTTCGACATCACTAGTGAAAACAAATCTTGGGAATCAAAACCTTAACATTATTTAAAATAGGTCACATTAAGTCATTAAGCGAATGTCGTGTTGATGTATTTGCGTCAAATAATACGCGAAGCTTGGTAGTTGAACTCTCAGGTCTTCATACAAAATGATGTGGAAGGAAGTAGTTCGGTGAAACACTTGACTCTGCGGAAATTGTTGTCATATTCCCAGTTGTATCGTACTCCTCCAAGAATGGTATATTCAGCTCTTAATTGAGGATTTTTCTGCAATCGACGTTCAAGCGACAAGACTATAACAAAATACGGTGCCTCGAAATTGCTCAACAGCTACTCAAGACTACTGCACCAACATATCTGAGTTGACATTCAAGTACAGGGAGATATCGGAAATGTTTTTGATGTGGTTAACAGAAGCCTAGATGTGAAGCTTCTCCAAGAATATGTCATCTGGGTAGACGATGTCACTGATGTTTGTGGTGGCGGTGTATGATGATTGAAGTGATTTGAAATGAGATTGACGCCCTGTAACTGTTTTAAATGTTAAGAATTCCAGAGCCGTTCAAAGGCGGCTGAAAACGGTTTTGCCCGCAGACAAATTTAATCCGAGTGGGGTGCTGCATAGGGAGCATTGGTTATTGTGTTCAAGTTGTGTTAGCAGGGTGAAGTTCTTGAAGAGCACATACTAACTGCAACCAGTGCTATTGGTAAGAAGTGATATTTCACGCAAGCATTTATTCGCATCTGTACTAAATTTGGAGCGTATGTGAAGGCATAAGAATGCATCTTCCTTTGTTGTTGTGCGTGATCTCATTTGATTTTCGGTGAATACGAAATATTGATCCCAATGCCCGTTTAGTGTCATCACACAATTGATTGAATTGATATTTGAAAAATAGCGTGATTATCTGCTAATCCACTTATTACGCTCATAATTTTGTAAAGCTGTAAGAGATCACAGTAAGAATTACAACTGATTCAACTGAAGTCGAATGTCGTACCCTGATAGATGCAGGTTCTCAAGTCAACTTTATTACTGAACGTCTGGTGAAGTGGCTTGTTATTTCAATGCAAACAACACATGGAAATATCAATGGCTTCGGAACAATGAACGTGAACGTGGCACTACATTCCAAGATCAACGGCTTCTCAACACGTCTTGAAGCATTTGTCCTACCTCGCATTGTTTTACCACAACCATCACAATTCATAATAATCACGTCGGGGTTACCAAATGTATAGTTTCAGGTGGTTTACTGAATCCTGTCGTTCAAATTATTAAGTGATTCACCAGGATAAACTGTGCAGTGATTTGTTAATTGATTGAGAGGCTATTTGCCAGTCAACAATTCTTAATGGGTTTGTCAAGGCAGGTGCACCAGAACAAATGTATGTACTTGGAGGCGATAAAGAATAAACTTCACACTTGGTCAGTTTAAGAATTCTTCACAACTGTATTAGAAATGCATTGGCTTAAATACAAAATAAGTGGTGATTATGTCTTTAACAGTTTTTGTTAATACTAGTGCAATTCGACGATGAGACCTACAAATGAATTCATTTGTATAAAATAAACAGAAGTGCTGATTTGCCATTTCCGCCATATAGCCATGCATCGCAAATAATATTTGAACTTAAACTTGTATGGCTCCACAGAAGAGGAGAGATTACTCCCCTTTGTGGACATCCCTTACTGGGTTTCAGCAGCACAACGCTGCCTGCCACAGTTGTTTCTGTTGTTCTGGTCTTAAGTAATCGCTCTCTCCAATTGCATATGAATGGTTGCACGCTCCTTTTTGTCAGCACTGCATGCGAGGCGTTATCAAAGGCTCCTTCTATATCCAGAAAGGCACATATGATGGTCTCTTCAAAGTCGAAGGCACACTGTATCTCCGTCGTCAGTTGGTACAGAACGGTATCCGTACATCGTTCCGCCCTGTTCGCATGCTGACTGGGGTGAAGTGGTTTCCTTCGCAGAGTTTTTGACCTAATCTCATTATCAATGATCCTCTCCATTGTTTTGAGTACAAAAGAGGTTAAACTCATTGGTCTAAAAAGCGAGTAATCCCTTTTCCCTACCTTAGGTATAAAAATTAACTTAACAAGGTGTGAAATTATTCCTTCGCCGCCCTGCTGTAACATCACTGGCAGTATGCCATCAACTCCCGGAGACTGATAACGTTCAAGCGAGTTCATTGCCCACCTCACTGAATGTTGGGTAAATATACTTTTAGCCACCACAGAGTCAGCCTGGGATTGGTCTCGATTCACGTATCCAAGGCTCCATGCCAGTTGTGGAGGCATCCCGGAAGTGAGTTGACAGCAGAGCTATCGCTGTTTCCTCTTCACTAGCGGTATACGTACCGTCCGGTAGTTTAATGGCCAGTTTAGTCTCTATTTTCTCTTTTTCTAGAGCTCTGTGAAGTCTTCCTGAAACTGGAGTGGGAGCAATGTCCTTGCAGAAACTTCTAAAACTGTCTCTTTTTGCTTTTCTTATCTTCTTACTGAACTTCGTTAGATTTGCTCCGTATTCCTCCCAGCATACGGTGTGTTTGGCTTTGGCGAATAGTTTCCACACCAGAGATACTGAGACCACCAAGGGGTTTTTGTTTTAACTTCTGGTTTTGTCACAGGACAGCTGCAGTTGAAGGCGTCCATGACTATGTCGTTGAGCCTTGTTACCATGCTTTCTAACTTCATACAATTCTTTCCCCTACGAGTGTGTCCTATACTAGATAAGTTTTAGTTAACTAGGTTGCTATATTTCTCCGAGTCTACTCTCCTGGGGTTTCTCATGGAGTTGCTCCATCAATATTGCCCTTAAGCACTACACATGCTCTGGGTCTTCCAGATGGCCTTGTAGACCCACGGATCCTGAGCCAGTATTATACCAAGATCTTTCGAGGCGGGCCTCCTAGCTATAACAGCCGAAGCTCCTCTCGCGTGTTGGAGTTTGATCTGTTACTGTCATGGACGGGATCATAGTTGTGGCTCGACAATCTCCGAGAGCCTTAATTCGCTCTCGCTGCCTCTGTCGAACTCGAGTCTACCCAGGTCGAGTCCCTCGATTAGTTCCTGCAATGTGGGAACCTCCACTGCCTCAGCGACCGCCCCTGCCAGTTTCAGAAAACTCGCCGGGAATACAAGAGACTTGGATGATTGGGGTGTTTGTGTGAACGGCACTTCATCCTGCACTTTTCCCGACACCGTATCTGGTGCACCCGCGATCTTTGGTCGCCAGGGCCTGACAGTAATAAAAATGAACCTGTAGTTCACCCTGAATCCGTCCTTCTTCAGTCTGCTGAACGACTCTTCATCTATGCCCAGCATCAGCCTGATTGCAGTATCCTCTATACGTATCCTCTATCATGTTGTACGGGCTTATCCGCACTTCTCGGGAGGAACACCATAACTGTATGCGTGGGGGATATCTCATCCCCCCTCTTTGTGCAGAGCTTCGGATCTTTCCAAGCCCCGCCTTTTGGTGCGGCCTCCGTAAGACATACAGCAGTTCTTTCGTCCTTGCAGTCCACAAGGAGTAGCCCGGGACGAAAGTTTACACCACAAAAGGCAAGCGGGTAGGTTCACCCTTTAAAGACCTCATCCATAATTGCCTCTTGCAGATCGGTAAGGTCTTCGGAACCCAGCGTCACCGCCATGTAGCCATCGGGCAGTACTGCTAAACGGATGCCTTTTAGGGCGCCTGAATAGTTGATGGCCTACCCTGTTCCGTCCGCCGGTTCCACTGGATCCTTCACTACCATCGTTTCCGCCGAACCCGATGATGGGGGAGGCGATTGCGCCCGCTGCCGTTTGGAGCTCGGTGCCTGTGGGGTAATTTGCCCCTACTCCGCTTATCCGCGGGTGCGGATACGTCTTGCTTCGTGGGATACCCGCTTCTCCGCTTTTTAGCGGGCGCGGGCCTGTCTGCTGCTCTCTTCCCGCTCGAGCGTTCTAAAGCGGGTGCGGGGAGACTGGTGTTACGCCTATTCTGGGCACTAGGCCCCCCGCCCTTCCGCTCTTCAACTGGTACGGATGTCTCTTCATGCCTCGTTCTCAGTACCACCATCTCTATGGAGGTCTCTGATGGTTTGCCTTATTCGAGGTAGCGCAAGTATCACTTTGCTGCCGAGTCGGACAGCCTGAATCATAGTTTTGGTACAGAATTTGCCACTGGTGGCAACCCCTACAATTGTACCATTGCGACCAGCAATTTATCAATTAATTAATTAATAATGTAAATTTCTTTATAGGGAAAACTTGCTTGGAATCCAGTTTAATCTAAGGATTTCTGTGTTTTTGAAAGCGTAATAACATGCTTTCTTGTCACAGCACACCTAAACAACATTGTTAAATTTTTCAAGAAAATTCAATAATTCACAACAGCTATTCAAACTGATTATCGACGCGGAATGCAAACGATTCGAAAACTATTCTAAACCTATTCGAACCTACTCGGAATCAAGAACATCGCTACCAAAACGAATTCGAGTTGCATCACTTTTACTTTTCAAACCGAATCGACATACATTACGGGCGTGATACTAACAATGTTTCTTTAAACATGTTTCACAATTACATTTAAATGCAAATGCCGGCTTAGACGGCGGTAAGGGTCTTGCAGGCCTTGCTGAAAAAAATACAAAAAGAAATCTTAAAACTCATGGTTTGTTTAATGTTTTCTATTTAGAGCAATCATCTTTTCTTCTTAAAATGTTCCGCTGGGGCAACATTTGTTCCAAGGTACATTCATATGTACTTATATAAGGTGATAAGCAACAAACTGCAAATGTATTTTGTTTTTGCTTTTACGGCTACAGCTGCTAAAGTTGAAAAGTTGCTTTGAAAACTCTCAAAACTGTAAAAGCATACACAAAATACCTTGAATTTTGAGGCAAAATCGCTCAGCTATCCATTCAACTCCACCTTATATGAATTCACCTTGATTTTTCTGGCATTTTTTGACAATTTCATTACTTGCCTAAAATTATAGACTTCTTAAATAAGCTCCTTCATTAATAATAACAGAGTTGTTTGTTATGATCAACACCTCTTCAAATTGTATTGTCATGTTTTAATTGATACGCTTCATTGACGCGACAATAATTGTAATTACACCAATTGTTACGGATCAATAGTTTTTGCGCCCAAAAATAATAATTTAACTAAGTCAGTTTTCAGATAGATTTAATTTTCGTTGGTCTGTTACCTATCAATGCTAAGCAAATATACCCAGGTCCCTGGTTTATATCCTGACCGGGGCAAGTAACATCAAAAATTATAGAAAAGTTTTTTATAATAGCGGTCGCCCCTCGGCAGGCAGTGGCAAACCTCCGAGTGTATTTCTCCTAGGAAAAAAAACATTCACCGTACGGAGTAAGCGCAAAACTGTATGTCTGTTACATCAAGACGCCGACCACAAATTGTAGGAGAAGTTCGACCAAAATCGCCTAAGCGGTTATAGCGTTAACGTTAGCGTTAAGTAAGTAATTTACAAAATTATGTACTCAAATGAGTTATAATTGCAAACAAAGAGAGTATGAATACCCTGTTATCTACGTACATAAGACAATTTTGCCAAATACATTTGAAGTGGGTCTAATATATTCAGGTATTTGATAAATTCGAATATATTAAGCATGTACATATTTTTAAAATTTAGAACAATTTAATACATAAAATTTTGGTCTCCTTGTTGTGTTCATGGAAACTTCAACCAACTTTAACCAGCTTTCGAAACTATCGTGACTTTATATATGTAGCGCGTTGTACAACCATTTCGAACTGAGCCATCTGAATCAGCTATCATCTTCAAAACTCGACCATGATCCAATGGTTTTATGATAAGTTTTCTTCTGAAATGGAGACCGAATCACCTTCCTCGATGTTTCAAATCTTCTCCGTCCACTTAGATTTTCGTTACAGTTCGAGAAAAATTCGTGCGACCGCCTTGACCAAAAGTGCTGTTGGATGGCCATAAGTCGTCTCAAGCGATCTAATTGCTGAATATTTTGATGTTCATTTGGATCGTTTGACAAAGCTGCCAATAGCCGCGAGTTCAAAATCGCTTCGTTCATATTTAACGTCATATAGTAAATCGGAATTTCGTATTCGTTTGCTAGTTTGATGGGTATTTAACAACTCCAATAATATTGCTAACCCATTCCAGAGATATATCGCCAATGGGACCAAACGCAAGTTTTCCGGTGTGTTCGCCATTAAAACCGATAGTAAGTGACCTGCCATAAGCTCTAACCGTGAAAGTGATTCTATTTTTAATGGATCAATTCATCATTTAGCAGTCCATAACCGCACTATCGCTCAGATGCGTCGGCGAATCCATGCACCTCTAAGGGCGCTCAATATATAAAGCGTGCCTTGGATCTTTTCCATGTCATAACCCTGCTGCGAAATTCAAACCAATAATTATGAAATGACATATGAAACACTCGTTCTAAGCCAACTTTTTTATCCACAGTCCTTGCATAAATACTTTTGGAATGGAGTCCCAGGGAAGCACATTTCCTCTAACACGGCTCGTTTAGTAATGAATTTCAATTGTGGCAATTCTGGTCACGCATACAGGTCGGCCTTTGACTCCCAAACAAGACCAAGTGTTTTAAAAATTTCAGTGTAGTTAATTGCTGTACGCATTTCCTGATATGCAGCAGCTACCAGAGGCAAGAACCCGACTTCATTCCAATGCCATCTGCGCAGTGATAAAGACGCTGCATTTGAGACGCTTCTATATAGGTATATATTTAGAACAGCTCTTATTTTGTCCCGGCTCCACATTTTATGTATACTGTACGGAAATTACGACGGCTTCTCTTCGCATATTTTCTTAAACAACATGTTGTTAAAAATGGTGCGGCCTTCGCTACTTACGCTAAGTAATTATAAGCAGTTTATAGGCTCCGATATTCTTCTCGGTCGATGTTCGCTTTAAAATAAGCATCGAAAACGTAACACAACTTATAAAATATCGCCTTGCATGACTGGTCTTTTCGTCATGATATCAGTAGGCTGCAGCCGAACACAACGCGCAACTTCGTGCACGTTGAATCTGGTCGCAACACATATTGATGCGGCGAAAAATATTGCAGCTTGCGAGAGCCTTTGATGCAATAAATTACTGCAATCAACAACGGATTAACATTTGAGATGATTCAGGGACTTTATTAACTTGCAGTTGAAGTACGACTAGAGCAGGTAGACCGGCTGAAGGAAAAATTTAATAGCATAGAAATTCAGTTGGAGAATGATGATGAATCTGAAGGAAGAGTATATCTATTTACTAGTTACTACATCGAGGCGAAGACGAAGTTGATGCATCAGTTGCACTCGTATCGTGAACTAGAACCTCATCGCACGATTATCAGACCGAATCCTGAAGAGCAACCATCGTTCATCGTCGCACCGCCCAGCCAGAGATTACCAATTCTCGATATTAAAAATTCAACGGTAATTATATGGGCTGGCTTGATTCTTTTCGATGTTTGTGTAATGATACATCGAGACGTGGACTTGACGTTAATTGAAAAATTCCAATATTTGCGTTCAAGTCTACGTGATTCTGCGGTGGATACAGCAAGTGCTTTAGAAATTTCGGAGGAAAATTCTGACACCGCAATTGATTTATTAAAATCGCGATAACAAGCGTTTTAATTTCCAGGCTCATGCTAGAGATATCGTGCAGCTCAGGAAGGTCGATGGTAATTCAGTAGTATAACTTCGCGAACTAAGTGACTGCATCAACGATCACCTGCGCGCATTACAAACGTTGGGCACAAATGAATAAATTGCGGATGGTGTGTTAATTGAACTGGAGTCACATAAATTGGATTTGTGTCTCGAACGAAATGGGAGGAAGAAACACCTGCAAATGAAATCCCAGCATAGAATTTAACGTCGAAGAGGTAAAAAAAAACTACAACTTTGTTCAAGCTGGCCAAGAACTGGTCATGCTGCGAAGAATTACATGGCAATTGGACGGCAAGCCTTTTTATCGATCAGTGGCATATGCAACAAATAAAGGCCACGAAATTCCCAAAGAGCCAATGATAATAAAACAACAAGTTTGTTATCGCCTATGCCTCGTTAGCTTACATAAATTGATTGAGTTCAGATGAACATTTATTCTCTGACCATCGGTACATTGAAATTGCACTCAATTCAATTAAAAGTGCGAAAACTCTTAAAAACACGGGTTAGAGCTTTTATAAAGAGTTATTTGAGGGCAAGTTAAGCTGCGAAGCCTTCAAAGAAACCAATTGTACGGGGAATTTCAGGAACATGGTCAACGTTTTTACATTGACCTGCCCAGATGCCCTAAGTCAGGCTTGCCCTGAACCTAAACTATGGGGCAAACGAAAACTCTATGGATGATGGCTAGAAGCAAGTCAATAAGGCCAAGAGGCTTAGTTATGAGCTTGAATGGCATAAGCGCAGAAAGCATCTCCGGGGCTATAGAAAAGCTTTAAGGGCGGTAAAGGGATCTTTGTGGAGAAGGTTATGTGGAGGCATCGAGGACCTCAACGGGAAAGGACCCTTTAGCTGCTACTGGATAACCACTTTCCTAGGAACATAACTGCGGCGCAAACTACCCCTCCTTTTATTTCTTCCAATGGCGTTAACGTCCCGGTTTCGGAAGAGAAGTTTAAATGGGCTATTCAAATTTTTACATCCATACATCCGGATGAGATAATACCTGCACAACTAATTATGACACTGAAAGTGTCTGCGAAATGGCTTTTAACTGGCTTCAAAGCCTGCTTCAAATTAAATGATATACCATTGGCATGGAGAAATGTCAAGCCGGAAATACATATTAATGCAAAGGGTGTTATGCCTATCAACCTATCTTCCTTTGCTCTTAAGACACTTCAAAGGATTGTTAGCAGCATCCTCTCTGATAACATCGATGGTCGACTACTGTCTTATGATAAATATGCCTACCGCAAAGACAAATCTATTGAGATGTCTCGGAAAGTTAAGGATTTCTGTCTCCATTATAGGAACTATTGGAAATACTCTTATGCAAATACTAGTAAGGAACTGGTTCGTGTCTAGCCGCCCAAAGAAAGTCTGAGACTAATTACAGGCCTTTTGGCGTTGACAGAAAATATCAGAAACACAATTGTGTGACCACAGAAAATCCGTCACTGATAGCACCATTAAAGCCATCAAAACAAGGGGTTTACCTTTACATACACATAATCAGTTTCAAATATTTTGAAAAAAAAATATAACACAAAGTTTAGATATCATAGAAAAAATCTACCAACGGAAATAGATTTATAGCATTCAAATCTTGATATTTATACGAAATCGGATGAGATAAGAGCAGTTCGAGAATTCACTTACCTGTGAATATGCGTGCACGAAGTAGAAGTAGCAGAAATGCTTAAATGTTTTCCGATAAAAATTGGAAATGGTGCATATTCCGAAGAGTAGGGTGCAATTATTCTGTCTGATAATTTATGTCGTACAGTTCATTCATTTACATAACTTATTTCTGCAGTGTATCATAGTCAAAACCAAAAAAGATTTTAAGACAACTATTAGCTGTGTGAGAGGGTTATTTATACACCACGAAACCACAATTTGCAAGAATTAACTCGGTGTAGTCGTATTGAGGATGAAGAAGTTGAGTACATATCTATCAACAGAGTTTTGAAACAAGATGACTATATCAATTTTCCCGTCGAGATTTGAAAGACCTTTAGCCTACCTAGTCGGCCATCACATAAAATCATTCTGAAAGCCGGCGCACCGATTCTTTTGCGAAATTTAACCTCACGAAAATTGTGTAATGGACCGAACTTTATAAGGCAATTCGAACAACTCCCCTCACACTTTCGGAAGACAAATCACTTTTGTATTGCAAATGCAAATTCTGGTAACTATCATGAAAACTCTTCTCTGTCTTTCGGAAAACAAATTGAAAGACACGCGGATTAGCAGGTCTCAGCGTTTTATTCATTTGTTTTATTGTTTCATTTAAGCAACTGTTTTTAAGCGCATATACATATATACTCAATTTGTAATTTAACATTATACTATACCAGAATTAATAATTTTATAGAATGTATTAAAATAAGCGCGAAATGTATTAAATACTGCGAATCTGTGGTATAAAAGTTCGCAACAAAATTCCATTACGTGGCAAATGTGTAAAAGACGACAGGTAGTTGAAAAAAATAAAATATAATAAAATAAAATTTTGATTTCGCATGATCAAAGGGTGCATAGAATTTTGCGTTATCGGAATGATAAACACTCACAAACCACTTCGGCTGAAATGAAATTTGTTTATTGTCTTCCTTCAGTTTTTGAAAAGAATTTGAATGTTCAAAGGATAGCTTTTTGTGTAAGATTTTTAGAATAAGAAAAGTCTTTCAAACTGTCCCTTTCGAAAGACTATAAATTAACTTTTCCAGAATATCCCTGTTAAAGTTACTTCTCTCCAATGTAACGCCATACAGGTGGAAATTTTACGGGCAGTGGCACAGGCGAGCGTGTTTTTAAGCCTCGAATACCGCTTATTATAACAAAGAATTTCCAATTTCTATTTAAACGTACAATTTTCGGTGAGCCTCTGTATGCATGGTATGACCATAAATATAGCACAAGGGCACACGATGTTTGTTCAGGGTGTGTACCCTAGTACGAGTTAGTTTCTCTCACGGACAGCTACTAGTATACGTGCCCCTCCCAATTTATGGTTTAGAATCATTTCCTTTTGATTAAAATTTAATTTTTCCAACGGCGTCCAGGTGTTTATTTTTTCTCATTGATTTTATATTTTATTTCAACCAAAAAAACGATGAATCTGTTTAAGCTAAAACTGAGCTTGATAAAAAAAATTAAAACGTAGCGACGAACGCTGGGTATAGGTATAGCTAGTGTTAAAAATATTTGTGAATTCCGAGAAAATTTCATTTTTGTATTCGGTTCCTAAATCCGATTTCATTGAAATCATTATTCCGTATATTAAAAAAAAACTTTCAAAAAATAGTTGAAGCTATTGCTGCAATTGATTTATCAGGTATAAATACTGAAACTAGATATATTGTTAGGGCACAAATCATAGTAACTTTTCAGTAATGTTACAAATGGTTTACAGGTTTTTGGTGTGATTTCTTTTATTTTTGGTTAAATCTTGGCATTTATCGCATTTTTTTAAATAGTTTTTATAATGTCATGGGTAATATTTTTCCAAACGTGATTTGTTCTACTTGTCGCGTATTCCGCAGTGTCCTCTTATTAGTGGGTCGCAATGGTAAATTGTCATGAGTTTTAGTTTTTTATCATTGTCAGTTATTTCTATAGTGTCTGTTAGTGAATTTGTAATACTTTTAAAAATGTGTTTCCGCTCATTTTAGGTACTAAAATGTTAAAAAAGTATAATTGGGTGGTTCACAAGGTGCCATAATATGTCATAGGTCATAAAATATAAAATTTAAAAAATGTAAAATGGTTTAGTTTTAACTAATTGATTCAATGCAATCCAAAACATAACTTTTGGAATCTAAAATTTTTTGACTATAATTTATGACACATTATGATACCTTGTCAATCAACCAATTATCTTTTGGCAATTCAATGGTTTTAATGCTGCGTCATGGATCTTGTTTTAGCTGCATGTTTAAACTGCAATTGTTTTGTTGATCCTCTAATTTCGTTAATTTTAATGTGTGGAACTGCGTCCGCACCGACGTTTATTTACCTTAATGTACTGGATAGTACATAGTTTAAGCCATATCCTTGCAAGTTTTGAAGCTGGGTCTTTCATATTGAAAAGAGAAACTTATTAGTAAATCTAAGAAAATATATTCTAGGTTATTTTCACATTTTTCCCACATTTTATCTTCATAGATTTTTATTTTGGTCGTAAACAAGACAATGTTTTTTTAATTATAGTACAGTTGCTTTCTTCAATGTAGTATTTGCCAAGCCAATATAGATTATTTCCCCAATAATTTACTATTTTCTGAGCAAGAAAATTGTTATAGAATCTCGGATGAAAAACCATACATACATAAAAATTTAAAAACATCCCCTGTTACCCTAACTCCAAACATGTTACAGACGGCTTGCATATGCTCCTGTGCAATAAAATTGGCGATCAACACTGTACGCGTCGGGAGTTACACCAGTTTGCAACTCAATAAATATTTCCACTACCGCATGTCCAAGAAGAAGTACTAGCTCACTGACGTTATATATGATAGTAGTATAATGTTGCAGTGAATAACAGTTTATTTCATATAAATAATCTATATTATTTTCAAAAAGCGTGGGGTGTTTTGTACTGTATTCTTATACTAAATCCACTATTAAACCAACTATTAAAGGTTTTTTATTATCTTGTTTTTCTAAACTTATAGTTTTGATTGTCCAGTACCGTTTAGCCTGAAATTACCCAAGCCAAACTGAACACCCCACAACTAGAGAGCCAATTTTTTGATGATTTATTTGACTGAAATGTTGTTGTTAATAATTCATTTTGAGGTTTAAGTCATTTGGAGTTTAAATCGTTTTGCACTCGAATTTTTTTACAGCAATTCTGTATGTGACCATCAAGTCACTAGTCACTCGGAGAACGGAGAGAGTCTTGCAAGAGAAATTAATAAGACTGGCAATCCAAAGTCATCATAAAATGCACGACAACTCTCGATACCCAGTAGCAGGGCAACCATGCAGGTGGTAGTGCTCCTAAACAAGGAGTCTATAACGACTTTCGAAAGCACCAAGGGTATGAGAAGAAACGGTTTTGGCTCGGCCAAATTTATATTTATTATAACTTCGACGGAAGAGGCTAACAGAGATTACGAGATGGAGGAGACTGACCAGGTCGTATCGTTGGACGAACCGCCAGAGGGTTATGCCTAGTTGATTTCGTCAATGGTCGTGGACATGATGTTCCGACAATGTACGTAAGAGGAGATGTCGGAAGACGCGGCCAGCTACTTGTTATGTTCAACATGGTAAGAGTCCTACAAATAAACCTTTAGGACAGTAAGGCGGCGTCAGCTGGACTAATGATTCATCTTCCATTTAGTACTTGGTAAGTACTAAGGTAAAATATTTATTTCTTCTACAATTTAGTAAAGGTGATACTACAGGGGTCAGTCTGGCACTAAGCGGGCACGACCGAGGTACCAACGCTCACAGTGAAGAAGATAGTGCCCTATAGCAAGCAGCGCTGATTTTAGGTGGTGATGCGAATGCAGCAGCGACAATCGCGAGAATATCCCCACCTTTATAATAAAAGGCCTAAAGGAAGTTCTAGATATTACCGTGGTGTCAGAGAATGTGAAGACGATGGTCAGGAACTGGAGTGGATTGAGCGAACACTACCTCTCTGACCATCGATATATCCCATTCGTTGTAGATTGGGTCACAACTACGACTTCTCCGAAAACAAACTCAATACTGGTTGGGCAAATACAGGCAGGTGATCAATAAACTACTACCGCAAAATAACACTCCAGTAACTCCAACTAACCAAATGGAGCCCGATTATCTGGTGGAGCGTTCTACAGGGGCCTTCCACAAATCACCTGGCATTGGATACCACAAAAAGAATCATAGAGGAAGACGGAAGCCACCATGGTGGAATCCTGATATTTGAAAGTATACGTAAAAAACTTATTCGGAAGTCGAAGCGGACAAATCGGTGAAAGTTCTGGAGTGGTGTGGAATCAGTGACGCAGGTGGTCAGGCGCAGGAGCATCCTCTCAGGAACAGATCACGTGCCCCATAATACTTGATTAGGCCTGATGGCTCGCGGACTGCACCTGAGGAGGAGACTTGTTATGTAAGCTCCTTATTAATTCATCGTGATTTTTTATTAGCTCTAGATGCTCTAAATATACAATATTTATTTTGACCTTCACTGTATGAAACTCGACACTTAAAATCTATTACGTTGTACTGAACTGTAACTTTTCCGAAGCCAAGCGGGATTGGCGTCCTTCATAGAGTAGTCTATTACGATCGTGAACTTGAAAGAAACAGACCTGTGAAGTACCTATGTATGTATGTAGTAGTAAAGTTAAGGAAAGAAGTCAAAGAGTTCTATGAAGTTCAATATCCAGTTAAATCGTTGCAATCCTTATAGAAAGTAAAGAAAACAATTTAAAAACTAAAACCTAAAACTTTTCGTTTACAAAGTGTTTAATGATGAACTGATTATTTTAAACACCCAATTTTGGTAACCGCCCAGAAATGTGCTCTTCTAGAAAAAGTGATCCGCTGAATCTAAAGCCTTAGTAGACATTATATGATGCAAGATATTGGAGGCCCCTACGCCCCGTCATTCCTGGTATCAGGAAATACAAGTCTGTTCCAGCTTGCTAGTATTTTTTACCGGGCCTGCAAACATCTACCTGCATAAATTTGCTTCCATAAATCTACCTGAATTTCATCTCATCGACGTTTGAACGACGCAGCCACGGCAATATCCCAAAATAAACTGTTAATAGGTTTTCCATTTAATTTAATGTAAGAGGAGTTTTAATTTGAAGTTAACGATTAAATCAAATCAAACATTTTCCTAGTGTCATAACATTTGGGACAAAAGTTAATAACGTAAATTCTTATTTTAAATAAATTGAAGTTGAAAATCGAAGTTATACATGATGTGTAAGTGATACAATTATTTGCTACCTAAAGCAAAATGGTATCATCGAGTGACCTGGCTGTTTGTGCAATCATCGGGGAATCGGCGACGCTTAAGGAAAAGTGTTTCAAGTAAGTGTTCACTAATTCATATTTTCGCTTCATTTTTTTCCTGCTTCTAGTTCATTTCATTCAATTGTCGAAATAGAATCTCAATATCGTAATTATAATTTCGTAAATCGTTTGTTTTTTTCCGAATCAATCAGATTCAAATTGTATAACAGTTGGAGAGCAATGAAAATAAGCGGCTGCCCTTAATACTTCTCATTGCGACATCAACTGATTTTCATCTAACGAAGGTGAATTTAAGTAACATGAATAAAGTGCAAAATTTTGTAGTTACGTGAACCAGACGTTAATTTTCTTTGGCGGGGTGGGAGAGACAACTACATATGTACTCTCACATTAGGTTGGGAAGGGAGTGATAAGGAGCCAACTAACACCAAAGTATCCTGATGTGTTCATTTTTCTTTTCATTGCGTTCCGTTGTGGTCCTCGTTTCGCTACATAGTCCTTCCCCGTAGGAAACGATATCCGAAGTCTGTGCGTTTTCTACGTTTTTTTTGTTGTGGTATTATAGTCTGATGTATGTTTCGAGGTTCTATTTTCGTAGGTTTTATGACTTTTATGAGGCAAAAATTAAATTCTCGCAATAATTGTTTATTTATGTATGCAGTGGGAATGTTTCATACAGAAAAATCCACCCCCCCCGAAGAGCTTAGACCTGGTTCAACTATCACGCACATCCGTATGCCATTACAATGCCTGATATCCGATGTCTGCCCGTTTCCTAAGTTTTCTTTTGTTGTCCCATTTTAGTCTGATATGCGTTTTGAAGTTGCATTTTCGTAGGTTTTATGATTTTTATGAGGTAAAAATCAAGAACACGCTTTAAATGTATATTTATATATGCAGTGGGAATGTTTCATAGAGAAAAATCCACCCCATCCGAAGAGCTTGGATCAACTAAGTAGCTCGCACATCCGTATGCCATTACACATGCCGCATTTATGTACATCTTAGCGAACCATACTTACTGACCTAAAATATTGTATCTGTTTTCCAGATTATCATGGTAACTGAGGAGAAGGAATTAGTTTTAAATGCATCTTAGCATTTAGCTAACCAACCTCAGTGAGCATAGATAAAAATATCTCACTGGGGACATTGATCTCACATCCTTTGTCATTTGGAACAGGGTTGAAGTATCAGTTGTTAGGTATACTTTGCCAGTGATAAATGTGTGAATGATTGTTTTCAAACTGTTATCGTAGATAATATGATACGAAACTCTTTGCTTCGGGAGAGCGCTGTCAAAATGTGTGTTTTTTTATAACACTCAGTAAAACATGAAAAACTTATAAAATATCAGCAGTTATGTATTTCTTTAGTGTTCTTATTTGTCAGAATTACTAATAACATGGCCTTTATATTTCAAAACTCTCTTTAAGTTCATTTTTGTCATGAGGGCGCAACTTGATTTCGGGAGAAAAAGTGGTGGAGCTCTGTTTTCTCGTGTCACCAGTTCATCGGTCCCCTGGTTCGGTTTTGTAGCCAGCTCAAACCACGAGTTCAGAGGACGCTCTCAGCGGACAAATGACAGAGTTTCGTATCATATTATCTTAGCAGTTATACTTTTGTTCAGCGTTGTTGATTATTTCTTCATTCGCGAAACAAACTCTGTGAAAGGAACACATTGGTCTCTTCCAGAAAGTCAACGTCTAGGAATCACATGCATTTTGCTGAATAATACATAAAATAAATACAAGAATAAGTGTACAAATGTGTGTCGTGTCTCCCAAGGGGGCAGTCCAGACGCACAGTTGGAAATTTTGTAAATAAATGAAAATATTTGTTTTGATTTAATTCAATTAGAATTTAATGAAATGTATATATGTAGATATACAATAATGGCTTTACCTTGTGGTGTGAAGTGGCAGTTGACGAGTGTAGCTTCAGAGATCCTGAGACAAAGTGAATTTAGGAAAAATGTACGTTTGCCGTCAACTGCAATTTTATTGGAAGGAAAGTAAATGGAAAAATTAACAAAAGGAATTATCTGGCGGGAAATACGGCGAACGGGAATAATTCGCGGTTGCATATGTATGTGTATGTGTACATGATACATATTAGGGCGGTTAGAAATTATTTACGCTGCCGGCGTAAACATGCCGGCCCCCTTGCGGTAAGCAAAAATCCTGAGAGTCAACATCATCCAACGACCAGTTCACACCACATCACATGTTTAATTAAAAAAAAATGCTTTTCTTGTTTGTTTCCCACGAGGCGCTTCGTGCTCCTCTTCGTCATCGTCTCCTGTGCTCTCCTTGGAAGGGCGGTAAAAGAAAGAAACGTTAAGGAAGAACATACGTGGGCTTTTTTCTTTTTCGCAGCTTAATTTTTTTTTGTATGAGTATAGCTATGTGTGTATAATTAGATTATTCATTTTTGTTGTGTATAGTATAGGTATGTGTGTATAAATAGATTATTCATTTTTGTTGGGCTCCAGAGAGCATCAACCCAAATATGGTCGCCTGAGCCAACAAGCCGCCGATTGATGCAGGTGGGGTGCCGCTTAGCATGATTTGGGCATGTGTGTCGACGCCCAACGTCAGTCGCACAGGAGCCGCCACGTCGAACTCTGGACCCCAAGGTCGCGGTTCCGTTCCGACTCATGCGGTGGTACCCATCGACCACGATTGCTTGTGCCGTTACCCTTTCCGCGACGCCGTGTCTCCCTCTTAACACCAGTGAGCATGTCGCCCCACGACCCGTGTGGATTGGCCCAAGTCTGAGCCTCAAATGCCCTCATGAGAAGGGCGGTTGTGCTGTCGACCAAACGGCCCGACCGGAATGTTGGTTGTTCTTGTTGTCGCGCTAGTTGTAGCGTCTCTTCTCTTTGTTGTGGATAGTGGTATGGGGCGCTTCGTCGTTGTGATCCGGAAGGACGTGTTCCCGAGTCAACTCGCCGCCAATTCGCTGAGTTATGAGACGGTCGGAAAGGACGAGTTCTTGAGCCATCCATTTGCTGATGTTGAGCTGGTCAGGAAGGACGAGTTCCCACGCCAGTCGTTCGTCGTTTCGTTCTCTGAGCAGGCGGGATTCAAAGCCGCGCTGCCTGGGCAGTCGGAAAGGACTGGTTTCCGAGCCGCGCCTTCGCCGTTCATGCTGTAGTGAAGGTCGGAAATGCGGGTTTCCGAGCCGCCACCCGTTGAGAGTGGGACCACCTGGGTCACCGAGGCTTCTTCTTCTTCTTCGGCTTCCACCACCTGTTGTGCCCACGACTTCATTTGGCCGGCCAGACTGATCGATAATACGTCGCATCGATCATCGTCATCCTCGGCTGTCGGGGTCGTTGGTCGATGGTCGTCTTCAAATTGGAGATGCAGTGTGGTATGGTGTTTTTCGTTGCATCGATGGCAGCGCCCGACGCTGCTGCAGATCTCCTGTTTGTGAAAAGGCGACAGGCAGTTCGCGCAGTAGTGGTGGATTAATACCACCCGCAGCCTCTCTTCCGCAGACTTGGCTCGGTAGACCGAGCAAAGTCTTATGCCGTGGTTTTTTGGCATAATCGACATGCCAAGTCGAAACGAACGGCACGCTGCTCCGTATTGTTGCGCGTCGCTGCGAATCGGCCCATGGTCTAAAAGTTTTGTGTATTTATTTTGATTTTATGAATTAATGTGGCGGAATATTGGGTGGCAAGTGATGCCAAAAAAAACACAAGAAAAGAAATTAAACCACAAAAAAAATTTGTTTTATGAAATAATGAAATTACAAAAAAACAATGTTTATACATATACATATGTATGTATTTCATTATAAATTGTATGTATTTATGTATTTATATGTATGTATCTATTTATTATACATTTGTTGTATTTATGCGCCAGGTGTCCATAAACCTTCACCACCTACTGTAAAAATGATATTTGGGTGTGATCGCATCGGCACACTTGCGATCCCATCGGTAAATGCTGCCTAACTTAAAGGTGGTGAACTTGGCTATGTTACACAGTTGAGAACGTATATGGTATTACGATATATTTGCATATATCGTAAAAACACCTGATGGACTGGTCAGTGTAGTGACCTAACACCTGACTGCATAGGATGTTTTAAAAAAATCGAAACAAATAAAAACTAATATGAACTACATATGCTTGTATTTATTGTAATCGCGGAAAGTGCCCCCCACCATAAAATGGCACAACATTCTGTTTTTTGTTTGTTTTTTGTACATTAGCTATTTGATGGTGGTGAGATAGGTCAGTTTGACATCCAGCAGTCTGGCCATCCAGCAATCTTGCCTACCACCCACAAACAGTTTGCATGCCACTGTGCATAACTTGCTGACCACAGAGCCAACCGGTAACTTAATGTGTTAAAAAAAATTGTTTTTTTTTTCATGAAATGAGGTGCGCATGCAATAGGAGCAACGCAATTTGCTTTTGCTGTGTCCTACTTTCATGTCGCCATGGTTTCTTTTTTTTTTGCTTTATTATCGACATAAATTCATTTCCATGCTATCATGTTTCACGGGTAACCATGATTCATGGCAACTGGTGATAGTTTAGGACACCCTTAACAATAATTATGTGGAGCCTATGTTTGCTGACATGCAAATGTCATTTCATATGCTACCTAACTATATGTGTACGTATATATGTATGTATACCGGCGTCCGTTAAGGTTGCGCAAAACGGAATGGTTTGGTTTGCATGTATATCGGTTCGGGTTACGTGTAATTCAATTTGGTCGTTGCCGAATTCAGTGGAGTGAATTGTGAATAAGTTTTGTGAATCTGACTGATTGATTTTGTGAATTAAGAACATTGCGTGTTTGAGCTGGTCTTATTTGTGCTCTAGTAGTGAATTGCGTATTTTATAAAAAATCCAGCTAATTTTTTAATTGTGCGCATTTCTTTCCACTCTATTTTCGAGTGTGACGAAAATAATTTATACAAGGTGTACAAAATTAAAAAAAAAAAGTTTTCTTAAAAAAAATTAATTATCACGCAACTTTGAGTTGCGCAATTTGAGACATTTTGCCCATTCTACGCTACATTAAAATTGCTTTCATTTACCCATTTTTTATAGTAAAATGGACAAAATGAAAGCAATTGTAACACGAGGTGATTACATAGAACCCGCAATGGGTGGACTATTGGATGTAGCTATTGGGTAGACGCGTACCGGTATGCGGCGACGAGGAGCAGGCGGCTGTAGATAGATTCGATGGTAAGTGGTATTGATATATAATAATAATAATAATAATAAAATAATTTTTTGTACATGAATTTCGAAGCTTTTTACGTAAATAAGTAGGTACATATGTATATCGATATGCATCTACGTGCGCATGGTGGTGTGCTGCGTTCGATTGCGAGGGCAGTCGAAGGGACGAGGCGTATGCCATCCGAAGATAGCGTATAATGACCGGAAGCAAAAAGGAGGTTGTGAAAGTAACAATGTGGATTGATTTTTTGTCTTGCCTAATCAGTTTTGCACACTGAAACTAATTTGTTTTCTTTCTCAAAAGGTGAACAAATTGGATAATCTCCAGCGAATTTTTGTATAATCCTTGTATTTTGCCATTATATTTAAGGTAAAAACAAGCTGTTTAGATTTAAGGAAACGATAACGTTTATCTGATGATAATTGTGTTTTCATATTCACTACCTAGTAAATAATTTTTACTGAATGTTTTTTTTTCATTATTGGATTTTTACTGGATACATTTCCACCAGCAAGAATTTGCCAGTTAGATAAAAGGAGCTGATTGAAAGTATTCAGTTGATTATAAAAGTAGAAGATAATTATTATAAATATTTATTATTTTTCATTATTATTGCGAAAATTGGAAAAGTTGATAAAATGTTTAAATATACAACCAAAAAGAAAAACGGCTTGCAACTTCTTACTGGTTCTGCGTTCTTTTACTTTCTTGCATGTTTCTTTCATTACGCTCCGAAATTTAGTTAGTGGCGAGTCACTGGATAGATTTTTACCAGAGAACATGAAAACACAATTAATGTTAGGGTGGAACCAGGCTGATCTTTGACTATCGGTTATAAATCCAGGAAAAATTAACTCGAGCTATTGGTTAATTTGGCGGTTAGTTTTTGAAATGTAATGGTAGATCTTAAATCTGTTTGAACCTTTATGAATAGGGCTTTGAAATTAGGAATATATTCAAAATCCTGTTTTGGTTTTGATTTTTTTTTTTTTTAATGTATTTATCCTTATGAAGGAGAAGTAGCGGTATTTTCGCAGGAGGGCAGCAAGACCAATTTCGTTATTGGTCTGCTGGTTTGCCCCTTCGTAGTATATACATATGTCGACGACGCGTACCCGGTTATCAGAGCCTGGGTGTAGGTTGATGACTCTTCCCAGCCTCCACATATTAGGCGGTAGATTGTCTTATTTTATAACCACAAGATCTCCTGTTTTTACGTTGCTTCGTGGATGTTTCCATTTAATGCGTTTTCGGATTACCAGCAGATATTCAGCCTTCCATCTCCTGCAAAATGTTTGAAGTAGGGCTTTAAGTTTCTGCCATCGGTTTACGATCGAGGCAGGGCTTTCGTTGGCTTCTAGTTCAGGTGGAGCTAATAATTGTCCACCTACTAGGAAGTGACCGGGGGTAAGAGGCTCCAAGTCGGAAGGTTCATTCGAAGAGGGGCTTAACGGACGGGAGTTAGGCAAGACTCGATTCGACATAAAAGAGTTGTGAACTCTTCCAATGGGTAACTGAATCCGGAAGCAATCTTTTTAAAATGGGTATTAAAACTTTTTACCCCTGCTTCCCACAATCCGCCCATATGAGGCGCTGCTGAGGGTAAGAAATGCCATGTGATTATATGGTGGCTATATTTATTTATTGTACTGTTTCGCGATTGGGTTATAGAAGCTTTAAATTCTGATCGTAGAGATCGCGAAGCTCCGACAAAGTTGGTGCCATTGTCGGAGTAAACATTTTTTGGGCATCCTCTCCTGGCTATGAACCTAGCAAAGGCTGCCAAAAAAGATGCAGTGCTAAGGTCATTGGTGGCTTCCAAGTGTATAGCCTTAGTGGCGAAACACACAAGCAGGCAAAGGTAACCCTTTGAGATGCGACAACCTCTGCCGCGGAAGTTTTTGATATTGAAAGGTCCTACGAAATCTACACCCGTTTTTGTAAATGCACGCGAATATGAGTTGCGTTCCTGAGGGAGCACTCCCATAAGCTGCGTTTGGGTTTGTTTAATGTGGCTTGTGCAGACCTTACAATTATGGATGACGGACTTTACCATATTTTTGACTAGGGGAATCCAGTATTGCGTTCGAATAAGACGCAGCAATAATTGATTCTCGCCATTCAGGGATATTTTATGGATAAATTGGACAACAAGACGGGCCAATCGACACTTATAAGGAAGGATGGTTGGGTGAGGCTCGTTGTACGCTAAATCTAGCGATGCGCCAAGACGTCCTCATAATCCCATTTTTATCTAAGAAAGGGTTAAGGGGTAGCACTTCGATTTTTCCATCGATGGGTTTCTTTGACTTTAGGTTAGAATATTCATCACTATAGTATTGCTTCTGGTAAATGATTATTAAGCGTTGTGTCGTTGCCTTAATTTCATCGGATGAAATTAAACAAGACTCTGATCGAAAGGAAGCTTTTTTGTTCAGATGAGTGCTTTGGTAGAATCTCATAATATATGATAAGACTCTCAAAGCTCTCGGTAAATCTGAAAACATATCGAGAATTTCATCAAAATTTTGTATTGCTTGTCTCTTGTCTTGGCCAATTTTCCTTGTCTTCTTGCAACCAAGAAGGGCCATGCCACCACAAAGTGTTATCGACTAATTCGTAGGCGAGAACTCCTCTGCTAGCCATATCTGCTGGATTTAATGCCGACTCCACATGAAGCCAGTCCGTATTTCCGACTTTGTCTACTTTTGGTACTGTTTGGTAAAATTTTGCCATTTTCCTAAAGTAGTTGAGGACACAGGTTCATCCCACTCTGTGCTTTCCAGCCAAATGTTTTGCATCAATATCTTGGCTACTATTACAATGGGCGCAAGCCATCCTAGCGGATCGAAAAGCTTGGCGATGGAGGACAATATCGACCTTTTAGTGATTGTGTCACTTTGCTCCATTGGTCTTGTTAAGAAGTAAAGAAAATCCGAATGGGCGTTCCATCTTATTCCAAGAGCCTTAACTGTGCTGGTGTCTCCGAATTCCAAAAATTCTTCGCTTAGTAAATCCTTTTTTGGAATATCTGCTATTACATCCTCGCAGTTGGCCGGCCATTTTCGTAAGGGAAGCCCTGCTGACAGCAGTACCGCAGAAATTTCGTCCCTTGCTTTTATGGTAGATTCGATGCTGTGTCCTCCTGCAAGTACGTCATCTACGTACATGCATTCACTCAGAATATTAGCTGCTATTGGATGCGAGCTTTCTACGTCATCGGCCAACTGCAACAGTGTCCTTATCGCCAGCTAAGCAGCACAGTTTATTCCAAACGTAACCGTCTTTAATTCATATAGGATCGTTGATTTGTTCGGGTTTGCCCGAAAGCCGAAGCGCTGATATTTCGACTGGTTATCGTTTATTCAAATTTGTCTGTACATTTTCTCGATGGCACTGTTGAAAACATATCTGTATAACCTCCAGCGTAGAATCAGTATTGGAAGATCTGATTGCAGTACTGGACCTGGTAGGAGGACGTCATTTAAGCTTGCCCCATTAGCGGTTGCACTTGAGGCATTGAAAACCACGCGAGGTACTCTCCGCCTTTGTAATGGCGTGATGAGGCAGGAAATAATTATCACATGAGTCTTCCGATATGTTACTATTTATTCTCGTCATGTGCCCTAGTGTCTCATACTCTGCTAATACCCCATTATACTCCTTTTTGTAGGACGGGATCCTTGGGTATCCGTGTCTCATTCCGGAAGAATTGAGAGCAGGGTTTTTTAAGAGAAGGGCCTAGTTGTATGGTTACTGGAAATTCCTGTCGAAATGGTAACGAGACTATGTATTTTCCCTCATTAGTTCTGATAGTGGTCTTTTTATAAAGCTCTTCGCAATAGTTGTCATCTTCATTGAGGCTTTTGGTTTTGGGTAAATCTTCTAACTGCCAGAATGCCGTAAGTTGCTAATCTAGCGCAACTTCGCTGAGGTACGAAACTAAATTTCTTTGTGTATTTGTAGTATCCGTACTACCGGTTATAATCCAACCGAATACGGTTTTTTGGGTTAGAAGACGTTTTTTTTATTCCACTTAATATGATTTGTGGATAAATGTCTCCACCGAGAACGAGGTCTATTTGTTCATTTACGAAAAACCTTTTATCCGCTAATACCAGGTCCGGAAATTCTTGCCTCGTCGTCGCGCTTATAATTGTTGTCGGCAGATTTCCGGTTAGTTGTGGTAAAACCAGGACAGTTGCAGTCAAACTAAAGAACGGGTCGACGGGGGACCGCAATCGTATGTTACATGCTTCCTTAACCTGGGCATTTATCGAAACTTGGGCATGCATCGTTTTTGCAGATAGATTGATTCTGCGTTTGAGCTTCTCTGTTATAAAGGAACACTCAGAACCGGAATCAATCAGTGCTCGTGCAGCAAAATCCGTGTCATTGAGACGTATATTTACGTGAGCTGTTCCTAATAGCACACCTGTATTTGTATTCGCAAAGCAAGACTTAAAATTTCTGTTTACATTTTCAGTGATTGCGCCTGCCTCGATGTCGATGGAGAATCATCGGCAGGCCTCGAAGACGTCCAACGCGTCGTTTCCTTTGGCTGAATTGCATTTACATACATGCAGGAGCGTGTGATGTCGCGAGTGACACGTATTGCAGTTGTAAGCACTTGTGCATCTTGACACAGTATGTCCGGAACTAAGGCAATTCAGGTAGCAATTATTTTCCTTTAAAAAATTAAATCTGTTTGTAGGTGTTAGCTGTAGGAAACGGGAACAGCTGCGTAATTTTTGCTCATTTGTATGCTATTGAAATTGGTCACGCTTACTTGGAAGGTGCCAACTCTTTTTGTCGCAGTTTCGAAAGGATGACGTGTGATTTGCGGCGGCACTCCCACCAGCTTTACCATCCTTCAACCCCGACAATGTCTCAAGGGTCTGAAATCTATTGGACAGGAACTTGTCCATATCTTGCCATTTGGGTATGTCATTTTTACGGTCTATGGTTTGTTCCCATAGGGCCAGTGTGCTGTCAGGCAGCTTCATCGAGCAGAGATAAACGACAATTGCCTTCCAGTTTGATATGTTAATCTGATGACTCTTCAGGGCTGATAAGCAATTGTTTATCTCCCGCTGCAAACTTTTTATTGAGCTACCGCACACAAACTCTATTGACTTTAAGTTAAACAATAGTTTTGGTTGCGTGTTAACTAAAATACGCTTATTTTCATAGCGTTCGCACAAGTTTTTCAACGCAGTAGTAAAGCCTTCATTAGTTAGTGACACTTTCTCACGATTTCTTTGGCCTTCTCTTGTGTCTTATGGTTGAGATGAAATAGTTTCTCAACTGGGGTTTAGGATGCAGATAGCCGTAAACATATCACGGAATGTTGGCCATGAAAGGTAGTCGCCCTTGAACACGTCTGTATCGCACGGTGGAAGGTGGATATTGTGTTCGCGGACGGACTGCTCCCCTACATCCTTTTCTACGTTTGATAATGCTTCTGCTTGAGTAGCCATAACAGACATGCACTTAACATATGTCGAAAAACATACTAGGTATATATTTCTTTTTAATAGCCCTGATATCTTATTTAGTTAAACCTTCTGAGTTCGTCAGAGTATCGTACGCTACTTTCGTTTTCTCCCATAACACTTTCAATTCGTCCTGCTGGATAGCAAGACCGTGCTTGTTTTGTTCTGAGGCAGGAGTGCTGTTGAAGTCAGCATCGAACTCTCCAACAGATTCTGGCAAACGGATGTATGAATCCATAGTGAAGTTAAGAGGGAGTTACAAAAGTCTACCCTAACTCTGATATTGCTAGAAAAAAAATTTCCGCAAAATGACAATTGCCAGTAAATTTATATATGTATGTTTCTTTATTTAACGATTTTTTTTTAATTTCAGTCAAGTTTGTTATTTTTTTACAATTTGATGCAAAAAAGAACACTGCCACCCAAATGTGAAATGGCACTTGATGGAAAAAACAACACTTGCAAATGTGTCGACGTATATATGAATGTGCTTTAACAAGTAACGTAGGTACTTAATTATGTACCAACAATATTGTGATTTACTTGTTGGTTATATACAAAATAACAACAAAGGCTCAAATGTGAATATGTGAAAACGCAATAGTGTGTAATAGAAGTAATGTTTCTCGATCCAGTAAACTAGTGACTTGCAAATTAACAATTATGATATGCCAATGAGCAGTATTGAACCAAAGAAAGTGAAATAGTGTGAAAATCCAAAAAAACACTTTAAATTTAAATTTGATGGATTGAACTGTTGCAATACAGTACCACTGTTCGCTGTTGTGCGTGTGTGTGCACGACCGTCAGTTGTTGTTGTCGCTCGCGGACGAACGGAATTAGCACAGTTTCTATTTTTTTTTAAGTGTAACACTCTTTCGTTTTCACAAAAAATCACTTGCCTTGTAAGGCGATGTTTCACAAAAAATGATTAGCGTGTAATAAAGTGTAAAGATTTTTTGTGGACTGTATATTCAAATCTCGGCGTAGATGGACCATGTACAAATGTGTGTCGTGTCTCCCAAGGGGGCAGTCCAGACGTACAGTTGGAAATTTTGTAAATAAATGAAAAGATTTGTTTTGGTTTAATTCAATTAGAATTTAATGAAATGTATATATGTAGATATACATATGTACAATAATCGCTTAACCATGTGGTGTGAAATGGTAGTTGACGAGTGTCGCTTCAGAGATCCTGAGACAAAGTGGAAGGAAAGTAAATGCAAAAATTAAACAAAAGGAATTATCCGGCGGGAAATACGGTGAACCGGAATAATTCGCGGTTGCATATGTATGCGTATGTGTACATGATACATATTAGGGCGGTTAGAAATTATTTACGCTACCGGCGTAAACAATAAGTTATTTTGCGGTATGCTTGAGAAGTATCTCAAGAAACACCTATATGTTGAGTATCTAAAGTGATTTGCTTACGAAGTAAATAAAAGCAAACTTCCACATAGGGTAATCGATTGGTTTGAGTTTTGTACATATTTTGACATAAAAGAATCATCTCGCAATAGCAAACAGAGACCTACGAATCATTTGCAAAGTTTTTAGAAGGCGTCGTTTCATTATGCGGCGCTCTGAATACGGCTATTTCGGAGTGAGAACTCGTCGAAACTTTAATTAGGAATTTACGGTCATATATTCGTTAGGAATTGTTACATTTTAAGGCAGGATGTTTGCAAAAACAACAGCAAAGAAATGAATGAATATCGACCATTATTTGTAAACCAGGAGATGTTAGGCCTTATGCAGCGATTCGAATGTTGGATTCCGAAATGCTCGGTTTATTAGACTCGGGGGCTACAGAGTCTTGGGGAATGCCATGTCCAGGAATGCCACTACTGCACATTCTTATTTCAGGAATCATTTAATTTTCGGGACTCAAGAATGGAGAGCTGCCTCTGCGGATATTCCATTGCCGTTAGCCTGCTGCGCATAAGATAAGGAAGCTGGGTAATCGATTGTCTCCTATACATATGTTTCTAGAAGTCTTTCCCGAACTTTCAGTAGAAAAGTTGAATACTTATAGGTCTGAAATCACTGGGTTTAGAGAGGGTATCACTGACGTCTTCGGTGTGAATGCTACCTTAACTTCTGTCCAGGTCAAGGGAATTTAGCCAATTCCTATACATATATATAAACTTGTAAGGTTTCAATTTGAGGAAACAACAGATTTTCACTGATATACTGTGGTGAAGCTTCTACCGGTTTAGCAGCATAGCATTCGCATCTCCTCCAAATAGCAACATGGTTATCAGTGAGACTGTGTTCCCCACAAGTTATGTTAGTGTTGCAAGTGGAAATGGACCCTGGTGGTAGTCGGTGAAATAAACGCAGGCTAAACACCTCTGTGAGGGGCGCTTACCACTTCTTGAACTTTTCCCAAAAGAAAACGAAACATAATAAAAGATTAAAGAGGTTAAAAATCTTATTATTAAAACCCGAGCGTGGTTGTATGCTGCGTCCAACTTGGCACACAAACGAAAGATTGTTGTAATTATATGTAGATTTGTAATGTGTGGTGAGGTGTGTAGTGTAAAGTGTGTGGTGTGCACGGGGCCATCTCTCGGCGTGGGTTGTTGGTGTGTGGAGGAGCGGAAGGAGGGTTTTCTGCCATGATGAAGCTGCTCATTTAACTATCCTGGCCCCCCTAGGCATACACTTAGCCAGGTAGTCGCTGACGCTGTATGAGGATTTCCACAATGCCGAGCCCGGTTGGGCGACGGGGATAGAGCTTTGAGGACAGTGCCGTCAGTGTCGTGGTGCTGGTCCTATCTGCCGACTTCGTTACTGATTTCGATTTGTGGCTGGAGTGAGATGGTGGAGCATGGTGTTCTGACATCTGTGACAAACGTGTCACAGGCTGCTCGAGATATATCACTTTGCTGATGGTGCTGCTGGTTCTCGAACTCTCGGTAGAGGGTATGCCACTGGGGGCGCCGAGGGGTCGTTGCGCCCCAATTGGCGGGGTTACCGTACAAGGTGCCGTCGCGGTAAACCGCAGTGTCGACGTAGTTTTAAAGCGGGGGTTGTTAGCCATTGCTAGAGAATCCAAACTAGTGATTTTAGTGCTGTGTAAGAGTGAAAGCGTGCATGTAAACGCTCGATTGTTGAATGAGGCAAACTTTACATAATTGCTATTATTTCGTAGGGGCTATAATTTCTTTTTATTTGGCTGGCGGTTTTACGACGCGATATAGCAATTTACCGCGTGCCCTTAAAACTTTGCGGGGGGTAAGAGGTAGAGTTTTACAAACGGCAGTTTTGTATGAGTAATCTACTACTCGTATGTGACCGTTAGTCACGATATAGTTTTTCGATTCTTTCGAGGTGCCATTCAGTGGGAGTGTTCTTCCATCTATATCTTTTATGGAGGTATTTCAGATACTTCTGCAGAGGCATAGAAAATGCGCCGAGAGATTCGTATCTCCGTAATAGTGCAAATGGTTTGCAACACGGGACCATTTTACTGAGCGAAGTGGTTTAACTTGCTAGTCCCTGTTTGTTCCGTCTAGCCGTAATTCTTGAATCAGGGGTGTCGCATGAATCAAAATTGGCGAAAGCCATCCTGCGCTGTCGGCTAATTTTTTCCAGGAACGCCAAATTTGTATTTATTTTTACCAGCCTCTGATCTAAATGGTTGCGCTTATCCAGAACATCATCGTACGCTGATTACGTTGGTTTAGTTCCATTTTAATTTTTTCACGCATAATATATTTTAACTTTTGCTGTGAAGAGTATATTCCCTAGTGCGTTAATATACTGGGTTAATAACCGTTTGTATTTATGTATGTATATGTATATAGTATACGAATGTACATTTGTATGTATGTCGATATGCCAATTATATGTAATATAATAGTTATGGTGTATGTCTATACGTAATATAAAAGCGAAAGACAAGGGAAATGATAAACAACGATTGGTGTATGTGTGTTTGCATAAGATAAATATATACCTTGCACTGCTAACATACAGACAGAAGAAATTTTGTAAAATTTAGACATAAGATTGAAGCTGTAATAAACACCCGGCAATAATAATCACCCGAAAATTTCTTTTTTTAGTTTAACTGACGCCCAAGCAGGGACCACAGCGCGAGTGAAAGTACCAATTAAACACTGGGCATAGGCTCTTTTAAAGGGAAAAAGCAGCAAGATCCGTGTGCAGTACCTCCAACGAACAAAGGACCCTGTAACAAACAGCAACACAGCCCTGTCAAGTCTGGTCGCTGGATAAAAGCGTGTGCGCAGTTAAGGATCCCCAGTTGTCGCGGGACGCGCGTACAAAAAGTACACATCGGACCCGTCACCGATAGGGATGATAATCTGGCTACTATTTAAGTAGCTCATTTAGATACTTGTCTATTCATTCATTAAGTACTTGTGATTAAAACCCAAAAAATTTAAAGTGCAAAATAAGTATTTATGAAAACGAAATAACTGAGAAATTAGCTAAGAAAAAAATAAGTGGTCAGACTATTTTAGGTAAACAATAAAAACATAAATAGGTAAATTTAAGTATTGAGAATTTTTAATAAAAAATTATGGCGAAAACAAAGTTGATTTAGGGAAATAAAAGTTATAATAAAAATAAATTTTGTTACAATATTAATATATGATAAAAATGCCATATAAAGAAAAAATATAAAAACAAACTTTTGCGAATATTTCAAAGTTATAAAAAAAATATTTTTTGTGGGAAAATAGCAAAATAGCCATAAAAAGCACAAAGTATAAGAAACAAGAATTTGTGAACAATTCAAAGGAAAGTCACAAAATTGTTATATATAATTTGATTTTAAAATGGTCTAGTACAGAATTACCATAATGCCGGACGATATACCTTCTATTTATAGCACTCGATCCTTAATGATAATACTACTAGTACCACTGGTCCTGATACTCACTCCCGGAGTAAATACAATATTTCAAACTGAAGAACAAAGAGTAGTGAATAGTGTAATAAACCGAAACCAGAAATATCTGAATTTAAAGAAAAAGCTCGAGATGCGTTCATCAATAGGCTTGACGGCGATCTACCTAGACTTCTAGCGGTAAGTTAACCAAAGGACCTGCCACACGCCCTCCAGCTCACAATAGAAGAAATTCGCGTATTCCACCAAATTCCCATCGGCCGAATATTCAGAAAAACGCGTCCTTATGCTAGCACCACAAACGGACAAGTGAGGAGAATCCACTCAACTCTTTCCGAAATAATGAGATGCCTAAAATTTGACAATAATAGGTTCACTTTTGCAGAACAATAGATTCAGCCACCGAGAAAAAACCTGTAAATTTTTTAGTACTAGGATTAGTAGAGACCTTCAGGAACTGGAAAGAAATAAGCAACAAAATGTAGAAGTACTTCAAAAAAAAGCAACAAAAGGACCTTGAATATCATAACAAGAAGAGAAAAACAATAGGGACTATTCTGTAGGTGAAGAAATTTTTGTTAAAATTAACCAAAGTTTAGGTTCAAAATTATCGTCGAAGTTCAAAACAGATATAGTAGCTGAACTGTTCATAAAAGTAATATAAGAAGGTAATTGACCATATCAGGATCTACAAAAACGGAAAGACCTATAAGGCGAAAAAAAATATAAAAAAAGAAAACACACAAAAAAACAAAGAAAAATTAAAGAAGTTTAAAAAATTTTTTTTTTAGGAGCTATTAAATTATATAAAAGTAATCTGCAATTAATATTTAGGGACCATTAAAGTATACGAAGTAATTTCCGCTTAATATGTCATAGGTGTTCGAATCGTAGAAACCGCTTAAAATCCCATAGGCGAGCGGTACAGATTTAAAATAGTTAGATTTATACATAATTATAATTTGAATATTTTGTTTGAAATTTTTTTGCGTTGCCAAATTCTTGACTAAGCGATCGCACAGCCTATAACACTGACAGGCGTAAATGCAAAAATATGGGAAGGAACTTTTAAAATAATTCATATAATAGACACGACGCAATATGAAAAACTGACTAAAGAACTTGATAGGACCATTGCACAGAACACTCCAACTAAATTAACTCCTAAAATAAAAAAAGAAACGTTCACTAAATTGCATCGGCACTGCATGGAAATGGATTGCCGGTAGTCCAAACCACCATGGCCTTACGATAATAAATGAAAACTTTGGAACATGTTAGAAAATAATGATAAGCAGGTAGTAATGAATACAATTTTCTTTTATATTACGAATAACGAAAATATGAAATTAGAAATTCGCATCAAAATGAAATATAAACTAGAATTGATAAATGAAGAACTTATTCACATTGAATATGCCGTACACTTGGCAAAGTCTGACATTATTATTTCATTCATATTGATTAATTTAGAAATAAGTACAATTGATAAAATTCCATACATTAATATCGAAAAAGAATTAGAGTTCATTTAGAGTTTATTATTATGTTTTAAGTTTGTCCAATACCAAGAAAAAAATTATGAAAAATTAATACTCAAAGAAGTAACGAAAGATAATAAAATTAACAAGGTCGATTTCGAAAAAATAATAAAGTGTTAAAAAGTGTTTTAAATGAAGAATGTGAAACTAATAATCGAATTACAATTTGTAACGCGAAAAATCTTATTGATATTAGTAACAATAGTTGTAATAGCAGTGTAATTAATAGTGGATGCCAAACTGTGTCCGTACTAATGCCAACCACAACAACATGATAGAAGAATTACAACCCAAAATTTTATTCTTAAATCACTGCAATGGATCCATTACAAAAGATGATCAACCACTTGAACTTATCGGAACATTTATTATCAAACATCACAACTCCACCATAAAGGTGCAGCATCGTTTTTTATGTGCGCGAAATTGGCAGCTTGCAACCATTACCAGCCATCTTACAACAGAAAAACGCTAAAATACCACTCGAAGATATTCTATCCCTAAAAATGATGACAGGGTCAACAAGGTCAATAAAGTTAGTCTAATTTCCTCTATAGCAATCGTCACATTTTTGGATATAGCAGTTGTACGAGTATTACTCGTTCTGACAATCCCAGGTGGGATGATACCAATATAGGCCAATGTAACAAATAACAACACCGTAACTGTAACAAACAGTGACGTCCGCGCTTAAGGGAGGAGCTAACGCAATACCTTGCGCTGCTAACATACAGACAGGAAACGCAATACCTTGCGCTGCTAACGTACAGACGGGTAACCCAATACCCCACACGCAAAACCCAAAAGTAGCCAAACCAACAGACCTGCAACCATTCCCAAGACAGCCGGTTCTACGACCCGGAATGACCCAGGTTTTATCCGTCCAAAGACTGCTGTTTCGGCCAACTCTTCCAGCCCTACCAACCTTATCCTGCTCCTACCAAAGTGTACGGTTACCCAACAGCACTTGGTGTCACACGCTGTCTGTTCCGTATGTCGGGCCAGGATACGCCGGAATGTGACATCAGTTAGGTGCAATATGTGCCAAGGCTGGTGTTACTTTCGGACGTGTTCTGGCCTGCGCACAACACGTGAGTGAACGGGTGATTACCTTGTCCCATGTTGCAGAGCTCTGCCCCAATCTCCTCCTCGGACGTGTTCTGGTCTGCGCACAACACGTGAGTGAACGGGTGATTACCTTGTCCCATGTTGCAGAGCTCTGCCCCAATCTCCTCCAGGCAGCAACCAGTCCAGCGGCCAGCGCAACTGAGGAAAGGTGGACAACCACACTTGGTCCTTACGCCCCACATCGCGTAGACTCATCCGGGGCAGATAAACCTCTTGCAGTTAAACTACAACGGACTCCAGAGCAAGATCGAGGAGATAAATAACTTCATGAGCACACATGGTCTGTTGATAGCTGCGATCCAAGATACGAAATTGCAACGGATACAAGGTACATCGTAGACATCGCGAGCATAACAGCGGCGTTGGCTTAGCATTCATCACTCATCACACATTGCAGTATCGTTTTATCGAAGACATCGACCGTAGGGATACGATATTGCTACCCTGTAAGGCGATGTCGAACTCGAAATATTTAATATATATATACCCTCTGTTACCTGCTGCTTGGCAGGATATCACTCTGATGTAGGTGCGTTCCTCAGCCGTGAAAACCGCTTGGTAGTAGGTGACGAAGCCTCAAAAGAGGGGTACCACCGGCTGGCATCCTCTTCCCGGTTTTGTTTAATCACTAGACGTCGAACCCTCTCTGTCACTCGAGGGAGTTTCAATAGTCTCATTTGCTGACTACTGTGCGATTATGGCATCCGGCGATGCAATTGATGACATGTGCTCGAAGGTGGACGGTTATCTCTCTGACCTTGCTGGTTTCTTCACTGGTCGGAACTTGTTTCTTTTCCATGCTATGTACTTGGCGACTCTATCTACTACCTGGACGAAGGAGGTCTTGGTTGCTATCGTAGTGGCCACCCAAACGGGCACCTGCTCGCTGAAGATCCGCCACTGAGACACGTCCGACGGTATCTTCTTGAAATGTCTGACGAGATCCAGTGATTCACTTCCAATAGACTGGACTCTGCTGCCTACAGAGTGCTCTTAAACGACATTCATCGAGAGACAATTACCACCTTCGTCAACTCCCGTCCTCGAGGTCGAACCACCACCCATAGCAGAAAAAGAACTCCAGCTGCCTCGTGAATCCCGCGTCACTCTGGCTCAACTACGATCTGGATATTGTAACAGGCTAAACTCTTACCTATCCAGAATCAACCCAGACGTACTCAATGTATGTCCGGCATACGATAATTCCCCGAATTCACGATACCACCAGCCTTTTCATTTGCCTTCCAAAACGGACTCATCTAACACTCCTTTCACTTTGGTCCGACTATGTCGAAACTGCACGGCTCTTGGGCCTCCCCGTAGATGAGTTCGATGATAACGGCCAAGGTTGCACCGATCTTGTAGGGTCTGAGTAATCGCTACAACACCAACAACATGCCAGCGACTGGCTTTTCCGTGGGAAATGCCAATTCAGCAAAACATACACATTGACGAGACTGGCTTAAAGTTAAAATAGAAGTAAGGAATATTGTAAAATTTAGTATTAAGATTGAGGTTGTTCAATAAACACCAGTACCGCCCGAAAAATATATTTGAAGAACTTTTCGCGAGCGAATATTTTAGGTTCAATATTTTGGCTGCTGTTGTGACAAATAACTCTTTCGCTTAGGTAGTACACTCATCAAAAACATTCTTTGACGCTGAAAAAAGAACTTATTTTAAGGAAAAATTTCTTTGAAATGGCCCTAAAGACATAGTAATAATAATAAATTGCCGCTTATACCATAGCTTGATGTTTGGCCGAACTTCTCTTACAATTTGTGGAGTGCGACTTGACGTTGTAACTCAAATTGATGGGCCTACAGCTTTATGCCAATTCCGAACGGGAAATGATTTTTGTGGGAAGTGTGTTCATGGCAGAAATATACCCGGAGGTTTGACATTGCCTGCCGAGGGGGGAACGCTATTAGAAACAATTTTTTAAAAATAATTTTTGATGGTACTTGCCCCGGGCTGGATTTGAACCCGAACACTCGGTTACGGCGGCCGCCCAAGCACATGGTCAGAAATATTTTTATATTAATGTTGAAAGATTTTTATATTTTGTTTTACATTTCATTTTTATGGTTTTAGTACCATATGTAAGTTAAGAAACGATTTCAACATTGCTTATATAAAATACAAATTCTTTCCCACAAATTACGCTGACGCTATGTCTGCCTAATATAAAGGGTTTAATGTTTCAGTGTGCGACCGGTATGAATAAATAAATTACACAACAGCCAAAACTCCTCATATTACAATAAGACAACAACTATCATACTTTTTGCTAACCAAATGAAGTATATAATTATAAGCAGCATGTTTGGAAAGTTAGTTCGTACCTAGCGTAAGAGAAAGGAAGTTGACGAAATGTCAACAAAATAAATAAATTTTTTTGAGTAAATAACCAAACGAACTTTTAATTGGCGCCCAACGTGGGGCTAGCTAAGATAAATATCCTGAAAAACAAAGTAAGGATTCGCGGCTAGTGAAAAACTTTTTAAATAAGTATCCCAGTGAGAAGGGAGAAAAAAAAACTTTTTGAAAAATAAGTAAAAAGTATTCCAGTGAAAGGAAGAAAAGACAAATATATAAAAAGAGCTTCAATTAAATCAAAATTGTGCGAATAAATTCTAAATTGTGCAAAAACTAATAAGAAATAAAACAAAAAAACTGTTGAATTTTGTGGACGGAAAACTGATTCAATAAAAACAAATAAATTTCCACTTGATTTAATAAAATTTATTGGTGAACCAAGGCAACTTGAAAGAACATTTTTTTTGCTACAAAAAATAAAGCATTAATCGTTGAATGGCTTGTGATAAAAAGGAGCGGAAGATATAGACGAAATTAAAACGTCTCCTTAACATTTGATAAAAGAAATATATGAAAATATTATTATGAGAGTAATAAACATTTTAAAGGAAAAAATAATGTGATAAAAATAAACGATTGTTCAACTACAACTGATGATAACAACCTAAACTGCAACTGACGACAACAACCTAACAGGATAACCTAAATAGATTCCAACTACTTCAACAACCTGAGGATATCATTTCTGCAATCAACAACCAACTCTTTTAAGTAAGTTAAGCTAGTTAATTTTTAAATAAAAGCAAATATTAAAAATAACTTCCTAACAAAGAATTATCAAAATTGTGTAACTCGATTTAGAATAATAATTATAAATAACCCTCTTGTGTAAACTAGTAACAAAAATTCCTTTTTAATCAAAACAATTTTCATATAAAAACTTTTTGCTTATAAAAAAAATAATAAATAAAGCGATCCATTGATAAAAAAGAGATTGCACTGTTTTCAAGAAATTTACAATAGTAGACCGAACTCCACTAATGCGGGACGAAACAATTGACAATTTGACAGATAGATTAAGTAGGTCACAACTCAATGAGTCTCTATAAAATAGGCAGTCGTAGATACTACGCCGCCCTCACGATTTTAAGGAACAAAATAGTTGAAGAAGCGAACGATATTCTTACCAATCATGGTACAGTGTTGAATCTGGAGGCCATCCTAAGCCGATTAGACTTCGCTTATTCGGATAAAAGACCACTCCATATTATTGAGCAGGAAATTAGCATAATGAGACAGGGCTCATTAACAATTCTTGACTATTATAATGAAGTCAACAAAAAACTCACTGCTCTGATCAACAAAACTATCATGACTCATGGATCCAGTTCGGAGTTAAGTAACGAACTTAATAAGAAAAACCGACAACACGCCTTGCGAGTTTTTATCACAGGGTTAAATGCCCCATTGGCAAACATTTTATTCTCATTGGCCCCTACTGATCTTCCTAACGCTCTAGCAAAAGCTCAGGAATTGGAGTCCAATAATATAAGAGCTAATTTTGCTCTACAATTAAATAGAAATTCCCAAAACTCTAACCAAAAATCACAAAATACATTGCGTTTTCCTCAACGTAATGAAAGAAACTTTCCAAGGAATAATTTTTTCCAAGACAGACATATCCAACCAAAGCCAGTACCAATGGAGTTAGGCAGTTCAGCAAACATTGTGCAAAGGACACAACCATTAAATAATGGATACAGTTTTAAAACAGCTACTAATGCTAATTTTGCAAATAGAAATCCAACCAATTTTCGAAATTACGAACATAATCAGTATCCCCAAGGCATTAAGCGCCCCCAACAAAGCGGTCAAAACAGTTATCAGCCGTATCATAAGGCTCAAAGGGTAAACAATTTAAATGAGGATGCTTTTTTAGAAACTGCACCGGATTGCCCTACATCATTAAAAGAGGAAAATCCGGGAGAGTCTATACAATATTGATTGACAGTGGCGCTACTAGCTGTTATTGTAGGCCAAATGTCCTAAAAAATAGAAAACAATTAGTTACAAGGAAAAGAGTGAAACCCATAAATGGATTCACTATTATTGATCATTTTAGCGAAGCACAAGTATTTGGAATAAAAGAAAGATTTTACGAGATCCCCAATCTCGAAGCAGACATTTTATTAGGTTACAATTTTATGAAAAAGGCTAATATTATACTAGATTTCGAAAAAGGAACACTCTCAAGTGGGGAGCATAGCGAACAATTTTTAAACTTTAATAAAAAAGAAAAAGAGGAACACATTAAGGAAAATGAATCTGAAGAAGGTGAGGAACTGGAGAAAATTAATTATATGAAACAAAATGATGAATATTTAAGACAAAAAATTGTTGGAGAAATCATGAAACTTCATTCGCGTATAAATATGCAATTGCCTTTTAGGACAGACATAAGAGCAGAAATTAACACAATTGCTGAAACTCCAATATGGAGTAAGCAATATCCTTATCCCATGTCTGTTAATGTATTTGTGAACAGTGAAATAAAAAAATTATTGAACGACGGTATTATTCGTCCAAGTAGAAGTCCATACAATTCACCAATCTGGATTGTACCAAAGAAAGGAACAAATGAAGACGGATCCTCGAAGTTGAGGATGGTAATCGATTTTAAAAAATTGAACGATCAAACTATTGCAGTGAATTATCCCATTCCAGACTGCAACGTCATACTATCGAATTTGGGAAAGGCTAAGTACTTTTCCACAATTGATCTGGAATCTGGCTTCCATCAAATATTGATGAAAGAATCAGATATTAGTAAAACAGCTTTCTCCGTGAATAACGGGAAGTACGAATTCTTAAGAATGCCTTTCGGGCTAAAAAACGCTCCAGGTATATTCCAGGCTGCGATGGACGATATCCTGAGAGACTATATTGGGAAATTTTGTCATGTCTATATAGACGACATTATTGTGTTCTCGACTTCATTAGAAGAGCACAGCAATCACCTTTCAAAATAATACAAACCCTTAAGGATGCAAACATGAAAATTTCATTAGACAAATCAGCATTTTATAAAAACGAAGTTGAATTTTTAGGTTACATTGTAGGATATAACGTTATTAAAACAGATCCCAAGAAAATTGAAACTATACAAAATTATCCTATACCGGTTACCTTGCGACAACTCAGAAGCTTTCTAGGAATGTCAGGATACTATAGAAAATTTATAAAAAATTATGCCTTAATTACAAAGCCACTAACAACTTACCTGTCAGGAAAAAATGGTAGGATATCACAAAACATGTCAAAGAAAACTAATATTGAATTAAATAAAGAAGCTATTGAAGCGTTCAAGACAGTAAAGGCGTTGCTAATGGACCAAGTTGAGTTGGTACAACCAGATTTTAATAGCAAGTTCGTTTTAACGACTGATGCCTCGAACGTAGCCATAGGAGCTATACTGAGCCAAAAAGGAAAACCGATAACATTTATCTCAAAAACCTTAAATTCCACCGAAAGGAATTACGCAATGAATGAAAAGGAGTTATACGCTATCGTGTGGGCGTTGAAGACACTTAGGAATTATTTATATGGCGTTAAAGATTTAGAGATCCATGCGGATCATCAGCCGTTAACATTTGCTGTTTCGACCAGAAACCCAAATGCCAAAACGAAAAGATGGCATGCCTTTATCGAAGAATTTGCCCCAAAAATCATTTACAAACCAGGCACAGAAAACGTAGTTGCTGATGCCCTTTCTAGGCAAATTTTAAACCAAATTTCTGATAATGACAGTATACATAGTACACAACACTCAATAGAAAGTAGTGACAATTTTAATATATGTGAAACCAATAAACCTCTTAACGAATTTAAGCAACAAATACTTTTATTAAAAAATAGGTTTACAATTCATGAATTTATTAACGTTTTTGATAAAACTCGCCATATAATAGAATTCGACACAAGAGAAAATCTCTTGACTATTCTCAAGGAATTCCTTAACCCAAATTTAGTTACAGCAATACATTGCACACCAGGGGATCTATATGAATTTAAAGAAACAGTTAAGAATGTATTTACCAATAAATTTGTTTTCACCAAAATTTTTTCAAACGACATCACTAATGTGGATGATCAACAATGTATTGTAAAAGAAACACACATTCGCGCTCACAGAAATTTTAAGGAAAACTATAAGCAGATTTACAAACAATATTATTGGCCAAAAATGATAGACCATTTTAAGGAATTTATAAGACACTGTGAAATTTGTAACAAAGCTAAATACAATAGGCATCCACAAAAAGCAAAAATTGGAGAGGCTCCAATTCCCAACAAAGAGGGGGAGTGCCTTAACATTGACATTTTTTACGCTCAGAACCTTAAATTTATAACTTGCATTGATGCTTATTCAAAATTTTTGGTTATTAAGTCTATAGAAGATAAAACTAATTTAGGAGAAAAAGTATGTGACGTATTGCAGAGTTTCCCTGATGCAAAGAAACTCACTCTCGATAACGAACCTGGATTTACGTCTCCTCAGTTCAAAGCATTAATGCAGCGACTGAAAATAGAACTTTACTATTGTACTCCTCGTCACAGTACAACCAATGGACAAGTTGAAAGGGTCCATTCTACCATTATAGAGATAGCAAGATGCCTTAAAGAAGAATTTCATTTAATTGACAATACAGAGGCCTTCTATAGAGCTGTCCAAAAATATAACAAAACAATACACTCAGTAATAGAAAATAAACCGATAGATATATTTTTCAATAAAATCCCACACAATCTTCATAATTTATTAAAGAAAGCACAGGAAAAAATGATTGAAAGAAATAACACAAATGGAGTTAAAACATACCAACCTGATGCTATTGTATATGAAAAAATAATTGGACAACGTAACAAGTTGTCACCTAGATTCAAAAAACAAAGGGTTCAAGAGGACTTAGGAAATAAGATTAGAATACAGTTTCGCAACAGAATCATCCATAAGGATAACATTAAGACCTGATTTCTTGCTACAATAATTTTTCCCAATCTATCTTTTTGCTACGTGTCAGCTTGAAGTACAAATACTGGACTATACTAATTCGCAATTAATTTCGATTCACTTAGGACAAACTAGACTACAGAACGGAAATTTTAAACTGATTCACATACTAAACTTGACAGATTACGAACAGATAACTCATAATTTAAACGATGAAATCAATAAAAATTCATTAAAAAATAGTACAAACCTACCATTCATTCTACATTATATAATGCAAATAAAAAATATTTTAAAAAGAATAAAACCCAGACATAAACGTTCAGTAAATGCCATAGGCACAATATGGAAATGGATAGCAGGCACACCAGACCATGAGGACCATCAAATTGTAATAGATAAAATGAACGGACTTCTTACTAACAATGAACGACAAAGAATAATTAATCGAGACTCTGTTCAAAGAATTAATGAGCTGACTAGTACCACTAACCAAATTTTGAAAACAGTTAAATCCCTCGAACAAGTTCATAAAACAATAGAAGATACCATTATAAACAAGTTAAAAATTATTAGAGACGAATTGTTAAACATTGAATACGCCTTACAATGGGCAAGAGTAGGAGTTATTAACTCCTTTATACTTTCAGAAAACGAAATTCTTGAAGCAAAAACATTTTTAGACAATGAAAAGTTTCCGTATAATAATATTGAGGAAGCCTTAGGATTTGCTTCCATTAGAATAGCAACAGATGAATCAACAATACTATATATTGTAAACTTACCAGCAATAGATAAAGATATTTGTGAAAAAATACTTATTAAACCAGTTAAAAAACACCAAACCATTGTAAAAATTAATTCAGAAGAAATAATTAAATGTAGTAATAAACTTTATGAAATTAAAAAGAATTGTAATCAATTTAACGATTTATCCATTTGTAGTAAAAATAATTTATTAGATATAAGTGAAACAAATTGTATACCACCGCTTCTGAATAGCAAAAAGCATGATTGCGTTATAATAAATAACCACCATGTACCATCAGTACAAGAACTTTCTAAGGGAATGTTATTTTTAAATCAATTCGAAGGATTTTTGGAAATATCAGGAAACAAATCTTATCAATTATCCGGAACTTATATAATAAATTTTCATAATGACACAATCACTGTAGAAAATAAAACTTTTATATCAAGAGAATTAACAACATTAAATCCACTTCCAGTTGTATTACAGCTTTCCAATATTAATTCTACTACCCAAGAGGTCCTTTCACTTGAAATGATGAAAGAACTACAGACAACCAATATCGATGAGATCGACTTAATGTCAACGAAAGCAAACATTATGTTTTCACTAAATTTAGTCCTAACTGCCATTCTAATTCTCAGTTTCTTTTTCATATTTTTCAAATTTAAAAACAAAAGAAAAAATACCGATCTCAGTGTGACGGCAATAATCAATGAAACTCCTAACCCAAGGGATTCAGATTTTGAAAAATCACCTCCTGTCAGTTCACGACGAGAATTTCGAAGTGTCAACGACCTTCCAGTTTTTTAACAATCGGGACGATTGATTTTATGAGGGGAGGAGTTAAGAAACGATTTCAACATTGCTTATATAAAATACAAATTCTTTCCCACAAATTACGCTGACGCTATGTCTGCCTAATATAAAGGGTTTAATGTTTCAGTGTGCGACCGGTATGAATAAATAAATTACACAACAGCCAAAACTCCTCATATTACAATAAGACAACAACTATCATACTTTTTGCTAACCAAATGAAGTATATAATTATAAGCAGCATGTTTGGAAAGTTAGTTCGTACCTAGCGTAAGAGAAAGGAAGTTGACGAAATGTCAACAAAATAAATAAATTTTTTTGAGTAAATAACCAAACGAACTTTTAATTTGTATGTATGTATGTACATATGTTGAAAAAAGCTTAGGTCTAAATAAGATCGTACCGTCTACAATGTACATATGAACAGGAGAATATCTTATCTTTTATGTTAAAAAGTTTAAATTCTAAATTTTGTTTTTAATGCAATATGATAAAAACTGCTGCTCATATCTAATAGTTTTAAGTTTTTCACACAAAACATGAATTAAATTTTTTAATACAAGTACTTCTTTGATAACATAAGCGCTAAGTAATATATAGACATACATATATAAAAGAGAGTGATGATAGTTACTACGCTTATAACTCAAGAACGCCTGCACCGATTTCGATGACTCGCACTCATTCGGACTGGTATCCGGCCAACAAGAATACTCAAGAAAATTCCAGAAAAAAAATTTATAAAGAAAATTCATTTTCCCATACATTTTGTATGTAAACCCAGAAATTCAATCCACCCCAATTCCACAAAACTCCGTAGAAATTATCTATGTCAACATCTACTCAATAGAGAAAAAATTTAGAAGGCAATAGAACATATCAAAGACCCAATACGTGAACTTATGCTTGCATACGGAATCCCAAAATAAGTTGTAATTTACAATGAGAAAGCATTGAACTTCGCCTCCATTTCATCACTATTGAAAGATCAAATGAATATCGAAGTTTTGTCCCACCCCCTTATGCTAGCACCACAAACGGACAAGTGAGGAGAATCCACTCAACTTTTTCCGAAATAATGAGATGCCTAATAAGTTAACTTTTGAGGACAATAGATTCAGCCACCGAGAAAAAACCTGTACATTTTTTAGTACTAGGATTAGTAGATACCTTCAAGAACTGGAAAGAAATAAGCAACAAAATGTAGAAGTACTTCAAAAAAAAGCAACAAAAGGACCTTGAATATCATAACAAGAAGAGAAAAACAATAGGGACTATTCTGCAGGTGAAGAAATTTTTGTTAAAATTAACCAAAGTTTAGGTTCAAAATTATCGTCGAAGTTCAAAACAGATATAGTAGCTGAACTGTTCATAAAAGTAATATAAGAAGGTAATTGACCATATCAGAATCTACAAAAACGGAAAGACCTATAAGGCGAAAAAAATATAAAAAAAGAAAACACACAAAAAAACAAAGAAAAATTAAAGAAGTTTAAAAAAATTTTTTTTTTAGGAGCTATTAAATTATATAAAAGTAATCTGCAATTAATATTTAGGGACCATTAAAGTATACGAAGTAATTTCCGCTTAATATGTCATAGGTGTTCGAATCGTAGAAACCGCTTAAAATCCCATAGGCGAGCGGTACAGATTTAAAATAGTTAGATTTATACATAATTATAATTTGAATATTTTGTTTGAAATTTTTTTGCGTTGCCAAATTCTTGACTAAGCGAACGCACAGCCTATAACACTGACAGGCGTAAATGCAAAAATATGGGAAGGAACTTTTAAAATAATTCATATAATAGACACGACGCAATATGAAAAACTGACTAAAGAGCTTGATAGGACCATTGCACAGAACACTCCAACTAAATTAACTCCTAAAATAAAAAAAGAAACGTTCACTAAATTGCATCGGCACTGCATGGAAATGGATTGCCGGTAGTCCAAACCACCATGGCCTTACGATAATAAATGAAAACTTTGGAACATGTTAGAAAATAATGATAAGCAGGTAGTAATGAATACAATTTTCTTTTATATTACGAATAACGAAAATATGAAATTAGAAATTCGCATCAAAATGAAATATAAACTAGAATTGATAAATGAAGAACTTATTCACATTGAATATGCCGTACACTTGGCAAAGTCTGACATTATTATTTCATTCATATTGATTAATTTAGAAATAAGTACAATTGATAAAATTCCATACATTAATATCGAAGAAGAATTAGAGTTCATTTAGAGTTTATTATTATGTTTTAAGTTTGTCCAATACCAAGAAAAAAATTATGAAAAATTAATACTCAAAGAAGTAACGAAAGATAATAAAATTAACAAGGTCGATTTCGAAAAAATAATAAAGTGTTAAAAAGTGTTTTAAATGAAGAATGTGAAACTAATAATCGAATTACAATTTGTAACGCGAAAAATCGTATTGATATTAGTAACAATAGTTGTAATAGCAGTGTAATTAATAGTGGATGCCAAACTGTGTCCGTACTAATGCCAACCACAACAACATGATAGAAGAATTACAACCCAAAATTTTATTCTTAAATCACTGCAATGGATCCATTACAAAAGATGATCAACCACTTGAACTTATCGGAACATTTATTATCAAACATCACAACTCCACCATAAAGGTACAGCATCGTTTTTTATGTGCGCGAAATTGGCAGCTTGCAACCATTACCAGCCATCTTACAACAGAAAAACGCTAAAATACCACTCGAAGATATTCTATCCCTAAAAATGATGACAGGGTCAACAAGGTCAATAAAGTTAGTCTAATTTCCTCTATAGCAATCGTCACATTTTTGGATATAGCAGTTGTACGAGTATTACTCGTTCTGACAATCCCAGGTGGGATGATACCAATATAGGCCAATGTAACAAATAACAACACCGTAACTGTAACAAACAGGGACGTCCGCGCTTAAGGGAGGAGCTAACGCAATAACTTGCGCTGCTAACATACAGACAGGAAACGCAATACCTTGCGCTGCTAACGTACAGACGGGTAACCCAATACCCCACACGCAAAACCCAAAAATAGCCAAACCAACAGACCAGCAACCATTCCTGGGTTTTATCCGTCCAAAGACTGCTGTTTCGGCCAACTCTTCCAGCCCTGCCAACCTTATCCTGCTCCTACCAAAGTGTACGGTTACCCAACAGCACTTGGTGTCACACGCTGTCTGTTCCGTATGTCGGGCCAGGATACGCCGGAATGTGACATCAGTTAGGTGCAATATGTGCCAAGGCTGGTGTTACTTTCGGACGTGTTCTGGCCTGCGCACAACACGTGAGTGAACGGGTGATTACCTTGTCCCATGTTGCAGAGCTCTGCCCCAATCTCCTCCTCGGACGTGTTCTGGTCTGCGCACAACACGTGAGTGAACGGGTGATTACCTTGTCCCATGTTGCAGAGCTCTGCCCCAATCTCCTCCAGGCAGCAACCAGTCCAGCGGCCAGCGCAACTGAGGAAAGGTGGACAACCACACCGGGTCCTTACGCCCCACATCGCGTAGACTCATCCAGGGCAGATAAACCTCTTGCAGTTAAACTACAACGGACTCCAGAGCAAGATCGAGGAGATAAATAACTTCATGAGCACACATGGTCTGTTGATAGCTGCGATCCAAGAGACGAAATTGCAACGGATACAAGGTGCATCGTAGGGATCGCGAGCATAACAGCGGCGTTGGCTTAGCATTCATCACTCATCACACATTGCAGTATCGTTTTATCGAAGACATCGACCGTAGGGATACGATATTGCTACCCTGTAAGGCGATGTCGAACTCGAAATATTTAATATATATATACCCTCTGTTACCTGCTGCTTGGCAGGATATCACTCTGATGTAGGTGCGTTCCTCAGCCGTGAAAACCGCTTGGTAGTAGGTGACGAAGCCTCAAAAGAGGGGTACCACCGGCTGGCATCCTCTTCCCGGTTTTGTTTAATCACTAGACGTCGAACCCTCTCTGTCACTCGAGGGAGTTTCAATAGTCTCATTTGCTGACTACTGTGCGATTATGGCATCCGGCGATGCAATTGATGACATGTGCTCGAAGGTGGACGGTTATCTCTCTGACCTTGCTGGTTTCTTCACTGGTCGGAACTTGTTTCTTTTCCATGCTATGTACTTGGCGACTCTATCTACTACCTGGACGAAGGAGGTCTTGGTTGCTATCGTAGTGGCCACCCAAACGGGCACCTGCTCGCTGAAGATCCGCCTCTGAGACACGTCGGACGGTATCTTCTTGAAATGTCTGACGAGATCCAGTGATTCACTTCCAATAGACTGGACTCTGCTGCCTACAGAGTGCTCTTAAACGATATTCATCGAGAGACAATTACCACCTTCGTCAACTCCCGTCCTCGAGGTCGAACCACCACCCATAGCAGAAAAAGAACTCCAGCTGCCTCGTGAATCCCGCGTCACTCTGGCTCAACTACGATCTGGATATTGTAACAGGCTAAACTCTTACCTATCCAGAATCAACCCAGACGTACTCAATGTATGTCCGGCATACGATAATTCCCCGAATTCACGATACCACCAGCCTTTTCATTTGCCTTCCAAAACGGACTCATCTAACACTCCTTTCACTTTGGTCCGACTATGTCGAAACTGCACGGCTCTTGGGCTTCCCCGTAGATGAGTTCGATGATAACGGCCAAGGTTGCACCGATCTTGTAGGGTCTGAGTAATCGCTACAACACCAACAACATGCCAGCGACTGGCTTTTCCGTGGGAAATGCCAATTCAGCAGAAATACCAATTCAGCAGAACATACACATTGACGAGACGGGCTTAAAGTTAATATAGAAGTAAGGAATATTGTAAAATTTAGTATTAAGATTGAGGTTGTTCAATAAACACCAGTACCGCTCGAAAAATATATTTGAAGAATTTTTCGCGAGCGAATATTTTAGGTCCAATATTTTGGCTGCTGTTGTGACAAATAACTCTTTCGCTTAGGTAGTACACTCTTCAAAAACATTCTTTGACGCTGAAAAAAGAACTGATTTTAAGGAAAAATTTCTTTGAAATGGCCCTAAAGAAATAGTAATAATAATAAATTGCCGCTTAACCATAGCTTGATGTTTGGCCGAACTTCTCTTACAATTTGTGGAGTGCGACTTGGCATTGTAACTCAAATTGATGGGCCTACAGCTTTATGCCAATTCCGAACGGGAAATGATTTTTGTGGGAAGTGTTTTCATGGCAGAAATATACTCGGAGGTTTGCCATTGCCTGCCGAGTAGGGAACTCTATTAGAAACAATTTTTTAAAAATAATTTTTGACGGTACTTGCCCCGGGCTGGATTTGAACCCGAACACTCGGTTACGGCGGCCGCCCAAGGCGGCCGCCCATACACATGGTCAGAAATAATTTTATATTAATGTTGAAAGATTTTTATATTTTGTTTTACATTTCATTTTTATGGTTTTAGTACCATATGTATGTATGTACATATGTTGAAAAAAAGCTTAGGTCTTACTAAGATCGTACCGTCTACAATGTACATATGAACAGGAGAATATCTTATCTATTATGTTAAAAAGTTTGAATTCTAAATTTTGTTTTTAATGCAATATGATAAAAACAGCTGCTCATATCTAATAGCTTTAAGTTTTTCACACAAAACATGAATTAAATTTTTTAATACAAGTACTTCTTTGATAACATAAGCGCTAAGTAATATATAGACATACATATATAAAAGAGAGTGATGATAGTTACTACGCTTATAACTCAAGAACGCCTGCACCGATTTCGATGACTCGTACTCATTCGGACTGGTATCCGGCCAACAAGAATACTCAATACTTTGTTGACATACATGCTTGCACATATATTAATAAGTAAATCAGTATGCATGCATGTTTATGTGTATACATATGTAGTAAAAGAAGTGCGCATTGCTTTGTGTTAAATTATATCCTAGAACATTTAAGTAGATACATATGTAGATATGGTTGTATATGTGTAAGTTAAGTTTTTATTTACTAAACCATGTTTTTAAAAATCAGGCGAACTCGTGTCCGCCGCGTCTTTATTAATTTAGCTTCAGCTTAAGACTTAATACAGTACAATTCTTAATTCTAAAGTACACCTTTCGTTTCCTAAAGTCACGTTGCACTTTCATGTGCCAAATTTAGTATTAATTGCTGACTAGCAATATTGCCCAATGAATTTCCCAATTTGCTGATATTGAGCATAAATGGTTTCCGGTAAGTCACCAGCGCGCTGCTGCACAGTCAGCGGTTATGCAAATACGCGCGTAGTGTCATTAGCCGTAATTATTGTGGGCTATGACCAACGTTTAATTGTTTGTGTAAACTATTGTGTTAACTCCTCCCTCCTTAAGTATGATCGTATGCATATGGCGGTAATTATTCAATGGCGCTTGAGAGCGTTGATGAGATGCGAAGTATTGCGGTGGCATAGGTGGCTTTGGAATGTGTGTTAATTGGTTACTTGGCTTCTTGGGTGGCAGGGGTGGTCGGAAGTTGTGAGGATTCCTAACTTGATTGTTGGTACTCAGCGCATAGTGTGAGCGGAAGTTTTGGTTCTCCAATTTTAGACAAAGATGGAGAGCTTGGGGGAGGTGTGGTTCCCTCATGGTAAGAAGTCTTGGCAAATCGCTTTTCAACCCTCGGATGAAGGTATCGAGGGCTTTGCCCCGGTAAGTGTATGTAAGGAGATGCATAGATTCTACACCGGCTTCCATGCATCCATTTTGTGGGTGCGGTGCTATCGCAAACGTCAAGTTGTGTAGTTGCAATTTTTTCTGTTCCGTGCTATTTAAATAAATAAGTTTAATTTTAATTACTTATATTTAAATATTTTGTGTCTGAAATCAGTGCCAACACTTTGTTGATCGATCTAAGATAAGTTCAAGCAAACTGCTATTGTTTTGAATCAATTTAATTTAATAACTCATTTAATTGCCGAGTCATATTTTGCAATTGTATTTGTTGTTAATTGGCTTTGTTTGTTCTTGCAGTTGTTTTTGTGAGTGCATATTTGGTTTGCTTTGTACTTTACTCATCTCTTGCTTTCTCTTTTTTGTCACAGCTGTTTGCGTGTTTAAGTGTCACAATAAAGTGAATCTAAAACTGTTCGTTTTATAGCTTCAAAACTTTAATCAATATTTTGTTTTATTTTTACTTACACTTTTCTTTGATCTAATATGGCTTGCATATTTGCAAATTGTCAAATTAAAAGTGAGTCCGAACGCTATGTGTCGTGCTGGCTGTGTGATGGGTTGGCCCATATGAAGTGTGCTGGATTGGCAGGTAGAGTTTTAGACTCAATTAATGATGGCAAAGGCTTACGCTGGTCATGCTTAAATTGTAGATCGACCGAAGTTGATCTTTTTAAATGCTTTAAACATACTAGGAACGGGTTTTCTGCAATTGGTAAGGAGCTTTCGGTACTTACCGAAAAATTTACTTTTTATGAGAATTTGTTTAAGTCGTTTAAATGCTTAAATGATTCACCTCCTGTCAATAACTCTAATCGTGAAAATAAACGTAAGCGAGTTGAGAGTCGGTCTGAGAGTCCGTCTGATTCAGTGATTTTAAATCCAACTCCGGTCGTTATTCCAACTCCCTCATTACAACTAATTAATTTAGCTTCACCAATTCCGCAGATAGTGGAGCCTTCCACATCCAAATCCTCTTCAGCAAGGTCAATTGCCAGTAAAAACCGCAAACTTTCTATACCGCCTAAAGTTGTTGAAACAACTACCAAGAAGCTGGTTGTGGTTCCACAAAGAAAATCAATTTTTGTGTCAAGATTCGCCAAAGACACTACTGTCGAGGACATTGAGTTTTACATCGCATCACAAATTAAAATTGACAACTTAACAATCAGGAAATTTAACTTCAAATATGAAAGGAATATTTCCTCTTTTAAAATTGATGTTGCTTTAGAAAAGTTCGATGCTCTTCTAAACAATTCATTCTGGCCGGTCGGGGCGTTAGTCCGCGAATTCGAGTACAAACCTAATATAAATGACCAAAATGTTGTAAAGATTTCTCGTCAAAACACTGAGCCAAAAAACTGATTGTTAAGTCTGATTTGAGTATTTATTATCAAAATGTAAGAGGTTTGAACACTAAATTAACTGACTTGTATTTGACAAGCCTTCAGTGCAATTATAATATTATTTCATTTACCGAAACATGGCTTAAGCCTCACGTTTTTAATTCGGAAATCTTTTGCAGTGAATATCAGGTTTACAGAAATGATCGCCTGTGCAGAGTTGGGGGTGGTGTTCTACTCGCTGTTCATTCTTCTATTCCTTCAGAAGAAATCTGTGTCCATGCTATGGAATCCATTGAATTTATGTGCATCCGAGTGCAGCTTGGCACAGGTTATATCTACTTAGCTCTCTGTTATATACCTCCTCAGTCTGATTTGTCTGTATATACCCAACATATTTCTTTTCTTAAAATCGTTAGTCCAATAACTGAATCATCTGACTCTATGATTGTCCTGGGTGACTTTAACCTCCCGCACATATCCTGGAAGATGATTGACTATAACATTGTACCAGTTTCTACGAGATTGGGTAGCTGCGACTTTTTGGATGAGATGGCTGAACTGTACCTAAGTCAGATTAATGTTCTTCCAAATAAGTTTGGGAAGGTTTTGGATTTGGTTTTCGTTGGTGATATTTCCAGATCTTCTCTAAATCGATCTGATCCTCTAGTTTTGCCAGAAGACGTTTACCATCCTGCAATTGAGATAACTTTCGAAATCATGGGTGTTGCTCGGGGGTATGATACGACAGCAGTTGGTTCTAGTACTCGCTTTGATTTTGCTAAGGCCGAATTAAAAAAAATTAGAAATGAACTTTCCAATTTAACATGGCCCAATTATAGTGGTGATGTTGAAGAAAACGTAATGCATTTTAATACCACTTTGTATAGTTTATTTCTAAAATACGTACCTAAACGTGTATGCGTTCAAGACGAACCAATACAGTTATGGTTTAATAAGGAACTGAGAATGTTGAAAAATAAAAAATCGCGTATCTTCAAACAATATAAAAAAACAGGTTTACTTACAGATTAATTAAAGTACTCAGTCCTACGACATAAATATGTCAAATTAAATAAGAAATCTTTCCAAGAATACCTAAATAAAATGAAAAAGAATATTATTTGTAACCCTAAATCATTTTATGGTTTCGTAAACTCAAAGCGTAAGGTAAATGGTTTTCCTTCAAATATGAGGTATCAGAACACTGTGTCCAGCGACAATGAAGACATTGCTAACCTATTTGCACAATTCTTTGAGTCTAACTATTCCACTAAAGTCAATCTTCCCCCTTATAAATATCCATATTATCTATATACTAATAATTCGATTAATGTTCCAGTAATATCTTCTGAAGATGTATTATTTTATCTGAAATCTTTAAAAGAATCATTCAGGTGCGGTCCTGATATGATTCCGACATGTATTCTTAAACAATTTGCTGATTATCTATATCTGCCTTTATCAAACTTGTTTAACTTGGTAATTTCCCGTCTGTTTGGAAAAAGTCTTTTATAATCCCTCTTCATAAAAGCGGCAATAGGTCTTCGATTGAAAATTACCGTGGAATAGCAAAGCTATCGGCAATTCCAAAACTATTTGAAGCAATTATTACTAATCAGTTAAAATATACGATCTCTTCATCAATCGCAAACACTCAGCACGGATTTTGTAAGGGCAAATCAACTATTACCAATTTACTGGAATTCACAACTCATGTTTCAAATGGTTTTAGAGAAAATATTCCAATAGATGTTATGTACACCGACTTCAGTAAAGCTTTTGACAAAGTTTGTCACCCCTTACTCATCCAGAAACTTGATCTGCTGGGCTTTCCACCCTCTCTCCTCCGCTGGATTTCTTCTTATCTACATGATAGATCTCAAATCATTATATTCAAAAATACTTTTTCCAATGTCATTAATGTTACTTCGGGAGTTACCCAAGGCAGCCATCTAGGCCCGATTCTGTTTTTGTTATTCATAAATAATATTACTACTGCAATAAGATATTCGAATATACAATGTATGCTGATGATGTAAAACTTTTTAAATCATATGCTTCCATTGAAGAAAGAAATTTATTACAAATAGATATTAACAGCTTAGTTGATTGGTGCAACATAAATTATATGCCACTTAACCTTAAAAAATGTAAATTTATGAGTTTTTCACGAAGAACTATTCAGCCAGCTTCTTACACAATAAATAACTATACCCTGGATCAAGTGTTTGACTTTGTTGACTTGGGAGTTACAATGGATTCCAAACTTAATTTCAATAGTCATGTTAATGCTATAGCTAATAAGGCTAGAGGGATATTTGTCTTTATAAAACGATGGTCAAAAGAATTCAAGAACCCATATGTAACAAAGGCTCTTTTTACAACTTTAGTAAGACCTATGCTAGAATACGGTTCGATAGTTTGGAACCCACGTTATCAAGTTCACATTAGTCGACTGGAATCAATTCAAAAACAGTTCTTACTTTTTGCCCTAAGAGACTTTAGATGGGATTCTCGGCTTAATCTTCCTCATTATACTGATCGTTTGAAGCTAATAAATCTTCCTACTCTTTCCAGCCGTAGAGAAATGCTAGGCATAATATTCATTACTAAACTACTCACAGGGTCTATCGCAAGCACATTTCTTATTGCCGAAGTTAAACTTAATGTTCCTTCTCGGATTTCAAGACACTTTAAACCTCTTTATTTAAAAAAGTGTAAAACCAATTATGAATTAAATGAACCTTTTCGTTGTTTATGTCAAGATTTCAACTGTCTTTCCAGCACTTTTGATATTTCGGACTCACTTTTCACCATAAAAAGAGCTGTACTGTCCTTTCTCAATAAATGATTAACGGCGGTATAAAATATATTTGATTCAGCTGATGAAGTTTTTTTTCGGTAGCTGAGCAGTTTTGGGTCTCGACGCTTAACAAACTTTTTCCTTTTAACAACTCGGCACAAAAAAAAAATTATAAAAATAAAAAAAAAGATCCGTACGTCATGCGGACTGTGCCCCTCGTGTCGGTTGGGCGGGAAAGAGGGTAACCGTTGGGCTTATTATTATTATTATTAAGGCAGATCGGATTAGATTGGAAGGATTGGGCATTTCTTGAGAATCGTTATTTTTTATTATATTAATTTGGTTGTCCTTATACTCTGGAGGGTCCCTCGTTAGGAAGTGAATCGCGGCTAAAATTTATTTTTTTTTCTTTTTTTTTTTTAAATTATTGGCTGTACAAGCCTTGTTTAATAATGAAATTTTTATTACTTTTCTTTTTATAATTCTCTGGAGGGTCCCCCGTTAGGGAGTGAATCGCAGCTTTTAGTTATATTGAGTTGTGAGCTTTCCAAGCCCCTTTTTTACTTAATATTTATCACTTCCTAACTCTTAATTAAAAATAAAATTTTGTTCAAATAAAAAGATCAGTTTTAGTTTTTAATTTTCTTGAATAAAAATACTTCTTAATTAAAAAAAAAAAATTTTTTTTTTGATTTAAAATTGATGTAAATATTTTTCACTGAATTTCAATTGTTTAAAAAAAATGTAATACGTATATGTTGATTTTATTAGTTTCTTAAATATATAGAATTAAGGTCTAAATCTATGCTTACTTCTGAACCTCCTGGCGATCCGCTGGGACTCCTTTTCAATTTTTACTAGGGCAGCTGCAATCTGCACGAATGAAGATGTGCGTCCTATTCCTACAAGATTCCGATGCTTTGAAGCTCTGTTGCAGGACCGGTTAAGCGCTTAACCTAATCTAGGCTGTAGTCCGTTAGATTTCCGGCTGTCGTTCCACAGGCGGCTTTAATTCTTTCAAGTTGTCGGCTTCGACTCCAGCTGTCGTTCCACAGGTGGTTTTACTTATTTAGTTAAGTTGTCGGTTTTAGCTCCGGCTGTCGTTCCACAGGCGGTTTTTACTACACACTTGAATGCGGACACTACTACGCGACTTAAACCAGTCCCTGCTCGGGCGCCAAATACGCGTGTAGTGTCATTAGCCGTAACAATTGTGGGTTATGACCAACATTTAATTGTTTGCGTAAACTATTGTGTTAACTTGTATACACCAATGGGTCTGGATTTTACCGCTCATTCACGAGGGGTTCTGGACCCTAATTTACCGCCCCCTTAACATGGTCCGTCGAGCCGGATCCTTAACACAATAATTATTCTTTTTCAATCTTTCTTTTGAATTTATGTATGTCAATCAACTCTCGCCAAGCTCCACCAGCCAGTTTTAAAACCAAAGCTTACTGTGAACGAGCACGTGCACTAGAAGCAACGCTTTTGACGTTCCTGACTTGCTTTTGCACATCAAGTTCGTTGATATTTGGCTGCAAGGCATTACCGGTGAGGACAATAGTTTACCACAAGGCCAAATACATGGCTCCCCGAGCCTAGCCAAGCACCCCAAGGAAGGTGCCCTCCCAGCGGCAGCAGCAAAAGCATCAGAAACGAAAACCTGGTATCATAATTGATAACCCCAAAATCCGTCTTAGCGAGGGCTCTTCGCATTTTCCAGTAGCACAACGGGAAGACCTAGCAGACCGCTAGCTAGCGGTGATAAACCGCTATAGAAGCAGGCACTCCGGTGAACACCAGGAGGCAGTGTAAGTCCCTGCATAGCAGGGCAGTGTTTCAAACGTGAAAATTCCTACAAGTAGGGTAGTGAACGCCGGCAAAAAATGCCATGCAAATAAACAGACGCTAAAAAGATATTAAAAAGCCGAAAAGGCAGTGAAAGTCCCTGAATAGCAGTGCAACAAATGGATTTGTGTGAAAGTCCCTAAAGGTAGGGCAATGAGCGCAGGTCACGAGGGCCAACAAATAAAACGCGCTAAAAATTTATTAAAAAGCCGAAAAGGCAGTGAAAGTCCTTGAATATCAGGGCAACAAAGCGATTTGTATGAAAGTACCTGAAGGTAGGGCAGTGAGCGCAGGCCACGAGGGCCAACCAATGCCAAGGTCAGCGTCAACGCGAAGTGCTGCAAGGGCCTTACCAAAGCCCCAACGAGCTTCCACAAGGACGAGAGATACGTGGGACTGGTTAAACGACGAAAATACCAGTCTCACATCTAAGTGGTAAGGCAAAACGAGAAACCGGGATCAACCAGCAGAAGAAGTAGTAGGCGTTTACCATCGGTTCACTCACCGGGACCACCAGTAGACGTAACTTCACCCCAATCAGAAGAGAAATCAACAAAAAAAATAAATTTTAATTTTATTTACTTTAAATTTTTCAAAGTCAAGTAACGCGGCCATGAATTTAGCAAAGTGTAGGAACTAGGATTTCTATACAGTGAAAACCATCCATAGTTTGACCTTTGTTCAGCAAAGCTCTTTAAGGGCAATTCCCTCAAACTGCGAGCCTGAGCCAACTCTGCCAATCTTTCTCCGTGCGATACGGAAATTTTTTATGGGCATTATATGAAATGGTCCTCTTTTTGGGATTTATTTACAACCATTTACGTAAATAATTCGCGTCTAAGTCCGGTGGAAAAATTATACCACCACAATCAAAAGACTCGTGGGGGAGTCAGGGACATCTTAAAGAAATGCCCATTGACCAATGACGGTCTTTCGGATAGATACGAGTCCAAACGAGTCATGGTGAATAGTCAGTTGAAGATCTTGTTGGTGGCAGTCGAACGCGGCACCGAGATAAAAAATCTACTGCGTTCAGTAAATAATTGCATCACAGTTCTGCAGATGTATGGCATTCAACTTGAAAACTGGGATGCAATTTTTACCTTTTTGGTTTCGAACAGATTGACGGACGATACTTTAGCTTTGTGGGAACAGGGAATCGTTCACAACGCTGAGATTCCGAGGTGGAAAGATTTAGATAACTACCTCTCAAGCAGGTTCCAGACGGTATCTGGTATCCAAAGTTCACGAGTAGCTAGGGTAGGACCAAATCGTGCTTCAACAGGGACACACGAAAGGAAAATATCGGCCCATCACAGTCAAATGACACATTCAGCTTGCAGGCTGTGCCCAGAACTTTCACGTTCGTTGAAAGCATGCCCAAAGTTCTTAGCGATGAAGGTAGATGATCGGTTTAAGGTAATTAGAAAATATAATTTATGTATGAACTGTCTAGGCCATCTAGAGAAAAGTTGTAAGAGCACTATCAATTGTTTGAGCTGCCATCAACAGCGCCATTCTTTGTAGCATCGTTATCCGAGTGGCAATCAGCGCCCATCTACATAAGACGAATAGGGTCGAACGCCTCACCCCCAGCTCCCTCAGGCAATGTGAATGCTTTGTTCGCCACAAGTGTCAAACACGTTGTTTTGGGTACGGCCATGATACACATTAGATACTTAGGAGTACACTATAAGACCAGAGCCCTTCTTTATTCAGGTTCAAAAGGAGCTTTTATCACGGAGCGGCTGCAGAGAGGCATCAATCTTCCGACACGACGCACAGTGAGACAGCCCAATAGTAACCGCGGCAAAAAATGGTTTTTGACGTGTCGTGGATGAAATTTTCACAGTATATTAACAGATATATGAGTAACAATTCCCTGAAATTTCAGCCTCATAACTTCATTACTTTTTGGTCTAGAGCAAGTCAAAGTTGAGGTATGCCAACGCGCTTGAAATATGTTAGTTCAATATGTAATAATCAAAAGCTTATTAAAATAAAAACACATAATAAATGTAACTTTAAAGTATTTTTTTAATTAATTTAGTTATTGTAGAATGAGTAAATGAAAAAATAAATTTAAAAAAAAAACACAATTTTTTTTTTCTTAACAACAGAATTGTGGTGCAAAAATTGAACATTTTGCATTTTCAATGGCCTAGGAAATATAGAGCAGCCCCTCGCCCTAGGTGCAGACTTATACCAAATGAAAGTTTGAAGTCTCAGCTTTAATTTAAAGTAGAGGACATATAGCAAAAGTTTGCAAAAGCACATTAAACATACAAAAAACTACAAAAAGTACGTAACGCGCACATTCTGTCGCTATACGTACATATGTTAGCATGCATACCGAAAGATCTTTCGTCGTGGGAGCAATGCTGTAAGTCTCTTGCATTATAATTATTTTTGTTGTCCAAAGCTCATAAGCAGCCTAATATAGTGAGCATAATTTTGGTTTTGGTTGTTGTTGGTTTTTGGGCATTTTTTCGTCCGCTGAGCCAAACCAGTTTTTTTTTTGCTCAAACATATGTACATCTGTACACACATAAATGATCGTGTTCCTATCAATTTTAGTGAAGTAAAAAAGTAAGAGAAAAAAAAGAAGCTCACGTAAATAAGAATATTCTCGTTGTATTAATAATAACTTTTAGCTGTTAATCCCAGCAAGCCATATTATAGCACTTACTTTATTTAACTTGTATAGCCTAAAAATTTTATGTGCTCATGCTACCTACACCTTTTTTGTAGCGCAATGCGAGCAAACATCTATCTATCTGTGTGTATCTTACATCCGCTCGATACAAATTAGAACGTTACATGCTACAATCACAAACTTTCTAATTTTGAGCGCAACGGTCGTGTTTTCTTTTGCTCTGCTTTTAGTTACATATATCTTTTGCAATAATGTCTCTATGCGCTAATTGTGTGTGCCATTGTGAGCTCAAAGATAAGATCTTGAATGCGATCTCGGACTTGAACAAAATCAAAAGTGTTTTAATTTCATTTATTGATCCTGCAATAAACATTAACTCTGTTTTGCCGGCACCGGCCCTAAGTGATAGCATTCGCATGACGCGCTCAAAGGCTAAAGTTATTGATAGTGTTGTTGCTCATCCAACAAAAGTGCATAAAAACAATCAAGTGCCCGCTTTGCTGATGCCGTCTAATGACGCTTGCATTGCTGCAATCCCCACTGCGAGAAAAGCTACGAACTGTAATTATGCCTCTGCTGCGCCTGATAGTAATACCGGTTTTGCTACTTCAGGCAATTCGAACGCTTTTGCTGCTGTTGCTTCCCCCGCTGTTTCGCCAACTATGCCTGCTATTAATACTGGTTTGTCTGCTGTTGATGTGAATGTGTTAAATTCTGCTGTAAACACTGAGAATGCATGCTCACCATCAGCTGGTGCTGCTACCGCTGTTTCTACGTATGCTGGTGCGGTTGGCGATAACGATAATGCACATGCAAGTACTTCACAGTGGTCTACTGTGGCTAAAAAACGTACACATAAAAAACATCGATTTTCTGTGGTTGGTTCAAATGAGAATTCGGATCTCGGAGTTGTGGTACATTGCAAATGGTTGCATATCTCATCGTTTTTGCCATCTGTAACGTCTGATAACATCTGCGATTATGTTGCTCAACATGCTACTATTGATAAGAAGGTGATTTTATGCTATAAACTGGTTAAGAAAGATGCGGATTTGAAAGCTATCAAGCGCATAAGTTTCAAACTAGGAGTTCCAGATTGTCACTTCGATAAACTTATGTCTTCGGATATTTGGCCCTCAAACGTTATTGTCCGGCCTTTTGATTTTTTTCGAAAAGAGGCTCAGCCTCAGGTCAAAAAGTAAGTCGTGCTACTCCAGGTGGCCGAACTGTGAGTATTTATTACGAAAACTCCTCTGGACTCCGAACCAAGGCTGAAGCTGTTTTTTTATTAAGCTCACAAATGGAGTTTGATTGTTTTGTTCTAACGGAAACTTGGCTGAATGCTAACTTTTTTGATGCTGAGTTTTTCGAGCCAGGTCTTTTTGATGTTTTTCGCAAAGACAGAGATTCCATTAAAACAGGTGTTACTAGGGGTGGTGGTGTGCTCATTGCTGCACGAAAATCCCTCAGAGCTTCTTTTTGTCCGCTTCAAGATGTCAACTCATTGTTGGATCAGCTCTGCGTAAAATTAAATGGCGGATGCGGCTTGCTGTATATTTGCGTGTCCTACATTCCGCCTGGTACTTCTGATGTCATCTATAAAGCACATGTTGATAACATACTGGCACTGCATGAGAGAATTGGTGACAGCCAGTTGTGTGTTTTAGGCGATTTTAATTTGGGTAATGTTTCTTGGAGCTTAATGGATAGTAACAATTTCCTCACGCCATCCAATGTTAATAGTGAATCAGAATCATACTTAATTGATAACTTGCTCTGTATAGAATTATTGCAGATTAACGGCATTGTTAATGGTCTAAATAGAATTCTGGACCTAGTTTTCGTTAGTTATAATATAAACTTTAAGCTGTTTCATGCAACCAGTTACATCTCGTCTCCTAATCTGCACCATAGTCCGTTGTTGTTGGAGATTGAATTTTTTCAATATTTTGAAATACCATCTGTTAGTTTGTCGGTTGCTTTCAATTACTTTCTTTGTAATTTTGCGGAACTAAATAATCAGTTTGATTTTGATTGGCTTCAGCACTTTGGAAATGTAGATGTAACTGATTGTTACGATATTTTTAAGTGTACTATAAGAGATATATGCATGAGTCACATCCCACTCCTTAACTATAAAACCGTTAAGCGTCCGTGGTTCACTAAAGAACTCAAACGACTAAGAAATTTGAAGAATAAGTTCTACAAAAAGCAAAAGCATTCAAATGATATGAATTTACGTGAGCGTTACGTCTTTTATAGAGTTCGATTTAACAGGCTCAATAAATCGTTGTATCGTAATTATATTTTTAAGGTCGAAAGCAATATTAAACGCAATCCTAAGTTCTTCTGGAGCTATATAAAATCAAAGAAGAACTGCTCAAATGTTCCTGCTTCGGTACAGCTTAATGGAGTTTCAGCCAACTCCATTTCCGAAGCTGTTAATCTTTTTGCTGACTTTTTTGCTTCTAATTTTATTTCCGGTAATTCTGATAATGGGTTTGTTATGGATGATCGCTACTCAAATTTGGATGTTCCAATAAACTTTGGGAAATTAAGTCTGACCGACGATGATGTAATAAATGGTATCAATCAACTTAAGCCCTCTACTAGCACTGATGTGGATGGACTCTCTGTGATCTTATTCAAATGTTGTCCCGCACTGGTTCCTCCTTTGAGGCATATTTTTAATAGCTCACTAACTGCGGGAGTCTTTCTAGATGATTGGAAACACACTTTTATCACCCCTATCCTTAAATGCGGAAACAAAAATGATATTAAAAATTATAGGCCGATTTCCAAGCTAACAACTGTTTCGAAATTGTTTGAATGCATAATTAAGGACAAAATATACTATGCTGTAAAGCATTTGTTATGTCCTAATCAGCATGGTTTCGTTCCAGGCAGGTCTACGTTAACCAACTTAGCAGTTTTTACGGAGGATTGTCTGGAAACCTTTCAAAGGGGATTCCAAATGGATGCAATTTACACCGATTTTTCAAAAGCCTTTGACAGGGTCTCCCACCGCATATTGATAGCTAAACTTGCTGGTTTAGGCTTTCATTCTGAACTATTGAAATGGATTACATCCTATTTGGAAAATAGGCGCTGTGTTGTTCGAGTTGATAATGTATCGTCTTATTCTTTTGTCGCATCGTCAGGTGTTCCTCAGGGTAGTGTCCTAGGTCCGTTATTATTTGTGCTTTTCATAAATGACATATCTTCCTGTTTTACGAAATGTAATTTCCTGCTATATGCAGACGATTTGAAGATTTACTATGAAGTTAGATGTCTGGAAGATTCACTCATCCTCCAGGGTGAGCTCGAAAACTTATATCGTTGGTGTTTGCGTAATAGTTTGTTTCTCAACACTAGTAAATGCCATTTTACCTCTTACTCAAAACTGGTAAGTATTGTTCCTACAACTTACTGCATTTCAAATGTTCCGCTTAAATCAATTTGTGAGCTTAAAAACTTGGGGGTTTATTTTGATTCCAAGCTAAATTTCAAAACTCACATAAATTTTATTGTTTCTAAATCATTCGCGATGTTGGCTTTTATTCGTCGTAATTGTTCTTCTTTCTCCGATCCCTACACACTCAAATTGTTGTACTCGTCCTTGGTACGCTCTAGGCTGGAATATGCGGTATTTATCTGGCGCCCTTACCATGCAGTTTATGTTAAAAGGCTTGAGTCTGTCCAAAGGGCTTTTACGCGTTTTGCTCTACGATCGTTGAGATTTGAGGATCCTATCCCGTGTTACCGTTCGCGCTGTTTATTAATTAATCTAATGTCATTAGAGTCCAGACACACTCTGTTATCGATGTGCTTCGTTTTTGATATCATTGTAGGCGGTATTGATTGCCCACATCTTCTAATGAAAATTCCGTTCAATGTTCCGTCCCGTATTCTTCGCTGTAATGATTTGTTTTTTGTAGGTATTGCTAAAACTGTTTATGGGATGAATGCTCCCATACGGAGGACTCTTTCTCAGTTTAATGCTTATTCTTCTGCCTTAGACATTGAGTTTGCATTTTCTAAATTAGCTTTTAAGAATCAACTCAGAAGTTACTTGCCTTAGCGGGTCCTCTTATCATTATTACTACTATTTTTATTATATTAATGTATATTCATACTTATATCACATAGTCTATAAACAAATTCTTTGTTGTTGATTAATAAATAAATAAATAAATAAATAAATAAATATATTGAATTCAGTTGTTGCATTATTTTGTGGGTTAGGTAATAATGAGTGTTCTTGTCATGATCTCTTTTGATAAGTGATTAGCATTTCTCTTACATATTTGATATTTTATTTTGTGCTCACAAACTTTTTAAAAACAAACTGTAAAATAATATTACATTGTTGTTGTTTTAAATATTATTGATCAACAAATGGTAATTGCAATTATATATGTAATCCACAATCTATTTGAGCGTGCAAGTTTAAACAAGTTCTGGGCTTAAAAGTCGATGTGGTGAAACAAGGCATGGGAACAACCAATGATGGTAATGTCTCTAGAAGATTTTTTGAAGATCCAGAAATAACCGCTGACATAACTGGTGTAATTGTAGACTTAATTCACCGCTTTAAAATAATATTAAATACTATAAATAGTAGTAAAAATATAGATGTTGGTAAATTCCATACGTATTGCATGGACACTGCAAAATTATATGTAGAGCTTTATGGCTGGTACTACATGCCCATCACTGTGCATAAAGTTCTCATTCACGGCAGCAAAATGGTATCTGAGGCTATATTGCCAATAGGTTTGTTTGCAATATTTATTTTTGAAAGTATTTTTTAAACTTTATTTAATATTAACTTTTTTTTTTGCTACAGGAATGTTATCCGAAGAAGCGCAAGAAGCAATGAATAAGGAGTATAGAAACTGTAGGCTATTCCATTCTCGTAAAAATTCACGTACTTCTACGAATGAAGATGTAATGCACTATTTGCAAATATCATCAGATCCTTATATTAATTCATTTAGAATGAGAAACAAATTGAAAAAATTAAAATACCATGATGATGTTAAAAAATTATTGATTGAATGAAAAAAAATATTGTTTTTTTTATTGCATTTCAATGGGAGGTGGGCGTATTAGTGGGCGTGTTATTGTAATTTTTGCATGACATTTTAAATGATATAAATTACAGTAATATCGAATTTGAAGGTTGTATTTAATATATTTTAGAAAATATGGCACTTTTTATGTTGGGGTAGTATGGGTGATGGGGTTAAAAGTGGGCCAAAGTTCAATTTTTATTTCAAATAATGTTTGTAACTATATAACATTCAAGTATACCAAAATTGAAAGTTATACCTAAAGTATTACGGACAATACGGCATTTTACAAATTTCGACTGTATGGCAGGTGGGCGTAAAAGTGGGCGAATTTTCTTAATTTTTTTTTTTTAAACTGGAATTGTCTCAAAAATAACCTGTGCAAGAGCTCTACAGTGACTCCTTGTATTTAATGCCGGCGTTGTCTCACTGTGCGACGTGCTGGCACACGAATCTGTGGAATAAATGCAAAAATGCCAGCTAAGGTGCGTAAAGTCGCCCACTTTGTCATATGTTCTCCTGTCAACCCCCAGATTAGAATTGAGGCAAGAGGCCTGGTTCTACCAAAACTGACAGGAAACCTACCCCAGTTTTCGGTAGATCAAGCACATCTTGATTTACTGCCCCCAATCAAATTAGCCGACGCTAACTTCCACAGAAGCAAGCAGGTCGATGTTATCATTGGTGCGGATTTGTACCCAGACATAATGAAGGGAAACATAAAAATAAATATTTTGGGCTTTCTCCTGGGACAGGAGACAGTATTTGGGTGGACCTTGATAAACGAAGCCCCTCAGTCTGTGGCAAAGAGTTCGGACTCACGTGTTTCTCTACTTGCGGAAATTTCAAGAGTTCAGAATATTGCCGACCAATTGAATACGGATCAACGAGAAATCGCACGAGAACAGCGTCGTGTTAGTATGGCCCGACTTCGTGCATCACAAACACAAGAAGAAAGACAGGCGCGAATGAAACGGCTCAGTTAACAATGAGAATCGTAGATCAAATAAAACAACTCAACAACGTGGAAATCGAAATCAACGCGTAAGAAGAAGTGCTTCACGTGCTGGCATCCTTCAATTCAAATAGGCCTAATGGTGGTTGGGTGTAACCACTGCGGTGCATTGAAGTTCGCTGGAGAAACGCCTGGATGTTGCAGTGCTGTGGCAAGGTTAAATTACCACCGTTAACCTTGCTACCAGAGCCATTGCATTCTTTGCTTCGTGGTGAAACACCAGAATCACGTAATGTCCTATCTAACACTCCGAAATATAAAGGATGCTTTCAAATGACTTCATTTGGTGGAGATATTATTGATGAACGCGAATTCAATCCGACATTCAAGGTAATACAAAATAAAGGAAATTAATTTCAGAAATTAAATTTCATTAATAAAAATTAATTATAAATACATTAAAGAAAATCATTGATTCTAATTTCGCCATCGACTCTACAGACCCAAGTCCAAATTCACCATCGAATTGGATCATTGCTACCGCTTGAAGACGAACAACATAAATTCCTCCAAATCTACTTCATGGGCAATGTACAAAATCAACTTGATCAGCGCCAAACAATCAATACAGCAATGAGAAGAGGAATTCTTAGAGATCTGCAGCAGCTACTTCATGAACACCATGCATTGGTTCGTTTATTAAAAATTGCGTTTGATCGCATGCCAAGTGATGACTATAAAGTCCTGATCAGAGCGGATAAACGTCCTGCCGGAGCGAACGAACACCAATTTATCGTTCCAACAATAGGTAAGGTTGCAGTTTTGATTGTTGGCGAAAATCTGGAATCACGTGATATTGTGCTCACACGTCGAGGCTCTGTTCAATTGCAACGAATATCCGAAACACATCGTTCATACGATGCGCTGCAATACCCACTAATGTTTTGGCAAGGAGACGATGGATATTATATCAGCATCAAGATGATAAATCCATTGACCGGTGAGTATCGATATGATAATAATTTTAATTCCAATATGACACTAATACCACTGATATCATTTTAGGTGAGGAAACCACCAAAAACGTCAGCGCAATGAATTTTTACGCATATGATTTGTTGATTCAACAAAATGTCGGCAACTATTTGCTTCGATTTCGCCGATTGTTTCAGCAACCTTGCGTCGATATGTGTGCAAAAATAGAAGCGGAGCGCCTCCCTTTTATTCGTTTAAATCAAACCAAACTACGTGTGGAGCAGTACATTCATTTATACGATGCGATTTGCACCGCAGGAAATGCAGACGGTATTGGTCGGTTAACCAATTTAACGACGACGTTCGTTGGCAGCCCACGTCATATGCATGAAGATGCGTAAGATTCAATTACATATGTACGTCATTACGTCCAGACATATTCATCACCTTCACGTGCAATCCAAAGTGGATAGAAATTGTTCAACTCCTGCTTCTTGGCCAAACATCAAGTGATCGGCACGATATCACCGCACGTGTATTTAAACAAAAAATCCGGTCGTTGACGGACTATATTGTTAAGCAACGTGGCTTTGGGAATACTCGATGTGACATCGCGGCTTTTGGTCTTCAAGCCCCTGATCCCAATGAGGAAATCACGCGCTATCAAGTTGGTCGATACGTAAGCTGCAATGAGGCGATTTGGCGTATATTCTCATTTCCCTTTCACGAACGCTATCCGACTGCTACACATTTGACTGGAAAATGATCAACGAGTTTATTTCACTGAATTCATCGGATGTGCCTGGCTTGCCACCGCACAATTTACTACTGAAGGTTGGTTTAATCGTCGTCATGCTTCGCAATCTCAATCAACCAATATTATGCAATGGGACGCGTTTAGCGGTCCCATAACTCATGAGCAATGTGATTCAAGGAAAGTTCAAAGGTGAGGATGTTCTTATTCCGAGAATTTCAATAATCCCTTCCGATTTGACATTCGAGTTTAAACGAATCCAATTTCCAATTCGTCTCGCATTCGCCTTGACAGCCAGTAAATCACAAAATGAGTGTTTTTCACACGGCCAACTGTATGACGCATGTTCCTACGTCGGAAAACCATCCGCTTTGATCGTTTTCGCCCCTGACAACAAAACGAAAAATATCGTTTATCAAAGAGCGCTTCAATAAGAGGAAATACAATTCAAAATTGACCCGACCGCAACTTTTTAACACAAAGTATCAATTCCAATGGAAAATTTACCACATATTTTCTGCAATTTGAAATAACTGTGGTTGTGACATATTCCCACACTACAGCAAAATATTGGAAGTTAAAAAAAATGCTATCCTGCAAATATTAAGGTTGATGAAAGTTTTAGCAGTGTTGGATTACAAGAATTACTTGATCACACTGTTTCAAGAATTTTTCAAGCAAAAACAAAAAGTGAGATTGATGAGATTCCAAATGAGTTGAATTTAATAAGTAAATGGGGGTGTGATGGATCATCAGGGCACAGTGAATATCAACAACGTTTCACCGATGAAAATGTTTCTGATAAAGATATGTTTTTAACATCTCTTGTTCCGTTAAAGTTAACTGATCTTTACAATGATTTTTATTCGTGTTGGGAAAATTCAGTACCATCTTCAACAAGACTTTGCAGGCCTATGAAATTCGAATTTGTGAAAGAAACAGCAGATGTTATTAACAATGAAGTAAATCGTGTAAATGCAGAAATTCAAAATTTAAAAACGACAGAATTCGAAATGTTCAACAAAAAGTTTGCGATATCTCATAGTTTAACTATGACGATGATTGACGGAAAAGTGGCAACAACAGTCAGTAAGAATTACTCGATGGCTGTTTGTTTCATATCTGGAGCAAAACCTACTGAAATGAATAATTTGGATGCAGTTATTTTGAGAACAAATTCAGCTGAAGCATTGAAATTTGGAATTTCGCCGCTACATGCTCGAATAAAATTCATGGAATGTATATTACATATCGGTTATAATAAAAGTTTCAAAGCGTGGAGGACAAGTAAAGATACAAAAGAACAGAAAGATGCTGTTAAAACAGAAATGAAAAAAAATTTCAAATTAGTTCTGGGCTTAAAAGTCGATGTGGTGAAACAAGGCATGGGAACAACCAATGATGGTAATGTCTCTAGAAGATTTTTTGAAGATCCAGAAATAACCGCTGACATAACTGGTGTAATTGTAGACTTAATTCACCGCTTTAAAATAATATTAAATACTATAAATAGTAGTAAAAATATAGATGTTGGTAAATTCCATACGTATTGCATGGACACTGCAAAATTATATGTAGAGCTTTATGGCTGGTACTACATGCCCATCACTGTGCATAAAGTTCTCATTCACGGCAGCAAAATGGTATCTGAGGCTATATTGCCAATAGGTTTGTTTGCAATATTTATTTTTGAAAGTATTTTTTAAACTTTATTTAATATTAACTTTTTTTTTTGCTACAGGAATGTTATCCGAAGAAGCGCAAGAAGCAATGAATAAGGAGTATAGAAACTGTAGGCTATTCCATTCTCGTAAAAATTCACGTACTTCTACGAATGAAGATGTAATGCACTATTTGCAAATATCATCAGATCCTTATATTAATTCATTTAGAATGAGAAACAAATTGAAAAAATTAAAATACCATGATGATGTTAAAAAATTATTGATTGAATGAAAAAAAATATTGTTTTTTTTATTGCATTTCAATGGGAGGTGGGCGTATTAGTGGGCGTGTTATTGTAATTTTTGCATGACATTTTAAATGATATAAATTACAGTAATATCGAATTTGAAGGTTGTATTTAATATATTTTAGAAAATATGGCACTTTTTATGTTGGGGTAGTATGGGTGATGGGGTTAAAAGTGGGCCAAAGTTCAATTTTTATTTCAAATAATGTTTGTAACTATATAACATTCAAGTATACCAAAATTGAAAGTTATACCTAAAGTATTACGGACAATACGGCATTTTACAAATTTCGACTGTATGGCAGGTGGGCGTAAAAGTGGGCGAATTTTCTTAATTTTTTTTTTTTTAAACTGGAATTGTCTCAAAAATAACCTGTGCAAGAGCTCTACAGTGACTCCTTGTATTTAATGCCGGCGTTGTCTCACTGTGCGACGTGCTGGCACACGAATCTGTGGAATAAATGCAAAAATGCCAGCTAAGGTGCGTAAAGTCGCCCACTTTGTCATATGTTCTCCTGTCAACCCCCAGATTAGAATTGAGGCAAGAGGCCTGGTTCTACCAAAACTGACAGGAAACCTACCCCAGTTTTCGGTAGATCAAGCACATCTTGATTTACTGCCCCCAATCAAATTAGCCGACGCTAACTTCCACAGAAGCAAGCAGGTCGATGTTATCATTGGTGCGGATTTGTACCCAGACATAATGAAGGGAAACATAAAAATAAATATTTTGGGCTTTCTCCTGGGACAGGAGACAGTATTTGGGTGGACCTTGATAAACGAAGCCCCTCAGTCTGTGGCAAAGAGTTCGGACTCACGTGTTTCTCTACTTGCGGAAATTTCAAGAGTTCAGAATATTGCCGACCAATTGAATACGGATCAACGAGAAATCGCACGAGAACAGCGTCGTGTTAGTATGGCCCGACTTCGTGCATCACAAACACAAGAAGAAAGACAGGCGCGAATGAAACGGCTCAGTTAACAATGAGAATCGTAGATCAAATAAAACAACTCAACAACGTGGAAATCGAAATCAACGCGTAAGAAGAAGTGCTTCACGTGCTGGCATCCTTCAATTCAAATAGGCCTAATGGAGGTTGGGTGTAACCACTGCGGTGCATTGAAGTTCGCTGGAGAAACGCCTGGATGTTGCAGTGCTGTGGCAAGGTTAAATTACCACCGTTAACCTTGCTACCAGAGCCATTGCATTCTTTGCTTCGTGGTGAAACACCAGAATCACGTAATGTCCTATCTAACACTCCGAAATATAAAGGATGCTTTCAAATGACTTCATTTGGTGAAGATATTATTGATGAACGCGAATTCAATCCGACATTCAAGGTAATACAAAATAAAGGAAATTAATTTCAGAAATTAAATTTCATTAATAAAAATTAATTATAAATACATTAAAGAAAATCATTGATTCTAATTTCGCCATCGACTCTACAGACCCAAGTCCAAATTCACCATCGAATTGGATCATTGCTACCGCTTGAAGACGAACAACATAAATTCCTCCAAATCTACTTCATGGGCAATGTACAAAATCAACTTGATCAGCGCCAAACAATCAATACAGCAATGAGAAGAGGAATTCTTAGAGATCTGCAGCAGCTACTTCATGAACACCATGCATTGGTTCGTTTATTAAAAATTGCGTTTGATCGCATGCCAAGTGATGACTATAAAGTCCTGATCAGAGCGGATAAACGTCCTGCCGGAGCGAACGAACACCAATTTATCGTTCCAACAATAGGTAAGGTTGCAGTTTTGATTGTTGGCGAAAATCTGGAATCACGTGATATTGTGCTCACACGTCGAGGCTCTGTTCAATTGCAACGAATATCCGAAACACATCGTTCATACGATGCGCTGCAATACCCACTAATGTTTTGGCAAGGAGACGATGGATATTATATCAGCATCAAGATGATAAATCCATTGACCGGTGAGTATCGATATGATAATAATTTTAATTCCAATATGACACTAATACCACTGATATCATTTTAGGTGAGGAAACCACCAAAAACGTCAGCGCAATGAATTTTTACGCATATGATTTGTTGATTCAACAAAATGTCGGCAACTATTTGCTTCGATTTCGCCGATTGTTTCAGCAACCTTGCGTCGATATGTGTGCAAAAATAGAAGCGGAGCGCCTCCCTTTTATTCGTTTAAATCAAACCAAACTACGTGTGGAGCAGTACATTCATTTATACGATGCGATTTGCACCGCAGGAAATGCAGACGGTATTGGTCGGTTAACCAATTTAACGACGACGTTCGTTGGCAGCCCACGTCATATGCATGAAGATGCGTAAGATTCAATTACATATGTACGTCATTACGTCCAGACATATTCATCACCTTCACGTGCAATCCAAAGTGGATAGAAATTGTTCAACTCCTGCTTCTTGGCCAAACATCAAGTGATCGGCACGATATCACCGCACGTGTATTTAAACAAAAAATCCGGTCGTTGACGGACTATATTGTTAAGCAACGTGGCTTTGGGAATACTCGATGTGACATCGCGGCTTTTGGTCTTCAAGCCCCTGATCCCAATGAGGAAATCACGCGCTATCAAGTTGGTCGATACGTAAGCTGCAATGAGGCGATTTGGCGTATATTCTCATTTCCCTTTCACGAACGCTATCCGACTGCTACACATTTGACTGGAAAATGATCAACGAGTTTATTTCACTGAATTCATCGGATGTGCCTGGCTTGCCACCGCACAATTTACTACTGAAGGTTGGTTTAATCGTCGTCATGCTTCGCAATCTCAATCAACCAATATTATGCAATGGGACGCGTTTAGCGGTCCCATAACTCATGAGCAATGTGATTCAAGGAAAGTTCAAAGGTGAGGATGTTCTTATTCCGAGAATTTCAATAATCCCTTCCGATTTGACATTCGAGTTTAAACGAATCCAATTTCCAATTCGTCTCGCATTCGCCTTGACAGCCAGTAAATCACAAAATGAGTGTTTTTCACACGGCCAACTGTATGACGCATGTTCCTACGTCGGAAAACCATCCGCTTTGATCGTTTTCGCCCCTGACAACAAAACGAAAAATATCGTTTATCAAAGAGCGCTTCAATAAGAGGAAATACAATTCAAAATTGACCCGACCGCAACTTTTTAACACAAAGTATCAATTCCAATGGAAAATTTACCACATATTTTCTGCAATTTGAAATAACTGCGGCTTGTCATACTTTTCTGAAACGAAATTGAAAATTTCCAATTTCTCCAGTATAACATTTGGCAATCAGTTTCAGATTGACTCCATCAATGTTCAATGCTATGAAAACACTTTTGATTTCGATATTCAATTTTGTTTATTTTAAAATAAACGTGAATGCGTCTTTTTATCGCTAACAATAAATCTATGGCATTAGCCAGCTATCACACTGGTGGTCAATTTTCGAAATCATCTTCTTCGGACCAAACGAAATAAAGATCGGCGGCTTCACACATTATCAGAAAGGCGGTTATTAGAATTTTAATTTAAAAGATACAATTTTACGTAGGGCAACGCCTGGCGAGTCAGCTAGCAGTTTATAAAAAAAATCACAAACTCAAATTTTTATAATGTGCCATTGCAACCAATGCTTTCGTAACATTTACACTGATCAATTACTTCGGAATATTTTTTTCTTTTAAGTACCGAATAATAAATACAATTTGTATTCTTTTTTACCCTACTTGTATTGAGTATTATTTTTACTAATAATAATTCGTCGTACACAAGTAATAGAACATTTGATTGCTGAAGACAGAGACAAGTTTTTTCTCGAACGTATGTATATTTTGGTTTCGTTTCGAAAGGAATGTCGAAAGGTGTTTCAATAGTCCTGCGTTTTCTATAACTTTACAGAAATGAGATAAAAAATTGTGTTTTGTGTCTGTCATTATTAGTTATTGTAACGGGTAGTTTTAAAATTTAAACATCCTCATAAGGGGTTACAAAGTCGTTTTTCCAAAAATTTCTTTTTTTATTTTTTTTTTATACCAAAAAACCGTCCATTTTTCTTTATACATTAATTACGCAAACACTACTTGATCGAATCATTTCCAATTTTCAGGATATGTTAAAATGACTATAAGTTTTATAGAAAAAAATTTACACTAATAATAAATTTTTTCATTTTTTTAATAACATTTATTATAAACAAATCATTTTTTACAACGTTGTCAATCGTTTGAAAACATATTTTTCAATAGATTATATTTCTTATATATATTGACTTTAGATTCTGGAAGAAAATCTTTGGGATCGCCCTCAAGTTCGTAAATGTACGTTTTTTGTCGCGCGACATGCGCGTGGTACGTGCGTTATAACCGTGCACGACAGCGACAGCGCGCACCCCTCGCAAGCGATGAGGTTTTTATTGCCTACCTAAAATTATAACGTTTGAGGTTATGCCGCTTCCATATTTCACACTCCACCTGGGCCTGGCTAAGCATCAACACGACTTCCGGAAGGTGTATAGCACAAGAACAGCACTAAACGTCATAAACCCCAAAGAGATTCGTGGCCTCAACCGTAACCGTCCCTGTGAGAGAACCGTTCTAGTGGCGTTGGACCTATCAAAGGCCTTTGATACGGTCAATCACTCAACGCTACTTGAAGACGTTGAGTCATCTACTCTCCCACAGGGTCTGAAGCGGTGGACTGCGAACTACCTGCGTGGTCGACAGGCGTCGGTGTATTTTAGAAACTCAACATCAAAGAGAAGAATTAAACAAGGGGTACCACATCATATGTCGACGACTGTTCGATTATGGAATTCGGCAATACAATTCGTGGCATGTGCTCGAAAGTGAATAGTTACCTCTCAGACCTTGTCGTTTCTTCAATGGTCGGAACTTGTTTCTCTCCCTGCTAAGTCCTCGGCGACCCTATTTACCACCTGGACGAAGGAGGTCAGGATGCAATTAAATATACATGTGGATGGTACACCTGTACCGACAGTTAACCACCAAAAAATCTTGGGTGTTACGTTTGTCAGCCTGGCTTTTTTTTCTGCGCACACAACAGCAGTCGTCAATAAAGTACAGAGTCGCAACAAAGTCGTTAAGTCGCTAGCAAAGACAAAGAAACGTTGTTGGCAACACACAAGGTGATTGGCCGGTCGGTTTTAAACTACCCCGCTCCAATTTGGTCGCCCGGGACAAGCAGGACCCATTGGATGAGACTACAGGGTACCCAGAACGCAGGAATCGGACGGCAACGGGATGCCTTCTGATGTCTCCGGTGGAACAGCTACACCATGATGATCCAATGGTCCCAGTTAGGGAGCACAACTTTATGCTCACCAATCAGTTCCTCGTCGGTTGTCATCGTAGTGACCACCCAAACGGGTACCTGCTTGATCAGGATCGGCCTCCGAGACACGTCAGGGGACATCTCCTTGATATGTCCGATGAGATCCAGTGGCACACCACCAACAGACTGGACCCTGCTGCCTACCGGGTAGTCTTATACGACATTCACCGAGAGAAAATCACCACCTTCATCAAATCTCGCCCTGTGAATGCCGTCCTCGGGGTCAGACCACCACTCATAGCAGAGGAGGAGCTCCAGTTGCCTCGTAAATCCCCCGTCACTCTGGATCAGCTACGTTCTGGATATTTTAACGGGTTAAACTCCTATCTGTCCAGAATTAACCCAGACATACTCAATGTGTGTCCGGCATGTGATAACTCCCCGCACAATTCCGCTCACCTTTTCACATGCCCTGTAAAACCGACTTTTGGTTGTTTCGTTGTATTGCAAAGAAATTAACACTGTGGTTAATGCTTAACAACCAATTTATTGATAAAAAGAACTTAAACTACCAAATTCAAAATGATTATTTTAGTTGTGCCGGCTAAGTCCGCTAATTACAAAAGTCGAGAGAATATGAATAATGTTTTAGAATAATTGTGAAAAAGGAATGTCAAATAAATGTGTTGCCAGACATCAGTTCTCTTTTAATGTATGTGTAAAAGCTGATGCATAGATGCCGCTGTATTGACTTGGGTCCGCTACAGTATTCCCCGTCTAGTGACAAGGTCACGACTCAGAAAAATGTACGTGGAGCTGTTTACCATGAGTTTTCCGGTTTACCACCTCGTAAGGCCCTGTATACGGTGGCTCTAGGGGCTGTTTTATCGCATCCGTCCGTAGAAGTGCATGAGTGCAGTCATGCAAATTCTTGAGCTGAAACATTTTATTGCTGTTTTGATGGGTCACTGGCGTTGGTCGTATGGCTCGCATTTGCTCCCTAAATTTGTCGGCGAAAACTTGAGGGTTGGATGGTGCATCGGTATCCACTATAAACTCGTTTAGTATACGTATTGTCGAACCGTATATCATCTCAGCTGCTGATGCGTTAAGGCCGGCTTTGTAGCAAGTTCTTAGACCAAGTAGTACTGCTGGTAATAGTTCTGGCCAAGGTATTTGCGAATTGCACATTAAAGCTGCTTTTAATGAGCGATGCCAACGCTCGATCATCCCATTGGACTGGGGATGATATGCTGTCGTGTGTACGTGTTGGGCACCAACAAGTTTGCTCAAGTTTTGAAACAATCCAGATTCAAATTGGGCGCCTTGATCTGTCGTTATCGTTTTTGGACACCCAAACCTGGATATCCAGTGAACCCAAAACGCATTTGCGACAGGGTCTGCTGTTATACCACGCAACGGTATTGGCTCGGGCCAGCGAGAAAAACGGTCAATCATAGTAAGGCAGTATCGAAATCCTCTCGCGTGTGACATAACAATTATATCCAAGTGGACGTGATCGATGAATTTTCGCGCGCTGGCAGGAGATGCAATTTTTCGCCCACTCAGCTATATCCTTTTTCATGGACGGCCAAACATATTTTTGCCGCACCTGGTGACTCGTCGATTTTCCGCTCGGATGTGATAACCCGTGCACCGATGAAAAAACTTGATATCGTAGCTTTGGTGGAACATAGGGGCGCACTTGACTCGTCGATATATCGCAGTAAATTTTACAGTCGCCAAATTGGATTGATTGTAGCTTGAGGGATGTGGTACCTTGGAAAATGGAACTCAGCTCTTGGTCGTCTGCCTGCGATTGTTCGATGTCAGCTAGGCTTATAGCGGATGGCATTGAAATAGCCTCTAATCGAGAGAGAGCATCAGCCACGGTATTTTCAGTACCTTTCGCATGTACGATCTCCGTAGAAAATTGGGATATGTAACCCAGGTGGCGTAGTTAACGTGGCGATGCTTTCTCTGGCTTTTGTTGGAATGCACAAATCAGCGGTTTGTGATCCGTCTTTATTATAAAACTGCGTGCTTCGACGAAATGCTTAAAATGGCGAACTGCATCGTACACTGCAAGTAGCTCCCGATCATACGTACTATAATATCTTTCAGTGCTACTGAGTTTTCGCGAAAAGAAGCCTAGAGGTTGCCACGTGTCGTTCACTTTTTGCTCCAGAACTGCGCCAATTGCAACGTCTGATGCGTCGCACATAACGGCTAATTTTGCATTGGGTGCAGGATGAGCCAGAACGCCAGCGTTTACCACACTTCGTTTGCAAGCTTCAAAAGCTTCTACTGCATTTTTCGTCCATGGGACTTTTCGCTTATCGTTCTTTTGAATGTTACGGATGAAATCGCTCAATGGTGCATGTAACTCTGAAGCGCGTGGAATACAGCGACGGTAATAGTTTATGACACCCAAGAAGCGACCAAGCTCGCACAGAGTTCTTAAACTCTGCAATGGCCTTTATGTGACTGTCGGAAGGTCTTATGCCGTTTTTGTTGATCACATAGATTAAAAAAGATACTTCGGGTTGTCCAAATTGACATTTGTTGACGTTTATGCTAAGGCCATTTTTTCGCAAAATTGACAAAACGGTGCGAAGATGCTCTTCGTGCTCTTCCTGCGAAGCGGACATGATGAGAATGTCATCTATGTAGCAAAATACGAATTCTATGTCTCTAAATATCTCATCCATAAACCTCTGGAACTTCTGTGTGGCATTCTTGAGGCCGAAAGGCATAAACAAAAATTCTATCAAACCAAATGGTGTGCATATAGCGGTCTTCTTGACGTCTTCTTCCAACATAGGTATTTGGTAATACGCGCGTACCAGGTCGAGCGTTGTAAAAACTGTACAACCATGTAACTTGTTGGCGAAATCGTGTATGTGGGCTATGGGATAACGATCAGGGACCGTCACCGAGTTTAGCTTTCGATAGTCGCCACAACCGCGCGCCAGCCCCCGCACTTTTTGGCCACCATATGCAGCGGGATTGACCAAGAACTTTTTGAAACTCTGCATATACCTTGTTGCAGCAAAAGATTAATTTCTGTCTTAGCAGCTTCGAGCCGTTCGCCGGCCAGACGACGTGGTCTACTTGCTACCGCGTTTCCATACGTTTCGATATGATGTCGAACTGAATGGGAAACAGTGCTACCATCGATTTTTGAGGTTGTCTTCGTGACGTCGACAAACTCTTTGAGGATATTGTAGAAATTGTTTGCTTTATTAATAGTCGATACTGCGAAAATATGTGTACTGGTGAGACCATCACTCGTTGTGAGGCCCGTTGTCGTATCAATGAGACGCTTGTTATTCAGGTCGATCAGCAATCGATAATTGGCCAGAAAGTCTGCGCCAATAATTGCAGTGTGTATGTCAGCTACTGTAAAGAACCAGCTAAGAGATCGTCGTAGGCCGAAATCAACCTGAATGGATTGGCTACCGTAAGTTTAGCATACAAGTGAGGATATTGTAGAAATTGCTTGCTTTATTAAGAGTCGATACTGCGAAAATATGTGTACTGGTGAGACCACCACTCGTTGTGAGGCCCGTTGTCGTATCAATGAGACGCTTGTTATTCAGGTCGATCAGCAATCGATAATTGGCTAGAAAGTCTGCGCCAATAATTGCAGTGTGTATGTCAGCTACTGTAAATAACCAGCTAAGAGATCGTCGTAGGCCGAAATCAACCTGAATGGATTGGCTACCGTAAGTTTGTATAACCGTCTGATTCGCTGCATATAATTGTAAATCACTTCGTCTGAGTTTATTATTTGCAAATGATCGTGGTATGACAGACACCACCGATCCGGAATCCATGAGAAAATTGAGCCTTGATTTGTTATCGCGAACGTATAAACGCATCTCATTGGTTGTTTTGTTTTTGTTGTTGTTTTGAAGGTTAGCACAAAAATAAGTTTGGGTAACGCTGCTCGCTTTGCAGCTGTTGCCAACCAGCGTTGTTGACGACAGCCTCTTTAGTTTAACGACTTGAAACGGGAACAATTAGGGCGACATTTTCGCGCGTTATCTCCAAATTTAGCATGAAAAAAACATAAAGTTAGATTACCATCAGCCTGGGTTTTCTTTGTTGATGCTTTTAGGTTCGCCTGACGAGAGTTACTTCGGCTTCTGCAAGACTTTAAACCTTTTAGTTCGCTGTACATTTTACTTACCTTGTCGGTAAGCGATTTCAAAGCTTCACGCATTTCTGCCAGAGACAACGTGTTAGATACCGCCTGGATCGCATTGTCGGATGTTGGCGTTTGCGTTGCAAATATGCTGTTCGTGTTGGTTGCCACTGCTTCGAGCATCTTGTCTGCTATTTTTGCTAGCTTCTCGATGTCTTTCTCCTCCCACACGCTTAAAACTGGGCGTATTGACTCTGGCATTTCACCGATGAATAGCGTATGGATGATTGCTTCGCTGCCGGGGTCAGGAGCCAGCCGGCGCATGTACGATAAAATTGTGGTAGACTTCATGACTGCTGTGCCACCTCCTTGCAACAACCTGCGTAATTTCGATTCGGCACTTTCAGCAAATTTGTCAAGTAACCTCGTTTTTAATGCGTCGTATTTGTTATATTGCGGTGACTTTGTTATGAGGTTCTCAACAAAAAATGTGATTTCCTCTTCGAGATGTATGGTGACAAAATCGAATTTGTCGTCGTCACATTGCACCTTATACAGCCGAAAAGAACGCTCAAGTTGAGTGAACCACAAGTGTGTATTACTTTTGTTGAACTTCGGTACAATTAGGTTACCGTGCGGCCGCTGAAAATCTCTGGAGCTGTTTGCCTGTTGCTCATACATACTTTGAAGACGTTGGCACTCTAGTTCTAACATGTGTAGTTTTTCGCTAAGTTCTCTTTCAGTTGCAGACATTTTCGTGTCTTCTTCCTCAGTAACGGAACGCAAATTGTAGCGGGAACCTGGCATCAATTAAAATTGTCGTAACGGAATAACTGTGGTCCGTTTTGCGATTCCGTAAAAACCTTAGACTTTGCAAATTCCAATTCTAATGTGCAAAATGATACTTTTCCCACGTCGGGGTCACCACTTTGGTTGTTTCGTTGTATTGAAAAGAAATTAACAATGTGGTTAATGCTTAACAACCAATTTACTAATAAAAAGAACTTAAACTACCAAATTCAAAATTATTATTTTAGTTGTGCCGGCTAAGTCCGCTAATTACAAAAGTCAAGAGAATATGAATAATGTTTTAGAATAATTGTGAAAAAGGAATGTCAAATAAATGTGTTGCCAGGCATCAGTTCTCTTTTAATGTATGTGTGAAAGCTGATGCATAGATGACGCTGTATTGACTTGGGTTGTGGCCACACTCTCACTTTTACATGAAAAGTAGCAGCACTGTTTTGGATTGACAACTACTCAAAATCTAACGAACGACGCGCTACAAGTTCGGACAAGCAGTTTTTTCCAACACGCACATCAAAATTCGCTAATAATTTAAGTTCGTTTTAGTTTTAAGTAATAAATCGTGTAAATACTAATTTGAAGTAAATACAAGTATTTAACACGATACGGTAGCGTCTTATTATCGATTACATCCGCTACATTGGTGACCCCTATTAGAAATGAATACGGAAAATACCAGCGAAACCCAGAACTCAACGATGGAGCATTCATCATCAGCGGTACCATCTTCGAGCGTTTCCGAATTCGCTTCTGCTATTAACGACAGCTCCATATGTGTAACGCGTGCAGTGAAACTACCGCCTTTCTGGAAGGACAACTGTGCGTTATGGTTCGTGCAGGTGGAGGCTGCACTCGAAATAGCACAAATACGCAGCGACATATCGCAGTACCGATACGTACTAGTGCACCTGGATGAGTTTACTCTACCGTTTGTGGCCGACATCATTAAATCGCCACCCGCTGATGGTAAGTACCTGGCGCTGAAGACGCGATTACTCAATACGTTTGAGGAAAGCAGCGAGAGCAAGCTACGACGTTTGCTACACAATACCGAATTTACCGACGGGAAGCCATCACACTACCTACTTCGCCTCAAGGGTTTGGCTGCTGGCATGGTGACCGAAGACATTCTGCGTACGATTTTTTTAGAGCAACTGCCGCAGAACGTTCGCTGCATATTGGTGGTAAACGACACCAACGATCTTGATCACCTTGCCATGCAAGCCGACAAAATTTTCGAAGTACAAAATAGCATAATGTCAGTGAATACAAAAGCCACTGGGTCTAGCGATTCTGCAACATGCACCGAATCATCAAAACCGCCTACGTACGGCATCGACGAACTAGCCGCCCAGATTCAAGCGCTCACCACGGCATTTAAAAAGGCGAACACCGACAACACAAAGGAGGTCTCAAAGGACTTGTGCTATTACCATTTACGGTTCGGCGCACAGGCAAAAAAGTGTCGAGAACCCTGCAAATTCAGCAAAAACCATAATTTAAACTAGCGAAGCCGTCAGTCATCCTGGTAGGCACCGCTGATGGTCCGTTCAATTCCCGCCTACAAATCATCGATTCGAAAAACCACCTCAAGTTCCTCGTCGACACTGGCGCCGACATTTCAGTGTTACCCAGGGGAGTTATTAATAATATTCGAACAGATTTCAAAAAAAGTAATTTTACCCTCTTTGCAGCAAATGGCTCAAAGATACGAACTTACGGTTTACAGCAACTGGCACTCGACATCGGGCTAGGCCGAACATTCAACTGGCAGTTCACGGTCGCAGACGTTGCGCATCCTATACTAGGCGCCGACTTCATCAAACACAACGGCCTACTCGTTGATCTACGCAATCATAGACTACTGAGCTGCGACACAGCCGTCAAGTCATCGACACCTCCATGCTCGCCAACAAACCGTAACCACCAACATGTGACAACGACATCCGACATTAATGTCTTAACGCCACATTCGCCCACAATGTCCATGCAAGTTGGATCCATCGCCTGCGACAACCCTGTGAAACGTCTTCTCCAGGAATTCGAGGTTATTACGAGACCAACTAATCAGCATACGCCTAAACATAACGTGCAACACCACATCACCACACGTGGAACGCCTGTCGCAGAGAGAGCCCGTCGCCTCGCAGGTGAAAAACTGGCAGCAGCCAAAGCGGAATTCGACGCAATGTTGAAACAAGGGATCTGCGTCCCGTCGAAAAGTGAATGGGCCAGCCCCCTCCATCTGGTTCGGAAAAAGGATGGAACGTGGCGTGCTTGTGGCGATTATCGCCGGCTCAACCGAGTCACAGTACCCGACCGGTATCCCATTCCGCATCTTCGCGACTTCACGCACCTGATGCACGGGTGCAGCGTATTCACATCGCTGGACCTCACTCGAGCATATTACCAGATTCCGGTGGCACCCGAAGACCGACCGAAAACAGCGGTAATAACACCATTCGGCTTGTTCGAGTTCAAAGTAATGGCGTTTGGACTATGTAATGCTGCGCAATCGTTTCAACGGTTGATGGATTCCATATTTCGAGACTTCGATTTCTGCCACATCTACATCGACGATATCCTGGTAGCATCGAAATCCCTCGAACAACACAAAAATCACCTTCGCCTGTACTTCGAACGTCTTAAACGACATGGACTTGCAATAAATGTCAAAAAATGTACATTTGCACAACGGGAGCTGGTATACCTCGGCCATACGATCGACAGTAATGGTCTCAAACCCACCACACATCGCATCGAAGCAATGCGGGAATTCCCGAAACCACAAACAATCGCCGAGCTTCGCCGTTTTTTGGGCTCATGGAATTTCTACCGGCTGAACATGCCACATGCAGCAGAAATCCACGCACCACTAGTCGCACTAACCGCAGGTGCGAAGAAAAACGACAAACGCATCATTCCCTGGACCGAAACAACAACAAAGGCCTTTGACGACTGCAAAAAGGCCCTCGTGGATGCGGTCCAGCTTGCATACCCTGCTACCGACGCCCCTTTCACACTTCGTTGTGATGCATCCGACCAGTCAGTAGGAGCAGCGTTAGACCAAACGGTAAATGGGGTAGTACAACCCCTAGGCTTCTACACAGCTAAGCTCAGTAAACCGGAACGAAACTACAGCGCCTATGATCGCGAGCTTTTGGCGATTTTCAAAGGAATACGATTTTTCAAACACCTACTCGAGGGTCGAAACGTTACAATGCTTACTGACCACCGCCCACTTTCCTTCGCTTTGGATCAAAATTCCGACAAGGCTTCGCCCCGCCAGCAACGTCAACTTCAATACATCAGCCAGTTTACCAGCACGATCGTACATACACCTGGTCAAGACAACGTGGTGGCCGATGCATTGTCGCGGATCAACGCAGTAAATCTTCCGGTAAGCATGTCATGTTGCGATCAAACTCAACATCGTTCCAGCTACGAAAACTTAAAATCGACGACTCAGACGCAGAGTTATATTGCGACGTGTCAACGGGTAAGGTGCGACCATACATACCAACGTCACTACGACGAAGGGTGTTCGACCAGACGCACAATATCTCACACCCCAACGGACGCACCACGCAAAAGCTAATAAATCAGCAATACGCTTGGCCGCACATGAATCGTGACAGCATCCGATGGGTCCGCACCTGTATACCGTGTCAACGAAGCAAGATTCACCGCCACATGAAAAATGTTCCGCAGCACATCGAAATACCGAGCGAACGTTTCAAGCACGTCCACGTCGACATCATCGTTATGCCACTTTGCGACGGCTACAGGTATTGCCTGACTATAATCGACCGTTACACTCGCTGGCCAGAAGCAATACCCCTGAAAGACATCTATACCGACACAGTGGTCAAAGCATTTTTCAACGGCTGGGTAAGCCGTTTTGGAGCACCAGCATCAGTTACCAGCGACAGAGGCTCCCAATTCGAGTCGAAATTTTTCAACGCCTTTACCCAACTAATAGGCTGCAATCGAACCCGAACAACTGCTTTCCATCCAGCATCAAACGGCATGGTCGAGGTCACTGAAGGCAGCAATAAGGTGTCACGCTTCACCAAACTGGGTAAATACACTACCAGCAGTGTTACTCGGTCTTCGCCCCAGCTTTAAAGAAGACATCAAGGCCAGTGCAGCTGAAATGCTTTACGGTACTACACTTCGCTTGCCGGGCGCATTCTTCATCGACGTCGAAATGGGTCCGGAGCCACAACACTTCGTCGAGGAATTCCGAGAATTTATGCGTGCAGTCCGATCGTCGCCTACAGCCCATCACAACAAATCTCGGGCATTTAAACATAATACCCTGCACCGATGTACTCATGTGTTCCTACGAGTGGATGAAGTTAAACGACCACTTGAACAGCCTTATCGTGGTCCCTATAGGGTGTTGGAACGCATATCTGACTGGGTGTTCAAGGTGGACGTCGACGGTAACGAAACTACAATTTCGACAGAAAGGCTTAAACCAGCCTTCATCGAAACCGAATATCAAAATACAGACAGCGCTGGTTGTAACCCAACGACATCGTTGTCATCGAGCGGTTCCATGTGGCCAAACGACATGGTCACATATCCTAGAGAAAGACGACGTAACAACCCGTGACTTTTCATACGCATTCAAGCCCCTCCGGGGGGGCTACTGTGGCCACACTCTCACTTTTACATGAAAAGTAGCAGCACTGTTTTGGATTGACAACTACTCAAAATCTAACGAACGACGCGCTACAAGTTCGGACAAGCAGTTTTTTCCAACACGCACATCAAAATTCGCTAATAATTTAAGTTCGTTTTAGTTTTAAGTAATAAATCGTGTAAATACTAATTTGAAGTAAATAAAAGTATTTAACACGATACGGTAGCGTCTTATTATCGATTACATCCGCTACAGGGTCCGCTACAGACTCATCTAACTTCCTTTTCCCCGTTGGTCCGACCCTGTCGAAACTGCGCGTTTCTTGGGCCTTCCCCTAGGTGAATTTGATGATAACCACCATGGCTGAACTGATCTTACAGGGTCTTAGTAACCGTTACAGCAACAAAACAACTACTCGATACGAGTGAGATGTCCAGCACTTGCACATATTAAGATCATTTAGAAGAATAAAGTCAAGCAAAAAACTTACATCTTGCGTTGGTATTACTTGAGCCCCATACTGTATGGTGGGAATTAGAGTCGGCCCCAATTATGACAGGGAAGCTTCTATGGTTCGCCTCCTTAACAGCATCCTGCAGTCTGAATGGTGGAACAACTGGGATGCCGTTGGCCATATATGGGGTTGCCAGGTAAATGGTGCTCTCCCTTAGTCGGACGCTGATGCTCCCGATGTCCTCGTCACTATATTGAGAGAGTAGAGCACAACCTGATAGGCATCAGAGTTCAGTCCACAAACCTTGACTCTGACGACCCAAGGTTGCTGGACTGAAAGGATGCCCTCAGCTTTCTCGATGAGGCGAAGAAGGACGGCAGCCGAGGCTGCCTTGGAGTGGTGCGGATTAATTTGTAGGATCTGCACCATCTTCAGAGTGGGCGACATCCATTTCCCTTCTGAGGCTGCTATGGCTGTTGTGTCATATTCTACATTTCCGATTCGGAGGCTAGAAGCTGGGCCTTCGGCGGCGTTTCCCACCAAGTGTGACCGACCCAACGTATGCAGATGCTGAGTCCGTATCGCTCTCAGTATCCGTCGAGGTATCTGTCGTTGGGAGGTCTACAGGTACTCTCGTTGAATTTTTTGTAGACCCCGCGACATTTCGCGTTGCTTGACCTCTCGGGGGCACCTGCTCCGTTCGAGCCGTTTCCTGGTTTGCCCGCCCCCTCGTCGGAAAGAACTTCTGCGTCCGCAGGTCCGCTCGACGCATTACCCGATGCACCCGTTCGTTCCTCCACTTTCTTGTAGATCTTAACGGTGATGGGGTAGAAGCCGTAGCTAATTACTCCACCACAACCCGAGAGAACTGGGAGGGATGTATCGTTGACGACAAAGCCAACACGCTTCTCCTTGGTCTTGCACACTTGGGTTACCTTCCAGTCACTGATTGGTAGTCCATCTTTGACAAGTCGGATGAGCTCAAAGATCTCCTCCGGTTTTGACGGCTCGATAGGGTTGGACCATAGGGAGGAGGGGGGTTAGATGAGTGGGTTTATTGAATTAATAGTTGGTTGGTATCGTGAGGGGATTCTCCACATGCCGGACACTTATTTAAGATGATGGGGTCGAGTCCGTGTAAGTAGCAGTTGAGCCTTCTACAATATCCAGATTGTAATTGTGCCAGAGTGACGCGGGGTTCTCACGGGGCAGCAGGGACTCCTCATCTACCAATGGTGGTTGGGCTCCTATTCCGGCATTTTCCTGGCGAGAGTCAATGGTGGTGGTGACAGTCTCTTTGTGGATGTCACTTAGGACCCGCCGGTACGCCTCCGGATCGAGCGATTGTCCTATATATGGCTGGATCTCGTCCTTTAGTTCTGGGAGATGCCTTCTGATGTGCCTGGAGGACAGCTCCACTGCAAGCAGATGCCTGCTTGGGTGCCCCGAACGGTGAGCAAGGAACTGCTTGCTGAGCATGAGGTTGTGCTCCATAACGCTCCTCAGACGACATCAGCAGGCATCCCGTAACCGTATGGGATGCGGCGTTCTGGCAGGTCTGCATCTTCATCCACTGTGTCCTACTGCTTCCCGACCATACTGGCGCAGCATAGTTTATTACCGGCCGGTCAATCGCCTTGTATGTTGCCAACAATGTTTCTTTGTCTTTGCCCCAAGAGCTGCCGGCGAGCGGGTTGAGGACTTAGTTACGGCTCTGTACTTTATTGGCGATTACGGAAGTGTGCGCGGAGAAGGAGAGCAGGCTATCCAATGTAACCTCCAGAATCCTTGGGTGATTAACCAACGGAATGGCGGTGCCATCGATGTTGACGTTGAGAGCCGGCCTGACCTCCTTCGTCCAAGTGGTAAAGAGGGTCGCCGAATACTTAGCAGGAGACAACGCCAGATTTCTGCCAGTGAAGAAATGGGCCAGGTCGGAGAGATATGCGTTCACCTTCAATTACATTGCCGGTTGCCATTATCGAGCAATCATCGGCATAAGAGACGATTGTGACTCCCTGTGGTGGTTGAGGGAGCTTGGAGATATAGCGATTGAACAAGAGTGGAGACAGGACGCCACCCTGCGGTACCCCTTGTTTGATCCTCCACCGACTTAGGGGATGGGTCCATTACTAAACATGTGACCAGACGCACCCCCAAGGAGGCGTTCTCTCCCCACTAATATAAAATGTAGCCGTTGACGCCCTGTTGTGGAACCTAAAGGGCACTGGTAGCCAAGTCGTAGCGTACGCCGATGACGTAGCTATCGTAACAACAGGTAAACATCTGCAGGTTCTGAGTGAGCTACTACAATATGCCCAAGTAATAGTAACAGCCAAGTAAACATCGGGTGGAAAGAAAGCGGACTTAGCGTTAACCCCACAAAGACTGAGATGGTACTCTTCACGAAGAAATATGAAATTCCTCCTTCCAAACCAGCCTCATTAAACGGGGTTGAACTCACTCTCTCAACTGAGGTCAACTACCTGGGATTCATTTCCACGACAGTCGGTTCTACGTACCGGTCTGACCCGGCCACGGACTGTTGTTTCAGCGATCTAACCCTGTTTGAATCGGCCTATCCAATTAGTCGTCTGTCTTCCCTGGAGCAACTCTTAGCAGCAGGGATGCTTCACCTCCTTCTGCTCAGAGCTGGCATCGAGCCAAATCCTGGACCAGAAACCTATTTTTGCTGCGTTTGCCAGAAAAAGCCCCATGCGAACTCCACTTCGGTAAGGTGTAATTCGTGCGACGGATGGAGCCATCTTAAGGTCTACTCATCCCTTAAGACCCATAAGGAGTGGTCCACAAATTATGTGGCCCCCTTAGTTGCATCAAGTGCACCGGTGCCTAGTACCGGCAGAACCTCTACGGTTCACATGAGCACACAACAACATGGACGCTCCCTTCCCCCACCCCCACCTAGCTCCACCACTTGTGTGGGGACTAGCCAGCAGCTCCTTGTGCCCCACACGGACTGTTCCGTGTGCAAGGTGGGCAACATCACCGTTCCCTCACACTTCTCTTCGCGACGACTCTCCCGAGACAAACGAGACTCCTTCAACTGAACTGCAACGGGCTGCAGGGCAAGATTGAGGAGATAACCGACTTTATGAGTCGGCACAACCTGTCAATAGCTGCGATCCAGGAATCGAAATTGCAAAGCAACTCAGCAATGGCTACCACGTGCATCGTAAAGATCGCGAGCGAGGTAATTGTGGTGGCTTAGCGTTCACCACCCATCACACAGTGCAGTATCGTCACCGCAGGGACACTACCTTACAATGTCAAGAATTAGCTGCCCGGTCAGGCGATGTCGAGCTCAAAATATTTTATGTTTATATACCCCCTGTCACCTGATGCCCGGCCGGATTCACCCTCAGAGGTGAAAACAGATTGGTAGTTGGTGACTTCAACGCGCACCACGAACTTTGGCATTCAAGCCAACCAGCTGATCGTAGGGGAAACGATTTGGCAGAGCAGATAGACGATTCGACATTCTGCACGATGAATGATGATGCCCACGCCAGGCTTATGGGTAGTTGCAGCAGCTCGCCTGACCTAACAATATATAGCGCAGGTCTTATAAATAGCATAACGTGGCGACCTATGCTATCGCTTGCTTCAGCCCACCTACCCATAATTATTTCGATTGACAGACCTACTGACTTTGTCTCCGCGGACTAACGGACCTATATCAACTTTAAAAAGGCTGACTGGGTCAGATTCGCGGAGTTCACTGAAAATGCTTTCAGATCTCTTTCCATACCCACTGACGTTCGCAAAGGCGAACAGAAGTTCCGCAAGGTGGTTGCGTCTGCTGCGGCTCGCTTCGTCCCGGCAGGAAGGATCCCGGAGATCCAATTTCCCGGCCAAAGCGGCCGCTCTAGCGAATGAACGCGACCACCTTCGCCGCTCCGATCCCCGAAATCCCAACATAAAGGATTTGAACGTGGAGATCCGGAGGCTGGTTGACCTGAATAAGCGGAGCAAGTGGGAGGAGCGTTTGAAGTCCTGCAACCTAATCACGGGTGTTGGTAAGCTCTGGTCCACCGTGAAATCCTTATCCAACCCGACGAAGCGGGACGACCGAGTGGAAATTTCATTCGGGAATTGTGCCTCATCGGACCCGAAGAGATGAGCGAGCTATTTTAGCCGGCAATTCATATTGCATCCTTCGGGGGATAGGGCCAAGCGGAAGGTGACCAGAAGGCTGCGCAAACTATCAAACAACAGCGGGCCTCTTGCCTTCTCTAGTGGCGAGGTGAAGGAGGTCATCGGGAAGGCGAAATCCTCCAAGGCCATTGGCCCTGACGGGCTAAGCGTGTTGATGCTGAACAATTTATGCCCCGCGGGAGTTGAATTCCTTACAGGGATCCTCAATCTGTCCATGACCACCCTCATCATTCCTGACATCTGGAAGGTTGGGAGGGTGGTCCCACTGCTGAAACCAGGGAATCAGACCGACAAGGGTGATTCCTATCGACCGATTTCCCCGCTTTCGCCAGTGGTAAAGACACTTGAGGCCCTACTCCTCCTGTACTACACATACCACCTAGGGTCGGCTAAGCATCAACATGGCTTCCGGAAAGTGCACAGCACAACAACAGCACTTAATGCCATAAACACCATTCTCTATAAGTCTCTCATCATGCCCGTGCTATTGTATAGCACTGAAGCGTGGTCACTGCCAGCATCAGATGAGATGACCCTTGGAGTGTTGGAGAGAAAGATTCTCCGAAAGATTTATGGACCTCTATGTCTTTGCGACGGTGAATACCGCAATGAGCTGGATGAGCATTACCGCGACATAGACATAGTCCAGCGAATTAAAATACAGTGGCTACGTTAGCTGGGACATGTCGTGCGAATGGACGAAAATGCTCGTGCCCTGAAAATATTCAACGCGGTACCAACTGGTGGTTGTAAAGGAAGAGGACGGCCTCCTCTGCGTTGTAAAGAGCAAGTGGACAAGGACTTGAAGTTACTTGGTATTTCCAAATGGCGGCAATCAGCAGGAAGAAGGAAGACAAAGTCTAAGATTCTAGAGAGCTTATTTCAAAAACCTATTAATTTGCAATAGATTAATACTCAGGAGATTATCTACAACGTAACATTCACAAACACTGTTAACATTTGGGGGATTATCCGTCTAAGCAATTATCCAAATTAGGCCAGCTAATATAACACTAGTTGAAGCCAACAATACAAAGATTTCTATTATTAGATGATAAAGCAAGAATATTGTCTATATGCAAATTATACAAAGTATCATCATTCATCAGCAAAGTATCCTCATTTGTAAGTGGTACAAGCGATTTGTTTAACTGTAATAAATGCTCCGCCTCCTGTAGAGATCTGGACTCTCTTCCTCTCTTCTTTATAAGCTGGTAGCAAACCATCAAATAGCGGATTTAGATACATAAGACAGAATATAACCATCGGTTACCCTAGGCGACAATGAGAATAAGTGCAGCCATTTGAAATCTGATACAACACTTAGCACATTGTCCATCCAATAACGTTCTATTTTACTGCGATTACGTTTGGATATAATTTTGTCACAGATCTCGGAGCAGGCGAAGAAATAGAAGCAGAAGGAAGATAATTGTCTGCAGCACGAGTGAGAAAAGTAGACTTAGCTAGTACCGCATTAGTAACAGGCGCTGCCTCACTCGATGTCAGCGTCGTTGTTTTCAATTTCACTAACAGAGGATTTAGTTTATTGACCTGGGCAGCAAAAACGCAATGAATGCAATTGCATATGGTATGGGCGTAATGTATACGCTATGGGCATAATTTATATGTCATGGGCGTGAAAGATGATACTGAGTAATTGAGATGTATTCCGGCAAAGGGTCAACGAGCGAATCAGTGCTGCAACAGTCACGCTTGAACAATTGCATCATCGACTATGACATCTGAATATAGAAGCAAAAAAACATATATGCAACCAGAATGGACGTATCGAGCGAGAAAATCGAACTGTTGTAAAATGTGCTCGTACAATTCTGCTAGCCAGCGGTTTGGATAAGCGTCCTTGGTCAGAAGCGGTACGTACGGCTGTGATCTTTAATCGCTTGAAAAAATGGGGCATGTGCGGATTTTTGGTAGCGATTGTTTCGTGTAGATACCAAACAAGTTGGATGCAATTAATGGGATCCCAAAACAAAGAAGGTATTCTTGTTTGGATACTAATTCACATCAAAGAATTTTCGGGTCTATGATGCAGATACACAGAAACTAATTGTAAGCTGCAACGTAAAAATGAACGAGAAAATTCTGAGTCATGTTCAACTGGAATATCTCATCGGCGATGATGGTGATGAGAACCAAAGGTCAGCGGAAGCGTCGCATGAAGGTTTATCCGCCATGAAGCAGTCTCCAGAAAACAAGGGAACGGATAACAATGAGTACGATAAGTCAGTCGTGTCGAACAATGATTTCTCCGACGCGCGATTATACATTTCAAACGAAAATCAAATTCATCCGGTTCAATCTTCCAAGCACGCCTAATTCCAAAAAGGCTACTCGCATCGAGAGGGACTTGATTATGGTGAAATGTTTTCGCCAGTGGTTTGCAACGATTCTAGTAATAATTTGCTACACCAGAAAATTTAGAAATGGTGCAGTTCGATGTGAAAACCATGTTTTTAAATGGTGGCATAGAAGAGGAAACTTTCATGGAGATACCGAAAGCACTGCATTCACAAGAATCCTAACAGACTTCAACATGGTTCAATCGAAGCCAGATCCATGCGTGTTTGTCGGTCATCTGACTAGTGTCAAGTGCGAGCAAATATTGGAAGCAGTGCTGACTCACTTAAACGAAAACTTTGAAATAACACGAGGAGCAGACGGGCATTATGTCAGCATCGAGATCCATCGAAATCTGATGCAAACTTTAGAAGCAGTGCTGACTCACTTAAACGAAAACTTTGAAATAACACGAGGAGCAGACGGTCATTATGTCGGCATCGAGATACATCGAAATCTGATGCAAACTTTGCGTGCGAAAGTCTACCATAGTATACGCATTTATTTTGGGTGAAGGTATTGTCAGATGGAAAAGAACAGTAGCACGATCAACCACTGAGGCCGAGTTCATGGCAACATGTGAAGGTGAAAAAGAAGCGATGAGGTCACACCAACTACTTCAATCAGAGTGCAATTGGACTTATTAAAAATTCAGTATTGCATCAACGGATCAAATACATAGATTTTCAGATGCATTTGATTCGGCAGCTATGTGGATCAAAAACGATTTCGATTGACTACGTTCATAGTGATGACCAATTGGGTGGTGTATTCATCAAGCTATTCACAAATTTAGATATTTCGTGTAGGTGTGGAGGAAACAAATGTGTAATTAAAAATAAACAGGTTTGAAACCCTCAAAAGAAAAGAAAAGGGCAGAGGAGCAAACGTAATTAATTTTGCGTCACCATGCATATCTTTTGCAGATATTTTTTATCCGAGTTGCATTAATTTTGCTACCAGTAAATACTTGCACAATTTACTCGACACGCCCCAAGTATTTGTACACGCGTATCGAAATACAAAAAACACTCGGTTTTACTGGATGGATTCGCGTATTTAAGTACTTCAAGAACATTACTATATTCACTCACCATGTAGATTTGATAAAAGTAACATCACACTCGATTGCTGTTTTTTTGTGTGTTTTTTTTCAATTTGCTTCTAGATTTGAATTTGCATATATTTACTCCAATTCAAACACAAAATTTATGACCCTCAATGCGATCTACAGTTCCGTGTTCATTGAAATTTCAACAATGAACAATGTCTAGTAAGCGGTCATCCGACAGGCGATTTAAATGAGAATATATTAGTTTGCATACAATGTGAAACTGGAACAAAAGGCAGTGATCATAATATTCTAATTGTTTCATTCTGAAATCCTCTGTTTGGCCCAGACTTCATTCAACTGTGACAAAGTAGCAAACATAGTTCATAGTTTAGCCCAGGAAACACGTTTTTCATATCATCCCATATTCCGCTTGGATTTTGATTAATAGGAGCAACAGCTGATAGAATACACATTTGCACTTAAGCCTCCAATGTTGTGAGTGTCGATGAAGATAACTATTCGGATTTTATATTCTGCTAAGCTAATTTTGCATGATAAGTCTGAATATAAAAAAACCTTATAAAATAATTTAAATTAAAAATTGCTTTACTTTTAGCCAAGGTATCGTTTGATTATAGTAACTTTACTCTTGGTTCTAATGTAGTTCCTAGCGCCAGAATATCATTAAAGGGTTTGGAGTAAATTTTGAGGAAAATTTACATAAAAACATCGAGGCAAAACATCGCTCAGAGTTACATCGATATATCGATGTCTTTAGATTCAAAATATGTATTTATGTATTTATTTATTTAAGTCTATGAACAATAAATTCTTACAGACTACTAACAAACTTACATGAGATTATTTATTTATTTAATCTAGAAATATTAACATTTATTTATTTATTTATTTATATATGTAAAGTCTTTGAATTAACAAATTCTTACAGACTATAATTAAACTAATTTGGAATAGTACAAAAATTACTAAGAAAAAAATGACTTGAGGTGGTTTATTAAGATGGCATAGGGCCACGAAAAATCAGCACCCGAAGAACTAAAAAACAAATTTAAATCAGCACATGCCCTAGAAATAGGAGCATTCCTACCATAATTAGTTTTCGAGAAACCAATTATGAAGGGTTCAAACTGTCGAAGGCTTCTACAAGGAACATTAAACCGAATTTCACTAAGAAGGAACGGGCAATCAATCGTCCCAGTGATGATCCCAATAACAAATGAACATGATAAAATGGATCTTCTGCTTTCAAGTGTCTTTAGGTCAATCAACAAACAACGAGATCGGTAGGATGGGAAGGGTTCTGAAAAGTTCAAAGATCGGAGCGCAAATCGTAGAAAAGCTTTCTGAACTCTCTCAAGCCGATTAGAGACACCGATTTGGTATGGCTTCCAAATGATAGTGGCGTACTCTAACCTCGATCTGACAAAAGCACAATATAACGTTTTGAGAGTATAAGGGTTAGTAAATGCAGAACAATTTCGGCGTACGAATGCTAGCATCGAGTATGACCGCGTTATGACATGGTTGACATGGCTAGTGAAATTTAACTTGGAGTCAAAAATAACTCCTAAGTCTTTAATTTCCTCCACAGATTTCAAAGAAGAGCCAGCAATACTATACGAAGTAGGCAACGCAGTCGGCGATTTAGCAAAAGTTACGTGGAAGCATTTATTTATATTTAGCGACAAACGGTTTAAATTGCACCAATTTTGAACATTATCTAGGTCGGATTGCAATCTATCAGAATCACGGGTGTTGTTAACGACTGCGAATATTTTAAGGTCGTCAGCATACATTAAATATTCAGCAAAAGAAAAGCATGAACCAATATCATTAATAAAAAGAATGAAAAAGAGAGGCCCTAGAATGCTCCCCTGCGGAACACCAGAGGACGCAATAAATGAACGGGATGTGGCATTATCAACCGAAACCACGCAGCGTCTATTGGATAAATATGACTTGATCCACGACAAAAACGTGGAGTGAAATCCCATTGACGCAAGCTTCGACAATAGTATTCGGTGGGAAACTTTGTCAAATGCCTTAGAGAAATCGGTGTAAATTGTATCGACTTGAGACCCCTTTTTGAAGGCAGAAATGCAATATTCACTGAAAATGGAAAGATTTGTGACCGTGGAGCGGCACGCCACGAAACCGTGCTGACTGGTGGAAATTAGGCTTTTAACCGCAAAATATAACTTTTCATTCACAATTATCTCAAAAAGTTTTGAGACGGAGGAGAGCTTCGAAATCGGCCTATAATTACGGACATCGTTTTTGTTTCCACTCTTAAAAATAGGGGAAACGGATGCCAACTTCCAGTCATTCACAAAGACACCAGACGCCAATGATTTGTTAAAGATAATTGAAAGAGGTTCTGCAAGGCACAAACAACTTTTTAGAAAGATTGAAGAAAGGCCATCCGAGTCAGTTTTAGATGTTGGCTTAAGCTTTCTAATGCCATTGATGACGTCAGTAACAGATAAACTCAAAGATCCAAAATTTAGCGAGGAATCACTTTTATCAGGTAGACGAGAATCAAAGTCACAGTCGGGCTCAAAATTAGAGCAAAAAAAATCAGCGAATAAATTTGCAGATTCTACGGCGGAATTTGCACATATACCATCGAAGAATACATTATTTGGGACAGTCGAACAAGACTTTTTAGATTTGATGAATTGCCAGAAGGCCTTCGAGTCTGAGATAATATTGTTTTCAAAATTCAAAATATAATTTCTGTACAAGAACTTACTCAAGCAATTAAATTCCTTTAAATAGCACTGAAATTTAGAATAATACTCTGGATCACTAGTTTTTTTATATAATTTGCCAAATTTGTTCTTCAAATTCTTCAGATGCTTTACCCGTTTGGTATGCCAAGGTATCTTATACAGTTTCTTATTACAAATAGGAATGTGCTTCAAACATAACGCGAATACCTTAGTTTTAAAGAAATGAAAACAAGAAATAACATCATTGCCATGGAAGGCATCACACCAATCAATACTCAACAAAATGTCGTTAAAAGTAGAGAAATCACATGCATTGTAGTTAAATCTGATGTTAGGCTCATCAGAAACCTCGGAAAATTCGTAAAACTCAAACTCGAGAGTAAGAGGAATATGATGTTTATCAGTAGGAGAGATGGGTGTGACACATTCCGATAAAGTGTAGTGAACATTATTGGAAATAAATACTAAATCTAAGATTCTATTAAGGCTATTATAAAATCCATTAATTTGAAGCAAATCAATGCTTAAAAAACTATCAATGACGTGAATCTCGGCTGAAGAATTAACGTTAGAGGCCATGAATGCAGCCGAGTTCCTAAGTGGGAACCAACTCAAATGAGATAAGTTGAAATCACCGAGGACACAAAGATGACTGTCACCAGCAATATTTGATGCTAATGACACAACATTGTCAGCGTGTGCAAAAAATAAAACATCAGCACTTTTCGGCGGAATATACGAGGCACACACATAAATGGTCTCAGACGTTCCATAAACGCGTACGCAAAGCTGATCAAGGAGTGCGTCAGAGTTGGAAAGTATTACCAATGACGCACGAAATTTTCTTCGAACAGCAATGAGAACACCACCTCCTCTGGAACATCCAGTTTTAACATGGTCGCGATCCTTACGAAAAACATCATACAGATTGGGATCAAAAATCTCACTATCGGAAAAGTTTTCATTCAGCCAAGATTCTACAAATACAAAAATATCATATTCTAAGAAAGAACTTTTCATATACACAGTCGAACACTTTGTCCGAAGGCCTGCCATATTCTGAAAGTAAATTTTTAAACATTTATTACTAGCAGTGGATTCAGTTACGGCAATTACGGAACTTGCAGTGTTACAGCGCCTTTTTGTAAAAAACTGAAAGGACGTATTACTACATTCGTAGGCCAAATATCTGCATTTAGCAGCTTATCATAATAGCACTCAGATACTCCTAATTTAAAACTAATCTTTTTTAGAACTTTTATATCAGCATCCTTTTTTATGAGCATACGGCATACAAGAGATTTTTCATCAATTTCCGCATACTTAGCAACATATTTCGAAATATCGGCTTCTGCCACGGTGTTCGAAAATGAAGATCATGTAGCCATTTCATTTTAGAAACCACACTAAGTTCATTGCTGTGGTTGGAACCAAAAACTAAAGGTTGTCTAAGCATCTTACGGTTGCCTTTGGCAACAAATTTCTCAGCAGGCACTTTCAGTTGATGGTAAACATCGAATATTTTGATACTTTTAAATATTAAAAGTGAAGAGATCTTTATAAGTACTTTCCCGCCTACAGCACTGCGCTGCTATAGAATTCCGAGGTATACCAGGAATTATCTAATTTCTGATTAAAACTTATTTGTCTTCTGTACTGATTTTATTGAATGAAAATATTAAGTTTTTTGTTTCGTGAAATAAATTATTGAAAAATGCTCACCATACAGTGAATCATTCTTACATATAGAACAATAATTAGCTGTCATCCATTTTTTATAAAATCTGTATCCGTAAAATAAAAGATCCAAAATCGAGGGCCGAAACTATATTACTTTAGTGGTTGGATAAAATTAGACGAACAAAATAGTAAGTGACTGTTGAAGCGAACAGACGTGTTTTCTCGTGCTACTTTAGCTTTTATTTATTTCTTATTGGTTTGCTAATTTCATTCGCCTTTTAAAAAAATGGATAATTGCTTTAAATGCAATAATCAATGTTTACCGAATGACTCTATAATTTGTGGCATTTGTTTAAATAAAGTTCATGTGAATTGCTCTAATATTATGGATAATGTAATTAATTTGCTCAAAAACAACAAAAATGTTGTGTATAAATGTGACAAGTGTGTTGCTTTATTTTCGCGCACCAAAATATATAAAGCTCTCAAAAGTGTTGATACGCTACAATCTTTCTTTAAAGTTCTCACAGCAAGTGAGAGGCAATCTGGGCTTACGGTTGATTCCAACAATGCAATCCGTACGCGCTCACAAACAAAGGTCGTTACACCTAAGACCACAGATCAACCTAAGACAACGCAGAAACAATCATCTCCTCTGCCATTGCCTGCTGATGAACTTGTGCATTCTGCTGAGAGCGCTGAGAGAAACACACTGTCTACTCTACCTGAGTGTGCTAATGTTATCATTAACTGTGTGACTGCTAGTGGTGAACCTGAGCATTCTGTTGAGGCAAATACACTATCTACTCTACTGGAGGGTGTTAATAATAATATTAATAGTTATGCTTGTGTGACTATAAATAATGATGCTGCTAACTCTAATGGTGTTATCTCTCCAACTTTTGCTGCTGCCGCTGCCTCTGCTGTTGATCGTTTTCCATCGAATGATGTTGGTATACAGGGACAGAGAGAAGCTGCGTTTAAAACAACTGTTGATAAGCCATATAATGTTGTTAGTGGTACTAATGATAATGCTGATTTGGATGTGTTCGTGCGATACAGATGGCTTCACTTATCTTCTTTTAGGCCGTCTGTTAAAGAGGAGAACATTATTCATTATATTTCTCAACATACCAACATCGTTCCATCAAGAATTGCCTGCTTTAAACTAACTAAAAGAGATGCTGATGTTAACTCTCTTGTAAGAGTTTCTTTCAAATTGCGCGTTTTATTTACTGACTATAGTAAGGTTTTTGATGCTTCTCTGTGGCCAATAAATGTTTCTGTTAGACCGTTTCGGTTTTTTCCAAAGCGAGATCAGAATATGCAGGAAACATAGATACAATTGAGACCCTACAAATTAGGCACAATAAGCGAATTCGTAATACGCATCTTGATCAAAACCTCAAAATTGTTTATCAAAATATGTCTGGTATGAGAACAAAAGCCAATTCTATTTATGCTGATACATCCCAATGTGATTGTGACGTCATCGTGTTGGTAGAGACATGGCTTAATGCTGATTTCTGCAGTGAGGAGTTCTTTAATAGGAGTTTTTATTCTGTTTTTCGAAGAGACAGAGATGGTGTGGCAACGAATACTACGCGTGGGGGTGGTGTTTTGATAGCAGTAAGGTCTATTCTCTGTGCTGCTGAAGTAACTTTAAGTAATACTGATCCCTGCATTGAACAATTATGTGTGTCAATTTCGAGTGGTGATGATTTGCTTTTCACTTGTGTTTCTTATATTCCTCCTAATAGCTCTGATAATTTGTATTTTGATCATATTGATAATATTTTAAATTTAAATCTCCCGAATGTTAATGCGCAACTTTGTGTTTTGGGGGATTTTAATTTAAATAAAATTGCGTGGTCTACTATTGCTGATGAAGATATGCTTATTCCAAGTAATGTGAATAGTTGTTGTGAAATATGCGTAATTGATGGGTTACTTAGTATACAATTAATGCAAATTAATAGCTTTCTGAATGAGTTGAGCAGGATTTTGGATCTTATTTTCATTAGTCCTGGTTTAAAATTTCTATTATATAAGTCCGTGGTTCCTTTATCTGTAACTGATAAACACCACATTCCACTTATCTTGGAACTTGAGTTTTATAAATATCCAAATCTTTGCACTGACTCGATGCTTAAATTCGGTTACTCGCAGTGTAATTTTGATCTTGTTAATAATCTTATACTAAGTGAGAATTGGCCAACCTTATTTGCAGATCGGCATCTAGTTAACTGATTGTTTTGATATTTTTAAGTATAAAATAAGTAGTATATCTTTTGGAAATATTCCACGCTTTTCGCCAAGGGTCCATAAACTTCCCTGGCATAATCGGAGCTTAAAAAAATTAAAGAATCTTCGTAACAAATTTCACAAGCTTTTTAAATGTTCTGGTAATTTGCAGCACAAAGTAATGTATGAGAAATATTTGACTGAGTTTAACTGTCTAAATAAATTTCTTTACAAAAATTATTTACTCGGGTTTGAAATGAATATTAAATCTAATCCCAAGGCTTTTTGGAGTATTGTAAATTCAAAACGTTCCTCGTCAGTTTTTCCGTCCATAGTGTCTTACAATGGTATGAGTGCAAGCACCGCTAATGAAAGGACTAATCTTTTTGCTGAATTTTTTAAATCTAATTTTGTTGATAATGGTGTTCAGAGTGATACTTCTAGTGTTGTGAAATTAGTGTCTCCGCTTGATTTTGGCTCCCTAGTTTTAACTGAGGAAGACATTTACGTAGCTATAAATGACCTAAATTGCTCCAAGCAATTAGATGCCCATAATGCTTCTTCTGGAAAGTGACCTCTGTTACTCCAGTCTTCAAAAGTGGGAGTAAGAATCTGGTCTCAAACTATCGTCCTATCTCTAAAATTACTAATATTGCTAAATTATTTGAAAAAATTATTAGCTCTAAAATATCATTTGCTATCAAACCCTATATTTCGTATGCTCAACATGGTTTTATACCGGGCAGATCTACGGTCACCAATCTGACTGTTTTCTCAAATTTTTGCATTTCAGCCTTTGTGGATGGCTTTCAGGTAGACACAATCTATACTGATTTGTCAAAAGCATTTGATAGAGTGTCTCACGACCTATTAATTAAAAAACTTGAAAATTTTGGTTTTCATTCTACTTTCTTGTCATGGGTTAAATCATATCTAATAGAAAGAATTAACTTTGTTGTTGTTGATGGCGTAAAATCATTTTCATATAGAGCTACCTCTGGGGTTCCTCAAGGTAGTATCCTTGGTCCTCTATTTTTTGTTATATTCATCAATGACCGCTCTGAATGTTTTACTTTGTGTGAGCATCTACTTTATGCCGATGATTTAAAAATTTTTAAAAAAATAACAAGCTACTCTGATGTTGAAATAATGCAAAATGAGGTTAATAAATTCCAGGAATGGTGTGATAGAAATATGCTTATGATTAATATTAAAAACTGCTGCTCGGTCACCTATAACAAAATTAGATTGCCCCTCTTATCTTCGTACTCTGTTTCTGGATCTGTCCTCAGTTCCAGTTATAAAATCAAAGACCTTGGGGTAGTTTTTGATTCGAATTTCACGTTTATTGATCACCTGAATTACATCATACCTAAAGCATATTCATCTCTAGCTTTCATTAGACGAAATAGCTCGGAATTTAAGGATCCTTATACTAAAAAATTACTGTTTAGTACATTCGTAAGGTCCAAATTGGAATATGCTTCTATAATCTGGAATCCGTTCTATGTAGTGCATTCCAATAGACTTGAACGTGTACAGAAAAGGTTTTTGAAATTTGCATTATCCAGTATTAGGTTTACTATGCCTATTCCGTCTTATGTTCCGCGTTGCAAACTGATCAGTCTGCATACTCTTGCCAGTAGGCGATTGATTTCTGGCTTAGTTTTTATTCGAGATGTTCTCAATGGGATTATTGATTGCCCGTTCTTATTGCATTGTATTAAATTCAATGTTCCAGCTAGAAACTTGCAACATCATGATTTATTTGCTATTAACCTCTGCAAATCCAGGTATGCTCAAAATGAACCAATTATCAGACTACTAGCGGAATTTAATTTGTTATGTAGAGAAATAAATTTAGATATATTTGTAAATCGCAATGTTTTTAAAGAAAAACTTTCTTTGTACTATTTTTAATATAATTAAAACCTATGTACGTCTTAGTCTGTAAGGTTTGTAAACCATAGACTTAATAAATAAATAAATAAATAAAATTCAGCAAATATGTTAACAGATTCACTCATAGAGCCGGCAATAAAACTATTATAGAAAACATTTTTGAGTATACGGCAATTTTGTTGTATCCACTATTGAGTAAAGAAGCTTAATAATTTAAAGAATACGATTTTCGGGACATTTAAATCTTCCACTCGTTGATTCATAAAGAAAATTAATCGCTTTACTCGCATGAAGTTATGCCCCTGCGTAGGGCTGTGTTGATATTACATTAAATACTAGTCTGAAATTAAATTCAACCCCAAAGTATGTTGACGTTATGTCAAGTTACAAGAACTCGAATTTAAGCATTCCTCTTTTAGCTCAAACTTTGAGTCTGAGACATAGGAGGATGGTTATGTTTATACAAATATAGACTCCCCAGAAATATAATACAACTCTAAAATTCTTAAAATTACAACTTCGAGATGCTATAACTTTCTTGTTTCTTGATCGAATTCAATTTTCTTTTTTTATTTGAAAGATGTTTCTTTTACCCTTCAAACAAGCAAACTAGCTGGCCTAGATGACCAAGTTTTGGTCTTTTATTCCAAACAAAAATTTTAAGTTTTCTAAAAAATTTCGTTTTCTGTACGTTTTTATTGGATATTAAGGTTACAAACAATGATTCTTAAACCTTTATAACAAAACAAATAAAATCAGCTTTCCAAAAAGCAATAGTAAATGAAAATTGATTCAAAATTAGCGTAGTAGTGCTTCATAAACTGAGTAAGCCTTCTTTTTAATGCTTTCGTTTTATTTGTCGTTAGCGACTTTGTGTACGAAACTTAAACGACTGGACCATAAATACGACTTCTGCGCCACCTAGCAACAGAGGTTCTAATTACATTTATCAAACATACGTGTCAAATATGAATAAAATCGGACCATAAATACCGATTTTGTTAAGATAGCGATACCAGCGCCATGTAGCGGAAACAAATATATCCTATGTTGAGAGTACTTATCCAAAAAATAAACTGTCCAAACTTGACAAAAAACGGTTCAGTAGTGTTTGAGCCAATTTTTACAAAAAACACTTTACAATTCTATATATATAGATTAATATTTGCATATAGCAGGTATGAACTTTCACAAAACTGAGTATAGAGCGATCTGAGTGTCCTCTTTGTGACTTGTCAAAATTGGACAGTTTACTTCAAATTTTGTCTATAAAAGTTTTGTATTAAATTCGTGGAGGTCATTTGATGATGTTTTAGTGAATTTATTGTGAAATAAAGAATTGAGAAATATTTACACCTTAACTGTGAAATGTGTGATAAAAAGGATAATTTTTGCTTTATTTGCGGATTATATGTGGATTCACGACACAAAATTGCCGCGTCGTCAAACAAACAGCTTATTTCGCTGTACGAAGAATATTTTGGTCGATGCTATATATACGATACAGTTTGTTGCTCGTCGTGCTATTCGTCGTTAAGGTCTTGGAAGATAAATCGCAGTGAAGCATTCACTTTTGATGAGCCAGTTGCTTGGCTTCCACAACGTATCCACCGACCAAATAATTGTTATTTCTGTTTGACGATTACAAAAGGATACCACCTCAAAGTAAGACGAAATATTAAATATTCTGATGTTGACCATGTTATTAGGTGCGTAATGCGTGTAAAAGGCGACGTAAATCAAACAGCGGAATCGGAAGTATCGCCAAGTTTAAGTGGCTTTGAATCGTCTTTTGTAGACTTTTGTGAACCTGCAGCTTCAGTATACGTTCCACCTTTAAATGGAATGAACGAACCACATCTAGTTTCTCGAGCAGAGTTTCAAGACCTTGTACGGGATTTAGAACTGTCCAAAAGACAGACAGAACTTTTAGGTTCAAGAACGGATCAATGGAAATATTTGCAAAATGATGTGTATACTACATTTCGTAGAACAGAAGAAACTGTTGCATTTGGTTCACTATTTAGTCAAAACTTGGTTTTTTGCAATGATGTAAATGCATTGTTTGAAAAATTTAGCTATAACCATATTCCACGAGATTGGCGTTTATTCATCGACGGTTCAACGAAAAGTACACTTGAGATGTTTATTATGTAATTGCATATTCTAGTTTCATTTAATTTTTAAGGTTTGAAGGCTGTACTATTACACAACACTGGCTTATATCCATCGGCCCCACTGGCCTACGCTACCGATATAAAAGAATCATATGACAGTATGGCTGAAATATTGAATGTCATTGACTACACAACTCACAAGTGGCTAATTGTAGCTGACTTCAAGGTACTGACTATTTTAAATGGTATGCAGGGTGGAAATACGAAGTATCCGTGCTATTTTTGCCATTGGGACAGTCGAGCAACTAGCCTACACTACATACAAAAATATTGGGCTCCACGTACATCGTTTGTAGTTGGTGAAAAAAATAGTATAAATATTCCCTTAGTTGATTCACATTAAACTGGGCTTAATAAAACAGTTTGTCAAAGCACTGGATAAAAATGGTCGAGCCTTCAACTATATTGTAAAAAAGTTTCCGCGAATAACTTACGCAAAATTGAAAGAAGGTAAGCAAGTATGTATTTTAATTGCACGATTTAAAACAAAGTTACCTTTTCTAACAGGAATATTTGTCGGTCCACAAATTCGCGGACTATTTAGCGATACTAACTTTGTACAACAAATGACCCATGTTGAAAAAAAAGCATGGCAAGGGTTTTTTTCTGTGTGTGAATGTTTTCTGGGAAACACAAAAACACAAAATTATGAAGCAATAGGAAGTGGCATGTTGTCTGACTACCATAACTTGGGTTGCCACATGTTAATTAAGCTACACCATCTGCACGCTCATTTGGACGTTTCCATCAAATTTGAGCCAGATGAGCGATGAGCAAGGAGAACGATTCCACCAGGAAATACTTAAGATTGAACAACGTTATGTTGGCAAAAATACAATAAATATGCTATCTGATTACTGTTGGTCTCTTTTAAGAGATTCAAGCAGCGCCGAACATAAAAAACAAACCAAACGAAAACATTTAAAAAAAAGGACACGCTCATTTTATAAAGCGCTACTCTCATTTTCCGATTTGCAAGCTATTTTGCTTGTTTGAAGGGTAAAAGAAACATCTTTCAAATAACAAAAAGAAAATTGAATTCGATCAAGAAACAAGAAAGTTATAGCATCTCGAAGTTGTAATTTTAAGAATTTCAGAGTTGTATTATATTTCTACGCAGAAAATTTAAAAACGAAGTGATGGAGAAAACCCGCAAATGAGGAAGTGTTTTATGGGCCATGACGAAACTAAAAATCCATGCGAGAGCCCCTGCATATTTTTTTTTCATTTTGTAGCACTGTGCTATCAGCAAATCTGTAAACAGTCACCTATTTCTAAGTTGCTTGAGTTTATATTAAATTAATTTTACGACCAGTGTCAATAAATCTGCGTGGCTTTGTGTCTGGTAGATCAACTGTCACAGTTCTCACCTAACTTTGTCTGCTCTAATCAGATTTTACTAACGTTTTCAATCTAAGCCATCTGCAACTTCATATTAATAAAACCGATCCTTAATGTCTACTTCTTATTATAAAGGGTGCTGCTCGATTTAGCTCTTTGGAGAAAATATCTGATCTCGGAGCAGTTTGTGATAGTAAAGGTTTGTTTCATGGATTTGTTGTTTCAAAATCCTCCTCTATGCTTGCTTTTGTCAATGGTTTTAGCTCAAAATTCACAGATTCACAAATTATCATTTAAAATAATATTATATTAATTTGACGCTTTTATTATTTCTCCCATAGGTTGTGGTGCGCGTTTTGATGTTCTAGCGCAAGTTGAGGGACCTACAGTTTTACGCCGACGCCGGACAGCAAATTACTGTTGTAAGAACTTTTTCATGGGAGAAATATATTCACAGGTTTGCCAGTGCCTGCCAATGGACGACCGCTATTACCATAATTTTTGATGTTATTCGCCCGGCCAGGATTCGGCTTATTTACTATTTACTTAAAAATTATTATTTACAGACGTGTACGCGAATTTTTAAAGCGGGGTTTTGAAACATCTCCGAGTCACTTTTTGAACGCGGTTTTCCTTTTTTTCTTATAGTTTAGTATTTTGCAGTTTTGTTATTTGTGTACATACATACATACATATGTACCTATGAATTGTTGGCGTACTGAAAAATAATATGTTTTTTGATCGTTTATATAAAATATTTACAGTGGGGATCACGGCTTTTAATGAAATTTTTTTTGCAGATTTGTTAAATTATCGCACAATTTTTACATGAAAAAATTATGATTTCTATGCTTTATTCTAGGGAAATGAGCTATATTTTTATAAAAAATTTACGAAAAGAATTTAGCACAAAAAAATTATGAATATTGTAAAAATATCGCTGCGCGATTTAATCTGTCAGTCAGTGCATGTATTTTTGTGAAGATGGGTATTCATATTGATTTCGCATGAGTTAGAAGTTTTCTATGCAAATAAATGCTTTTTGAAGATCAGGTGTATTCATCTCAATACTCTGTTATGAATTGAGCGGTTTATGTTTTGCCCTCCTTCCTCGCATTTCACCGGGCCAGTACCCTTCTATACTGTTATTTTTATTCTTTCGCTGACATTCGTTTCCGATGTAATACGAGATGCAATTGATTCGCTATTTCCACTCGAGCGTATTGGTTGCAATATTCCATCCAGAAGTATGAAAAAGTGGGCGCTGCAAAAGCATAATTCATTCCAAATTTCTATAATATAGAGATTTTTCCTTATCTGAAGTAAGTTTAAGTTATTACTAACTGAAATGTCCAATTACACAGTGTGACACTCAAAAATACCTGGGAAGTGATGTTATTTTTTTTGTAGGTCTTATCGAGTAGAACGAGAATCCAATTTTGGAATTTGTCAAATACCCCCAAAATCTCGACTTAACCTTAAAAACCGATTTTTTTTTTTTTACATTAACATTCTAAGAACGGTTTAAGAAAGAAGAACCTCAGACCTTTTGAAAGATATATAGACGTCTTAACAAATCTGAAGAAATTTACTTATTTTTGCACAACAAACTTAAATTTTGCTACCCTTTCTCTTCTTTTTTTGACTTTGGCAATATTTTCACACACTATTTTATAAAAACACAAAATGAGTTTTGATTAGATTCAAAGAGTAAGTTTAATACCAAGTTCAACGAATGTTTCTTTTAAAAAATCTGCCAAAAAGTGACTGAGTTATTTTACTTTTTATAAGAAGGAAATTTTTGCAAAAATTTACACCGAACTTAATTTACTAATAAATATTATTAAATGAAAATCTATAGATCAAAAGTGCTTTTTTGACCGTTTTTTCCTTAGGTCAGCATCGTCAGTTTCGCGTTGTACTGACCAGCAATATTCTGCCATCATATTTATTTTGTTTTTTCCTTCGAAACGTTTTTCGATCGTGCCCATTTCTTGGTGGCGGTACCAGGTGGCACCTGCGCAATTGGCGCAATGTCTTGGGCCGTCGACACCGTTAGCGCTTGGGAGCGCGAGCAATACACCGACCTTAAGATGGCTTCATCCATCACACGCATTATACAAATTTAAATGTTTCTATATGTTGAGCATTCAAATAACATTCGGCTTTGCCAAAATGTGGGTGGCAATTTATCAATAGGAAGTTGTTGTTTCCCAAGCTTTAAATTTTTAAATTCATTAGTAAAATGTACATTTATGCCCAATCATGTATATCGCTAGATGTTCGAGCGAGAGAGTCAGTGCGAAGTTAGCGACGAAACGAAACGGTCGTGGTGGTGAAAGAGTCGCGAATCTATGCAATTAAAGATTTAATAATTCAACGAAGCCAGTATTTATTCATGGCGGAAAGGATTTGATTCAACTCCAGCCCTGAGGATAAGTGTGTGGAGCAACCCTGCAGCAAAGCATTGCTCCAGACAGGGCTAGTGGGGACATGGCCCCAGGGCCCCCGCCAATTAGGGGTATCCACCAACACAGTATGAAAGTTTTAAGTCGGTTCAAATATTTAAAAAAAATACTGATATAAGGAAAAAAATGTCATCGACTATAGTGCGAAAACTATTACCATGCTTTTTAAAATAAATTCACTAGAAATTTTTGCAAAATTTTCAACGCTTCACCTTCAAATTTTGCAGTTGCTTGCTTATTTGGTGTTCCGAAAGCATACTATTATCTCTTTCTGTCGTATATTTAGAACGAGAAAAATATACTTCAAATGTGCTTGAAAAATTGCTATTAGATAATAAGATGCGTTTCAGAACACTCGCTGAATTCGTACTTAATTTTCACAGCGTTCCTGAGGGTTGACAATAAATTGTTTTTATTACATTGTGTGAAAAACAGTGCCTTTTATTTATGTGTAAGAAGAAAGAATTCAGTTTTTGATACACTCTCACTGCAAGTCGAATGTTATTTACATGTACATAAAAAAAAATCCGAAACAAAGCACACGAATCAAATTATATAATATAATATTCATGTAATATATATAAATTTGTCGCTGACCAAAATTCATGTTTATATATTATTTAAATGATATTAAATACATATAAGAACACATTTATCTACAATTACTTTCTCAACTCGAATCAGTTAAAATCTACTGATTCACAGTCAGGTAGAGGTTACTAGAATTGTAAAATTTTACTGTTCATCAGTTATTTCGACTGATTCATTTAAGAATATATCCTTTAATTCGCAGCATTATACTTTTCATAATAATTTTTTAATCTCCAGTTTCCAGAGAAGCATAATGTCCGGTAGAAACGAAGACAGACATAAATATCCTCGGAATTATCAGAGTGGAGTATCAAAAAGAAAAGCTGCTGCAGAGAAAGCTCAAAAATTAGATGAGTAGCTTGCGAAAACTCCCAAATTAAGCAGATTTTTTCAAGTTATCGAGCAACCTAAAACTCAAAATCATGACCTGCCGTCAACTTCTAATCCTGTTTTGGCTCCTGTTTTGGAATCGGGAAAACAAGACGAATCAGCGCAAGACTGTCAGGTCATCGAAGGAACAAAAGAATTTTCTGACAATCTGAATGTGGAAAAAGATATCGGAGTTTGGGCAGCGCCGTTCACAGACCAAATGATTGATTACTGGATCAAACAAGGCCCATCCGAGTTAGAACACTGTGACGAAAATCTCTTTTCGAAGATGTCAGTAACTCAACCCTGCTACGACGTTGATGAGGGCTCTAGAAAATGTACGAAAAATCTATTTTATCGAACGCATGAGAACAAAGAAGTGTTTCATCGCACTTGGTTGTGTTTTTCTCCAACCACTGGAAAAATCTACTGCTTCTTGTGTAAGCTCATGACGAGTTCACCCAGTATTTTTTCGCAGGGGAAGGCTTTTGCGATTGGAAGCATGCTTTCGAATGCCTAGCTCAACCCGAAACTTCGAAGAGTCGCCTGAATTCCCTCATTGATTTTTCAACTCGTTCCAAGAAATTATCTTGTATTAATTATGCAATTGATAACAGGCAAGTTTTGTACTATCATAAATTAAAAAATATTCAAATACCTTACAACTATTTTGATAATAATTCGAATTACAGGTACAAGAAGCTAGATATTAGAGAGATGTTCTCAAACGAGTAATAAGTGCAATCAAATTTCTTGCTGAGTGTGGGTTGTCCTTTCGTGGTACTGATGAGACAATTGGTTCACCTAGTAACGGAAATTTCCTTGGTATCATCGAACTTCTTGCGCAGTATGATCCTTTCCTCGCTGGTCACTTAAAAGAACCCGGTAATAAGGGTAGTGGTCATATTAATTATTTGTCGTCTACAATAGTTGAAGAGTTAATTGATCTTATGGCAGAAAAATTACTGGTTGAGATAACGAATCGCATTAAAAAAGCGAAATATTTTTCTGTTTCGGTGGATTCCCCACCCGATGTGAGTCATGTTGATCAATTAACTGTGATTTTGAGGTATATGGAAAGTTTCAATCCAGTTGAACGTTTTTTGACTTTCATCCCTCATTGTGGTCACAAAGGCGTAGACATGCGGAAGCTCTTCTTGGTTTTCTTGAACAACAAGGGATTGATATACAAAACTGTTGGAATCAATCCTGTGATAATGCAGCAAATATGAGTGGAAAGTATAAAGGCATGCAGGCCATAATATCGAAAAAAACAGTTCTGCAATATTCATCCCTTGTTCTGGTCACTCAATAAATTTGGTAGGACAATCAGCTGCTGGTGCATGTTCTTCTGCAATTCTTTTTTTCGATTTTGTACAAGAACTTTTTGTTTTTTTCACTGCCTCAACAGCTCGATATGAAATATTAATAAGGCACCTTTCGTCTGAGAACACTAAGAAGGTTTTATAAACACTTAAAAACTTAAGCGATACTCGTTGGTCTTGTCGCGCAGATGCTGTTAAAGCTCTTGTTCATGGCTACAAATCTATTGTTAATGCATTGAATGAGATCCGGAATGATTCCGAACAAAAGGACACCGCAAAATGTCAAGCTCGCGGTCTTTTTAAAAATATGTCGCGATTAGAAACTGTAATTTATACCCAATTTTGGTATGAAATACTCGAAAGATTCAATTCTACTATCCATTATTTACAAAGTTCAACCATGATTCTAAGTACAGCTTTGAATTTGCTGAAATCCTTGAGTTCGTTTGTTGAATCTAAAAGGGGCGCATTTGATTCATATGAAACTGCAGGGAAAGAGTTGTCTGATGCACAAGAATATGAAAATGAACGCGTTCGAGCTCGTAATATACGATTGAATCCCGTCGATTATGATAAAGCGTCTGCGGTACAATTATCACCAAAAGAAAAATTTCGTACAGAATCTTTTCTCCCTGTCATCGATCAACTTATTGTTTTGTTGAAAGAACGAATTTCTGCATACGAAGTCGCTAATGAGCGATTCGGTTTTTTATCTGAGATTAGCACCATGGAACCTTCTCAGTTGGAATTGGCAGCCAGGAAACTTGTTGGATTCTATCCTCTAGATTTAGAAGATAATTTAGCTAGTGAATTAGTGCATCTCGCAACTTTTTCGAAACAATATGAAAAACCGGACAAAGAACCGATAAAAGCAATTTTATATCGTATAATTATTCAGAGAAATGTTCAATCCATATTTTGCAATGCAGAAATAGCTCTACGTACATATGTACTTGTCCATGATGGTGACGAACTGCAGTGGAGAAAGATCTTTTTCGAAACTGAGAATCATCAAAAGCAGGTTGCGAACTAGCATGACACAAGATCGTTTGACAAATCTCATGCTTCTCAGTGTTGAAGGTTATGTTTTCCGTGATTTGAGTTTTGATGATGTCATCGACATGTTTGCTAATAAAAAATCTCGTAAAGTACCTCTAGCTTAAGATAACAATTTATAGAAGAGCATTCAATAAAAAACATGTGAAACTACAATGAGTTTCAATTTTCCGAGTTTAAGAAAAATTAAAAAATTATGAAGGCCCCCACCAAACGTAGGCCCCAGGGCCTCAAAACTCTAAATCCGGCCCTGGCTCCAGAGGTGATAAACGACATATGGTATACACCGATCTGAACAGGGTTAGATGGCCGAAACAACAGCCCTTCACAGGGTTAAATTGAATGAATTGGTTTTATTTTTTGCTTTAAGAACTTACTTTTACATAAGATTATTTTCATAATCCGGTAGCATGATATTAGACATATTTCAAAGATTTTATTGTATCTCAATTTTCAGATTTATCTTTTAAGATATAATAAATATGATATCTGAATCTTAACACTTCGATTTTTGAAAGTTTCTTTAAGAACTTACTTTTTAAATCCACAAATAGAACGGTCGTCTTCAGCAGGCATTTCAATTCTGAAAAAAAAAATTATTTATTTATACTTATTATATGAAGAATGTTTGGAGCGAGTTGGTTTTAATAGAGCGGCATATTTATTTATTTAATTTTTTGAAGAATGTAGACATTAGGGCTACATTTCATCCAAAAAAATTGTTTCCGTTTTTCCCTCGGAAGTAAAAAATTCATCACATTGTCGATTTGAAACTATCTACATTTATAGGGTGTTTTATAAACTTGAACTTGATTTTTTTGAAAAACGATACTAAATTTTATTAATTTTGATTTTCGATCCTGGCTTTGACCATTTTTGGAACATTGTTTCGAGAAAGAACTTGAATAACGCAACCAGGCTTGATCGATTTGGACAAATAAAGTAGGTATTCATCTAAACGTTTAAATGACCCCTAACCGCGTAAACTTCGTAAACTTAAATAATTTTCTACGGAAATCCGGTTTATTTGCGCGGTTTATGTATTTTCGAGGCTTTAAAGTCTAGAGTATTTTCCAGAACTCCACGAACTGTGAATATCTGGTAAATGATGGATTTATAGGTAATGCTAGGAAGGCTTGTCCCGCGATAATTGGGGCAGATAACAGGATCTCCTTATGGATCGGTCACAGTGCTCTAAGAGCCCATCCTGATGGGACGTATTCAGAGGGGCGACCGCTATTAGAAAATATATGACATGTACGGCAAACGTCGGAGTGTATTTCTGCCACGATAAGACTTCTCCCAAAAGTTATTTGCCATTCGTAATCGGCTTAATACTGCACGCCCCTCTAATTATGTTACAAAATCAAGACGTACGCCACAAATTTTAGGAGAAGTTCGGCCAAACATCAAACTATGATGTAAGCATCAAATTATTATTATTATGTATATTCGCCACATCATACTTATATTTGATATGCGCTTTCCAAAAAACATTTATTTAATTGTATTCGCTATTTTTTCAGTATTAAGTGCATAAGTAAATTAAAATATTCCAGTAAAAACTCATATAATTTAAAAACATTAGAAGAAAAATAAAAAAAGAACTATTTAACTAGGTACTATTTAGCGTTGCCAAATAGTGGACTCTCCCAGAATAAACACCAAACGGCTACAGCGGGCGCGTATTTTATACACTCGACCTTTTATACCATAAACACATTAAATTGCTATGTTTAAATTATAAATTAAAGATAATTTTATATCGTTTAATTAATACCCGTTTATTTTTTCTCTATTCGGAATAGGCCACGAATTGTCGACATACTCAGACACCTAGTTTAAACCTGTATTTTTCGAAAATAGGTGTATTTAAACTTGATTGATTAACTGTTTCTAAATAAGTAAATTAAAAACAGATAATGTACAAGAACAAGATAACTGATCAACGATGAAAACGAGACTCCATAAATTAAACACCTTCATACGGACATAGAAAGCAGTTGCTCGAAATGTACGGAGAATTTTTGAAGGCAGAGCTCAGCGACATTATTGGTAAATATTTACATAGCTACAGTGGATCAAATAACATCAACTTTTTTAACAGAGCATAACAAAAGATAAAACAAAGCCACTGTGGATGTGCTAGCGAGCCAAAGAGTCCTAATAAAATCCGTCAGCAAAAGGGTATTGTGTCCTTTAATTCTTCCTTTCCAATGCAAACTGACGAAGCTTGATGAAAATATTAGTGAGGACAACATATTTATTTACGGGAGTAATACATTATTTCCTTAGTTCCTTAATTAACTAAGCGTAATAAAAAAATCCCTACTTATCATGTACAGGGATGGGCAGTTGAAGTGTTACCAACATTACAGCGATCATATTTGTTAAACTAGTCATTAATCTGATTATAGTTAAAGAGAAGGGTGAGGTGAAAAAAACATGTGAGTCTATATGCCCTGAACAGAGAATCCAACGTGAATTTGCCAAAATACATCCCATTCGACATTCGAGCAGAACTCAAATCGCAATTCTAAAATCGATAATCAAATCAAAAGGTGGGCACATCGAGCTAAAGTGAATATATCCTAATAGTTTCATTATTTTCTCACATTTTTGCCTTTGAAATCATTAGAAAATAATTTCACAAAAAAATATACGGACTGTTGAATATAACACTTCACCTGTTCACCCCAGAATTTAATAGCTTGATGGTATGTAGCCCATAATGAAGGGGAAAGCAAATAAATTATATTACCAAGGAGCTTATAAATACTAAACTCTAATGTCGATTAGACCTTCGGCCAAAAAAAAGTTGAAAGATTTTAAAAACTTGTATCTGCTTTTAAATGGTAAGACAGTGGGCTAAAATTATAAAATGCGTAAAATTTATGTAAACCTTTATAATTATCTCTTTATCAGGAGGACGCTATATGGAAGTGATTTTAAAATTATTATTTTTAGAATTTTCGCGGTTTCTTTATTCTTAATTTTAAGTTTCAAACAATAGCTCAAATAAAAAACTTGGAAGATATAGCAAAAATTCAATCAACACAATACTTTTAAAATATAAAATTACAAAAAGTTTCATTCCGACCAGTTATAACTTAGCATGTTTTTATTCAACCCCTTCAAGTTTTGCGTCATTAAAGGCGTATTTTGATTGTCTTTTGAACAAGATACGCAATGATCGCACTTAACAGTTAAGCAAACAAAATTGTTAATGAAGTGATACCCAGACAAAAAACACGAAATTACCGTCATTTCAAATCCTTACCCATACAAAAGTTTAAAAATGCGTATTTTAGCTCAGAAAGAACATACTAGCCTCCTCTATTCTTGCAAATCGCCCAGGCGGTTATAGCGCATATTAAGAAGAAGAAACCATAGATAGGCACACTAACACAGTCAAATTTTGTCGAATTATTAGTGCCTCATGCTGGGTTATGATTGCCACATTGTCGCTTTTGTATTCAACTTGCATAAGAAGAAAATTTCGGTTTGAAAATATTTTTTTATGATTACAACTTTGATTAAAAAAATTTCATATCAATCGCTATTTGTTGAGTTTTATTTTTTGTTTAGAAAATAATTTTTGTGAAAACCCCCTATAAAATTACGCTCTATTTTACGAAATAACGATTATTTTCTGAGCAAAAAATAAAACTCAAAAAATAACGATTATTTCTTAAGCAAAAAATGCAACTCAAGAAATTACGATCATTTTCTGACAAAAAATAAAACTCAACGAATAACAATTAAATTTAATTTTTAGTAAATAAAACTAAAAAAAAAAATTTAAATCAATGTCGCGGTAGTCCTTTTACATGTATCAAGTTGCTTTAATCTTTGTACCATTTCTTTCCGCATGATTTAGTTAATTGAAATCCGGACAGTAATCGTTATTTGCGGTCCCTGGTATTAATCGTTATGATTATTTCCTTTAGTTTTTCAAGTTTTCAGTCGTATGTTCGCATACACACATACATACATAGACGTTGCACATAATTGAGGAAAGGTGTAGTTCGAATTTACGGTTTCTTAAACAAAAATTGGCAAGCATGCGCTTAAGTTCCAGAAAACAAAAACCAACAGCCGAGCGTGTTGACTAAACCAGAATTCACTGCGTCGCTTCTGTATACGTACGAGCTTTACCGACGCCGACGTGGCACGCGATTTTACATAAGTACATATGTATATATTGTAAATAAAACCATTAATTTCCTTTGTTGATATCTTGCAGCGAAACCAGATGCCATGTGCACGGTGTCCAGCAAGAAAAGCCGTCATTGGAATTTCGTTTGGAGTAGCGTAAGTTTTTTGCAGAAGTGGCAGTCGTTGGTCGGATATAATCGGCCGGTGGGAACGGATACAACAAAGGTTTACACATATGCATTGTTAATAAAGGCATTAATTTTAACTTTGTTGATATTTTGCCGGAAAAGCTATGTGCGCAAAGTATCCAACGAAGCGGCGCGACTTATTGGACCAGGGACTGTCACTTCAGCAGCCATAGCAGCACAAACTTATCCTACTATAAACGAATGGAAAATTAATCAAATTATAAGGAAATATATAGATAAATTGCACTGTTTTTCGTTCGTAAGGGTTCTTGCACTAACCTACTTTGAGCTCTGTGCGATGTCGTTCTGTATTGATCTATACTTTCAGTACATTCATCGAACAGACTTAAAAGAGTAGAGAAGAAGTTTCTGCCAAGTAATTTATCGATTCAAAACATGTGAATCCGATGAGAATTTTCTTATTCCAAACATTTTTAATAATTTTGTTGTAGTGTGAACCTACTTCAATAAATTGTATGCAAAGTTTGCATAAAACGTTGGAAGAGTTATCGACTGCTTCGGTGTCGTATCCACATGCACCATAACTAAGTTCGAACTGAACGCCTGGGAAAAGTTAAAAGGTTGACCACTTTTAGGGGTTCTGAGATTTTTGGACTTAGTTATAGAGGTGTGTTCATACAATTGCACTACTTTAAGTTTTGAGGCATATGCGGCGTGGCGTTTGCCCCAATGCCTGAAGAGACTGACGTGGAGTTATAGCGTTACTCTGCTTTAACTTCTATTTTTTTTAATAACAAATGCTAAATTTTATATATGTATAACTAAGTTATAATTTATTATACATATAAATAATTATCGAAACATAAAAATGTTTATTTTTGTTGTATAATACAGCTTCCCACTCTAAAATGGGCTTGATTTAAGAGGAGAAAAAGGTGTTGATACAAAATGAGAAGCTTTATCCATATTTTTTTAATATCCTCCCGGAAATTCGGATAGAAAATATGAATGAAGTTTCTTATTTTTTATAAAGATTACGAGTACAATGTTCTCGAGACCCACCAAGTACTTGTACACGTGTATCGAACTACAAAAAATACTCGGTTTTAGTAGACGAAATCGGGTATTTACTTCAAAGCTGTGGCGACGGTGTGGTGAAATAATTTTCTCAGGGCATTAAATCGAGTTATTTTTAATTGTTCATTTGTTTGCGTGGATGCGTGAACAAATGCTGTTATTGTTTTGTGCGGTTGCGATGTGTTAGTGGAGCTGTTGTGGTATACTGATGGACGGTTTTGGTGAACGACTTGATCTTTCGAATATCTCTAGGCTAATTCAAATTTAAAAAAAATATACAAATATATTGAAGAGTTGGGCGTTTTTGCATAAATGTACAGTAGATACCACTTTAATTCCTTGTATGGTATTGCTTTATTTGATTTGTTCAGGTTAAACCAAATTTCATTCAATTTAAAATGTCACTTATCATTGAAAAACATAACCCGCATTAAGAACTTGTTAGATGATAGTTCAGCAATGTGGAATATCATAGACCTCGAATGCAGGCTTGACACTTTAGAGTTCTTATATAAAGCAAAATAAGGCATTTCAATCCGAAATAGAGTATATTTGATCTGATGGCGAGAAGCGGAATGAGATTGAGGATTAGTCTGTTTCGGCTAAGTTAAAATTACTTTCCTTGCTTGGTAGAAATAGAAGACGAGATAGTTTAGTGTAAATCGTTTGCCTAATCTTAAGTTATCAGTTGTTAATGCCAGAAAATTATTCGAAGGCATTAGGACGGCTAGCTGATCTATTACACTACTCGACAAAAAAAATCTCCAAGAATAAAATAGGCCTTTCCTAAAGTGAAATTTTCTCCTGATTCCGAATATGACTTTCATTTTCTTGTGGCAGATCTAGTTTCCGAGATATCGGCGAAAATATGAAAATTCCCATTTTTGCAGAACACTACTTCATATAGGTACGGCAAAAATTTGTATTTTTCATTTTTTCGTTTTAAACTGTTGAATTATGCATTATACTAATTCCCATAAAAATGTCTTGCCTTCACCTCCCTCAAGTATCTTCAGTAGTTTGGCCACTATGCCAAAAAACGCTCAAAAATTGTTGAAAAAAAAACGAAATTTTTTACACAATTTCAGATTTAACCACTTTAAAATCGGAAAAATTCTATTGAAAAAGTTAGCCCTCCTATGTTGTAGGTAATTTAACTACGAAAATTTTAAGCATACCAGCACAACAATCGGACGTGCCATTGAAACTATAGCCCCGTTAACTTGCAAGCGTCTATCCTACAATTTTTTTATAGAGAAAATTTTTATTCAAACTAGGTTTTTATTTTTTTATAACGTTTTATTATAGACATATGTTTGCACGTTAAACTGTATTCAATTGAGTAATATGAGTATAAATCAGCAATTCAGTAAAAAACAACAACGACAACAACATTAAATACATACATATCTACATCTAAAAAAGTCAAATTGAGCGATTTTACCGTGGTGGTCAATAGTGAGGGACGTGGGTACTTCTAACTACCCGTTTATAATTTTCTGGGTTTGTCTCCCGTATTATTGTCCAGCAATAATCTCCCATCATTTCTTCATTCCAAAAACCTTGGTAACGCTTTTCAAAAATCATGAGGTCTTGGTGAAACCTTTCACCCTGTTCATCACTTTCAGCACCTAGGTTTGCGGGAAAATTATCCAAATGTGAATGCAAAAATGCATTTTGAGGGACATGTTGCATTTCATAGCACTGTAGTTTTTCAACAAGGCTTTGACCATCTCTCTATAGTTGGGATCTTTGTTGTTGCCAAGAAACCCACTAACGACTTGCTTAAAGCTGTCCCAAGCCGCTGCTTCTACTGATGATAAATGATTCGCAAAATTTTCGTCTTTCAGCAACTTTCTAATTTGCGGACCAACAAATATACCTTCTTTTAATTTGGCTTGAGTTATTTTAGGGAAAAATTTCGTTAGGTACTGGAAGGATGGCGCGTCCTTATTTAAAGCCTTTACAAAATTTTTCATTAATCCTAATTTGATGTGAAGTGCTGGCAAAATAACTCGTTCGGGATTTACTAAAGGCGGGTTTGCGATATTGAAGGCACCTGGTTCGTACTCAGCTCTTGGTGGCCAGTTTTCCTGAATATAATGGGTTTCTCTAGCACGGCTGTCCCAAAGACAGAGAAAACAGCAATATTTAGTGAAACCTCCTTGAAGTCCGAGAACTATAGCTACAACCTAGGATGTATTTCATATACTATTTATTTTAAACTGTACCACCGAAACTGCTTACCTTTAAGTCCGCACAAATTTTCCAATTAAATTGTTTATATTGAATGAGCTCAAGTAAATTTGATATGCTTAAATAAGTTTCTTTAGTATTCTCAGAATGTGCCACTGGTATTGACGGTAACGAATTTCCTTTATGGAGTAATGCTGCTTTTAAACTATGCTTTGAACTGTCTATAAACAAGCGCCAATCATCCACTTTATTTTCTAATTTTAGTGCTTCAAATAAACCTTGAACATCATTGCAGTAGCAAATATTTTCACTTTTAGTAAAAAAAGAAGAGAAAGTCTTGTGTCTATTTCGAAATTTGGAAGTACTTGTCGAAGGGCCCAGGCTGCCCCATTGCTGCAAACGAGATCCTAGAACTTCGCTATCAAATTTCGATAATTTCAAATCTCTGACCAAGTCATTAAGTTCGGCTTGTGAGACTCGATGTGGGATCTCTCCTTCTTGTCCACTTTCTGAATTATCTGCTTCGGAGTCACTTTCGCTTGAGGCTTCAAAACTTATAGGCGGTCTAGGTATGGGTAAGGTATGGTCATGTAGTTTTGGTTTTTTAGCTGATGCCACATTTGGATAACTTATTAATTTCCTCTTTTTTCTCGTTTTACCTTTAAGGTCTATCACGCAAAAATAGCACTGGTCGTGGTTAAAGGGTTCAGTCCACATCATTGGAACACCAAACTTCATGTTATGACCTTTACCCGATACCCATCTCATTAAAGTTAATCTACAGGAGGCGCAAATAAAATTAGGTGTCCAAGATTTATCGAGATTTTTTACACGGAAACCGAAATAATGAAAGTATGCATCTCTGACAGAATTAGTTATTTTCCGAGCTGAGTTTCCGAAAATATAATGTCCGCAAATAAAGCAAAAATCATCCGGATTATTTTTACATTTAAAATCTCTTTTGCAACAAGCCATTTCGTAAACACATCTACCGATATAGTATGTATAAATTTGCACTACAATTTGCAAAACAAAATTTACAACAAACAGTAGTGACAATTAAATACTTGATGTCTTTTTAAATTTATTAGACCCTAAGGTAGAGTGACCAAATGAAATGTCTCGCCAATTTTATCAGAGTAATACTAAAATTGTAGGATAGACGCTTGCAAGTTAACGGGGCTATAGTTTCAATGGCACGTCCGATTGTTGTACTGGTATGCTTAAAATTTTCGTAGTTAAATTACCTACAACATAGGAGGGCTAACTTTTTTTCGTCAATAGAATTTTTCCGATTTTAAAGTGGTTAAATCTGAAATTGTGTAAAAAATTTCGTTTTTTTTTCAACATTTTTTGAACGTTTTTTGGCATAGTGGCCAAACTACTGAAGATACTTGAGGGCGAAGAAGGCAAGAAATTTTTATGGGAATTAGTATAATGCATAATTTAACAGTTAAAAACGAAAAAATGAAAAATGCAAATTTTTGCCGTACCTATATGAAGTAGTGTTCTGCAAAAATGGGAATTTTCATATTTTCGCCGATATCTCGGAAACTAGATCTGCCACAAGAAAATGGAAGTCATATTCGGAATCAGGAGAAAATTTCACTTTAGAAAAGGACTATTTTATTCTTGGAGACTAAAGTTGATCAAAATTTGTCGAGTAGTGTTATTTATTGGCAACGTAGAGCAAATGTTTAGCATTCGGAAAATGCCTCACCCAACTGCAGCACTCCTCCGCAATACCGTGGATACCATCTCGCCAATTCACGATTTCCTTCAGTAATTGGGTAGTGTGACGGATATAACCATCGCACTATTTATTCAAATAGCCATGTGGAAAATTAATACGCAAACAAGGGAAAAATATAACGACTGTTCAAAGATGCCTACCTGTAATGAGTGTGCCAAGGTTCTTACTAGGCGCTACCAGCACTCAAACCATTCAAAATAACTTGAAAGCGAAGAACAGAACAGGCGTAATAAAGTCCACAAAACGAAATATTCTCTCAGTCTCATTATATGTATATATTGGTTATTAAATTATTTCTCTGAATTATTGATACGTCATGTGAAGAACTGGCAAAAAAAATCGATTGGTTGTTTTTTATATGCTCGAAGTACACATGACAATGTTGTAACAGCACGACTATTGACTGCCAAATTTAAAAGCGTCATTAAAAATCAAAAGTCTCCTCCGTCTCGATCTTTGCGCCTTCTTTTTACTTAGAAAATAATATCGAGTATTTGAGCCACTAATAAATAATATATGTTCAATTTCACTTTTTGGTAACTGAATTATACATGAATTTATTTATGGAAATAAGCTCCTTTTATATTTGTACTCTATCGCTTTTAACAAATTCTTTTAGATTTCAATAACTGAGTTTATATACCTTTTGAGTTGTTGGTAAATTGCTTTATTTGTCTGTACAAAATGTATCTGTATATTTTGTCTGTCGCCTTCATACATTGTTCCAAATTGCCATTTTGAAATACTTCTTACTGCATTAATTAATTTACGCTTATCTCTAATTGTTACTGGCATAAGTATCAGTAACTTGTTCCTTACGTCTATCAACTCTCTTTGACATTGATAATAAACATTTTCTAGTTGTTGTACGTCAATCAAATGTAGTACTTTGCCGCTATCTTCACGTATTTCTTGGTCTCTAATTTGTAAACCTATAAACCTGTTTGCCCAGTTGATTCTGTCAAAGTCAATATTCCTCTGCATTGTGGAATTGTGATTAATATTGCATGGATGTAGTCTTTCCAATTTTAGCTTTCTGTATTTGGGCAGTCCTTTAATCCGTATATTCTTCTGTTTTTATTTAGCTTGGCAATTGTTTTCACTTCTTGTTGTTTCACATTTTTTCTTACAACTACTGAATCTACTTTATTATTAAGTACCTCTTTTGGAGTGAATTTTATTGCATGACTCCTAATAGAATCTATTTTATTATTAAGTACCTCATATGGAGTGATTTTTTTGCATGACTCCTAATAACTGTTTAACGGATATCAACCAACCAATAAATGTCGCTATAACCACCTCGGTGATTTTGCCCGATTCTAGTAAAGCACGCCAGCAAAGTGAAGCCAAGTCCTTCTCCAACTGGTCCTTCCAGCGAGGAGGCCTTCATTTTCCTCTGCTACCACCAGCGGGTACAGCGTCGAATACTTTAAGGCTGGAGCATTTTCTTCCATGCCTATAACATGACCTAACCAGCATAGCCGCTGAATCTTAATTCGCTGAAAAGTTGTTAGCCAAAGCATACGCTGCTCCGTGTATTGAAAACTTATCTATGTATAATTGTTAAGAATACTATAAATCTTTTTATAACGCAAGAGTCTATAGGGATAATTTTGTTACTTTTTGTGAAAGAAATATAAGAAACTTTTGGTTTGATTGATATTCATCGTATTTAATTTTCTGTCATATTTCGCACTAATTAATCACTGTTTATATCAATTCTAGTAGATTTGGATAGTAAATTTTATTATTAAGTTTGCATCGTTTCTTGTATACCTAAGTGTAAACTTTCTCTAATATGATATAATGAGCTTCCGTCTCTATGTCTTGTGCTCTTATTGTACACTTTATAAACGATATTTGTTTATCATTGGAAAACATTTCTATTAGTTTTTCCAGAACTTTGTTGTATTTTCGTTCGGATATTTCTGGGAATATCCCTACTTTTGCTCTTGTTATAAACTTCCTAAATATGTCATTCATTATATTGAAATCGTATACAGATATGAAAATTATTATTTCCCATGTAGTACTTTTAGCAACACAGTCTTATTATTGGTTAGTATAATTTGAATTGTATCCTTGTTGACTATTTCCTTGATATAAAAACATATCATGCAAGTTTTCATCAGCTGCATGGAACGTTTCCATGTACACATCCATCATCCAGATTGTTTATTATTTTCAGATCAGATTCAGTATCTTCTGAATTTCGTAAAAATTGAGTTATCTTCCTTATCTTCACTAACGTCCTCGTTATTCTGTATCCTGCTTCAAACATCCACTACTCTATTTTTCTCTCCTTTAATTTATTCTGTATAGAATTAGCACTATCCTAAGTTTAACAGCCATCGGTGATGTAGCGGTGACATATATTTTTCGTTATGTTTTGAATGCAAATATTTAATTGCTTGGTGATTCGTTACTATTTTACGCTCTCCATACAAATATAGTCTCAAGTAATATCCCTCTGCACACGGGGCGTTGCCATAGAAGTGTATTAGATTCGTCCGTAACGACTGTCAAGCGTACAGATATTCACTGCTAACAAAGAAAAAATATAATTTACACGAAAATATTTAAACAAATATAAATAAATTTCTTTGCTCATTGATTATAAAATCGTATTCTACTTTTATAAGAGAATTCGCACAAATATTTTGTGTACACATACTTGTCCATTTCATTTGCAGGGCAAAGGCGTCCAAGCTTAATCTGTTAAATCTTTCTTACAGTACTCCTGTATTATAAAATTATATACATATATGTATATGTGAATAGCTTTCTCAATAAAACTGTACGCTAGGTGATTTGAATCCCGCCTGCTTTGAAGAAGTCTCGTAGCTGACGCCTCGTGTACAGGTGTTCGTTTAACAAATTGCTTGTCAGCAAAGCGACGTACAAATGCCATATTATACGCACCTAAAGCAATGCGACCCTGATGCAGACTGTCTAAAGCTGCGAATACACTGCAACCAATAAACCGAAGAAATTTAATCGGCCGATATGATCATCCAAACTGTACTAAAACTAAAACCTATTATTGCCCGAGCAAATTTGTACGAAAACATCTAAATTCGTTGCTTGCTTATTAAAATTGGGATCGTTTAATTATTAAAGCCAAATAATATATGTTTACCCTACAAAGACCGCCTGCCTTGAACGCTATTTATTAATTTTTCAGAGCCCATTTTGAAAATATTCAAAAGCATCGGCCGACGAAATAAAGCATGCGCTAATTTCGGTAATGTCGGATGGCAACGGCCTATAGGAATTCGGTTTTCGGTTCATATGCATGGATGCTCATTTGATAACAACCCTGCAAGAAGCCTCACCTATAACTATCGGTTATATTAGCAGGAAAATTAACTCAAACTAGTTGTCAGTTAGACGGTTAGTTTTGTATGGGTATCGGGTATCGCGTTTTTGCATTGATGAAAATGAATTCACTACACTTCATATACTATTTGTCAGTTGTGATTCACTACTAACATTGAACTCAAATTTTCTTTGATCTATACTTACATACATAACCAGAGAACTTAAAAGTATGAGAAGCTGCAAATTGAAAGTGGAAACTATTCGGCGATGGTCGTTAACAGGGCTGATACGTTTCCAAACTGGGTCTGCACCACACTGTTAAATTAGCATTTTTAAGCCACCAAAAATGTTAAATTTAATGTTAGCAGGGAAAAATATAAATTTTGATGTTAACAAATATGCAGACGAATGAAGATGAGAATAAATAGAAAAACTTAAGAAAGTAAGATTGTGCTGATATTCAGAACAAAATAAAGAGTTTAATGTACATATTTATCAAATTAATGTTTTTAGCTATTTAATTTTTATAAATGAGAGTGTGCACATATGTACATAGATACATATACAGGAAAAATGTTCGCCAATACATATGTATGTAGTATGAATATATGCAGGCTAAGAAAATAAATATTTTGTACTTAAAACTTAAAGCGCAAGACTGATTCTGAATCAAGAGTAATATTAAAAATAAAATATGAAATTAAAAAAAACTGGCAAAAATATATCTATACTTTTGCCCAACTGTGATTTGAACCTAGAAAAAAGTTGTGAAATGAATGATAAAGCCGCGCCTATACCAGCAGCACCACATCACATACTATTTTCGGGCGTCTAAATCACTACTTAATCGTGAACTTCTTACACTACATTTTAAAGTATTTTATATTTCTAACATTAAATGTTTAATTCAACATGCTTCAATCTGAAACAATTCTTCTATTGGTTTGCCAATAATATTAACACATTTAGAAAATTCTAAATATCAGCAATAATTTTTGAGCTCAAGGCAAATTTTTTGTAATTGTAAAGGATTAATACATACATACATATATACATACATATGTATGTATATAATATAATGAATAATATGAAAATTCCATATAATTCAATGTTCATATTTGTTATATTATTTATACTATTATAACTATAACTTATAAGTTTGGTTCCAATTTAATATTTGATCTATTTTCTGGGGGGGTGGGGGTTTGGGGGGGAAGGGTGTTTATTTAGATTTTTACTTTTTTGCAAATTCTTGCACTAGCATACATACATATGTACATACATATGTAAGTTGATATATACTACCAGAGAATACTACATAAGTACATAACTACATTTGAATGTACAGTCACAAAAAACTAAAATATCATCAAGTATACAATCATATGTATGTACATATAGGTACATATCTAAATACATAAATTCATATGCATCCATGTACAAACATACACACATATGTACATATGTACATATCTACATACATATGTACTTATGTAAGCGCATGTGAAAAAATTCAACCTTGACCTACGCTTACTCTAAGTAAATCAAATCACAGCGCAATCACAACCGCAGCTGCACTTGTGCCTGCGCTGGCGCCAAATATTCTAAAATATCTGTAACTACATACAACAACAAAAAAGTCATTCATAAACGCGTGCGCGTATTCCTAAACACAAATGCCGTTCATTCATAAGCGCAAGCATTTCATCTCCCCGCGCACGCAAATGTTCCCCTCAGCGATCTTATTCGCGACGAACACAAAAATGCAAAAATCTTCAATTTTACAAACCATCGACGGTCATTGAAAATTTAAACACCGCAATATCAGACAATAATGCAATTTGCCAACGTAGTCTGACAAATTGCTGCCATCCTAGAATGTTCTAGAACATTCTAGAACATTCTAGAACTTCTGCCCAAATGCGCATCAATTCATTTGCGTACACGTGCACGCGCAATTGGCGAATCGACACAAAAATTGCCGAAAAAAAAGAAAAGAATATTCTTTTGCTTACCGTTCCCTTTCCCTTTCAACCCTTCTCTTATCCACAATTGTTGCATAACTCCTCTTCCGTCTCAACTTGCCCCGCTGGCAAGCAAGAAACAGTTTTTTTCTCGGGTTACTACTTTTTCTTCTTTTCTTTTCTTCTTTGTTTTCTTTTTCTTTGCGTACACATTGCTATGATTTGCATAAATAGCCGTATAAGCGAACTGCATAAAATGTCTGCTGTGGCTTAGCGCGTATAGTCGCCGGCCACATTATCATATTGCACGTTTTGCTTTTGCCCCATAGTTCGAATCCCAGATTTTTTTTCGTGCCATGTCTAATTTTTATATTTTTTTTAATTCAATAGAAAATAAAATATCATACAACTTATCCTTCATTTTATGGAAATCATTTTTTATTTCATTACAAATGAATATACAAAATCGTGAAAGAGTTTTCACGTGTCGAATTTTTTGGAATAGTTTGAAAAGCGAAATGCAAACATATTACATATTTTATTTATTCAATAGGATATAAAATAAAATATTAACTATCCGTGCATTTTTTGTACTTACTCCGATCCCTGAAAACAGTTGCATCACTTCACAAAAGTTCTGATCTGTTTCTATTTAGGTTCAAATGAATATGATACTATAAAAACTCTAAAACTAAGTAAGGAAATGAAATTTCAAAATTTTTACAACATCAGTTAAAAAAAGCAAAATTATAATAATAATATTGGTAGGCACGCTGTTAATTGTCACATCTTAACATAATAAATATGTATATGTTCACGACATTTTCTTACTGACCTCTCTGTTAGAATGTTATGTGGAAATGTTAAATAGCTGTGGGGAAACCCAGTTTGGAAACGTTTCAGACAACATTTTTTACAGTCCACAAATTTGCAGCTTCTCATACTTCTAAGTTCTCTGGTATAACTTACTTCCGATATGGTGACGCAATTTTTGCAGGGAAGTGTTTATTCGTGATGCATCCGTAGTTAATATAAAATCTTTTTCAAACATAGGATATCGCAAAATAGGATGCGAACTAATCAACTGCTTAAATATTTTGAAGATTTCAATGTAAGTTAGATCTTTTGTGTTAATTCTTTCCTGCCCTATTTTGTTATTGGTTGTGCTACCTTTGTACAATCCTTAGTAAATTTTCGGTTATATCATGTAATACTTCAAAAGCTCTTTATTTGCTTTTCGGTTTTAGGCAGCTGTAATTCCTCTATTACTTCTATTTTGTCCGGATTAGGTTTTATGCCGTCCTTTGTTAAAACGTGTCCTAAGAACTCCGTTTTCTCTATTAAAAAAGAGCATTTATCCACTGGTATTTTTAATTTGTTTTCTCTAAAACTTGACAAATAACTTTGCTTGTTTTAATGTGTGTCTGTAATGTTTTACTGAAAATTAATACATCGTCTTGGTATACTACGCACGTTTTGTTTAGGCAATGTCGTCATCCTTGTAAATTCACCCAGACGGTGAAGTGTAACGAAAGCGGGTTTACTTCTGTCTGCTGTTTTGGTTGTAATTTGATGGTATCCTTTTGCTAGATTTAGTGTCGTGAGCATTGACTCATTATTAGGCAAAGTATATTTATCCTCAATTGTTACCTAATTTAATTTTCTGTTATCTATAACTATTCTGTACTTTTTTATCCTGAGCTGTCTATTTCCTTTGGGACTACTATTAACGGACCAGAGTACCTGGAAATACTTTTTCTTATGATCCCTTGCTCCTCCATCTTTCTAACTTTTCGACGAGGTGGTTATCTGTATAATTTTGAGTTTATTTGCTCATTTGTAATGGTATTTGATATCGTATCATTGCTATGATTTGCATAAATAGCCGTATAAGCGAACTGCATAAAATGTCTGCTGTGGCTTAGCGCGTATAGTCGCCGGCCACATTATCATATTGCACGTTTTGCTTTTGCCCCATAGTTCGAATCCCAGATTTTTTTTCGTGCCATGTCTAATTTTTATATTTTTTTTAATTCAATAGAAAATAAAATATCATACAACTTATCCTTCATTTTATGGAAATCATTTTTTATTTCATTACAAATGAATATACAAAATCGTGAAAGAGTTTTCACGTGTCGAATTTTTTGGAATAGTTTGAAAAGCGAAATGCAAACATATTACATATTTTATTTATTCAATAGGATATAAAATAAAATATTAACTATCCGTGCATTTTTTGTACTTACTCCGATCCCTGAAAACAGTTGCATCACTTCACAAAAGTTCTGATCTGTTTCTATTTAGGTTCAAATGAATATGATACTATAAAAACTCTAAAACTAAGTAAGGAAATGAAATTTCAAAATTTTTACAACATCAGTTAAAAAAAGCAAAATTATAATAATAATATTGGTAGGCACGCTGTTAATTGTCACATCTTAACATAATAAATATATGTTCACGACATTTTCTTACTGACCTCTCTGTTAGAATGTTATGTGGAAATGTTAAATAGCTGTGGGCAAACCCAGTTTGGAAACGTTTCAGACAACATTTTTTACAGTCCACAAATTTGCAGCTTCTCATACTTCTAAGTTCTCTGGTATAACTTACTTCCGATATGGTGACGCAATTTTTGCAGGGAAGTGTTTATTCGTGATGCATCCGTAGTTAATATAAAATCTTTTTCAAACATAGGATATCGCAAAATAGGATGCGAACTAATCAACTGCTTAAATATTTTGAAGATTTCAATGTAAGTTAGATCTTTTGTGTTAATTCTTTCCTGCCCTATTTTGTTATTGGTTGTGCTACCTTTGTACAATCCTTAGTAAATTTTCGGTTATATCATGTAATACTTCAAAAGCTCTTTATTTGCTTTTCGGTTTTAGGCAGCTGTAATTCCTCTATTACTTCTATTTTGTCCGGATTAGGTTTTATGCCGTCCTTTGTTAAAACGTGTCCTAAGAACTCCGTTTTCTCTATTAAAAAAGAGCATTTATCCACTGGTATTTTTAATTTGTTTTCTCTAAAACTTGACAAATAACTTTGCTTGTTTTAATGTGTGTCTGTAATGTTTTACTGAAAATTAATACATCGTCTTGGTGTACTACGCACGTTTTGTTTAGGCAATGTCGTCATCCTTGTAAATTCACCCAGACGGTGAAGTGTAACGAAAGCGGGTTTACTTCTGTCTGCTGTTTTGGTTGTAATTTGATGGTATCCTTTTGCTAGATTTAGTGTCGTGAGCATTGACTCATTATTAGGCAAAGTATATTTATCCTCAATTGTTACCTAATTTAATTTTCTGTTATCTATAACTATTCTGTACTTTTTTATCCTGAGCTGTCTATTTCCTTTGGGACTACTATTAACGGACCAGAGTACCTGGAAATACTTTTTCTTATGATCCCTTGCTCCTCCATCTTTCTAACTTTTCGACGAGGTGGTTATCTGTATAATTTTGAGTTTATTTGCTCATTTGTAATGGTATTTGATATCGTATTTCCGTTGTACTTGCTAATTTGTCTCCTTTGAATAAATGCGTTCAAAATATTTTTAAAACTTTTGTGATTTCTTTGTGCTCTTCTACATTCAAATGATTTAACTGTATTACTTTTATTTTGTCACTTGTCGTTTCTAGCATATACGTATATTCGTTGAAATTAAAAGGATTATTAAGAATTTTGTTTCATTTTAAGAGTTATTTTCCATCTGCAAGATTAATCATTTTTTTTAGATGGCTTAATATATCAATACCTATACATATTATAAAATTATACTTTCAACCCCTCAATAGTGTTAATTCTCATTTTACATACGAGTTGTCTGAAACATTAAATTCCGTTGGTACTCTAGTATGTACTTAGTCAAACATTTTCTCATTGCTATTCTCCGTCATCCGTCCGGTGTACTCTAAAAAAAAGAAGCTATTAACTTCTTCATAATGCTTTGCCTAGGTGATTGAAATCGTATTTAGCTGTAGATTTTCTACGTTCTCTACCTTCACGGGTTTCTCTTTGTCCAGTAGTAATTGATTAGAATTATTACTCCCCCTTCCTTGACCTGTGTAATTATCATTGCACTCGTTATTGTTTCGATTCCATTCTGCATATTGACCTGAATTATCACATCTGTTCCCTCTATTTTGGTAATTACGTCTAAATTGCCCAGAATTATTTTCAATCTTTCATTCTCTTATTATAGAAGTATTTGGGGTAATTTTGTTTGTTTTCGCTATATCCTCAATTGTTTCTATACTGTCAAATTTCATCAAGTCTTCTTTTCATCATAATGTTTATAATATTATACATGATTGTGCTGTTCTTCGTTTATTGTGTCCAATAAAATTCCCTGGACTTTATTAACTAGTAAACTGTCAACGTTGGTAATGTCAGTCCATACGTCTCCTCTATAGTAAACTTTAATTTCGTCAGTTTTATATTTATTTATTTTTTTGTATTTCCAGCTCACTTGCCAAGTTTACCACTTTATTACATATCTGTATCTCCGTTTTAGGGCCATTTTTAACTCCGACCAATCATCTGAATGTGGTAAAATTATTATTATATTATATATCCTCTTCTAAAAACGTAGGTAGATGTGTGATGTTTTTTATTATCCGCGGCAAGTTGTTATCATTCACTGTTTGTATCTGTTGTAATTCGACATATACTTCTCTAATTTGTTCCAACTGCTGCTCCCTTCTCTTTAGTTCCTCGCTTAGCTCGACATTTGGTATCTGGGACTTTTCCTGTGCCATGTTTCAGCTCTCGTCAAAAGCCGTTCATTCGCACGACATGTCCCAGCCAACGTAGCCGCTGTATTTTTATTCGCAGGACTATGTCTTAGTCACAGTAAAGCTGCGGTATTCGCCGTCGTAAAGACGTAGAGGTTCATAAATCTTTCGTAGACTCTTTCTCTCGAACACTCCAAAGCCGTCTCATCCGATGCTGACAGTGTCCATGCTTCGGCGCCATACTCATAGAGGTGGTTTTGGTTCCTCGAGAGAAGGCTTTAAGGCGCAGTTATGTACCTACTCAGCCCAACGTAGCACTTGTTGGCAAAAGAGATTCTAGATAAGCAAATTCCTCCACTCATTCGAAATTGTAACATAACATTGTCAACAGTGATGTAGGAGCCAACGCGCGAGTGCGCTGACTGTTTTTTTGACGACAGGAGGTACTTAATTTGTCTTCGTTCACCCATACCCTTACGTTACGCTCCTTTATTGGGTTTAGAAAAGGCAAAAGTAACGTCGCGGTTGTTGAGGCTGATGATATCGATATCATCAAAATACGCCAAAAGTTGCGCGCTCACATAAAATATGGTGTCTGAATATTCAATTCTGCAGCTCGAATTATCTTTTCTCGCATAAGGTTAAAGAAGTCGCACGAAAAAGAGTCATCTTGTCTGAAACCTCGTTTGGTTTCGAACGGCTCGGAGAGGTCCTTTCCGATTCTGACGGGGCAGGTGGTATTGCATTTTACATAGCCGTTTTAGTTTTGTTGGGATACCAAATTCAGACATTTCGGCAAATAGGCAACTTCTTCTTGTGCTATCGAAAGCGGATTTGAAGTCGACAAAAAGATGGTGTGTGTCTATTCTCCTTTCTCGGGTCTTTTCCAAGATTTGGCGTATCGTGAATATTTGGCCGATGGTAGATTTGCCAGGCCTAAAGCCACACTGATAAGGTCCAATCAATTCGTTCACGGTGGACTTCTGTCGTTCACACAATACGCTCGACAGAACCTTATAAGCTATGCTAAAAAGACTCATCCCGCGGTAGTAGGCGCATATTGCTGGATCGCCCTTTTTGTGGATTGCATGGTGCATGCACTTTACCAGCTCCTCGCCGCCGCACTAGAATAGCTCTCCTGGCAGTCCGTCAGAACCAGTGGTCTTATTGTGTTTTTTTAGCCGCGCAATTGCCGTTCGAGTTTCGTCCTGGTCGGGTGACGGTACTTCGACTCCGTCTTCATTGATTGGGGTTTCGGGTTCATCATCTTCGATGTTTTTAACGCCACTGCCATTAAGCAGCGTGAAGAAGTGCTTCCTCCACAGTTTGAGTGTACTCTGGATATCGGCCATCAGGTCGCCGTTTTCATTCTTACAAGAAATTGCCCCGGGCTTGAAACTTTCTGCAAGACGCCGTACCTTCTGATAAAATTTTCGGGCGTTTTTCCTATCGACTAGCATTTTAGCTCCTCGCACTCGCGCATCTCAGCCTCTTTCTTTTTTTCTCGATTCTCTATTCCGAGCAGCACGGACCGGTGTGCTTGGACATCGGTAAATGAAAGTAACTTTATTACAAGAATGCCAATGTTAAAAGAAAAATTACTTCAGAAAAATTATTTTAAAAACAATGTACCGTATTTACAGTAATGTCTGCTCTAAGGTTAGGAGCAGTTCCGAATATAACTGCAACCAATTTAAGGGCCAACTTTAACTCTGTTTTTAACTGCATAAAGCTTATTTGAACTAAGTCGAACTGCTACCATCCCGACAATGTCTGCAACAGCAAAAAGCAACCACACCAAACGGTGTCTCGCTTGCCTAAAATCTAAAATTCAGCGAAACAACAAATCGCTTACATCTTCATACCAGCTGGCAAGCAAGCGATTCGGGCACGTCTTTATGAGCATAGTAGGCCCCGGGCCGCCATGTCAAAGTTATCAGTATTGCCTCACCTGCATTGACTGTTACACGCGATGGGTAGAAGCATAACCTCTAGAAAATATTAAAACAGAGTCAGTCGCATACGCTTTTTACTGGAATTGGATAAGCGAATCATTGGGTATTCATCATCTCAAAATATCGGCGTACCACCCGGCCGCTAACGCTATTAGAGCGATGTCACAGAACGCTGAAAACAGCGATTAAGTGCTCCCAAACAGAAAAATGGGTCCAAATCCTACCAATAATTCTTTTGGCCACCGACCGCGCTAATCTACGGAGATATTCTTCAATTGACTAGTGAATTTATCCACTACACGTCAAACGCTGGGACTGATTTAACATGATTTCCACACATCCAATTGTTATCCTGAAATCAATTGAGGCTTCCTAACATCAAATTAATCCTTGGCTATGCAGTTACCAACTCCGCATTCCTCGCGCACGCGACAATATTGTTAACTATGTGAGAGTTTTGCTGATAAACAACCGCCATTACTTAGATTTTCTAGTGAAGGTGTGTAGTTATTTGGAGATAACTTGACGTGCATTGGGGCTATAACTATTCAGGATTGACTGACTTGTTTTGTATTCATCTGCTATCGCCGACGTGCGGTCTCATCAACCGAAGCGTTTGCGCTAGTTGCATATTTTTTATGAATAAAACCTATTAGCTCTGTTCGCCCTTCCTTTAAGCGTTCAAGGTTAAAATTTTTATTCTCACCATAAAGACTACACCTCCTGATTCTCTAAGTACATTTTTACGTACCTTGTCCCAGTCATCACCAACCCGTGTGAAGTCGTTGAGTCACGGCTGCAAGAGAGGAATCCTTAGTAGGGCCACTCGGACTTCTACGGTTAAAGGGCCCACTAAAATCAACAGCCTCTGTTCACCAATAGGTGCGGCTCAGTATCTGGTTGTTCTGTGGGCTTGGGACCCACCACGTAAACAAACTAAAACCAATAAAATATTTAAACAAGCTGCGGATGAGATCTCCCCTCCTTGATACGGCCACATGCAACGTATTAAGCACCATGGCTTAAGGGTATGCAACTGCCATCACCGCCATCAAAAAAATGGAATGAGGTAAGAAAGCCATTGGATTTTCCACTACTACAACTGCAATGTAAAGGAGCGCAACCTCGGTGTTGGGTTTGTGGTGCGAGAGAGACTTCGTCGCCAAGTACTGTCGTTCACTCCAGTGGACGACAGAAGAGAAGGACGGTGTGATCAGGATCACTTCTATGAGCCCCTAGAAAGTACCTACGGGCGTTGCCCCCCTCACGATCACAAAATCGTGCTTGGCGAATTTGATTTGGGCATACTGTCGGAAAATTCAGTATCCACCACGAAACCTCTCCGCCAACGGACTGAGACTGATGGACTTTGCCGGTGCCCGAAACCTTGTTGTCTGTAGCAGCAGGTTTCAGTATAGAAATATTCCACAAGCTACGTGGCTGTCTCCAGATCGACAACACAAAACCAAATCAATTATATGTTGATAGACATAACGCAGGACCGAACATCGACTCGGATCTTTAACTTCGCTTCGCAATTCTCAGCAAACCGGAATTCACAAGATTTGTGAGCACATTCCTCTATCACTACGTATCGGCGCTGAAAAAGTCATTGGCTTTCAGCGGCCCCGAAAAAACAACTGGTACGAGAAAGATGCAGCGGCGTTACGGAAAGTAAATATGCTGCGAACATCGCCATACTGCGGTCGAGCCCAACGCGAGCTGTATGGAAACGCTACCAGGAGCTGGAAACGGAAGAGGACGTATTCTTTGTGGAAAGAATAGAGAGTCCGAAATACGTGAGTGCGAAGATCTTGAGATCTTAGACGACAGAAAAGGCGGCCCAAAATGTAAAAGTTGGATCTATGGCGTTAACACCCCGTCCCCCGCTCTCGATGAAGTTTGGATAGCTAAAACGCGGCTCCGCAACAACAAACCCGCTGGCGCTGAGGGGTTACCAGCTGAGATAATCTACAATGGTGTCGAAGAGATGGTAAGGTGTATTCCCCAGCTCATTTCCAGAATTTGATAGAACGAATGCATACCCGCCGATTGAAATTTATTATAAGGTTGTATCGAGTTTTTGTGTGAAAGATTGAAAACTTTAGACCTGGTAAATCTACCATCTTCCAGACATTTCTGATACGCCAAATGCTGGAAAAAAATCCGTGAGCAGAGGATCCTCAAACAACATCTCTTTATCAACTTTAAATCAGCTTTCGACAGTACGAGAAGAAGTTCTATATGGGAAAGATCTCTCAGAGCCGTTTCACACCAAATGAGGTAACTTTCTTTCTTTAACTTTATGTTAGAAAAGATAATTCGAAGGGCAGAATTAAATCGTTCAGGCACTATATTTTATAAGAGTGTGCAAATGCTGGCGTACGCCGTTGATTTGCACGTCTTTAACCTCAAAAACAGCGCCGTTAGGTCCACCTTTTCCAGTGCAAAACAGAAATAACCAAAGATTTCGCGTAGAGCGACTTGTATATCTTGGAGCCAGTATTAACACCAACAATAATGTCAGCCTAGAAATCGAACGAAAAATCTCTCGTGTCAACAAGTGCTACTTTGGCAGTCGGTTCTACGTACCGGAATGACCCAGGTTTTATCCGGCCAAGGACTGTTGTTTCGGCGATCTAACCCTGTTTAGATGGGCCTACCCTATAAGTCGTCTGTCTCCCCAGGAGCAACTCCTTGCAGCAGGGTTGCTTCACCTCCTTCTGCTCAGGGCCGGCATCGAGCCAAACCCTGGACCAGAAACCTATTTTTGCTGCGTTTGCCAGAAAAAGCTCCATCCGAACTCCACTTCGGTAAGGTGTAATTCGTGCGACGGATGGAGCCATCTTAAGGTCTAAAGACCCATAAGGAGTAGTCCACAAACTATGTGGCCCATGTTGTTCGCGCCCTATGGCGCCCATAGCCTCTACGGTCCCCTTAGTTGCACCAAGTGCACCGGTGCCTAGCACCGGCAGAACCTCTACGGTTCACAGAAGCACACAACAACATGGGCGCTCCCCTCCCTGACCCCCACCTAGCTCCGCCCCTCCTGTGGGGAGTAGCCAGCAGCTCCTGGTGCTCCACACAGTCTGTTCCGTGTGTCAGGCCAGGATATACCGGAATGCGACATCAGTCAGGTGCAATTGCCTGCTGCAGAGCCTTACAACTGCACACGCCCGTGGCGGCGCTGCCTTGTTGAGTTCCAATGGCTACAATGTGCATCGTAAGGATCGCGAGCGAGGGAATGGTGGTTACTTAGCATACATCGACCGCAGGGACACTACCTTAGTATGTCAAAAAATAGCTGTCCGGTCTGGCGATGTCGAGCTCGAAATATTCAATATTTATATACCCCCTGTCACCTGCTGCTCAGCAGGATATCACCCTGACATAGGTGCGCTCCTCAGAGGTGAAACCCATTGGTAGTTGTTGACTTTAACGCGCACCACGATCTCTGGCACTCAAGCCTACCAGCTGATTGTAGGGGAAATGACTTGGCAGAGCAGATAGATGATTCGACATTTTGCACGATGAACGATGATCCCTCCGCCAGGCTTATCGGTAGTTGCAGCAGCTCGCCTGACCTAACAGTATCTAGCGCAGGTCTGATAAATAGCATAACGTGGCGACCTATGCTATCGCTTACATCAGTCCACCTATCCATATTCATCTCTATGGACAGACCTGCTGATTTTGTCTCCGCGGACCACCGGACTTACATTAACTTTAAAAAGGCGGACTGGGTCGGGTTCGCGGAGTTCACTGAAAATGCCTTCAGACCTCTTCCCACAACCTCCGACGTTCGCAAAGGCGAAGAGCAGTTTCGCAAGGTGGTTGCGTCAGCTGCGGCTCGCTTCATCCCGGCAGGGAGGATCCCTGAGATCCGTTCCAACTTCCCGGCCGAAGCGGCCGCTCTAACGAATGAACGCGACCACCTTCGCCGCTCCGATCCCCGTAATCCTAACATCCAGGATTTAAACGTGGAGATTCGGAGGCTGGTGGACCAACACAAGCGGAACAAGTGGGAAGAGCATCTGAAGTCCTGTAACCTGGTCACGGGTGTTGGTAAGCTCTGGTCTACCGTGAAGTCCTTATCCAACCCGACGAAGCACGACGACCGAGTGGAAATTTCATTCGGGGATCGTGCCTCGTCGGACCCGAAGAGATGCGCGAGCTATTTTTGCCGACAGTTTATACTGCATCCTTCGGGGGATAGGACCAAGCGGAAGGTGACCAGGAGGCTGCGCAAATTACCGAACAACAGCGCGCATCTTGCCTTCACTTGTGGCGAGGTAAACGAGGTCATCGGGAAGGCGAAAGCCTCCAAGGCCATTGGCCCTGACGGGCTAAGCGTGTTGATGCTAAAAAATTTAGGCCCCGCGGGAGTTGGGATCCTCAATTTGTCCATGGCCACCCTCATCATTCCAGACATCTGGAAGGTTGGGAGGGTGGTCCCACTACTGAAACCAGGGAAACCGGCCGACAAGGGTGATTCCTATCGGCCGATTTCCCTGCTTTCACCTGTGGTAAAGACACTTGAGGCCCTACTCCTCCCGTATTATACATACCACCTTGGGTCAGCTAAGCATCAACATGGCTTCCGGAAAGTGCACAGTACAACAACAGCACTTAATGCCATAAACACACAGGTGAACCGTGGTCTTAACCAAAACCGCCCCTGCGAGAGAACCGTCCTAGTAGCGTTGGACCTGTCGAAAGCTTTCGACACTGTTAGCCACTCCACGCTACTAGCTGACGTGGAAGCATCAACTCTCCCGCGGGGACTGAAACGGTGGACCGCGAATTACCTGTGTGGTCGTCACTCATCAGTATGGTTTAGAGATAGAACATCGAAACCAATGAGGATTAAACAAGGGGTACCGCAGGGTGGCGTCCTGTCCCCATTATTGTTTAATCACTATATCTCCAAGCTCCCTCAACCGCCAGAGGGAGTCACGATTGTCTCCTATGCTGATGATTGCTCGATAATGGCAACCGGCAATGTAATTGATGATCTGTGTTTGAAAGTGAACGGATATCTCTCTAATCTTGCCCATTTCTTCACTAGCAGAAACCTGGCGCTGTCCCCTGCTAAGTCCTCGGCGACCCTTTTTACCACCTGGACGAAGGAGGTCAGGCTGGATCTTAACATCCATATCGATGGCACCCCCATTCCGACGGTTAACCACCCGAAGATTCTGGGGGTGACTTTCGACAGCCTGCTCTCCTTCTCCGCGCACACTACCGCAATCGCCAATAGAGTACAGAGCCGCAACAATGTCCTCAAGTCGCTCGCCGGCAGCTCTTGGGGCAAAGACAAAGAAACGTTGTTGGCAACATACAAGCCGATTGGCCGGCCGGTAATAAATTATGCGCCAGTGTGGTCGCCGGGAACTAGCAGGACACAGTGGATGAAGCTGCAGACCTGCCAGAACGCCGCACTCCGCACGGTGACAGAATGTCTTCTGGTGTCGCCTGAGGAACATCTCCACCAAGAGGTCAATGTGCTCCGCGTTAAGGAGCACAACCTCATGCTCAACAAGTAGTTCGTTGCTGGGTGTCACAGTTTGGGAAACCCAAATAGGCATCTGCTTGCAGTGGAGCTGCCCCCAGGCATATCAGAAGGCATCCCTTAGAACTAAAGGACGAGATCCAGCCATTCATCACGCAACCGCTGGATCCGGAGGCGTACCGGCGGGTCCTAAGCAACACCCACAGAGACACAGCCACTACCACCATTGACTCTCGCCAGCCAAATGCTGTTATCGGAGCCCAACCACCACCTATAGCATACGAGGAGTCCCTGCTGCCTCGCGAGGGCATCACTCTGGCACAATTACGATCTGGATACTGTAGCAGGCTCAACTCCTAGCTATCCAGAATCAATCCAGACATACACAATACATGTCCGGCATGTGGAGATTCTCTGCACGATACCAATCACCTATTCACATGCCCCCTAACACCCACTCATCTAACCCCCCTCTCGCTCTGGTCCAACCCTGCCGAAACTGCACGTTTCCTGTGCCTCCCCCTAGATGAGTTCGACGACAATGACCGTGGGTGATCTCGGGATCATTGCACGTTGGCCAGTGATCCTTGCTACCCAAAAAGTTGAAACTGCTCGAATCGCGCCTCAATCATCTCTTGACTTTCAGGTTATCTGCCAATATAACCTTGATTTCTGGCGCGCACACAAATGATATTTTCAATCAGCTAAGCGGGCTGCTAGATCTTATCTTCTTAAATGATAATCTCTCCAATATCCGATGCTGGTATTAAACCTAAATTTGAGTTTTTACCCTTATACGATTCTGTTATAGCTGCTTTCAATTACGCATCCTATGACTATCCGTGTGTAAATAACTTCCCTTAGAAATTAAATGAGATGAATTATTGCACAAGCTGTTTTTCAAATTTTAAATAAACCAGGTGTATGTTTGAGGTATTTTTCTTTTTTATTAAATTTCTGACGATGTGTCTGCTGACTTTCCTTCTGAGATAACCTTATTTCTAATTTTGGCTTGTTGCACATTTCTTTTAACGACATCATCAAAGGTATGCCTTCCTCGCAAACAGAAGTGAACGGGCTATCAGCTATCTTCTTCAAAAACTATCCTGAGTGAATGGAAATTTACAACTATATCATCTTTTTTTTTTAAAGTGGAAGAAAAAATTATGTTGGTAACTTTTGGCCGATCGCCAAGCTGTCAAGCCTCTCGAAACTTGTGAATGTATTATAACGAATAAGACTTATTAAGTCGTTAGTAGTTGTGTTGTATGTAGCGTGTATCGCTTCATTCGGTGTGTCCCCAGTTCGAACCCTGGTCGGGGCAAGACACATCAAAAATGATTGAGAAAATATTTTGCTAATAGCGGCCGCTCCTCGGCAGGGAATGGCAAACCTACGAGTGTATTTCTGCCATGAAAAAATGCCTCACAAAAATCGTGAGTCGGAGTCGACGTAAAAACTTATGTAGGCCCCTCAATTTGTATTAAAATAGTAAGACGCACACCACAAACAGCGATCTATGTATATGTTGTAAGCGCCACTTTTCGAAAACTATATATATATCCCATCTTGAGCATGAATTTCGATGCGGTCGTACGAGTACCGGGGACGCAACGCGTTCCGGGCGTGCAAATAAGCCAGTTGTTCCACAAAACATTAAAAAAAATCTATCGTATAATTCTGAATGATCCTAAGGTAAAAGGGCGCGAGTTAGTTGAGGTCTTGGTGTGTTAAAAAGTTTGCTAACAGTGAACCAGTAACATCGCATCGATGATTCGAATGGCTGTTTGACACTATATCGGCGTAATCCAAAAGAGTTTGCTGCGTCGATATGACCCAATGGACCATACATACCACCACAGCGTCAAATAAACAGTTGGTAGAGTGAAAGCCATCCGAAGTGTCCAAAGCGTAGCAATCGCCTGGAAAAGGATTGGCAAACGTTTTTTTTTGGACACACGCAAATGGTTCATTATAAGTGATAAACTTAAATTTTCGATCCGAAACTTTTAGAAACCCTTTGCAGTTTTTTAGCCAGTTCAATTCCAGTATGGCAAACTGCTAGCTTCATATACCTATTAATTTTAAATAACCTTGTTTTTGTTTTTGTTAATAGGGTATATGGAAGAATGCCAACACGCTAGCAAACTCCTTCGTTTGTTGTCCTTAATAATTTCTAGTTAAAAAACACATGTTTTTAGGGGCTATCTTATGTATTTAATATGTATATTATGTATTGGATAAAACAGTTTAAAGCTCTTCTAAAATTGTTTCAAATTCCAGTTGTTACCACTCCAGTTATTGTTTCGCTTACTCTGCTATTTCGATCAATGCAGGGTGTGAGATTTCCAATCAAACTGGGGTCCCGATTTAGACTCCTGGTATCCAAACCTCGGTCCATTTCCATATATTGTCAATGATTATTTGAGCTGTTGCTACCAAAAAATGATGCATTGCTGAATCCTTCATTAGAATTACGATTTAGCATATTACCACTGTTTACCTTAAATCGGTCGGCAAATGTGTTGCCATATATTGATAAATTTGGGTCTAACCGTCTTTTTGTAAAACTTGATTCAAGGGATTTTTAAAAATTTTGTGATGGTGGATAACGTAAATTATTTTGGCTCTGTAAATTTGAATCACCTTTTGAATATATTAAGGACTCTTGCTTTTTCTTTTCAATTAACATGTAAACTGATACAATTTTTTGAAGTTGTACGGGATCAATATCTTTTTTTCCTTGAGCGGCAAGTAAATTAGCTAATTTAAGTGCTAAGTCTTCTTTATCCACTCGCGCTAGTATGCTTGTGAATAATAATTTTTCTTTACAAATGTCCTGTTTCTGTTCTGGAAATTTCTCGAAATTCGACGACGAATATGATTTACGCATTCTTTTAGTAGTTTGCGATAATAGACACTCTACTTCGGCAATAGCTTTCCTTAAAGCATGCCGCTTGGTGTTATCAAATATACCATCCATAATAAGTCCTTTGAACTTCTCCATAGCAGTTTCTAATATACTAAAATTCTCTCCAGTAAGAATTATGGCATCCAATTCATCCGGATTATTTTTCTCAGCTTGAAGGACTTTAGATAAAAGATCTAAAATTTGTGGACCTAAATTACCCAAATACTGTTTCAAAGCTGTTAGTAAACGAAGTACTGAAACTATTTGGGGTTTTCTAGTATAATCATCAATACATTTTAATTCATTTTTCGAACATTTCTTACTGCCATCTTCTAATGAATTTTTATTTGCCATTGAAAAATAAAGCATTTCTCGAGCATCAATTTTTATATTTTCCACAGCTTGATTGTATAACTCTTCGATACGAATGTTAAAAAACCTTACCCATTCAGGTTGATAATTGTACGTACGGTGATTTAGTCCGGCCTCGATTAATTCGTTTTTACGTCGCTTCCAAAATTGTTGCCACTCTTGGTCGTAAGCGGGATGCGATTCGGGATCTGCTCGATAGATTTGAAATACATAATTTAAGCCCTTAATTTTCTGATCGACCAAATGCTGATATGTTTGCCGTAAATCATTATCACTTAATGGAAAAAGTGATTTACGTTGTGAACTCAATTTACAAATAGGGGAAGTAGAGTTCGTAGGAGATTGCGGGTTCTCGAGATTATTATACTTCATAAAATCTTCTACCATGAGTTTTTGTATTTCATTATCAAAAATTTGTATTTTAGATACTTTTTCATCACTACGACGATGTAATGATGGACTGAACGGGTTCGCATCATATCCTGTGTAAATATCTTTATCACATTGTCCTTTACGATTACATTTTTTAGTTTGAAATGGTGTAGAATTTAAGTGTAAATCAAATACAATGCAGTGCGGATATTTTGTATTTGGCTGATATTTATCAATTTCTGCGACCAGCTTATCCACTTCCTTCGATCCAATTATATGTGTAAAAGTAGGTCCGTATTGTTCAGTAGCATGGCGGCATGAAAAAACTTTTGATAAAATCTCATGTCGATTTTCATTAAATTCATTTTCAAGGCATTCATACGGCAACTCACGACCATGATGTTGTTCAATTGCAATCGCCAACCTATTTAATATAGGCGTCATAACTTTGTAAATGTCGTTAGGCTTAGTATTGCGTATATACTGCCGATACTGTCGTAGAGCAGTTGGAAAATGTTTGTCACAAAACTTAAGGCGATGCTTGTAACCAATTAAATGATTCTGCATACCCAACCCATCGTCTATTATTTCACAAAGACCGCACTCGTATTTCGGCTGCATATCATTTGGATTTTTTAAAATTTTCACAACATATTCTACTCCTATTAAACCATGAACGTCATCATCAAGAGGATTGCAACTATTTCTTGTAGATAGTGGTCCGATATAATGACCGGTTTCCACACGTGTGTTTTCGTTGCACTTCATTGTTGTTGGTATTATTGTGATATTTGTCTGATATTCAGGTTTACAACGATCTAGGTAGGATTCTTTAATATTATCAACTTTGGTTGTGATCATAGCTGCGGGATTAAGCACCATTTTAGCTCTTTTTGGAGGCGGCTCAACATCGATGTTTGCATGTAATTCTTTAACTTCGACTCTAAAATTTTTCTCTTTCTTATGATCGATTACAACGATTGGTGACAAGGTGCCAATGTTTTCTGATTTATCTGGAGATTTTTCAGTATCTGTCGGATTATTTATTTCTTGATACATGTGGTGAGTCACTTTTGGAACTGTATTTTCAGTTTTGTACGACGATGTATAAATGTTCATGTTTTCGGACCTTTTCACTGCGCCAACATTTATATCTTTATTTTTTTTTTGCCTACTGGGTTTTTCGTTATCGGATACGGCAAAATGCATGATCTTGATATCTTTTTCATTTTCAGATATACTTCGATGCAGCGGGCCTTTTAAACTCTGATGAGGTTTTATGCTCTTATTTTTCGAAGTAACCCAAGTTTCGATGTTTCTTTCTTCAAATGTGTATTTTGGCTGATGAAATTGTTTTACCACGGTCATTTTCAGCATGTGTCTCTTTCCATCCATATGTGCAAATAAATTTTTAACTCCACTCTGTACAACTCCGCACACACAGCATTGATACAATTGTTTACTAGAATCCTTTAATTGTATTAAACGATTCCATTTAATATCCTCTTTGTACTCCGTTGAAAGCAAGTCCTGAAGGGTCAAATATGGTAGGAGATCCACAAATTCCTCATTGTTAAGTATTTTATTTTCGATATAGTACTCTTTTGGTTTTATCATAATGATGCCGGTGTTAAGATAGGCGGTGGAAACCTTTATAATACAACAGATTATGCGTATTTCCGTTTAGCAGAAATCTCTGGAGCTGATGATGTTGAAACATGCGAATTACAATTCAACGTATGTTTTTCAACTAAAATGGAATGGAAAAATACTTGACAATTCATTTCATTTCGGTTATGTTTTGAAATTGTACTTAAATATATGATATATTATCTAACATACTTATTTTAAAGTAAATATGCAAAAAGAGAAGCTAATAACTTGCCATTCAAAATACACACTAAGAAAAGTCAGTATTAGTCGTTTTTCTTGTAACCAGTGATAAATAAAAAACACATCTAGTTGGTTAAAATTTTCCTTATACAATTGAAAAGTTATCTTCTTGGCAAATAGCAGCTAGAATTGGTTGTAGCCATTCAACTATTGTTCGTCTTTTACAAAAAAGAAGAGATAAGTTTAAGCGACCGCTTTAAAAGTGCACTTCCTATAAGGGCGGAGATGCAAAATTTTCACCAAGAGGATTAAGCGTCGAAACCATACGCCGACGGCTTAGAGATGTGGGCTTATATGGAAGACGCCCAGCCCAAAGCCACTATAAACACAAAAAATTAAAAATGATTGGCAACAGATTATGTGGTCTGACGAAAGCAAATTTAATTTGCTAAGCTCACAAAATTTGCTTTACGTGCACCGTTCAGGTGTTGAGAGGTTCCAGGATAATTGTGTAGTAAAGAAAGTTAGGTTTCCTCAAAGTCAAATGATTTGGGGCTGCTTTTCATACCACGTTTTGGGGCCTCTACACCTTGTTGATGAAATAATGTATGCACAAAAATATGCGACAGTTAGTTTAGTACCCGCAATTGAAGAGTATTATTCTTATACGGATCGCCTAATCTTCCAGAATGACTCAGCGCCATGCCATCGTGCAAAATGGGTAAGTTTTGATTGGAAACAAATCTTGTATAAAACATCTATACAATATTGGTGTATATGATCCTATTCAGCTCGAATTTTTATTTTTAGTTGGCCAATACGTTTAACGATCTAGGGGTTCAACGCTTGGATTGGGCTGGAAACTCGCCAGATTTAAACCCTATTGAGCACCTGTGGCACATAACGAAGTGTTGAAGTTTAACAGAAGCCAACAAATAAAAGTCAATTGATAAAGATTTTAGAAGTGGTTTGGTATGGTCCCGTTATAAGGAAATCAATTGAGGTCCTAGTGAATTCCATGCGTTCAAGAATTACGGCAGTTATTGAGGATAAAGGAAAGCCTATTGCGAAGTCTATATTTCTACCATTAGTGGTGAAAATGATTTAGTTGCTTTAAGTTGACTTCACATTGTTTTCTTTTAATTATTCATGAATATCATCGAATGTACATTTTTGTTAATTTTTTGTGAATTAATTGGCTATTCCTTGTAAAAACCATTTTCTAGAAAAATTGTTGTTAATAACTAATTTACACTATGTTGCCAAACAAATAAAATTACCCTAATATTTTAACTTTATAAACAAATTGCTCATGTGATCTTATTTCAATTATATTTGGTGGTGCGTTTTTATTGACCGCAAGGGTAGTTTGGCTTAAACATTATTAGATATTTTGCTTTATTTCTGTTGCTGGCGAAGGGAGGCCATAAAATTTTTGCGTGTAACACGTTTCTGCGTAGACGGCCTTCGGCCGCGATTAAAAAAAATAACCCTGGCCGGTTCAACCCGGGCTGCGCTGAACACAGTAAGCGTGATGATGCTAAAGAATTTAGGCCCCGCGGGAGTGGAATTCCTTACAGGGATCCTCAATCTGTCCATGACCACCCTCATCATTCCACACTTCTGCTCACGGCTGGAGTTGAATCCAACCCTGGCCCAGAAACATATTTTTGCTGCGTATGCCAGAGAAGGCTCCATCCAAACTCCACCTCGGTAAGGTGTAATATGTACGATGGATGGAGCTGCTCTGGCCTTAGGACTCATAAGAAGTGGACTACACGGTATGTGGCCAATGCTGCAAGCCCTCTCAAGCGCCAACGGCATCTACGGCCAAAAACATCGCTCCATTTGCAACAGTACCACCCAGCACCCAGGGAGCCTCCACGACTCCAAGGAGCAATCAGAAACACGCACACCCCCCATCTCTCCCAACCCATCCATCCTCAACCCGCTCCCACCCAAGTGCTAGGGCAGCCCAGCAGCTCTTGGTGCTCCACACTGACTGTTCCGTGTGTCAGGCCAGAATGCGCCGGAATGTGGCATCAGTTATGTGCAATATGTGCCAAGGCTGGTGCCACCTTCGAACGTGTTCTGGTCTGTGCACCACACGTGCCCCATGTTGCAGAGCTCTGCAACCGCATATGCCTGTTGCAACGGATAGAATGTGCATCGTTAGGTGAGCATTCATCACTCACCACACAGTGCAATATCGTCTTATCGAAGAAGACATAGCTATCCGGTCAGGCAATGTCGAGCTCGAAATATTTAATATATATACATATACCCCCTGTTACCAGCTGCCCGGCAGGATATCACCCTGTAGTGCGATTCACTAACTTTAAACGGTACGACAATTGTTATTTTTAGCGGCAATATTTGCCGTTTGCACTAACGATTGTGCGATTCACTAACTTATTCTTAACGACACTTAACAGCTGTTTTGTTGTATTTATTCAAAGTGATAAAGAGTGGCATCTCTGTCAAACTAAATGTCAAAATAAGCGAAAAGCACAAAGAGGAATAGAAAAAAAAACGAATGCCTGCTGCCAAATATTAATTTCAGCGTTTTTATTATATTTCATTAAAGTGAAATAACATACTAGTTTATTTCAAACTAGAAACATTTATGATTCTTTTTATATATTGCATGATCCATTGCAGCAGAATTCCGGACTCTTCTATGAGTGTTTTGTTAGAATTGTCATCAACTCGACTCCAAGGGATATGCGGAATAACCTGCAAATATGGCATGGTTATCGTTTTCAAACTTCCCGTTGTGCTCCAGCGTATTTAGGATTTACATACATATATTTAATTTTTTTAAATTATAATCATTTATCTATATATTAAAACTAAACTATATTTCTGTTTTTATACATGGATCCTTGTAAAAGTTTGCTTTTACCATTTGCATCTTAATTGAATGGTAGATGTGGTGGTTGGCATAAGCCTCCTCTTGATTCCTTGGTGGCAAAATTGATATATGCGTGGAATCGACGGCTGCAATACAGCCTCCCACAAAGGGAGACGGCGCCGAAGAAAACATTTCCTTAGCAGAATGGTGTTCCACTTGGGTCATAGGAAACCTCACTTTCTGGTGAAACAACGAATCATTAATTGCATCCGTTACCCGATGAATGCCGGCTTACGGAAAACTGGCTCATGGATATTCCCCTTTGCTCGCCTACGGGTCATTGATAGCATTGATATTAGTTGCGAAGAATCTCAAAGCCCCTAGAGCATACCAATATAAAAGTAAACTTTAAAATTGCCTACAGGGTTAAAGATTACACGAGCTACCTGTTTCTCAGTCGATTTTTCTGTTATTCTGGATCCTCTTGTTTGGTTGTCAAGCTGATAAATTGGGTATTCAGCCAAGTTTGGAGTTAACCGATACAGCTTCTGAAATTCTGTTGAAAGGGATTATCCACATCCCGGAGTAAACGTCGACCATTCGTCACCTCGTGATAAATCATATGCCAAATATTCAAACGACATTATTTAATGTTCCTTTTTTTTATTACAAGAAAACATATTACCAAATTCTTAATTTTTCTCTTATTCAAGTTGAAATCACTAATTCCACTTTTCTCGATTGAGTTAACAACATCAAATTTGTTGTCGTTTAGTTTTCGGTCATCGACTAGCTAACATCAACAGCTGATTCGGCGAATGCGAAAATCGTTAAAAAGTGGTTGTTGCATAGCAGGGTTGTTAAAATCTTGGTTAAGTTGAGTTAACCAATCGAATATCTTTAAAATAAGTTAGTGAATCGCACTACTGGCATAGGTGCGCTCCTCAGAGATGAAAACCGTTTGGTAGTAGGTAACTTTAATGCGCACCACGATCTATTGCACTCAAGCCTGCCAGCAGATCGTAGGGGGGATGAATTAGCTGAGCAGATAGACGATTCGACACTGGACGAATACCGGACATTCGTCCGAATTTCCCAGCGGAAGCGGCAACATTAACCAACGAACGAGACCGCCTTCCCCAGTACGATCCACAAAATCCCCGCATCAGGGGTTTGAACGCGGAGATTCGGACCCTGGTACACGAACACAAGCGGAACAAGTGGAAGGAGCACCTGAAGTCCTGCAACCTCCCTCATCATTCCGGCGATCTGGGACGCTGGAAGGATGATACCGCTGTTGAAACCAGGGAAACCGGCCGAAAAGGGTGAATCCTATCGACCGATTTCCCTTCTTTCACCAGTGGTAAACACACTCGAAGCTATGCTGCTCCCCTACTTTACACACCACCTGGGCCCGGCTAAGTATCAACACGGCTTCCGGAAGGTGCACAGCACAACAACAGCATTAAGCGTCATAAACACCCAGGTGATTCGTGGCCTTAACTTAACCGTCCCTGTGAGATAACCGTCTTAGTGGAGTTGGACCTACCGAAGGCCTTTGATAAGGCGTTGAATGATTACGCTACTCGAAGACGTTGAGACATCCACTCTCCCGCAGGGTCTGAAGCGGTGGACTGTCAAAACCGAGAAGAATTAAACAAGGGTTACCACAGGGTGGCCGGGGTTTAATCACTATATCTCGAAGTTCCCTCAGCCACCCGAGGTAGTTTCAATAGTCTCATATGCCGACGACTGTTCGATTATGGTATCCGGTAACGCAATTGATGACATGTGCTCGAAAGTTAACGGTTATCTCTCAGACCTTGGTCGTTTCTTCATTGGTCGGAACTTGTTTCTTTTCCCTGCTAAATCCTCGGCGACCCTATTTACCACCTAGACGAAGGAGGTCAGGATGCAATTAAACATACAGGTGGATGGTACACCTGTACCAACAGTAAGCCACCCAAAAATTTTGGGTGTTACGTTTGACAGCCTGGCCTCTTTCTCTGCGCACACATCTGCAATCGTCAACAAAGTACAGAGCCGCAAGAAAGTCCTCAAGTTGCTAGCCGGCAGCACTTGTGGCAAAGCCAAAGAAGCGTTGTTGGCAACATACAAGGCGATTGGCCGGTCGTAAAACAGGAAGCTTTAACCATTTGAAAAAACAAAAACGCGTGCATTGTGTTATAAGTGCCTGTTAGGTGGTTAATAATAGTCAAATCAGAATATACAAAATTCTACTCTACTTAACTACAAAAGTCAAAATTGTCGCACCAGGTTACATTGGTAAAGTTAAAACTTAACAAGTGTGGTGTGTCCACCATACTTCCCTCCTAGAGAGTTATATCGGGTACTTGAAAGGCTAAATTAAGGCGGTCGATCAAGATGTTTACTCTCTTTCGGTTGACCTTTGTAGGACGGTGAAAGACACGGGCGCACGGAATCGTCGCGGACAAAAACCTGTTCGCATGATTGAAGACTGCTATGTACAAACGGTTTGGGGGGATTGTGCCAGGCGGTGTCCACTGGCCTTATTTTTTTACATGACCAGGATAGCTTTGTGTTATTATTATGCCAGGAATCATGGAAAACAGAGCTCTTTGATGCTTTAACGCATTTGGAAGGAACCTGCGATAAAAATTTATCATATCAAGGATGCGCCTTAACTGCTTTGGGACGATTGGCAACGGAAAGTTCGTGATGGAGTGACCTAAGAACTTAATGCCCCTATTACCATTTAAAACTTAATTGATAGTTGAGTTGTAGTTGTCAAATTTGTATTATGGTTTACAACTCAACTCAACTTTTAATCAGCTGTTCACTTAGTTGTCTTCGTTAAGTTGTTACCCATATTATGGTTCACAACCAAACTAAATTTAGTTGTACGAGCTGTCAAAACGCGACAACTTGTTGTTGTTGTTGTAGCGGCTAGTCGCGCCCCGTAAAGAGCGGATTCACCCATGGTCGTTGTCGTCAAACTCATCTAGGGGGAGGCCCAGGAAACGTGCAGTTTCGACAGGGTTGGACCAGAGGGAGAGGGGGGTTAGATGAGTGGGTTTGAGAGGGCATGTGAATAGGTGGTTGGTGTCGTGCGGAGAATCTCCACATGCCGGACATGTGTTGGGTATGTCGGGGTTGATTCTGGATAAGTAGGAGTTGAGCCTGCTACAGTATCCAGATCGTAGTTGTGCCAGAGTGACGCGGGACTCGCGGGGCAGCAGGGACTCCTCATCTGCTACAGGTGGTGGTTGGGCTCCGATGACTGCATTTGCCTGGCGGGAGTCAATGATGTTCGTGACTGTGTCTCTGTGGATGTTGCTTAGGACCCGCCGGTACGCCTCCGGATCCAGCGGTTGTGTGATGAGTGGCTGGATCTCGTCCTTTAGTTCTAGAAGATGTCTTCTAATGTCCCTGGGGGGCAGCTCCACTGCAAGCAGGTGCCTATTTGGATGCCCCGAGCGGTGACATCCAGCAAGGAACTGCTTGCTGAGCATGAGGTTGTGCTCCTTAACTCGGAGCACATTGACCTCTTGGTGGAGATGCTCCTCAGGCGACATCAGAAGACATCCCGTCACCGTGCGGAGTGCGGCGTTCTGGCAGGTCTGCAGCTTCGTCCACTGTGTCCTGCTGGTCCCGGCGACCAAACTGGCGCAGCATAATTTATTACCGGCCGGCCAATCGCCTTGTATGTTGCCAACAACGTTTCTTTGTCTTTGCCCCAAGAGCTGCTGGCGAGCGACTTTAGGACATTGTTGCGGCTCTGTACTCTATTTGCGATTCCGGTAGTGTGCGCGGAGAAGGAGAGCAGGCTGTCGAAAGTCACCCCCAGAATCTTCGGGTGGTTAACCGTCGGAATGGGGGTGCCATCGATATGGATGTTAAGATCCAGCCTGACCTCCTTCGTCCAGGTGGTAAAAAGGGTCGCCGAGGACTTAGCAGGGGACAGCGCCAGGTTTCTGCTAGTGAAGAAATGGGCAAGATCAGAGAGATATCCGTTCACTTTCAAACACAGATCATCAATTACATTGCCGGTTGCCATTATCGAGCAATCATCAGCATAGGAGACAATCGTGACTCCCTCTGGCGGTTGAGGGAGCTTGGAGATATAGTGATTAAACAATAATGGGGGCAGGACGCCACCCTGCGATACCCCTTGTTTAATCCTCCTTGGTTTCGATGTTCTATCTCTAAACCATACTGATGATTGACGACCACACAGATAATTCGCGGTCCACCGTTTCAGTCCCTGCGGGAGAGTTGACGCTTCCACGTCAGCTAGTAGCGTGGAGTGGCTAACTGTGTCGAAAGCTTTCGGCAGGTCCAACGCTACTAGGACGGTTCTCTCGCAGGGGCGGTTTTGGTTAAGACCACGGTTCACCTGTGTGTTTATAGCATTAAGTGCTGTTGTTGTACTGTGCACTTTCCGGAAGCCATGTTGATGCTTAGCTGACCCAAGGTGGTATGTATAATACGGGAGGAGTAGGGCCTCAAGTGTCTTTACCACAGGTGAAAGCAGGGAAATCGGCCGATAGGAATCACCCTTGTCGGCCGCTTTCCCTGGTTTCAGTAGTGGGACCACCCTCCCAACCTTCCAGATGTCTGGAATGATGAGGGTGGCCATGGACAAATTGAGGATCCCAGTGAGGAACTCAACTCCCGCGGGGCCTAAATTTTTCAGCATCAGCACGCTTAGTCCGTCAGGGCCAATGGCCTTGGAGGCTTTCGCCTTCCCGATGACCTCCTTTACCTCGCCACAAGTGAAGGTAAGAAGCGCGCTGTTGTTCGGTAATTTGCGCAGCCTCCTGGTCACCTTCCGCTTGGTCCTATCCCCCGAAGGATGCAGTATAAACTGTCGGCTAAAATAGCTCGCGCATCTCTTCGGGTCCGACGAGGCACGATCCCCGAATGAAATTTCCACTCGGTCGTCGTGCTTCGTCGGGTTGGATAAGGACTTCACGGTAGACCAAAGCTTACCAACACCCGTGACCAGATTACAGGACTTCAGATGCTCTTCCCACTTGTTCCGCTTGTGTTGGTCCACCAGCCTCCGAATCTCCACGTTTAAATCCTGGATGTTAGGATTACGGGGATCGGAGCGGCGAAGGTGGTCGCGTTCGTTCGCTAGAGCGGCCGCTTCAGCCGGGAAGTTGGGACGTATCTCGGGGATCCTCCCTGCCGGAATGAAGCGGGCCGCAGCTGACGCAACCACCTTGCGGAACTTATGTTCGCCTTTTCGAACGTGAGTGGGTGTGGGAAGAGACCTGAAGGCATTTTCGGTGAACTCCGCGAACCAGACCCAGTCAGCCTTTTTAAGGTTGATATAGGTCCGATGGTCCGCGGAGACAAAGTCAGCAGGTCTGTCAATCGAGATGATTATAGGTAGGTGGTCTGATGCAAGCGATAGCATAGGTCGCCACGCTATGCTATTTATCAGACTTTCGCTAGCTATCGTTAGGTCAGGCGAGCTGCTGCAACTACCCATAATCCTGGTGGGGGCATCATCATTCATCGTGCAGAATGTCGAATCGTCTATCGGCTCTGCCAAATCATTTCCCCTACGATCAGCTGGTAGGCTTGAATGCCAGAGATCGTGGTGCGCATTAAAGTCACCTACTACCAATCGGTTTTCACCTCTGAGGAGCGCACCTATGTCAGGGTGATATCCTGTCGGGCAGCAGGTGACAGGGGGTATATAAATATTAAATATTTCGAGCTCGACATCGCCTGACCGGACAGCTATTCCTTGACATTCTAAGGTAGTGTCCCTGCGGTCGATGTCTTCTTCAATAAGACGATACTGCACTGTGTGATGGGTGATGAATGCAAAGCCACCACCATTACCTCGCTCCCGATCCTTACGATGCACACTATAGCCGTTGCAACTCAACAGAGTTGAGTTGCTGTGCAGTTTCGTTTCTTGGATCGCAGCTATTGACAGATTATGCCGACTCATAAAGTCGGTTATCTCCTCAATCTTGCCCTGCAGCTCATTGCAGTTCAGCTGAAGGAGTCTCGTTTGCCTCGGTAGAGTCGTCGCGGAGAGGGGTGTGAGGGAAGGGTGATGTTGCCCACCTGGACCCTGCTGCACATGCAATGGCACGTTGGGCTGCCTTATGGTGTTGTTTGGCAGCAGGGGGGGGGGGGGGGGGGGAGGGGAGCGACCATGTTGTTGTGTGCTCCTGCGAACCGTAGAGGTTCTGCCGGTGCACTAGGTGCAACTAGGGGAGCCGTAGAGGCTATGGGCGCCATAGGGCGCGAACAACATGGGGCCACATAGTTTGTGGACCACTCCTTGTGGGTCTTAAGGCCTGAGCAGACCTTAAGATGGCTCCATCCGTCGCACGAATTACACCTTAACGAAGTGGAGTTCGGATGGAGCTTTTTCTGGCAAACGCAGCAAAAATAGGTTTCTGGACCAGGGTTTGACTCGATGCCAGCCCTGACCAGAAGGAGGTGAAGCAACCCTGCTGCAAGGAGTTGCTCCAGGAGAGACAGACAACTTATGGGGTAGGCCGATCTAAACAGGGTTAGATCGCCGAAACAACAGTCCTTGGCCGGGTGAAACCCGGGTCATTCCGGTACGTAGAACCGACTGTCGTGGGAATGAAACGCGACAACTACTTTTTGTCAGTTGTGTTCTAGGCTGCAAATGTGAAGATGGAAAAAAATTGTAAGTATTTCTAATAAACTACATAAAATATATGTACAATTAATATTAACTATAATAAACAGCAAATTGACCGCCTTGTCGACTTGGTTGAGAAGCATCCAGACATTGGAAAAGGCAAAGGTCAGTACGGATCAAGTCGCCATCAAATCAAAAACAATTGGAAACAATTTGCTATTGAGCTAAATAGTCTTGGGCCACCAACAAGAACGGGGCAGGAATGGCAAAGGGTAGGTTGTTTTTAACAAGCCGAAAAACGAAACTAATCATGATTTTTCTTTGTAGGTGTGGATTCATTACAAGTCCAATTTAAAACGAAAGTTGGCCAAAAATAAAGAAAATTTGCTGGCGATTGGCGGTGGCCCATCTCAAGAAGTCAGTTTAACTGCAACTGAGGAATGGGTGTATGAGTTGACTCAGGTTAATTTATCAATTAATCCCGCTGGTTGCGCGTTCGGGTTAGGTGCTGGTTGTGTCACGGTAGAAGATACTACATCAGCTACCGCCAGTAGTTGAAGCTGCAACGCCCGCCCCAAAACCAAAGATAGTAAAAGCAGGTAAAGCAAAAATGCAGTTACTCGAAGAGCAGGCAAGAACACAAGCTGCTATCCTGAATACCCTAAAAAAAATGGAAGACAACCAGTACAAAATATACAAGCTGAAAAGGGATAAAATGAAAATGTTAGAGAAGCGAGAAAAGCAGGCAAGTGTTCTTAGAGGGCTAAATATAGAAATTGTCAAAGAAAAATTGAAAAGACTACAAAAATATGAATACTTCAATACTTTTTGTGTTATAGGTTAGAAATTGTTGAATTATGTTTTTGTTTTTATTTGAATTTAATGAATGAATTTTTTTTAATTTTTTTATTTATAAGTTATCACAAGAGTTAGCTATTTATTTTCCTTATTTCCATAGAAAAATGAATTGTTTTTGGTCTTTAATTAAAAGAAGCTGAATTTATTTATGACAACTTAAAAATGTATAGTAAAATATAACAAATATGAAATTCATTGCAATGAACGCATTATGTTGTTCCTTATTCCGTCTGCTTCACCGTTTCTTAAAGGACTGCTTTCTTCTGTTATGGATTCTTGTTGATCTATATTCAAAAGATCAGAAAATGGAACCTTGAAATGCTGCGATATATTGTGCAAGGCACAACACGCATAAATTATTTTCACGGCCTTTTCCGGTGCATAGTGCAAACCATGAGCAGAAAGCAAGCACCTGAACTTGCTTTTCAGCACTCCAATGGTTCTCTCAACGGAATTCTTTGCTTTAGCATGAATTTTGTTATACTTCATTTGCGCTGAACCTTCAGTCGTATGACGAAACGGTGTCATTATAACTTTTCCTAGAGGATATCCTGCGTCACCTTCAACAAATAATGTTAAGCATGACACCACCACTATGACCAAAAATGAAAACAAGGACTAACCTAAAATCCAGATGTTTGTTGGTACATTCTGCTCAAGATATTGCTTTAATGTACTCACATTCCATACATGTGAATCATGATTTGAACCAGGATATCTAGCGCCAACAAACCTAACATTTTGCTTATAGTCTGGAAACTAAATGGAAAATAAATAAAAATGTTTGAACACCTTTAAAAAAACTCACAATCATGACGCTTAGACTGTAATAGCCTTTCCTGTTGAGGTACAAATGCTGTGTGTCTTTTCTTGGTGCGCAGATACGAACATGCGTGCCGTCAACAAATCCCATTACTCCTGGAAATCCACTATGAGTATAAACAGTTAGCTTCGAATTTTGAATCTCATCAGTAGTCATTGCTGCTTTGATCCATCATGGACAGATGTGTTCTTCAAAAATATTTAAAGCTTCTGCAAGCACGAGAGGATTGAGCTAGGCCGACGTTAAAATCGTAGCCCCCACACTTTTGGTAACTGCCATCCGCGAAAAAACGTAAGGCGGCGAAAAGTTTTATGACGGGAGAAATGGCACAAGTTCGCGTTGATTGCTTAAAACGGCCCTCCATCTTATTCAGCAAATATATAAACGCTTCCTTGTTCAACCTAAAATAACTAATGAATCTGAAAAAAAATAAATATGAGGAGCTTACTTCGGTTTCTTCAATGTATTAACTTACTTGGCAGTTGGTAGTTCCAATGGATTACTCTGGCTTCTAATGCCGCGTCGAATACGCGCAAGATTGAGGAGTTCTTCCTCCGAATCTTCCGAAAAATACATTTCGACGGATATGTCCATTTTTTTTATAGAAAATTTATATAAAACTTCAGGAAATACTTTTAACACTTGCCTCATAAAATTTTCGCGCTTCTACCAGTTGATTCCAGCTGTCAAAAACTTATTATTTTAAGGTTGGCAATAACTTAACGAAGACAACTAAAATTGGTTGTGAATCATAATACAAAAAAATTGTTGAGTTGAGTTGTTACATTGACAACTCAACTTAGTCTAGTTGTCAACCGTAATAGGGGCCTAAGTTGCCTGACGCCCAATTATGATTTCGCCACATTAATCGTAAGGTTGTACTTCCTCAATCTATCGAAATCCAACCGGAGGTGTTGCTTGTGTTTGTCCACGGAGCGTGATGCGATGCAAACATCGTTTAAGAACGAATACGAAATCAATACCCCGAAAGACTGATAAGACGCTAGAATGTCTGCGCGGCATTTTTTAGACCAAACGTCATTTACAACCCAAAGCGTGTAGTTATGGCAGTCTTACAGATGACAACAGGGAAAGCTTTTTGTAAATATATATTAGAGAATACACATCTACCTGCCATACTATGGAGAAGTCGTGCAAGAACTGCAGGGGTTGGCGATCCGGTACCGTAGGAGCATTAAGTGCGCTATAGTCCCCGCAAGGTATGCAGGAACCATCAGCCCAGGGGTGCTGCTGGAGGAGCGACAGATGCCCAGGTTTGGGCTTTGGTCGTGAGAAGGTACGATGTCCAGTTGTCATTATGTGTTGGATGACCGATGTTTTTGCTGCGACTCCTGACTGCGCAGGGCGTGTAATCTCGGCAAAGTTCATGAGAAAACCGGCAAATTCGTTAGTAGGGTTAATCGTAGAAACACTCAGTGTGTTAATTCGAGTCATTAAAAGTCTGCTCCAAGTATGGGTTAAGAAACATCCGCTACGATGAAAATACTCATAAGAAGAAATATCTAAACAAAAAACAATAAATAAGAATTTTACTACCTATTTAAAATCGTCAATAAATGCTTACTAAGAAGCACGTAAATCTTTCCTGGGAGCACAACCGAAGTACCGTTAACTTTCCGCTTTCGGAAGAAAAGGTTAAATGGGATATCCAGTTTTAAATTATATAAATCCGCAAAGCCGGACGGGAAAATACCTGCACAACTAATTAAGACACTAACTAACTAAAGTTCTATCACACAATTCTGTGGAACCTAACAGTAAATGCGCTTTTCCGGGACACGGATTGGGGAGGAGCTAAAGCTGTCGCATACGCTGATGACATCGCAATCTCGCTAAGGGGGAAGTTTCCACAAACACTGTGTGAGTTGATGCAACGAACGCTAAGGGGTGTGTCCAAATGGTCCAGCTGTGGGCTTGGGGTCAGCTCAAGTAGGAAGGAACTCGTTCTCTTTTCGAGGCGGTGAAAAATGCCTTCGGTAACTCCACCGGAACTGAATGGCATCCGTTTAAGTCTTGCTACAAGTGCCGAATTTGCAGGCGTTATTTTAGATAAGCTGAACTGGAAGGAAAATACGGTTCAACGCTATGAAAAGGCTCTGCAGACACCTGCAAGAGAGACATAGGCAAGAAATAAGGCCTGAATCCTCGGATCTGTCGATGGATATTTACAGCAATCGTTAGACCAATTCTCCTATATGGGCTGATCGTATGGTGGCCTGCATTAGAAAAAAGAGTTAACCTCAGGCTAATCACCAAGGTGCAAAGATCTACCATGATATGCATAAGCGGGGCGCTCAAAACAATGCCAAATGAGGCCTTGAAGGCTATTTCAGATCTCCTTCCTTTAAATTTGGTCGGACAACAGATGACTGCTTTGCGACTAAGAGAGACATGCCAGTGGCATCCTGAAAGCCAAGGGCACTCTTGTATTTTGAAGAAGTTTTGCTCTATTCCGAGCAGCACGGATCGGTGTCCTTCGACATCGGTTTCTGAAAGTAACTTTATTACAAGAATTCCAAGTAGGGAGGAGTAGAAACTTGAAACTTTTCATAGTCCACCTGATAGCATTGTCTTCTATACAGATGGCTCGAAACTCGATAATAAGGTAGGATGAGGCGTTTTCTCACGAAACCCTACCCCTTAGGTTACCAGATATCACTGCAGCGTCTTCCAGGCCGAGATCTCAGCTATCATGGAGGCGGTAGAGAAGCTTGGGTCCGGGATTCTTTGAAGAGATATCTTCCTTTTTAGTGATAGCCAGGCTGCAATCAAAGCTCTTGAACATCGCGCTGAACTGTCGCCTATCTCTACATGACATGGCCAAGAAGAACAGACTGTACCTCATTTGGGTCCCTGGTCACCGGGACATAGAGGGAAACTGCATGGCAGACGAACTTGCAAGACAAGGTACGACCAAGCAGATTCTTCAGGATAAAGAACGCATTGGTATGCCGTTTGCCACTTGCAAACTGCTACGCAAATAATGTATATACATATACTCGTAAGCAAGCTGACGTGGCCTAAGCGGGACCGGAAACGGTCGCGCAGCGTTCTCTCTCCAAGGCTGCTGCAAGAATGACGAGGAGGAAATGGTCTTGCATTAACTGTGTAAGTGTCCTGCACTGTGTAAAACCAGGATGCGGTATCTGGGATCACCGTTTTTGGATGACATTAGTAAGGTTTCAAGCACGGAGGTAAATTGCCTGTTGAGATTCATCAGCGAGGCAAAATGGTTTGGTGAGGGGTAATTCATCTTCGGATGGCACTAATTTTCTTGTGGTAACACAATGGACCTCCTATTACTGGCCTAAGTGAGAGGCCGCAGGCGGCAGCCACTCCAACCTAACTTACCTAACGATTTTCCTGCACAAATTACTTGGTCAAGGTGTTAAGCTTTTGCAGGCGACGTAAAAATTTTTAATCTTACAAAAGATTCTTCGGACTCTCATAATTTTCAAAAAACTTAGACTTTTTAAGAGATTGGTGTAGTAAAAATAATCTACGTCTAAATGTTGAGAAATATTGCGTTGTGTCTTACACACGTCCATAGTCCCCATGCTAAACTATTAAATTATTTTTTGGGTGGCGTTGCCCTACTGTGGAAAAACTACTTAGGTATAATCTTTGACCGCAAATTAACATTCTCCCCACATGTGGATTATGTAATAAGCAAATCCTATTCTTTGTTACGATTTATTAAAAGAAACTCAGAAGATTTCCTTACTCTCTGAAATCTCTTTGTGTTGCTTTAGGAAATTTACGCGATTATCGAATTACTTGGGTTTCTGGTATATATGTATGTAGTGGCACCTCTACTGGTTCCTGTAATGGCGTCCCTACCATCGACTTCCTTACAGGAGCTTTTAATGGCGAACCTACTGGTGTAATCAATGGTACCCGTATTGGTATCCCATCCAACGTATCAAATCGGAAACTACTTGGTTTGCAAGCATGGTGGACAGAAGGAGATATTTATCCACCATGTTTGCATGCAACACTTTGGCTGGAAATATACACTGTAGAAATGCGCAATAATGAATAATTTGTTTATGTCATTCCTACACATTAACATTAAACTTTAAAATTAGTATACATATATGACTTTAAATTCGACCTCTTCAAAATTTTCAATTAATATACCAGTATACATAAATTAAGAAATCTACATAACATTTAAGTCTTAGTCTGAAAGAATTTTAATTTCTGTAAATTAATAAAATTTTATAAGTAAAAATAATGTAAGTAAATTGAATGCATCTCACCATTGGTTCATTAAAGGTATAGCTTCTTCTATGCACTTGTTCAACAAATAAATGACTTGCCTTAAGTTTGCAGTTTAATTAAGATCAATAGTTTACTCCAATTTACATGATTAATTAAAGTTTGTTGAAAGCTTTGCATGCTCAATTTTTTCTGATCGCTGTACTTGGAATTTTGATTGTGTCGCAGTTATATCATACACGAGAAGTTATAAATATTATTCCTGAAAAAAACATGCTTTGTATATTTTCGATCGTCTTAATTTTTTTAAGGGTTTTAATTGTATATATTTGTTTAATTAACTTGTGCACATATATCTATCAGTTTTCAGTAAATCTTCGTTCGGGCGACATCTTAATAAATATTTAATACAGTCATCCTAAGAAACTAAGGGCAAACACCACAATTAATTGTTAAGGCAGAATAAGCCCGTAAATGAATTAAATTTGGACAATTTTTTTACACGCTGTTTTTTTTTAAATTTTGTTATTTTATAACATAAAGAAACGCAACGCTAGCATCGGGGATTTCGGCTGCAACACAAAATTTAATGAATTATTACTATAGCACAGAGATCTTATTTCCTTTATGTAAGAAATGTCAGGAGTTTATCTGACCCTGAAAATGATTTGCGAACAGATTGTGCATACCTATTTTATAGAACCTGTCTACTGAATTGGTTGAAGTTAATCCATGCCTTCAATACAAAGCGATTTGTAGGAGTAAAGAGTTGACCCAACAAATAACTGTATTTCAAACAACATTGCGGCTAACGAAAGTTAGCCCTATACATACAAGAAGTTCCAAATAACAAGACGAACCATAACAACGCGCAGTCAACAAGATACTATGTTTGAAATCTAGAAAACCCTTTAGTGCAAATCATTGCCAGTTCTATATGCTTTTGGTAGACTGGTTACTGAAGGTCACTGAATCGCGCAAATTGATCCAGTCAGCTTAAGCTCCAGCGCGCAGTTTCAGAGGTAACTTGTGCTCAGTGATGCCATATCGACTGCCGAGTATCGGAATAAAGATGGACGTATACGTAACATTATTTCAGCTACTATATCAGCTACAGTTACTATATCATATACATTGAAAATCTTGAAAGCCGTTTAATGCAAATCATTTGCAAAAAGTTAGAAAACTCAGTTCTAAATGCTTTTGGTAGACTAAATATAAACCCTGTCTGGGCACAGGATAATATCGATTGAGATGATAACTCAGCTAACCGAATCGCGCAAATCGACCAAGATAGTTTAAACTCCAACGCGCAGTTTTCGAGGCAACTTGTCAATGTCAGATTTAGTAATATCATATGCGTGTCATTGTACAAAACGTCGAGATTTGAGTTGATCGAACGATTAACATTTGCAGAGGTTGCTATATTATATACTACCCTCTTGCCAGTTGATCATTTCATATACCGAATAGAATTGCAGATTGGTCTCTATGTCCTAAGAAAGCACTGCACTTAAGACTGCAAATCTATTAAAGGAAAGACCAAATTCGACAACCTATGCGTTTTAACCAACAAAGTAAAGAATATGGCAGCAATTGAGTTCCATACAAACCCAAAGCGCAGTAGTGTCGAAAAACAGGAAAAGCTAAATTTATTAAGAAGTACTGAAAACATTTTCGCACTCTTAATTTGATAATCAGTGCCTTGGGATTCGTTCGTATAAAAATAGAAAATTGATATACCCAATTATAAAAGTAAAGGAAACATTATCCATCACGCTGGTCTCCTTGCCCTGATCTCTCTGCCCCATCCTTTACGCTCTCCTAACATGTACATGAAATTATTATACCTGAGGACCACATCAAAGTGGAACACTCCATTCAGGTATTTCCGGTCTGTATTCGGCCTGGTCGACATCCGAGCTGACCTCGTCTCAAGATAAGTTAGCGAGACCAATCTTTCCTTAGACATATTGACAGCGAAATGCCCTCGGCATCCGGTACCGACAGCAGACCCAACTTCGCGGTAAGGTTTTCGGGAGGCAAAGGTATCCCTGTCAGTAGACAAGCTAGATTTACCGCAAAGCGGATATTATTACCGAGGAAAACATAAAACGTGATTTAAGCAGTTCCCACTTACAGCAGACAGCACACATAATTGGAAAAAGTTTGGGATGGAGCCCAAAATATTAAACTGGCTCTATACCGCGGTAGTTAGGCCAATTCGTGGTATGATGGATAAAGTACACAAGCGTGCGTCCATACTCAACGAGTGCGATGAGAACATCACAAAAGGCTCTGGTTGCTCTACTGAACTTACTTCCGGTAGACCTGCATCCCAAACAGGTGTCGAATTACGTGTTCAGTGAACGAAATGGCAATCGGATACCAATAATTTACGTGGCTAAGCGCATGTACGATAATATTGGAATTACGAGATACGTTTACCGCCGTTTCGTATTTTATCACAGGGTGCGCTAGATTCTCAAATAATTGTAATTGAAATTCTGGCACAGCCATACTATTGAAGCTAAATAAGCATAACGTCAACATGTTTGTATCTGTCATAACAAGGGATTGCTATAGGTAACGCGCCATGATTTCTGTAGAATTTTGCCTTTAGTTTTGCCCACCCTAACTCACATAATAAACCATAGTTTTACAACCTCTTGTTTCCCTAATGCATGGAAAGTTGCTCCTGTGCTTCCTGTAGCCAAAAGCAGAACTGCTTGTAGCCCCAGTGACTTCCGTCCCATTAGTATACTGCCTGCTCTGTCAAAAGTCGCCGAATCTCTGATATTTCAGCAAATCTACAACCATGTTGATAAAATCAGCATCTTGTCTCCCTTTCAGTCTGGATTTAGGTCTAAACGCAGTGGTTCCACAGCTATGATAAAGATACTTGACGATATCAGACTTAACTTTGACAAAAAGCATTTAATACTTCTCTGTTTGCTAGATTTTTCTAAACATCTTTGTTCTAAAATAAAAAGTGCTTTGGTTTTGGTCAATCTGCTGTGCAACTGATGGAGAGCTACATACCTCACAGGCAGGTCGCAGCGTGTGAAAGTTGATTTGAAAATGTCTAACCTACGCCCATTGTCGTCAGGCGTTCCTCAAAGCTCAATCCTGGGGCCTGTATTGTTCAGTTTGTTTGTGAATGATGTTTTTTCTGTATGTCAGCAGGCGAGCATTCATGCATACGCAGATGATATTCAGTTGCATATGTCTAGACCTCTTGACCAGTCAGCCAGCTTGTGCTCAGACTTTAATAAAGACCTTGTATTGACTAAATCTTGGGCGACTCAAAATGGTATTTGCCTTAATTGTGATAAGTGTTATGTATTACCTATTTGTAAGAAACGTTTGAACCTCACAACTATTCCATCTTTGTATATAGAGAATAACCAAATCAAATTCGTTCCCAAAGTAACAAACCTTGGCTTTGGTGGAAGGTGGAAGAACGGCGCATACTACATTTAAACTTCCTCTAAATATTTCTGACGATTGTGCCAGCGTATGCAACATTTCTAAGCAAAGTAATACTTCTAAGCTTATCCAGATGTGCTCACTGATAGTTTGGGATGAAGCCACAATGTCACATAAAGCGTCAGTTGAAACCCTACATATTACCATGCGCGATTTAAGAAGTATGAACCCACCTATGGGTGGTTGTACGGTATTATTTTCAGGAGATTTCCGTCAAATTTTGCCAGTTATATCTAGAGAAACCAGGGCTAATGAGGTGAATGCGTCATTAAAACGATCATACCTTTGGTCCCATGTAATAAAATTAGCACTCAAAATTAACATGAGAGTGCTTAAAGCCTCAGAAGATAACAGGATGTTTGCTGACACGTTACTGTAAGTTGGTAACGGTGAGATTACATTTTTATCTGGTTGAATGTACTATTTTACCTGGTTGTGGTACTGGAAAGTCTACTTTAATACCTAGAATTCCGATGATACCTACAGATTTGCCATTTAGATTTAAAAGACTTCAGTTTCCGGTAAAGGTTTGTTTTGGAATGACCAAAAACAAGGCACAGGGGCAAACATTTAACCTTCACCGCGGCGGCAATTTTACACTTCATAACCAGACTGTATTTACATATATAAATATACTAAGTATTTGCAGCTTGCGTACGTTAGATATCTAGTTAGCTTCAAATTTATTTCAAAACTTCAAATTTACTGATCAAGTAGGCATTGCAATTATATTTCCCCGAAACAAGCATGCTCAATTTTTCCAGGAAATATGTATGTATTGCGATTTACATTCAGTAATGAAGTTTTAGTTCTTGTTGAATTTCAAGAGACGGAAACGTAAATAATAGAAGTTGCAATACGGTTAGTTTTTTTTATGTGTAAATGGAAAACCAAGTGAAAGATTTCAAAGTTTTGAGCTCCGCAGCAGTGGCTCGGTAAGAACTTACTTTTGCTTTTTCACTTATATGGCGACTTGTTTTTAAAATTTCCAAAACTTTATATCTAGCCTGTCGCATGATATGAGGGAGAAATATTTTGAGGAATTATTTCAAAACTTGGAATCTGATGACGATGATGGGACACCCGAAATTACTTTAGGTGAACCCGAAGTCAATGACACATTTCCAGAGAATGACATTGATTCTGACGTGGAGTTAAATACATTTCCAATTGAGGTTGGGCACGGAGGCGGCTCAGATATCGAGCTGAGCTCCGAGGATGAAGGCAATGGCGAAGAAATTGAAGTCAATGAACAGCAAGGCGAAGGCCAAAGTGAACAATTTTACGTGGGAAAAGATGGTACGAAATGGAGCAAATCGCCCCACGGGATGCAGCGAATGAGCAAACAAAATATTTTTTGTGAAGCTCGCTTGGTTGGCCCAAGCCCTGGTACAAAGAATTTAAGTGAAGTTGATACTTTTTCTTTGCTAATGCATCCGACTATACAATCGATCATCTGTCGTAATACTAACAGGAAAGGCAAAGCTGTGTATCAGAAGCTGGAGAGCGAAAAAGCTTCAACAAGTAAAACCAGTCAGTAAGTATGCATTTCTTGTAGAACTTCTCTACCTAAATATATATGAATACTTTCGTAAAATATTAGAAAATATACCTGGAATGATATAGACGAGGAAGAACTGTGTGCCTTTTTTGGTATTTTGCTCGTAATGGGGAGTCATAATGCAAGCTCGGAAGACTTAACCATGCTCTGGAAAACTAATGCCAATCCGCTGTATAGAGCCAAAATGTCTTTAAAAAGATTTTCAGAAATATTACGTTTTATACGTCTTGACCAAGAAAATACCAGAGAAAACAGAATGCAAGCAGATAAAGCAGCTCCAATTTCTGAGATTTTTAATATGCTTAATACCAATTTTCGAGCCAGTTACAGACCACGGGAGAATCTTACAATTGATGAGCAGCTTTTTCCCTTTCGAGGTCGCACTAAGTTTACACAGTACATGCCCTCCAAACCAGCTAAATATGGTATAAAACTATGGTGGATATGTGACTCTCAAACATATTACCCTCTAACAGCTCAAATATATACCGGAAAGGCCAACAACGTACGGGAAGTAAATCAAGGGGAAAGAGTTGTAAAGGATTTAATTATATATTACAAAAATTCGGGTCGCAATGTAACGTGTGATAATTTCTTCACATCCATTGCTCTTGCGGACACACTAGCAAGTTGGAAGATATCATTGGTCGGAACAATGAAAAAAAGCAAAGCTTGCCTGCCTCCGGAGTTCAAAGCCTCATCCCTAAGAGAGGAGTTGTCGAGTGTATTTGGATTCGGGCTAAATAAGACAATTTGTTCATATGTTCCGAAAAAAAACAAAGCAGTTGTTTTACTTTCAACATTGCCTAGCGACCACACAATATCGAATGTAAAAAATAAACCCAATATAATTTTGTTTTATAACAAAACTAAAGGAGGAGTGGACACAATGGACAAGATGCTTGCACAATATTCATGCAAACGTAAAACGAACCGATGGCCCTTGGCACTGTTTTATAATATGCTCGATGTATCTGCACTTGCTGCCTATATTATATATACGGAAAATAATCCCTCGCATATAACATCAAAAAGAGGTATGTTACTTTATAAAAATTTTGATTCAATTAAAGATTTTTCATTCATTTTATAGGTCGTCGTCGTATGTTTTTACAAGAATTGGGCGAAAAGTTGTGCATGCCTCTTATCCTAAAAAGGGCAATGAACCCAAGAGCTGTAGCTTATTTTCCAACTCGTAGCGCCATAGAATGTATCACTGGAAAAAGTATTCAGGCACTAACAGCAAAAGATGTTGAATCTGAGGCAGTTTTTCCAAATAATGACGATCGCGGGAACTCAAAAATTAAGGGACTGTGTTTCATATGCTATCACGAGGAATCAAAAAGGAAGAGAACGACAAGAAAGCAATGCAATACATGCAAGAAGCCTGTTTGTGTCTTACATAGTAAAACTTTAACAAAATGTAACAATTGCCATGAAAACATGTTCAAATAAAAAAAACACATATTTAAAATATTTTATAATGCTTCTTGACTTAGTTCCTCTCCAAAAAAGGTAGCTTCCCTCCACCATTCATGTAAAATACGTCATATTTACATATGTAAATACTGCCGGGATGTGTACATAAAACGACAAAATACGTATAAACAACTAAAAAAATTTAAAAAAATTTATTTTTTATACTAATTTTAGCTGAAGAACAAAAAGTTAGCCACTGAGTCCAAAAAACTTTAGAATCGGATCAAAATTGTGAAATCCACAACAATTCAAAAATTCAAATATTTACATATGTAAATACAGTCGGGGTGAAGGTTAATGTAACCGGAGTGGATTTGAGTAAGCCATGTTTTTCACACGGACAACTGTACGCAGCCCTATCAAGTGTTACATCGAAAAGAAACCTTTTTGTCCTTGCAGAGGGAGGTACGCATAATATTGTATACAAAGAAATTTTTTGATGTTTGTCCAATAAAAAGTTTTAATTGCAATTGTATGCAACATAAAATTGTTATTTTTGTGAGTTTGTATATTTAGGAATTAAAGTAAATGCAAAATCAAACTATTTCAGAACCAACGTAACTAATAGTAAGTAATTTCTTATACATATCCATAAATAGAAAGTGCGTGGCGAAGCCTCGCGCAACCGTTGCCGGCTAGTAGGTATTAAACCAATCAAATTCGTTTCCAAAGTAACAAACCTTGGCTTTGTTATTATTTCCGATTCATCGTGTATTGACCATGTGATCGTTAGCAAGGTGTATTACACCTTAAGAAATTTAAGAATGTCTGCCTCATTTAACCCGATCAATATAAGACGAACACTTGCAATCCAACTAATAATGCCGATAATTTGTTACCCTGAATTAGTCTATAGCAAGTTAGATTCTCAAATCAACACGTGTAAATAACTCAATGGTTCCTAATTATAACTTCCTTTCCTCCGCAAGGTTATTTTTCGTCAGCGCTATACGTTTATGGAACTCTATCCCTGCCACTACTCGCAAGTTTAAATAAAAGCAACTTTAAGACTGTATTGTACTCACATGTTCGTTAGTTTTTAAATAATTTCTTATGTATAGACCAAAGATGTGCTCTCTACTTATACCTATGATTCATTGCTTCCAAGTTCTAGTTTTTAAAATCAGTATTTATATATCAGTATTGTTTTTAATATAATTTGTAACTTAATTTCCATATGTACTTATTTATTTGTTAATTTTAAGTGTTCTCTACTGTCCACTACTGTTGTACTACAAAAGACATCTTTGATCTTACTGTACTAATGTGTTAATCAATAAATGAAAATGCAATGAAATGAAGGCTTTTTAATGAATTGGAGGGAGGTGAAGCGGCGGTTACTGTGGACGCCTCTGAACAATATGCTAATGAATAAACGCTCCGGATCATAAATAACTGATTCTATGATTCATTGCTTCCAAGTTCTAGTTTTTAAAATCAGTATTTATATATCAGTATTGTTTTTAATATAATTTGTAACTTAATTTCCATATGTACTTATTTATTTGTTAATTTTAAGTGTTATCTACTGTCCACTACTGTTGTACTACAAAAGACATCTTTGATCTTACTGTACTAATGTGTTAATCAATAAATGAAAATGCAATGAAATGAAGGCTTTTTAATGAATTGGAGGGAGGTGAAGCGGCGGTTACTGTGGACGCCTCTGAACAATATGCTAATGAATAAACGCTCCGGATCATAAATAACTGGGCTAAGCATAAACGCAGAAAAGACAGACCTTGTTATGTTCACGAGGAAATACAAGGTACCAGTTTGGAGAAAACCCCAAACTGGAAAGGGTAACGCTATAATTGGAGCAAAGTACTAGATAGCTGGGGATTGTGCTGGATAACAAGCTGTCGTAGAAACTCAATCTAGAAGAGAGGGTGAAGAAGACCTCTGTAGTTATGTATGCATGTAAGAGGATGTTGAGCCGCACAAGGGGCCTGTCTCTGGCACTTTCACAGTGGAGTTTCACCGCAATTGTAAGGCCGATTCTGTTATATAGGGTAATGATATGGTGGACGGCCACGGAGAAGAAAACGTACACATAAAGACTATAAAGCGTATACTCGTACAAGCTCTCAATTATCAGCATAATGCGAGCATTACGAACTACACAAACAGCAGTACTCTATACCATACTGTTATTGGCAGCGGTAAACCTAACGTCCTGAGACCTAGCGTTCGACTGCTTCAAGACTCTATGCCTCGAGGAAGTTTGCGTTTAGAACGTACGGGTACGCTCACACCTGGATAGCGTCTCCTCTGCCTGTACGAACCGATTACATTATCCCATGACTGAACTTCTATAGGTCTTTGGAGCTAAAATAGAGGTTGATGGATGACGCAAGGGTGTGAGGATGAGACGGAAAACGAGACACCTGTACAAGCTGCCGGATCACTATAATATTTTTCAAGCAGAAATCCTAGACGTGAAAAAAGCGATTGAGCTGATATCAAATTTTCAACCCACTAGCAGGCGGATTAACAGCTCAAAAATCTTAGTAGAGTGTAAAGCTTTGGGCGGGTTGGCTGTGTCCAAAACCGTGCACATTTGTTGGTTGCCAAACAAGGTATCTATTTACAATAGAAGGCTAAAATTTGTTCGTGTCATACCAATACTAGCGCAAGTCCCTAGTACTGTTACTATTATTATTATATTATTAAAAGCGAAGATCGTTGACTTCACCCATGAATTCGAACATACCGAATAAAAACAACCTGCACCCTTCGAGCTCAGCAGTCTTCGGCTGCTACGTGTACTACTCATACCCCTCAGCAAGAAGTAAATCGTGCCCCTCTATCTCATCTGAAACCTGCACTGAAGCCCTCCGAGCTCAGCAGTCTTCGGCTGCTACGTGTACTAGTCATACCCCTCAACAAGAAGTAAATCGTACCATTTCTATCTCATCTGAAACCTGCACTGAAGCCTACGATAATTTCACATTAATTGGGATTTTTTTATGACAATAATAATGTTTCTTAAGTTGAGAAAAAGTTAGTTCTCAACTTGAACTCAAACATGATTCTCCAACGGATATCGAATCTATGATGGGAATATGTACAGAAAAAATAAAAATTTTAATACAACACGCCATGAATAAATTTATCGGGTATGTTCTGCAATTTACTTTTACTCGGCAATTTTTACATCACCCGGCAGTATCCGATAAGCGTAATGCGTGAATTCACTTGGAAGTGAAATGCAGAGCATGCCCGGATATACATTATTTATTTTATGATTTCACTATGTTTCACAATGACAAGATCTTGGCTTTAAGTTGTCTTTCAAAATGGCTTGCAATTTTCCAATGCTACCCATGTTTATTTCTGTACCATAAACAGCTGTTCGCATTGGCGAGGCTATCGTGGAGAAATTTTTTTTTTCAACTTCATCTAATGTGGGATATTAACTGGAGAAATAAGCTGAAAATTAACAAAATTTCCCAAAGGTTAGAAAATAATTGAAGAATGATGTTATATACCAACTTGAGAACTATATATGACACCCCTACGTAGATGGCATTGATATAACGGCAGTAGGCAAGCATCTAGACACGACAGCCCTGGTGCAAGGGCTATTCCAAAAGATTCACGTGCTGGTGACGCAGTCGGGGATTAGGAGTTAACCCCAACAAAACAGAAATGGTTCTATTCACTAGAAAACACGCAATAGAAAATTTAACCCTAAATGGAGTGACGTTGAGGAGAACGTAATAACCCAAGTATCTGGGCCTGATCCTAGATAGGAAACTAAGGCCCCTATTATGATTCACAACTCAACTCAGTTGAGTTGTGTCTGAGACAACTCAACTTGTAGACAACTCAACTATTTATTGGTATTGCCGTTCACAACTGTTTTCAGTTGAGTGTAGCCAATTAGATTATTTGAAAAAAGTTGGCAATTGGAGAAAAATTTTGACAGCTCTGAGGTATAGTAAACAAAATCGTTATTGCATTTTAATAATTCAAAGCAAAAAATGGAAATCAGTTGCGAATTATTTTTTACCGATGAGAACGAGGATACGCGTGCCAATATTTCACGTATTAGAAGAAATATTCGGGATCATTTCAACCCATTAGAACTACCGAACGAAAAGTAAGTTATTAGTGAACGATTGGCAAAACCTTCTGAGAGATACCTTTTTCAGTTATTTTCGCTTAAACAAGGAGGCATTTCTCTGTGTCTTAAATGACATCGAAATGTTTTTGAAAGCTCCAATTCGCTCATCAGCAGTTCCACCAATTCTGAAACTTTCTGCCGCACTCATATTTTTGCTGAGGGTAGCTATCAAACGTGCAGTGGAAACGATTTAATGTTGGTTTAGCCCAACCAACTATGTCAATAATTTTAAAGGAGGTTTTGGAAGTAATGGAGCTGAGATTGTGCGATAAGTGGATAAAAGCTCAGTTGACAGAGGATGAAAAAAATTCTTCAAAGAGGCACTTTTATGAAAGATCCCGTTTCCCTGGAGTGATTGGTTGTGTAGATGGGACGCATGTTCGCATTTCTGCTCCAAATGATGACGTCCAACATTTATACCTTAATAGAAAAGGATATTACAGCCTCAATGTTCTGATTGTGAGTAAAAAAGCTTGACAAGTTTATTAAATATTTTAAATATGTACATACGAAAATAATTTTTATCATAGGTGTGCGATTATACGATGTACATTCATTTTGTAGACGCAAGATATCCTGGTAGCAACTATGACTCGTTTATCTGGAACCAGAGCGAATATAACAGGCTAATGGAGAGTAGTACTGAACAGAATACATGGATTTTAGGTAGTTTACTGCATTTTTAGATGGATATTCATTTATATCTTTATTTACATAGTTTGTGTTTGTTTCATTTATTTAAGGTGATGCTGGATACCCCCTTGAGCAATATTTAATGACGCCGTTTAGGATGGCTGAAGGCGGTTCTTCACAAGCTCAAAACAACACAATCCATGCAAAATGTCGAAACATAGAGGAGCGAACTATTTGAGTTCTTAAAATCAAATTTCGATGCCTCCTTTCCATTCGTGGGCTACATTATAAACCCGAAAAAGCAACGAGAAGTGTGAACATGTGCTGTGCATTACATAACATAGCGCAACACTTCAAAGTGGAGTGGACAGAAATAGCACCTTCCTCTGTAATCACTGATGAAGACACTGGGGTCGGTGAATCAAATTCCTTAGCTGTTGCCCAAGTTATAAGAAATAATATAATGCGTTCTTTATAAATAATGGAAAGTTTTATTTCAGATATAAACAAATAAAAATAAAAACATTAAGAATGCAGACTTTTCACTTTTTCTGATATCTTTCAAGCTTGTTTCTTTAGCTCCATTTTTATGATATGCAGCTCTGTTTCTTCGGCACGTCGTTTTTCTAACATTACCATTTTCTTCTTTTTTACTCCAAAATTTTCTTACTTATTTCGTAACTTTTATACGAATTTTTTTCAATGTTTTTTAAAACTTTTAAAATCTCAGTCTGATTTTTTGTTTGTTCACTCAGGACTTCTAGTTTTAAATCTTCAGTAGACTTCTTTTTGTTATTTTGTCGGATTGTTCTTCAACATGATAGAGCTTCGGCCAAATCACGATGTACTTCGCTGATACTGGCATCGACATTCTCCACATTTTCAACAGACGAGTTGTCGAGACTTGTTTCGAGGGTGACGCCAATGCATCTGCCAGGAGGATTGACGGATTCTTGCAACAGTGTAATACTGGCTACAGTCTCTTCCAATGGGCTCAAACTAATTTCCGTTGAAGGGCCTCCGCCAGTCGCAGAAAAGTTTTTTTTGTTGTTCGACATCTTTCTTTTAAGATTTGCTTTGAAGTGAATCCAAACCTGAAATTTGACATTACTAAATAAATATTCTGCAATTATAAACTAATATATCTCACTCTTTGCCATTCTTGCGATGCCCTTGTTGGAGGTTCAAAACTATTTAAATCCACTGATATATTTTCCCACTTAACTTGGATGATTTGCTTGGAAGCTCCAAAATTATGCTTGTCTTTATTGATGTCTGGATTCTTCTCCATTCAACCAATTAACGTCTCCATTTGTTTTTTATTTGTCACCTTAATTCTAGAAAGATGTATAATACTTTTATACATATTTGTTTCTCAACCAGAGAGCTGTTTTCCTTCGCTTTTAACATATGTATATAATTTGTTTTCTTTTTCCTTACCCAGTTCTTTCCATTTTTAATTTGTATTATGTAGATTAATTTAAAGCAAACTAACGAACTCAACTCAAAAATTCAGTTGTTAGGTTTTGGCAAGTAATACATACACAACTATGTTCAGTTGTCTTTCATAATACGCACATATACATGGCGTTGCCAACTTTCTGCAACTGATACAACTATGTTTTCAGAGTTCAGTTGAGTTGTGTTCCATAATACCAATTTACAACTTACAACTCAACTATCTTCAAAGTTGTGAATCATAAAGGGGCCTAAATTGAGGGCCCAACGTTATCGAAGGGGTCCGCAAAGCCATAACGACTGTTTTCTCATCCAGCAGGCCAATAGGCAACAATTGGACGTAGAACCAAAGATTGTGCAATGGATCTACACGGCGATTGTGAGACCAATCCTTTTCTATGATACAGTACTTTGGTGGGATACTTTCGCCAAAAAAGAAAATATTAAGAAAGTAGAAAAACTGTTTCTTTTTGATTTTCTGTACTTCCGTCAGTGTGAAAAGATGATGTATATTGGAACGATTTTTCCTCATCCCTTATCCAGTTTTGTTAGGAGACAACCCGGTTTTTGGGCTTGTGCCAGCTTCAGGGCCAGTTTTCATCCTGAGTCAAGAGATGACGGAAAATCTTTCCAATATACATCATTGTACAGAGTTCAGCGGGTACCTTTTCTGTTAATAACCGTGGCTATGAAGACGACAGCCACGAAAGCAATTGACGAAAGAGTTGGTGGAGGGGTATTTTCGGAACAACTGGACGTAACTTTCAACTTCCGTCTACCTGATTAGTGTTTTCAGGCGGAGCTGATGGAAATTTCGAAGGCCGCATCATTGGTGCAGTTTGATATGATTTCCGGTGATGAAATCTATATTTTCACTGACAGCCATGCGGCTATTAAATACCAAAGGAAAACGTCGCCGACATATAAGGTAGCGCGGAATGCCGCCGATGTCTTAATTAGATGGCTGACATTTCCAACACATATTGTGTGGGTTACCGGCCACTGAGACGTATGGGGTAATTGCTGAGCTTAGTCGTCAAGGTACGACTCTGCCGGTTAATGATTTTAGTGATTCAGCCGGCATCCCTCTACAGACATGTATGCTATTGATAAACCTAAAACTTTTTAGAATCGCTAACGACAAGTAGCAGGCTTAACTCACTTGCCAAATAGCAATCTCTCAAATTGAAAAGACAGGATATTAAAATGACGACTGCAATCCTAACCGGACATTGTTTAATAGGTCCGCATGCAACAAGACTAGGGGCCCTCTGGTGGGAACAATGCAGGAGCTGACGTGACGTTGAGGAGGAGGAGACCATACATCACCTACTCTCCCACTGCCTGGTACGACCTAGAAGGAGAGCTGAAGATGTGTGACATTGACTACAACCCCCAATTCGATACCCAATAGGCCAACTTAACCTAACCTAACCTAGGAATGACCAAACTAGAACATCGCTGCGTGAAAATGATGGGAAAAAGAAGATGAATAATAACAAACGTTTTGTTGTTGGATCGCTATACATTTAAACGGGTATACTTGTCATCGTTTAAACCAACTGTTAAGGCTGATAACGTTGTGGATTATGCAACGAATTATATCAATGCTGATAAAAACTCAATTCAATGCTTTACAGCGTAGCGAAGAATGATGTCACTCATTTTATCTTATTGTCTAAACATTAATTTCAAATCTTCACCCTTGTTCTTGTTTGTCATCTCCAAACGTTTCAGAAAAGCAGCATTAGGTTGCCTGTCGTTTTCCCAAAAAAAAAATTATACGTAGAAAATGTTGGACTTTTAATTGGTCAGAAGCCAATATTTTGAGAAATGAGCACGGACCCCTGTTATTTCGAGAAAAGAAAACGCCATACGACTTTTAAATGAAATTCAACTAGTCTCCGTTTTGATAGCGTGCTTACCACGGAGTAGCGCTTTGGCTGAAAGAATATTTTCCTAGCCATTAACGAAAAACAAGTCGGTTAAAGGTTTATATTTATAATTCTATGATCCTGACTCAATTTGTTTCATATACGTTTCTGACTCAGTATAAAACAAAAGTATAATTGTTGCTCAGACTTCTGGAAGGGATACACTCAATTAAAAATGGCTAGTCGCTTGTGCCTCGTATTATATCGAAAACGAATGTCAGCGAAAAAATAATTATTCTATAATTCAAAGACATCACGTTGATTAACCTACCATAACTTGGCAGTATTGGTATCGGATCGGTGAAATGCAAAGAACGGAGCGCGAAGCGTTAAAAAGGTTCTTGTAAGCGCTCAATCCGTGTCTTATGACACTCATTGTAAAGCCTACAGACGAATACAGGATATTGAAGCTGGGAGCGTACCAGATCTGTAAATAATAAGTAATAAATAAGTATAGGGATCTGTGAGTTCTGGCCTAGAGCGCCTGATAAAGCGTAGCAAGAGTAGGACTTTTCAATAACGTAGTTGAGATGGTTATAAAACAAAAATGTAGCATCAAAAATCATTCCTGGATCAGATATTTTACCCAAAGTCCTTAATCGAGAAGCACCGATACGATATAAGTAGAAATTAAAACCGAGACTTGGAAACGGAAGGTTGAAAACATGTATTTACATTTATTGTAGACGGTTTAGATTGCACCAGGCCAAACATTATTAAGGTCTAATTGGAGTTTGAGAGAATCGAACGTACTAGTGACTGTCGTAGAAACTTTTAAATCATGTGTATAACGTTATAACTTTGAATACTTGAAACAATAAGATATGTTATTGATAAAGACGACAAATAAGAATGGATATAAGATGCTGCCCTATGGAACGCCAGAAGAGGCAATACAAGGACGCGAGGAAAAATTATCTACTACCACTATACAGCTACGAGATAAAAAAATCCTAGATAAGCTAGTTTCGACATCAAACGTGAGTCATTGACTTTATCGAAAGCCTTAGAGAAATCGGTGTAAACAGTATCTACCTCCAGACGATTATTAAAACCAGACAGACAAAATCGCGTGAAAATTGCAAGGTTAGTAACGGTTGAATTACCAAACACAAATCCATGCTGATTTATAGATAGCAAGCTCTTAGTCAAAAAATACATTTTTTGGTTGACTATAAATTCAAACCACTTAGCAATAATAGACAGTTTGGCCGATAGTTAGCAACATTGTTTTTGATACCACCTTTGAGAGGCAAGAGTATGCTTTAAGAGGCAAGAGGATAAATAATCTACATCGGTATGCATTGATGATTTTATTTTCAGGATCCCATCCTCCACATCGTTGAGAGTTAAAGACAGGGCACCAAAATTAATAGGGGAGTCTACATTTGTAAAAACATTACAATCCTGCCACAAGCTCTTGTCATGCTGCCAAAATGCTTTGGGTTCAATTTAATTTCGGTCTCGTATTTAATAACATGGACTCAAAGCAAATAGAATTTTAGACATAGTTCTGAGGTCAGAAACGACCGTCTTCCGCCGATACAAAAACGGATGTTGCTAGTGTGCTCCTTCTCTTAGAAAAAAATGGAAGGGACGTATTTTCACATCAGCTGGCCAGATGTCCACATTTAACCCTTTGTCATAGGTGATTCGGAAACACCTTACTTAAAGTTGATTTTCTTGAGATCCTCCAAATTAGCGCTTTTTTAAACAAGTGTAAGGCACGTCAAGAGTTTCACATCATTGCATGCGGGTGTAGGTACGTAATTTAGTATGTATTCCAAAATAACGCTAAATGAAAATGAGGAGATTCGTAGCACCTTCATATTCGAAACTACACTCAACTCATTGTTATTACAGGACCCGATAACAGTGGCCGCTTTATTTTCCTACTAACCCTGATGATAGTTGCCCACTCAGACAATAGTCCAAGATTTGACGTAGGTGCGTTAGTTGAGACGGATGTATCAGACGAAGGACGTTGAATAGGCAAAATACTTGATGATTTTTAAGTCGGCGCAACCACCCTAGGAAAGATGGTTGTTGTGTTTGCTGCTTTAGCTGTAGTAACGCTGGCGCCCAAAGTAACAGCTGGCAGAGTCAGAGCAGGCAAGGCAGAGACTACACATGACGTCTTAGCGTGCACTACATTTGTGAGAATATTTGCAGGTGTAAATAAACCTGGGTCAGCCAAGGTAGCCGCGCGATAGAATGTTATTGCCAGCTGCGGGGTACGACGACCAATAGCGTAGAAATCATTGATTTAGTCGATCACGACATCGCTTCCCAGTCCGGCATTAGCACGATTGGTGTTAAGTTCAATAAAACTGCCAGCAACACTATTAAAGCTTTTTATCACTATAGTCAGCGATGAAATGGCGGCATGCACACTCAGCTGATAAACGGCTCATTAGAGGAAAACAAAAAGTCGAGATCTCCTGGTAATATACCAAAACAATTGAGTGGAAATTTTACTTGCTATTGGAACACAGCACTGTAGATTGGCTTCGGTTAACCTTTTGTCCACAAAGATAAACACGTCCGAACGCTTTTAAGGCGAACTATGAATTATGGGGAGGAGGAAACGGTCTTACATCTGCACTGTGCAAAAGCAGGCTGCAGTATCTGGGATCACCGTTTCTGGACGACCTTAGTGAGGTTTCAAACACCGAGATTAATTGCCTGATGAGATTCATCAGCGACGCAAAATGGGTTAGCAGGGGCGAAATCTTTCGTCAGATGGCGTCAATGTTTTTGCAAACACAATGGGTCTCCTCTTTATGGCTAAATGTGCCGCTGTAGACGGTAGAAGTGGTTCTACCTACCTACCTAACTACTATCATCTATATTTACCAAAACTAGCAGAGTTTACGATATTTTTTTTTTTTTTTTTTTTTTTTAAAGATTGAAACTATAACTTAATTATAGTACAACAAATAAAGCCATGGCTACTGCGGCCTTAAGCTAATTACTGGTCTTGATATTATAAATCCTATTTTATGGCTAACGTTTCAGTGTGTGTGTATGTTTGGTTTTACGGTAGTGTTTGGTTTTTACGGCTATTGTTTTTACATTTCATTGTATATGTTGCAGTACTTCATATAGTTTATTAAAGCTTTTAAGTTGTGAACTGTGGGGTTACTGAGGAGTTCTGTAGGGTAAGTGTCGTGGAGAGATTGACGATGGGTTGCAAAATGTGGGCATGTGTCTAGGATGTGGAGGACTGTTGGTAGAGGGCTATTACAATACTTGCAGTGGTTTGGAACGTTTTTGTCGATTAGATGCTGATGTGTGAGTCTAGTGTGTCCTAGCCGCAGCCTTAGAACCTTAGTTTGCTCCTTTCTAGAAAGTTCGTTTGGCTTGACTTTTAAGAAATCATTAGCTGATTTTACGTTTCTATTTCTATGGTTATACCATCGAGATACGAGATTATTAGGAGTGTTTTGTTGAAAGTGTATTTTTAAGCGGTTTTTAATATCTGAGAAGAGCATATTCGGTGTGGTTATAAGTGGTGCGAATAATGCGTTTTTGGCTGCTAGATCCGCTAACTCGTTCCCTTGTATCTGGGCGTGGCCTGGAATCCACATCAGTTTGATTTTTTCTGGTCTTTTTAAAAGAAGTTGTTGAATAGTGTTGATATAGAAATTTGTAGTGTTTAGGTTTTTTATAGCGTTTAATGAGCTTAAAGAGTCGGTGCATATAGCACATTTCATTGTTAAATTTGACGCATGTTTTACTGCTTCGTGTATGGCTATTAACTCAGCGGAATAGCTTGAGCTGTATTGAGGAAGGATAGCGTTTTTGACAATTTTGTTGTTTTTAACTATACTGTAGCTACTACTGTCGTTTTGTTTCGATCCATCAGTAAACATTATTTGGAAGTATTTTAGTTCATCAATTAGTTCATGGAATTTTTGCCTGTATACCTCCGGTGGAGTATAATCTTTTTTTTTGGTAGCTGAGTGATGTGCTGATCATGGAAAGGTTGAGATTACATGGTGGCACTGGGGAGATTGTTTGGGCTTTGTGGCTTAAGGGAATATCGAACTGCTGTGCAAAGTTTTTAATTCTACTTAGACAGGATTGGACCCTGTTATTTCTAGGCTTTTTAATTTTTGAAAGAAGTGTAGGGAGAGGGGAATGGTCGTAAATGAGGAGGGATTTGCTGAGTTTGGATGTGATGAAATCCCTGTAGTTGTTTAGTGGTTGTATACCTGCTTCACATAACATGTTGGATGTGGGAGTAGTTCTGTAGGCGCCTAGTGCTATTCTAACGCTAGAGTTGATGATGGTGTTTAATTTGTTGGTTACAGATTTTGGGGAATAAGCGTAAAGATAAATTCCGTAATGTAATTTTGATATTATTAGAGATTTTACTGCTGATAAAATTGATAATGTATGACAGCTGTGTTTTTAGTTCGCTAAACATTTAATTATGTCAAGGCGCTTAGAAAGTGCTGAAAGGAGAAATTGAATATGATTATTCCATTTGTATTTTTTGTTGATGACTAAGCCCAATATCTTTAGGTTGTCGACCGTACTAATGTTTATATTATTGCACAACACATTCGTTGTGCAGTGGTGTTTTCTGCATATATGTAGATGTTTGCATTTTGGAAGTGCGAGTTGATCTCCTGAGTATTCAGACCAGGGCCAGATATCGTTGTTTAGATTATTAAGGTTCAGGGTGAGGTTTTTTTGCTTGTTTAGCTTCGCTATGATAATAAAGTCATCCGCATAAGCGAGGAAGTCTAACTGTTTATGTAGTGAAATTGTGGTACATAGTTTATTGTAAGCTATCAGGAAAAGTATGACAGATAGTGGAGATCCTTGCGGAATGCCGTTTTCTAATGAGTATGTTTTTGAAAGGCTAGAATTTACTTTAATTCTTATTGTTCTATTTGTCATGTAGTTCTTGACATAGTTAAAGATTTTTGGTCCTATTTTCCACAGTAAGAGTTGGTCTAAAATTGTATGTAGTCCTATTTTGTTGAATGCTTTTGAAAAGTCAAGAGATATAAGTGACAGATGGTTTTTCTTTGAGAGCGAGTATGTGATCTGATAGTCTAGATAAACTAGAAGGTCAGACACAGCTTTACCCTTCCTAAATCCCATTTGGTGGCTGTGTAGTAGTTTGCCAGCTGAAACAAACCACCATAGCCGGTTAGCAACGATCTTGTCAAGAACTTTAGCACAACACGAATTTAGAGATATAGGGCGGTAGGAATTTAACAAGGATTTGTCTGTATTGGGTTTGTGAACTGGAATAACGAGGCTATTTTTGTAAGCGTGTGGTAGATAATTGTCTAGGATGTTGTTGTAAAAAGTTGTAAGTCGATGTTTGACGTTATGTGGTAGTTTTTTATCATTTGGTATGATATCCGGTCAAAACCAGGAGTTTTCCCTTTAAGTTTGTTTAGAGCGAGCTCTAACTCTATCTTATTGATTTTGGCTTCGATGAGGGTAGCCGTTTTACTGGTATTAAATGTATAGGATTTCTTTAGTGCCTCATGTTTGTGTTTTTGGAATGTGGAAGGGAAATTTATATCTTTTGCTTCATTCGACCAAAATTGACCGAAACTATTTGCTATTTCAGATCTGTCTGTGATAATTTGGCCATTCGGGGGTTGGGTATTAATGCAATGTATTGAGACTTTGGTCTTTAGTCCACAAAAGGTGCGAATTGTAGACCATACTTTTGCTGGGGGTGTACTGGGGTTAATGTTTGCGGTGAAGGAACTAATTGATTCAGTTTTTGCTAATTTTAAATTTCGTCTGAATAGGGCTTGTGCTTTTTTGTATTTAATCATGTTATCTGTTGTAATGTTCCTATTCAGTTTATTCCAAAAGTGGTTTTTTTTGTTGTTTTAGTTTTTCTAAATTTCCGTTCCACCATGGAACCGTGTGTTTGGTAGAGATCTGAGTTTACGGTATAGATTGGTTTGCACTTTGTATTATTGTTTTTTGGATGTTAGCACTCTTTATTAATATTATAACTGATGGGCTTGGCGTCACTGAAGGCTTCTGCTAGAGTTTGGAATTTTGACCAGTTAGCTTTTTTTAGGTTAAAAGTGGGTGCATAATTGGTTTGCAACGTATCATTTTTAGGGAAAAGTGAAATTACGATCAGATAGTGATCACTACCGAATAAGTTTGATTCCTTTTTCCAGCGATGCTGAATTGCTAATATTGGGGAAGCTAGCGTTAAGTCGACACAGGTAAACGTGTTATGTGTTGAAAAGTGAGTGGGTGAACCGTCATTCAAGAGTGTTAAGTTAGATTGTGTTAAAAATTTGAAAATGGTTGTACCCCTTTTGTTATTTTTGTTGGATCCCCAGCTAGAGTGCCAGCTATTGAAGTCACCTGTTATGAGTACAGGCAGACGGGGCGATGAAACAATGTCGTTTAGACTATTGAGGGTGACTCGCGTAGATGGTGAGATGTAAACAGAGCTTACAATGAATTTGAGTTTGGATTGTATTGAGACGGTTACTATATCAAAACTACTGTGAGAGGAGGTTATAAGCTGATGTTGAAGAGATGAGTGGATTAGTAAAGCTGAGCCGCTGTAAGCATTTCGAGTGGGTGTGGATGTATATAGAGTGTAATTTGTTGGTGTAGGTATAGTTTGAGTATTCTGTATATGTGTTTCTTGGAGTGACAATATCATTGGGTTATAGGATTTGAGCAGTATTTGTAGGTCAGTGTAATTATTCAAGTAACCTCTTATGTTCCATTGCAAAATAGTAAGAGTCATGTTGAGCTAGAGAAAGTCTCTTAAACTAATTAATAGTAGATACTTATATGTACTTTGTGAAAGAGTAGCTTAAGATTAGTTAGAGAGAGCGGGATTAATCTTCCATAAGAGTGGAGTCTGAGTCCTCCCACTCTTCCAGGTTGTAATTGTTGTTGCCGGGTATCATCTGTGTTGAGTTTGTGATGTTCGTGTTGGTCCTGAGCTTAGCTTTTTTCTGTAGAAGTTTAATTGTGCTTTTTGAAGTATTCTTTGGATAAATTTTTATTTTCATATCTGATAACCGCATTGATTCAAGGTTTTTTTGTGATTTGTGATCAACAGAGAGGATTTTGGGATCACTACAAGTTGCCTTAAGTTCGGCTGTTGAGTTTACAGTGTTCAATTCGAAACTACCAGTAGTGTTAATTCGTTGGACGTGGCTTGGGAGTGTATCAGTGAAGAGAGCTGTTTTCTCTTTTATGGAAGAGTGAGCGAAGTGGTGGGTAGCGTCTGTATTGGTTTTAGTGTTATTGTTATAGAGTGATTTACTGGAACTAGTTGGGGGAGTTGATGAGAGGTATTCGCAAGAGCTGTAAGTAACACGAGTTCTCACGGCACTAGCGTAAGTGTGTGACTGCTGGTTTTGTTCTTTGTACATGGCGAGAGCGGTTTTGTTGTCTACCTTTCGGAGCGTTTTTATTGCCTGAATTTCTTTTTGTTTAACGAAAATTGGGCAATTTTTGTTGTACGGTGAATGATCAGTAGCTATTTTGTCGTTTTCCTTACAGTTGTGGCAAGACGGGAGGTTATAGCATTTTTCATTTCCTTCTGGATTTGTGTGTTGATTCAGTGTGCAGTATGGGCAAAGTTTTACGTTTTTACAAAATTTAGTGATGTGCCCAAATCTATGGCAATTTTTGCATCGTAATGGCAAAGGGACGTTTAATTTTTCGTAGCCAACTAGTATTGAGTCGGGCAGTGAGAGAGTTGCAAAAGTAATTATTATTAGACCGGTTTCGATTAGTGATTCATTGTTGTTGTTTTCTTTTTTCATTATTTTCTTAACTTCTGTTACATTTTGACCTTTAAGTTCGTTTAGTATTTCGTCTTCTTTTATGCCGCGCAAATCGTTACAGTAAATTACACCTTTTGTGAAGTTCAGAGAATTGTGTGTGTTCACTTCGACAAGTATGTGCGAAGAGAGCGATGTTAATTTGACGAGTTTTTCCGCTTGAGTGTGTGTTTTAGTTTTCATCAATATATCACCACTTCGTAATTTTTTGCATATTTCAATTTCGCCACATACACCGTCAATAACGTTTTTTATGAGAAAGGGTGAGACGTTTTTTAAAGTTTCATCACTTATGATTATTTTCATTATTAAATATTTCGGACCGATTGTTTTTATGCTTAAAGTTTTGGTCTTGTCCATATGGTAGGTCGATGATGAAGGGGGTGGATCCCCGCCCACGTCAGGTGGGTCTTTCATTATGCACTTCACTTTTTTATTACCGGTTAGTGTAAGCAAAATAAAAGAACGATGGAAAGTAAATTGTCTGAACGCACGTCTGTTCAGAATGAGCGGTAGTCAAATACTGTTTACGATAGTTATTTATGACTTACTTAACCAATAGAACGGATAAGAAGAATAAGAAACATGAAAATACCTTAATTTGAAATGGCACACAAAGCTTTAGAAGCCTTTGAATGGAAGTTTGGAGCTACGATATTGTTAAATCATCAGTGTCAAACTATCTTTAAACGTACGTAGATGCATGTAATAGAGCAATACGGGGTGTCATACAAATTGTGCTTTATTGCACGTGTTCTTTATTGAGTTCCATTAAAAACTAAACTTAATAGTTACCCTAACTTTCCACCTAACCCACGACGTTGGATAACGCTGCTGCTGCTCTGCTGGCGGTTAGCGACGTTGACACAATCGTTGCGCTAACGATGTTTACTTGATGATGTTGTAATAGCTGCTTTTGCTGATGCAGCTAAACATGATGAAGAGAATTGTGGCGCTTGTGATGTTGTCATAGCGCAATGACCACAGACGATAGCAATAGCTATTGTTTCACTGACACATCGAAGTGTGCCAACAACGATATGCGATCATACCGTGTGATCGCATTTCTGCTGATCCAGCAAGTTGCATGAGGTGGCGTGATGTCGTAATTTGGCTGAATGTGATTGACCTAGGCGAAGGCTAGGAAGACAACTGTGACATTTGGTTAATGACATTTGTGGGAAGAAACTTGTGATAACTCTTCCCCTTCTAAGTGAGGGACGTCCGCGGACCTTGTGGCGGCATTTTCAATATCGGCTTTGATGGATTTGGCTAAGGACGCTTTCTTCCTGTTCGCTGCTGCTCGCTGAAATGCGTATGCGAGCATTCCTACAATGAGTAGGGCTCCCAAAGCGGCGAAACTTACCAGGTTATTGCGTTTGACGCTTTGCTGCAGATGTTTAATATGCTGAAGGTTTTGCTGATTTACGTGGCGAAGGTAAGGTGCGCTCAGAATTTCTATGTGCCGTGTCAAGTTGATATCTGGGGACCATGGCGCTTCAGGTTTCAAAGGCGCCGTGGAATTTTCGTTATAAAATAGGGTGCCGTTAACTCTTACCATTTTCTCGAAGGCCACGAGGTAAGTTCCATTTACTGTAATTGGAGCCTCGTCGTTTTCTTCTATGACCGCCGTTTGGTCGTTAATAACAATCACACCGTCACCTATCGATGTAATAGGTGCGAGATTGTTGTATGTTGTACCACAGTTGGCCGTGTTGCGTGTCATTAGCTGTAGAGCGCATGATGTTGCTAATGATGTTAGGCAGAATGTTGGGGTTGTGTTACTACAATTTCTTACCGCTACAGTTTGGTTGTCGCATGTAGCTAAGGTGGGTTCTTGCAAATGTAGAATTTGGTGGTCGTGGGCTACTGGAAAAATTCGTATTTTCTTGCATCTAAATCTAGGTATTGGATATTTCATTAAAAAGTATATTACGTTATTGTATTGGACTATTTTAATCTTAACTAAAGGTATGATATCGGCTATCGTGAGGTTTGTGAAGTGCTTCAATTTGATTATTGAATTTATCTCCGCATTATCCAGAAGAATAGGATTGAGCGTTCCAATTTTTGCGAAAGTAATGGAGGTGAGCAAGTTATTTAATTCTGTTATCATTGCCCTATTTCTGGCCATAAGAATGTCGTAAAGGTAACCTGTGTCTATTTCTCTTTGTTTTGCTTGATTTAGGATTTTATTCACTGTGATAGTAAGGCTATTAATTTCCTTTTGTACCTCCGTATTAATAATGAACTGCCTGTCCTGTGAGTCGATTAATTGTTCCTCTGTGCTACTCAGTCTGTCGAAATCATCGTGGTCAGGAGTGCCGGTAATATATTTTAATAATGTCCCGAGGGCGTTTAAACTTCTCGCCTGCCTATGGTGCGTATTTATCAATTGTAGATGTCTGTCTATTTGGCCTGTGTCTGCAAGCAATATTTTCTTCATGTGCGATTGGGGGAAATGGTCTGTCGCGTTAAACGTTTCGTCTCGTAGTAGTTCGTAGAGAGTTAAGTTGGTGATATGCTTGATGTGTCCGAAATTTTCCCAGATTATAATGTCTCCGTCTATCACTGGGATGTACCTTGCGTTAGTGTAGTCCATTATCCGTCCCGTTGACAACGATGCAGATAACAATGTGAAAAATACCAGGGAAACCCTAAAAATAAAAATGTAAATGACATAAGTTACTTAGCTCGTGCGAAGGTTGTCCTTATGGACCCTCCTTCCTCTTATAAGCACCGTAGCGCCGAGATCTTTTTCGACCTCCTCTTCGGTGTAGAGAGGCGTCAATTTATTTCCTAGTCTTCTATTGTTTTTAACTGGTACTTTCTCTCCCACCGCAAACTCCCTGTCTTGTCGATTCCTATTATGTATTTCAAGCTCCTTATCCTGCGCTTCATCCAGGCGAGAGGTTACCAGTTCATCCTCTTTGCCTGACTGAAAAATTGTAATAGGTTTCATTTTAGTTACTGTATGAATGGACCTATTGTATTTAATTGTGGCCAAAAGAATAATTTCTTCAAAGTCATCCATATTTGTATCAAGTTTGAGGCATCGCGATATTTCTATCAATGGGCTATGGAATCGCTCCACCTGGCCATTTGATGTACTGTGAAGGGGTGGGGCATTCGCGATGTCAATATTAAAATGATTCTTCGGTATGGATTTGATACTATAAGAATTCAGTGACTTTTCATTGTCACAGTAAATAGTTTTTGTACCTGAAAACATGTTGATTAGCTGAAGAAGCTGTGGCTTTACGTCTACTATTGTCCTGGACTTTAAGGACTGTACTATAGCAAACTTTGAAAACTTGTCAATGCAAGTTAAGAAATACTTGGAGCCCGTTGAAAATATGTCGATGTGGAGGATCTCTCCACAATATGTAGGAATGGGCGTCTGAGCAATAAGTTGCTTTTTAGGATGGCGATCATACTTCGCCCGAGAGCATGTGTGGCAGTTAGAGGCAAATTGTTTGGCTTTTCTCTCCATTTTGGGGGAAAAATAGTCTTCCAATATTTCCTTAACGTTCTCTTGGGGGGCTCGATGTGCCCGATTATGTTCGGCAGCGATAATTTATTGCTGCTCGTTCGGGTCTGTTATGCCGATGACAAATTTTTCCGTATGTCTAAATTTGGCTGTTGAAAAAAGTTCAACCAGTTTGTCCTGAAATTGTGCTAGTGTATGTAAGTCGCAATATATTGCGTTAACAACATCCACTTTTACCGCTTCTTGTAGGAGGCTTATTAAATCCTCTTTACTCTTAAACGAGATTAGATGCCTAGTTTTTTTTCCAAAAATTATAAACGTTCTTTTTCCTTGTTCTATGCCTTCTTCTACTAGTATCTGATTACGAAAGCAGTTCACTGGTATATGAGTTCTCTCAATCGTGTTAGTTGACGAAACTTCGCTATGAATTGTTTCGGTACTCATGTTATCCAGGGCGTTCATATGTTGCCTAGAAATTATCTTTACCGGGTTTGTAAATTAGTTTCGCGTTACATTCATCTATGAAGGCTTTCCATCTTTTAATTTTTGAATTTGGGTTTCTGTCTGAAACCGCAAAAGTGAGCGGTTGGTGATCTGTATGAACCTTAAGATCTGTTACGCCGTACAGGTAGTTTCTAAGGGGTTTAAGTGCCCAAACGATGACCAACAGCTCTCTTTCGTTTGTGGCAAAATGTTCCTCACTACTGGTCAAAGTACGGGATATCATTGTTATAGGTTTCCCTTCCTGTGACAGGACAGCACCTATTGCGTGCGGCGATGCATCCGTGGTTAAATCAAACGATTTATTAAAATCAGGCTAGGTTAGTGTCACCTCCTCTGATGCTAGTATTTCCTTTAAGGTAGTGAAGGCTTTTTTCTGTTCCTCAGTCAAATCAACTTCGATTTTTTTCGACTGTGACGCAGTAACTCGGCCATATTCACCCCTCATTATATTCGAAAGTGGCTTCGCTATTTTAGCGAAATCCCTAATGAAACAGCGGTAGTACCCCGCTAAACCCAAAAATGATCTTAGCCCCCTCAGAGTAGTGGGCTCCTGAAAATTCCTGATGACATCCACTTTATCCGGGCACGTCTTGATTCCGCCCTGTGAAACTAAAAAACCCAGGAATTCTACTTCGGTTCTGAAAAATTTTGATTTTTCCGCCGACACTCTCATGTTGGCTTCAAATAAACTTCTCAAAATCACTTCTACATCATCTAAATGTTGTTCTTCGTTTTGGGAAAATATAATGACATCATCCATATAGACAAAGCATTTGCTTCCTATGTGTTCTCTCAACACATCATCTATTGCCCTCTGGAAAATGCTGGGAGCATTCTTTAGACCGAATGGCAATCTACAAAATTCATACTTTCCATTTTTTACGGAAAATGCTGTTTTTTTCTCTGTCCCGGTTTAGCAGGTTGATCTGATGGAAACCAGATTTCAAATCAAGGGTAGTAAAAAATTTACTTCCACCTAGATTTGATAAAATTCCCGTGATATCCGGGATTGGATATTTATCGCTGATGGTTTTTTCGTTGAGCTTTCGAAAATCTATAACCATCCGCTTTTTTTTTTGCCCAGTTTCGTCAAGGCCTTTCTTTTTTACCACCCATATGGGATTATTATATGGTGACCTGGATGGCCGAATGATGCCGTTTGCTAGCAGTTCTTGAATTTCTTTGTTCACGAAATCCGAGACGCCCAATGGGTAAGGGTATAGCCTTGAATACACGGGGTCTTCGTTTGTAGTGCGAATCGTTGCTACTACGTTTGTGTTGTATGGTAGTGCTTCGTTGGGGTCTGCAAAAACCCCATTTATGCTACCAATCATTTTCGAGAATGCTTCTTCTAGATTTTGTGGGACGTTTTCTGCCTGCAGTCGCAAGTGACTAACATCCTCGCTAGATACAAATAGTATAACCTCCTTACTAAAATCATGTGTTATTGTGTTTGTTTTTAAATTAATAGACGCGTGCACCTTGTTCAATAGGTCAAGGCCAATTACACCGTCAAATGAAGTAAGATTAGGTAATAGAAAAAATTCTGCTATTGTCCCAAAAATTTTAACCTTGCATTTATGTTTGATGGGGGTAACTCCATGAATAGACTTTACTAAAAATGAGTTTTCTACTGGTTTTATTCCTTTCAGCCCTGGAAGGGGCCTGATATAGCTCCTTGACGCCCCCGTGTCAACAAGGAGCTTGACTTCCTTTCCTCCTATTGACCTTGAAATCCAAGGAAGGAGGGACTTTGCCCTAAAAAATTAACCTCATCGGATTCGATGTTGTCGGCTGCCTGCTCGGCTTCGTTATTGTATGTTTCTTCATTTTGCGACTCCCGCTCGTCGGTAAGATGGTTTACGCGCTGTATTTTGGGTCCTGTGTACCGCCCTGAGTTCGCTACACGTTTTTGCCCGTTCCCTTGCGGCTTGCCGTATTGTTCGTGGCTGGGATTACTTGCTTGGTTTTTAAATTGGGATATGGAGGGATCTACTTCCATAGGCTCAATGCGCCTTTGGCCAGAATAATTACTACTGGTAAATGGTTTTTGGGTATTTCCATAATTCTGTGGACGACTGGCCTGTTTATTTTGTTTGCTTACTGAAAAATGCGGGTTTTTATGACCCACACCGTGATCGTAGTTAGGTGTCTTTTGATTGGCCGGATTCTGATTTCCGCCAGGTTTTTCTTGAAATCTGTTCGCGAAATTCATTGCGAAAGCGTAACGCTCATTGTTGGCATCTACCTCTTGTGCCAAAGCCAGGGCGGATGGGAGGTCAGATGGCCTAGATGCGAACAAGATATCACATAGTGGTTTCCTTAAACCTGATATAAATACTCTGAGTGCATCGGCCCTATATTTCTTATTTATAGTGTCTGCAACACCACTCTCATAAGATATAATTGTCTTATTTACCAACAAAGTTAGCTTCTTTTGGTGGCCAAAAAATTCCGGAAGGGACTTTATCGCGTCTAGCGTAATGTCGCAGGTAGTTAGGGGGTTGATTTTTACCCTAATATATTTTTCTACCTTAGGTTTGTTTATTGTTACTTGATTCTGTAAAGCAAGAAGCCTTCTGTCAAACTCCGTTTTCTGTTCGGCTAAAGCTCTCCTGACCTCTACTTTTACTATCTCGGTAACTTGTTCTGTATTCATTGTATTTTGTCTGTTTGCCGCTAAATTTAAATTCTTAAAGAGGTCCTCCAACACCTCGGTCATCTAACATTCAAAGATTTACTTGAAAAATTTCACAAAGGACACAGGTTTATTTAGCACCTATTTTTTATTAATTATTTAATTTTTTTTTTTCAATTTCGGTTTTGCACTTTCACTAATTCTTTTAGAGCACTTCACTTACCTCTTCATACTTAGGTGTTATCCTAGCCTACGTTAATTCTTGATTTTCTTCTTTGGGTTGTAACGATTCTTGTTTCTACTCCTTCCGTTGTTGCTTGCTACTCTTCGATCTATTTTATTCGTATTCACCAGGATGCTTGTTTCAAATCCTTCTAACTGTTTGCGGTTATTATCATTAACTTCGTATTCACCAGGATGCTTGTTTCGTCCTTCTAACTGTTTGTGGTTATTATCATTAACTTCGTATTCACTAGGATGCTTGTCTCAAATCCCTCTAACTGTTTGCGATTATTATTTGTCCATTAGGATCAAAAATGATTAGTGTTTTCCAGCCCCACGTTGGGCGCCAATTGTGCTTTATTGCACGTGTTCTTTATTGAGTTCCATTAAAAACTAAACTTAATAGTTACCCTAACTTTCCACCTAACCCACGACGTTGGATAACGCTGCTGCTGCTCTGCTGGCGGTTAGCGACGTTGACACAATCGTTGCGCTAACGATGTTTACTTGATGATGTTGTAATAGCTGCTTTTGCTGATGCAGCTAAACATGATGAACAGAATTGTGGCGCTTGTGATGTTGTCATAGCGCAATGACCACAGACGATAGCAATAGCTATTGTTTCACTGACACATCGAAGTGTGCCAACAACGATATGCGATCATACCGTGTGATCGCATTTCTGCTGATCCAGCAAGTTGCATGAGCTGGCATGCTGTCGTAATTTGGCTGAATGTGATTGACCTAGGCGAAGGCTAGGAAGACAACTGTGACATTTGGTTAATGACATTTGTGGGAAGAAACTTGTGATAACTTACATCAAACGTTAAATAATAAGTCATATTCACTTGCATTCTTTTCTACGAAACTTTCTCCTTCTAAAATTAAGTATGATGAATTTGAAAGGAAACTACTGGCTATTTATTGGAACATGTTCGCTATCTATTAGAAGGTTAACAGTTTATATTTTTTGCAGATCACAATCTATTGATATTTTCTTTGATTTCAAAAACCAAACGTAGTGCGAGGCAAAATAGACATATGGAACTCATTGTACAATTCACTAACGACGTAAGTATATTAACCCTTAAATGCCCAAGGCCTCAAATTTTTGTAAAAAATTTATACATACATATGTTATGAAAAAAATGTGTAGAACGTGGTATATTCGACGATTTTTTAAAAAAAATTAATTTCTAAAAATTATTTTTTTTTTAGATACTCTATGATACATACATTAATACACTTACATGGTAAAGAAAATTTATTATATCTTAAAAATGGTGATAATAATAATAAAAATTTTTTTCTGATGTCATACATAAATTTACTTTGCATTTAGAACAAAACATTTTTGTTTGTCCCGAACAATTTGGATACTTACATCTGCCTTTTTCCCCCATTGTAGTCCAGTGATCCGTCATGCCAATCGGCTGTCTTTGGAAATAGCAATAGAAGAATTCGGTTTCCTCTTTTTTTCCTCTAAAAACGGCTGGAGGCTAGGGCGCCCACGTTTAGGGGCTTCAAAAGATTTGAAACTAAATAGTGAATCCGCGACTTCTAATTTGAAATCAATAAGACGCATTTCTTTATATCCGGGGCGATTCTTATTAATTGTTTTATACATAATTCATGCATTAGCACATGTGAAGTCCAGTAAGTGATAAAACATTCTGTTCGTCCATTTACGACTTTTCATCGTGATTTTATGACGACCCATACAGCTGTCAAGTAAATCTACGCCACCCATATGACGACTGTACTCTTTAATTATTTCTGGGCAGGGAATCATTTTGAAATTCTTGTCCTTTTTGTCGTAACGTTTTATGGAGGAAGACGTTGCAGGTAAATCTTCGTTTTGATCATGCATCAAGATTGGTTTCATACCGATGTAAGTTGAAACAAGATTAACAATCTTGTTGTCCTTCCATGACAATGATGTCACATCGACGCCGTAAATTGAAGCAACGTATTCGTGGCTGGTTCCACGCTCATATTTTGACATTACTTTCTCATTTGGAAGTTTGCAGTTTTTAATGCGATTGCGACGAATAGTACCAATTGAAAGTATACCTTGAGTTCGTAAATATACTAACAACGGCACAGTTGTATAGTAGTTATCAAAATAAACTACATACATATATGATTTTGATAAAGAGGAACCTCACGCAAAAGTCTACCAACAATATTTGCAGATGACTTCCAATCTGGTTCGCCCTGGAATAATATGCTATAAGCAAACCCTGTGGAGTCACATAAGACATATAATTTAAACCCCCATTTCTTAGGCTTGTTATGCAAATATTGCTTCATGTAATTTTTCATTTTTGAAGCACACATTTGTTCATCAACGCACAATCGGTCTAACTTAGGTATGCTGCCGAATGTTCTGTTTAGGGTATCAATAAGTGGTCTAATGAGATATAGTCTATCGTGGTTTGGATCGTCACGAGATGGAGCATTTTCTTTTTCATTAAAGTGAATGAATTGCCGTATTTTTTCAAATTGGTTCCTAGTCATCGTTGCTTGTATTATTGGTACACAATGGTTGCCATTTTCAGACCAATAATCTCTTGTACTCGGGAGATTGAAGTAAGACATATAAAATAAGATACCAATAAATTTACGTAAATCGAATATATCAAAATTAAAAGCTTAAAGTTCGGAGTAAATTTTGATTTGTTCAACTATTTTGAGCTCTAAAGATTCTGGAAATAGGAATGACCAGACCTGAAAGGGAGTTTCCAAAACCTTCAAATTATCGGATATGGTACTATCGCCTCTAAAGCCAATTTCAGCATTGGTATACTGAATATTCCCTGTTTTCCATAGACAGAACAGACAAGTTTTTAAATAATGTAGGAAATAAATTTGAGGAAACCCTCATGGTGATAGGTTCATCTGACCCTGCGGAAGTCCCGGCTTCTCCAGCAATCCCTATATTATCGTCATCATTTATCATGTTCACAAAGGAATCATGTAACGACGTTCCTAAATCTACTTCATCCTCAAAATGGCCATCAATAACGGCAACATTGCGAATTGATGCGTCTGCATTCTGTGTCTTTATCAAATCATCAGAGTCACTCTCGAAATCATCAATACTCTCATAACCAATCTCATCACACAATATAGCACACACGTCATCAGTGGAAATTTTGAGTCCATCAACTGTAATATAATCGGTCATTATAAAATTTATTTAAAAAATATATATCTTACGTGCACGAGCTTTACAGTAAACGCAAAAACGTAAAACTCATCAGCGTTCTTAGCTCAAATGGTGTTAAAATGCAATTAACGTGCTTTTCTATTTCAAATACATATGACCGTTTATCAAATGAAAAGTATGCGGCAATGCCCAGTGTATCTTTAAAGATACAACCATTATATTCACTCGTATGCAGCAGTGCGGCGTAAAATAAACTCAAGTCAAAAAATATCGTTACAAAATTCCTTTCGGAACCAGTATGAAAATTTTCGGGTCTAGAATGCAATTAGTTGTGGATATTTTACAATACAAAAGTAATAATTTATTTTATTTAACAAAAAAAAAAAAATTTTTACTTTGCTTATTACATTTCCCTTACGTTGTAGCAAATTTAGTAAAAGTATTACCCTTTATGAAGTGTGTATACAGTGGGCATTTAAGGGTTAAAGAACAAGAAATCGTAGTAGCTGACACGTTATCTAGAGCTTTTGAACTTATTGTAATTAAAACGACAGAACTATCAAGATGAGTGTGTATTCAGTGTAATTTTTTGTTCAGTTAGCGTCTACGCTTTCGTATTATTTATTAGTAGGTTGTAAGGATCGTAAACAAGTTTTAAGAGCTCAAATAGTACGTCAGAGCTTGTATTTGTCTGTTCGTTATTCTTCGTCCGCGAAATGTTTTCTATTTGTATATCTATAGTCACAAACAGTAACCGTCTAAGTAGCAAAAACTGAATTCGAGAAAATTAGTACGAGTAGTATACATTTGGATTGTAATGGTAGCCTTAGGTTGACGGCAGAGTACACGCTATAAGCGGAGCAAAGCAGTAAAGCTATATCGTGCTATAAATAGCATCATGTATTTTCTTATGTGTTTGCTTGATGCATGTCAGAGTGTAAGCGAAGAGCAAAGCGTATTCATGCTATAAATGAAGCGTGAAGCTACAAAGTATGTTGTGAACTGCTTTATAGCATGAATTTGCTTGAATTTTTGATATTCTTCTTGTTTTCTGTCATTTTAACAGCTGTTTCGCTCTTAAATTATTATGTGTTTATGGAAATTGAAAAGTAAAAAAGATGGAACTGAATGTTGATTATGTTTTAGCAACTAAATGACATTTATATTACATTAACTTGACATTTATATTAAGCAAACTAGCATACACTCTGACATGTGATAGCTTTGATTATAGCAAGAAATATTATCGCTTCAATCTTCGCTCCGCTTATAGTGTACTCTGCCGTCAACCTTATGGGGGAAACCAAACTATTTTTGTCCAAAACTTTTGAAATTAGCCTGTACGTCCTGTATGTCATATTGGCATTCGCAAGTCAGTCTGTATAAATAATAAAAACAGTGTGTTTAATTGCGATAACTGCATACAAAACTCTTCCAACTTGGTCGCTTCAATTGCATGTCTAACTAAGGAGGTGAATGACCTTAAAGTGTTACTCTCAAAGCTGATTAATAGTGCAGCAAGTGAGAGCTCTATTGCTAAAACGCCAATTGTTGTTGTTGACTCGGCCGTGCCTACTGTTAGTGCTGATAATGACTTGCCGATGTCTGTTACTGTCTCACCTTACGAGCTGTCAAACATTGCTATTGCCAAGAATGTATGCAAAACGAATACTCTCACGCCCACATCATATTCGCGTGCGGTTGTTGGTGTTAATGTAGGAACTTCTTTAACATCTACTGCTACTGCTGTGTTCTCTGCTGTCTCTGCTGCGAATGCTTTAACGACGCCTGTTGACAAACCTTCAGGCATTGTTGCTAATCCAATGAGTGTGCCATCGTCTGCAGCGCCTATTTCGGCTGATGTGTGTTATACGAAGGCTCCCACGCCTTATGTTGATAATGCTGTGATTTCGTCGCCTATTTCTTTTGCTGCTGCCGCCGCTTCAGCTGCTCTCTCGCCTTCGTGCTCTGTTATGCCAGCTGCTGATCAAATTTCGTCAGTATCTACAGTGCCAGTGAATGCTGAGTGGACGAAAGTTGGGAATGATAAACGTCGGAAACAATTGAGAATTGTTGGTGTAAACTCAAATACAGATTTGGGTGTCGTTGACCGCATGAAATGGTTACATATATCTTCGTTCCTGCCATCCGTCTCTGCTGACAATATTATTGATTACGTTTGTAATCATACAGCTATTGATAAGAAGCATATTTCGTGCTATGCATTGGTTAAGCAAGGAACTAAGCTTAGTAGTATGGGAAAAGTTAATTTTAAGGTAGGAGTGTCTGTAGCATATTACGATAATTTGCTTTCAGCTGAGCTTTGGCCTGCCAATGTGAACATTCGCCCCTTTCGTTTTTTTCGAAAAGAAGAGAAGCCACGAGATCCTGCTTAACTACGGGAAATTGTAATGGTCTGAATGTCTAATTTCAAAATGCATCAGGGCTACGAACGAAATCTGATAATGTTCGCGCTGTTAGCTTGCGTCTTGAGTATGATATTTTTATTATAGTTGAGACCTGGCTTAATTCAAATTTCTTTGATGATGAATACTTTGACTCTAATCAATATACTGTCTACCGAAAGGATAGAGATGTGACAAAAACTGGCTTAGCAAGAGGTGGCGGTGTTCTCATTGCAGTGCAACGTAAATTCCACGCTTATTTAGTTTCGCTTGAAAATGATGATTCTGTAATCGATCAATTGTGTGTGTGTGTATGCAACACGCCAACATACGGCTCATTGTTTTTTGCAGTTTCTTACATTCCACAAAATAGTGGAGATTCCATTTATCGCATGCATGCTGACAATATTACCTCTTTAGTAGTAAATAAGTTAGGTGATAATCAAATATGCATCTTAGGTGACTTCAATTTAAGTAATGTAAGTTGGTCCAGTAGTTTTTCTAGCTCGGGACTGACTCCATTGAATGTTACTGCATCCCATGAATCTTATTTCATTGATAGTATTATTAGTCTAAATTTAGTTCAAGTTAATAGTTTTGTTAACAAGTTGGGTAGAATTCTCGATCTCATTTTTATTAGCGATAATTTGAGCTATGAGATTTCTGAATGCTTTTCTCCTATATCGGCTTGTGATAAACATCATGTGCCTTTGATTTTGAATTTTAAATTTTACGTTTTTCCTACATCTGTGCCGGATGAAAAAATATCTTTTAATTTTTTTTGCCTGCGATTTTGATAATCTTAATAATTTGTTATTGGACTATAACTGGGATAATCTACTGTCCTGCGATGACGTCTCAAAATGTTATCACATATTTAAATCTTATTTGTTTGATTGTTGTTTAAATAACATTCCCGTAAAAAAAAGAAGGCCTTATAAACTTCCTTGGTACAATTTTAATTTGAAAAAGCTAAAAAATCTCAGAAATAAATTCTTTAAAAAATTTAAATCAACTGGCAACCAAATGTTTTTTGCCAAATATCAGCGATATTCTAAAGATTTCAACTGTTTAGATAGATTTCTGTACAGAAATCATATTCTAGGAATCGAGGAGAGCATCAAGTCTGAGCCAAAGGCTTTTTGGAGTTTTATTAAATCGAAAAAGTCAAACTGTGCCATACCTTCAGCCGTTTTTTATGGTGATAAGTTTGCTAGTACGCAAATTAATGTGACCAACTTATTTGCAGAGTTTTTCAGTGCGAATTTTGTTGCAGAAGATGAGGATACTTCGCCTAGCTTTACTACCTCTAATTTAACCACGGCTCTAAATTTTGGCTCACTTTGCCTATCTTCGGATGATGTTATTAAAGGCATTATTAATCTTAAACCCTCTGCGAAAACAGATATTGATGGGCTTTCAGTTTTACTATTGAAAAATTGTTCCGCTTTAATCCGACCTTTAAAAAAAATATTTAATTTGTCGTTGTCGTCTGGAATTTTCATAGACGATTGGAAAATCACCTCAATCACGCCCATCCACAAAGGTGGTGGCAAGAACGATGTGTGTAATTACAGGCCCATTTCAAAGTTGTCAACAGTTTCGAAACTCTTTGAAAGCATAGTTAAAGATAAAATGTATTTTGCGTCCAAAGGTGTTATTTCGCCAAACCAGCATGGGTTTGTTTCTAAGCGTTCCACAGTTTCGAATCTTGCCGTTTTCAGTGAATATTGTATTGACACTTTTACTGCTGGGCTTCAGGTTGACTGTATATACACTGATTTTTCCAAAGCTTTTGATAAAGTCTCTCATATTTTGCTAATTCACATGTTGGCTGACATTGGTTTCCATTCAGTCTTTTTAAAATGGATTAAGTCTTATCTATGTAAAAGAAATTGCGTAGTAACAATAGATGGCATTTCGTCTGAACCTTTCTTTGCCACCTCTGGGTTTCCCCAAGGAAGTATATGAGGCCCACTTTTGTTCGTTTTATTTATAAATGATATAAGTAACTGCTTTAGGTTCGCAAACTTTTTGCTTTATGCTGACGACTTAAAGGTTTTTTCGAAAATAAAGGACCCAATTGATGCCATTAAGCTTCAAAGCGATATCGATAGTTTACATCTATGGTGCGTTAATTCAAGACTTGCATTAAACATAAAAAAGTGCTTCAAAGTTACGTTTTCAAAAGCTCAAATTATCTTACCGACATCTTATAATATTTCGCATTCTTTGCTGCAAAGTCTGGACGAGGTTAAAGATCTTGGCGTAATATTCTCGAGTAATTTTTCATTTAATATGCACATTAGCCATATTATTTCAAAAGCCTACTCGGTTTTAGGGTTTGTTAGGCGAAATAGCTCTAAATTTGCGGACCCATATACTCTTAAGCTATTGTATACGGCTTTCGTTCGTTCCAGTTTGGAATATGCTGCTTTCATTTGGAGGCCAAGTCATAAAAATCATATTTTCAGGATTGAACGAGTCCAAAAAGTTTTTCTTAAATATGCTTTGCGGTCATTGAGGTTCAATGATCCAATTCCATCGTATCAATCGCGCTTGCTTTTAATCAGCCTAAAGTCTCTGGAGGCAAGTTCAGTTCTCTCGCTTTCTTTTGCTCATGGTATAATCTGGGGTGGTATTGACTGCTCTTTTCTTCTAGAAAGAATTAACTTCAACATTCCACAACGTAATCTTCGTAGTTCGTTACCGTTTTATGGTCTTAATAGTAAAACTGATTATTCGCGAAATGCACCTCTTGTTCGTGCCTTAACTGAATTGAATGTAATCTCGAATTCTAACCAACTTGAATTCTCATCTTCGAAAAGTGTATTTTCAAGTATTCTTAATTCATTATTCTAGATCTTAAGGTTATAGTTATTAACTAAATCACACTGTAAATAGTCTGTAAGAATATTCTGTTCATAGACTTATAACAAATAAATAAATAAATAAATAAATAAATGTAAGTTATTTGAAAAATGTCGCATGGTCGCCGCTCACGCCGGACAGTGGTAAATTTTGTTCAGAGGTGCGGCAATAAATAAAAGGAGGTATCGTAGAGCTTTGAAATTTTGCACAGATGCATTTTAGGTAAAAATAAAATATTGACAAAATTTTTTGGAAAATCCACCCACGGACACGCCCACCTCCCATACAACTGAAACTTAAAAGGTGCTTTATTTTCGAAGATTTTCACGCTAGAGCAAAAAAAATTTTGTGATATTGTTTGTTTCAACAATAGCATACGCCATAATAAATATTAAGATGATCTGCCAACGAACACGTCCACCTCCCATACAACTTAGAAGTTATAAGCGTCGTACTTAACAACAATTTCAAAATAATAGAGAAAACATCAATAATTTGATTTTTAATCATATTCCATTAACATGTCCTTTACTTTATCATGATATTCTAATTTCTTAAATTTAAATTTTTTTCTGAATTTGTTAATAAATGGATCTGATGTTACCAGCAAATGATGCATAACGTCTTCATTGGTGGACGACCTTGAACATTTTCTCGAATGATGGAGTCTATAATTTCTATAATCTATATTTCTGGCTTCCTGTGCTTCCTCAGATAACAGTATAAATATTTGACAGCCAATCTGCACTTTCGTTTAGAAACCTTTGCATATGGCGATTAGCCTTTTTCACTTCAATTTAAATTTCGGTAAAAATATGTTAACCAAAATTTTTTTTAATTTTTCAATGTTTTCCGTAGATATGTTAGCGTTATTTGTCGAAATAACACCAACAAGAACATCAATATCTTTCTCGCAATCAATAAGCGTTTCAGAAATTTCTTTATAAGATAATATTAAATAAACCATTTTCGATAATATAATTTAACTAGCGTAACCGGCTTGCGTTGCTGCTCCAATAATATTTATAAAAAACGGCCGAAAATACATTGCATATTGAGATTCCAGTAAATAAACCTTAACTAACATTTCTACCAACATAGGAAACTTTTAAATACCTTTAATAACATACATTCTTGAATGCATACATACGCTCTTACGAAGTACATATTAATAATTATCTATATAATATACATATATATTATATTTATTTATTTATTTATTTATTCAGTCTAAAAAATACAGGATTTCTTACAGACTATCTATACAAGACTATGGGAATACAAATAGTTTTGCAAAATAAGGTTTATCTAATTAATTCATTTAATAATAGCTTGAAATTTTGCTTAGTTAACGAAAAATCAAAAGCGAGAGAATTTGAGACTTGATTAAATTCTTTCAAAGTTCTAAGAAAAGGTGCATAAGAAGCATAAATAGTCCTGGCACGCTCCAAGAAGAACAAATCATTACTCCTCAAGTTTCTTTGAGGAATATGGAAGTAAATACGCTCTAGAAGAGCTGGAGAGTCGATTACTCCACTTACAACATCAAAAACAAAGCAGATTGAAAGTATACTGCTCCTACTTTCTAAAGATTTTAAGTTTATCAATGCACATCTTGAACTATACGATGGAATCGGATCAGAGAAGAATAATGATCTAAGAGCAAAACGCAGAAACTTCTTCTGAATGGTTTCTAGTCTATTAATGTGACAACGGTGATATGGCCTCCATATAAATACTGCATATTCTAACTTAGATCGCACAAGCGAAGTAAATAGTACCTTTAAAGTGTATGGGCAAGTAAAATCAGCACCAAAACGACGAATGAAAGCAAAGGTAGAATAAGACTTGGCGATGATGAAATTTAAGTGATTGAGAAACGTAAATTTCGAATCAAAAATTACTCCTAAGTCCGAGACCACATTCAAAGTAGTGAGTCGGGAATTATTAACAAAATACGAGGTAGAAATACCTTCCCTAGACTTTGAAAACGACAGATGAGAGCATTTCTTAATGTTTAAATGAAGTCGATTCCGATCACACCACGCCACAACATTATTAAGATCCAGCTGGAGCTTGAAAGAATCCGAAAGGCTTGAGATTGTGTTAAATATTTTCAAATCATCTGCATACAGGAGGAAGTTAGAGAAGTGAAAACATTCAGAAATATCATTAATAAAAATTATAAATAGCAATGGGCCCAAAATACTCCCCTGAGGAACACCGGAAGTAGCTATAAAAGAATGCGAAGAGTTGTCGTCGACAACAACTACACATTTACGACGAGAGAGATACGACTTAACCCATTTTAAGAAAATGGAGTGAAACCCAAAACTAAACAGTTTAGAAACTAAAATCGAGTGACTAACTCTATCAAACGCCTTAGAAAAATCCGTATACACAGTATCTACTTGAAGTCTATTATTGAAGGCAGACGTACAATATTCAGAAAAAACAGCAAGATTGGTGACGGTTGATCTACCAGCCATGAAGCCATGCTGGTTATTCGAAATACAGCGCTTTACTGCGAGATATAATTTCTATTTGATGATATATTCAAATAATTTTGATGTTGTAGAAAGTTTCGAAATAGGCCTATAGTTAGAAATATCACATTTATTACCACTTTTAAATACAGGTGTGATACTTGTAACCTTCCAGGCATCTATGAATTCACCACAACCTAAGGATTTATTAAAAATTGGCAAAAGTGGATAGGCCAAGGCCGAACATTTCTTGATAAGATGAGATGAAAACCCATCAACATCAACTTGCCAGGAGCTTTTGATTTTCTGAATGCCTTCACAAACATCATCAATGACAAGCGATAAAGACCCAAAATTAATAGCAGAGTTGACGTTACAAGTGTCAACCAATACATCCGAGGGAATACTAGAACAGGACTTTTTGGATTTCACATAACGCCAAAAAGCCTTTGGATTTAATTTGATTTCAATTTCGAACTTACGAACATAGTTTTGCTGAAGCGTTTTACTTAAAGACTTAAACTTTTTGGGGTAATGAAGATATTTGTATTTATATACTAAAGCTCCTGATACTTTAAACTTTTTAAAAAATTTATTTCTCGAATTCTTAAGCTTTTTTAATCTTTTTGTATGCCATGGAATTTTGTAGTGTTTCGCATTATTACGGGGTACATATCTATAGCAAATTTCATTAATCTTGGATTTAAAAGTGTCAAAACAATCCGAAACCTTAATTCCAGCAAAAATTGAGTCCCAATCTATCAAAGAAAATGCATTATTCACACTGTAGAAATTACAACTTTTAAAGCAAAAATTATTAGATTTATTATCGCCCCCAATACTTTTAAATCTGTAAGATTTTAGATTAATAATAAGCGGTATGTGATGATAGCCAGAACACGATTTATCATTAATAAAAATAATATCAAGAATTCTAGAGAGCTTGTTTGCAAAACTATTAATTTGAATAAGATTAAAACTTAAAAAATTATCTACTAAGTACAACTCCGGAAAGCTATTAATATTATTAGGGGTTAAACCATAATGATCGCCATGTGACCATTCAATATTAGGTAAGTTGAAGTCACCAAGAATACAAAAACTGTCATTATGATAATTAGAGACGAGAGCAGTTATATTGTCCACATGCACTTTGTAAAGACTATCTGGACTAGACGGAGGAATGTAAGAAGCACAGATGTAGATATTTGTGATACCATACACCAAGACGCAAAGTTGGTCCAAAAGTGAATCCATATTTACTAAACGCACGAATGATGAGCGTAGTCGCCTCTGAACAGCTATTAAAACTCCACCACCTCTTGAATATCCAGTTTTACTTGCATCACGGTCTTTCCGATAAACATTAAAAAGATTGTGGTCAAAATATTCGTTATCATTAAATTCCGCATTCAACCATGACTCAGTAAGAACGAAGACATCATAGTCCAGGTGAGCACTCATATTAAAAAGTGCCCTGGACTTAGTTCGGAGTCCAGATACATTTTGAAAGTATATTTTAAGCGAATTGATAAGAGGTTTATGCATAACGGAGTCAGTTACGGTTTTGGGAGTATAGCACCCTCGTTTTGAAAAAACTTAAACGGACGTACAGTAACATCAGCAGGCCAAATCGCTGAATTCAAGAGAGTCTCAAAATATATAGACGGTACTCCGATCTTGAAATTGATTCGCTTTAAAGTTTTTACAGCAACATCTTTTTTTACGAGCATATAACAGGAAATAAAATTACGATCAATAGACGCATGTTTCGAAACATATGTGACAACATTGTCAGAAGTGACCGAGTTCTTAAATGACGATAGATGTAGCCATTTTATCCTATGTGCATCCTCAAGTTCACTACTCGTATTACATCCAACAATACTCTTTGATTTCTTACTGGGGCGTTTGTCACCAAGAACATTGGCAGAAGTAGTATTATTTGAGGCAGAAAATACAGATGAGCCAGCAACATTAGCATAAGTCAAAGGCATAAAAGCTTCAGCATTAACATTAACAGTAGCGCCAACATCCGACGTAACATTGCTCAATCGGCAGCATACGCACAGCAGCGACAGTGTCACCTTTGTCATTCGGCACAACGGCATGAGGGCGATCAGTAACATTAGATCGATCAGTATCAGCAGAGCGAGAGCAGTTAGTAGCAGTATTAGCGGGGGCATGAGAATGTGATAACGCAGTCGTCACAGCAGCATGTGAGCACACAGCAGCGACAGTGTTACCTTTATCATTCGGCATCGCGGCAGGTAGGCGATCAGTAGCATTAGATCGATCATTATCAGCAGAGCGAGAGTAGTTAGTAGCAGTATTAGCAGGAGCCGAAGAATGTGATAATGCAATCGTCACCAGAGCGTGTGAGCGCATGGTAGTCTGATGCTTTGTTATTGTGTTTGCACGTTGCTTTTTCTTATGACAAACACAAGCAGTTACACACGCACGCAGGTCATTTACCTCAGCCGTAAGCAGCGCAAGGGCCGAGGAGATCTCTTTCGATTGGTTGAGCTGCATCGTTTTCAACTCCGCGCGTAAGTCTTCAGTTTTTGCTATCAGCAACTGTTTATCTGCCCGCAGCTCACTTATCACGGCAAACGCGCGATCATATTCAGATTTGAGAGCAGAAATTTCTACCAAAACAGTTTTTAGTGAAATTGCTGAACTCTCAATATTAGTATTGTCTGTTTCACCAAACTTTTTTGTTACAGCTGTCATAGGCAAGTCTTTGAGGGTTGACATATTTACGCTCGTACTAGTTGAAGTAGCCTTCGTTGCACTGATAGAAACTTCACTCATTATCTCACAAATTGAGGGAGGAGGGGAGCGAATAGACCTTCGGCGAATAACCGCACAACCCTTGCAAAAAAACTTATTATTAGAGCTGAGCAAGAACTCTAAATCAGCTGCTGAGACACTAGCACAGTCCAAATGAAATAGTTCATTGCATTTAGCACATTGAACTTTGGCTTGGTTGCGGTCAACCTTTTGCCCACATAAACAAGACATTTTGCATGTATTCGCACTTTATACTTTAATAGAGTCACTTTCTCGAGCACATCAAATTGTTTATTAAATTTCGATTAATAACAAGTATACATTTTGCATATGAAACACCAATATCGCGGAGCGCAAATAAAACACGTCCGTGATGGTACGCAAGCGAATGTTTTTTTTGTAATGTTTTTATATGTATGTATATACTTATATATACTCATTATACCTACTGCAGAACACTTTATTTAAAAGATCCCAAATAAAGTATATCCATATAATACATATGCATGTGTTACAGCTACATATGTATGTATGTATGTATGTACCTGCGTGTTTAATAAAATGCATTATACTGCAGAACCCCTTTTTCCTCATTTCTTGCGCAAGTGATTAGCGCTGCTAAGTTTTCTGTGGAAAAGAGTGAAAAGAGCCCAAATTAAGCAATCAAGGAAAATTTCTTGCGACCTATATATTTTTTTACATGCCAAACAATGTTTCAGGAATTATTATTTTTTGGAATATAGAAATTTCTGGCTCTCTGGGAATAACATACTTAGGTGGCTGTACAGTAGTTGATTTATAATTTGTAATAATCACTTGATATAATAATATGTATATAGATTTATTCTTAGCAACTGTTCTTAATAACCGTTATAATTTTTGCACTTGACAATAAATGCCCGTAAGCGCAAAACAACAACAACGAACAAAGCGAGAGGTAATGCGTAGTTGCTTTTGTACAACAACGAACAAAGCGAGAGATACTGCGCAGTTGCTTTTGTACACTTCTCTCTACCCAATTTTGATCACAGGGGTACGGGAGGGGAGTCAATGGCAAGAATAAAATGCTCAGTCGCGCGGTTGGTTCCCTACGCAGTAGTCGTGTGCCGATTTGAATAAATTTTGCTACAATATATTGTCAGTATATGCTTTAAAAAAATTCGTATAATTCGTATAAGGTAATTCAACCCAAAAATAAAAGTTTTTTTTTTCAATGTAAACAAAGTTCTTTTCAGAACTAAACATCAGTTATTTTCAGAACTAAACAACAGTTCTTTCCAGAACTAAATCCATTTTTTCAGTAAATAATATATTGTAACTTTTAACAATCCAAACAGCTTAGCGACTCGAGTAGTTCTTATAATTTTCCAATTAAATTTTTATAGCTATTAATTAAGCAAATAATTTAGTACAAAGTTGGCACAAAGGCAGTTTAATCTTTTTTCCATTTTATAATGCCCAAAAGATCTAGATCTCAACTTTCTAGAAGTTGTTCCCAGGCGAGGGTATCAAAAAGACGCCGTGATGGAGAACCTTCATCAGAAACTGAAAATCGTCTTGCAAGTCGAAGAGAATACGCATCGCAATCGCGTGCCTGAGAGTCGAGTATCGAGCGTTCGCAGAGGCTTGCTCAACAAAATTTAAGGACTCTCAAGTATGCGCGCGAGAGTCGAGTATCGAACGATCGCAGCGGCTTGCTGAATAAAATTTGAGAACCTCACAAGCAAATGCGCGAGAATCGATTACTGAACGATCGCAGCGGCTTGCTGAACAAAATTTCAGAACCTCCCAAGTACGCGCTCGAGAGTCGAGTACGGAGCGTGAGTAGCGGCTTGAAGAGCAAAATATTAGAAATATACAAGCTCGCACTAAAGAGTCGAGCTCTGAGCGTTCCTAACACCTTCATGATCAGAGAGGTCGTAATCAAGTTTTAGCTCATAGTAACAGATCGGCTTTCAGATACGATCCACAGATTGATTATGCTCAACAGTCTTCCGTCCAAATTGGAGCCATGAATAAGATCTGGTCTAAGTGTTCTGCCAAAAAATGGGCCGATGAACCGAATGGTATGTGCTGTGCTTCTGGAAAAGTCAATCTCCCCAATATGCAGGGGCCGCCACAGCTAATCAAAAATCTATTGACAAAGAATCATACACAATCTGTAAATTTTTTAAACAACATACGTAAGTACAATAGCCTTCTTCAAATTACGTCATTTGGCGCGAAAGAAATAAGAGAAGATAATTGTATGCCTACTTTTAAAATAGAGGGGCAAGTGTATCATCTAATAGGTAGCCTTCTACCATCATCAGGCCATAGATTACAATTCTTGCAAATCTATTTCATTTCAGACGCAGATCAGCTATCGTTACTGTTAAACATAGCTCCAATGCTAAAAATTGATTTAATTAACGAATTACAGACCGCACTGAATAGCAACAATATATACAAAAGATGTTTTAAACAAGACTTAGAACGTAACTCTTCAGATAATTTAAAGTTAATTATTCACTCCGAACGCCCACCACAAACAGCACACCCGGGTAGATATAATGCTCCAGCTGTAAACGAGGTAGCCGTCCTCTTGGCTGACGAAGAAAAAGGCCCAAGAGATATAGTGCTACATGGTAGAGACAGCCAACTTAGAAGGGTATCTGAGTTACACCGATCGTATGATCCTCTACAGTATCCCTTAATGTTCGTAATGGGAGAAGACGGTTATTATTTGACCATTCCTCAGCAAGGTACAGCGCGTAACAAAACTGTGACGTGCATGCAATTTTATGCATTTAGGTTGATGGTTAGAGCTAATTGTTTTAATCCATTACATTATTACAGAGATTTATTTAGTCAATATATTGTCGATATGATGGCAAAAATGATATCAGAAAGATTGAATTACATATGCCGTAATCAACAAAGACTAAGGGCTGACCAATACATTCATCTGAGAGACGCTTTAAATCAAGATGCAAATGTAGACCCATCAAATATCGGTCAACGCGTAATCTTGCCATCTTCATTCACAGGTTCTCCACGTTATCTGCATGAAAAACCCCAAGATGCGAGGACTTATGTCCGAAATTATGGGAGACCAGACTTTTTTGTCACTTTTACGTGTAACCCCGAGTGGCCTGAAATTACAGCGGAACTATTATCGGGTCAGCGGACTATCAATCGTCATAATTTCAAGAGTATTTCATTTAAAGATGAAGACATTCTTAAAATTATTCACGAAAGACGAAATATTCGGCAAAGTGAAATGTTATTTGGCTACAAAATAAATTGACATCAAATATCGTTTACAGGGAAGCTCTGACTCAATAAATTGATTTTCAGGAGCAGAGAAAGTAAAGTATATACAAGGTGGCGCAAAAGTAAACTTCCGATGTTCTTTGGCTGTAATTAAAAAAAAAAGTGAAAAACTTTGATTCTTCTTGTGGATTATTTTTATTTGGCCTTTTAATTTTTTTTACATCAAGTCGAGAATATGATTTCATGTAAATGGCCGCCGCCACAGTTGATTGTCATTTGAGCCCTTTTTATGGCATTTTCCATCACTGGCCAAAACTCACATTCTTGACGGATATTCTCTTTAAGAGCTGCAAGAGTCTGAGACTTGTTGACATAAACCCGCGACTTCAAAAAGCCCCACAAAAAGAAGTCTGGAGCGGTCAAATCAGGCGATCTTGCTGGCCAGTGCAAATCGCCAAAACGGGAGATTAGGCGCCCGGGAAATGCATCCTTCAGCATATCGGTTGTGGCACGTGCAGTGTGTGCCGTTGCACCGTCCTGTTGGAACCACATGTTTTCCAATCCCAATTCATCAAGTTGCGGCAAAAAGAACTCGTTGATCATTGCTCTGTAGCGCTCACCATTCACAGTAACCGTTTGGCCCGCGACGTCTTCGAAGAAAAAAGGTCCGATGACTCCTCCAGCGAAAACAGCACACCATACAGTGACTTTGAGCGGGTGTAATGGCTCTTCGTGGGTTACACGCGGATTTTCAGTGCCCCAGAAGCGTAAATTTTGCTTATTTACGTACCCGCTAAGATGGAAATGGGCCTCATCACTCATGATTATTTTTGATGAAAAATCATCTTCCTCTTGGTGGTGATTAAGGATGGCTTGAGCGTATGTTAGACGCGATTGGCGGTCAGCAGCTAACAGCTGATGCACCGTCTGGACTTTGTACGGAAACATCTTCAAATCTTGTACCAAAATTCGCTGTAAAGACCGTCGACTGATACCCATTTGCGTGGCACGTCGTCTGGTCGATGTCGACGGAGCTTCCATGACATCCTCGGCTACAGCAGCAATATTCTCTGCAGAACGGCTACTCCGGGGTCTGCCACGCCTGGCAGCATCTCGTGTTGTGCCAGTCTCTTCGAGGCGAGCGGCTGAACGTCGCAGTGTTTCACCAGTAGGCGTTGGACGGCCAGGAAATCTGCGACGAAATTCACGTTGTGCCAAAGTCACCGACCCATCATTGGTCAAATAAATAGTCAGCAATATTCCGCGTTCTGGAGCAGTGTAGCGTAACATTGTTTATTATGTTGCGCTAGCATGCGATAAGTTCTGGCTAGAAGGACTATTATATAAGTAAGGACGTTCAGTTCACGATGACATTTGTGCCGTATTTAAAAGCTTCCTTGTTGACAGAGAACTTCGTTTGGCGAAAAAGATGTACAACTGAAAGTTACCCCATAGTTGACAGAGAATTTCGTTTGGCAAAAAAGATGCATAACTGAAAGTTACCCCATTGCTGCTGATGTTCCCCAAGGCAGCGTTTTAGAGCCAGTCTTATATTTAATTTACACAAGTGTTCTGCCCACTCACTCAAATCGAGCAGCATCAACTTTTGCGGATGATACAGTTATACTTAGTGCGAACTCGTACCCAATCATAGCCGCTAATAGTACTTACCTGGGGGCTACGTTGCAGAGAAAACTCACCTGGAAAAACCACATCAAAAAAATACTAAATTAATTATTGGCCCTAAATCCAAATTAAGCTTAGAAAACAAAGAACTACTTTCTAAATTGCCGATACAACTATCTCGAACATATGGGATACAACTTTGGGGTTGAAAACTAACTTAGATAGAATTAAAAGGATGGAGTCTGAAACCCTAAGGGCAATATGCGGAGCCCCCTGGTATGCTAAAAACTCCAAAATTCAAAGCGACCTTATGATTAAAACGGTTATGGATGAGATAGAGATGATGCAAACAAATTACTCATTACGATTATATAATCATCTTGGAATAAGGAAATAAGCTTGCAAAAAATTAACTCAAACACAATTACTCTAGGCAATTAAGGTGAAATGATGTCACACACAGTCTTTCGAAAGACACAAGATTTTTGTAAAACAAATGTCTGTTCTGAAGACGAATTTAAAGGTTTGCGAAGGAGCAGGTCCTAGCTTTGTGTTGTTTTCATATAAGTACTAGTTTCTAAAAGTATGTGTATAAGTATATATGTATGTATAATAAAGTTGTAATTTAAACATTATGCTACTTTATAAAAAAAATTATTAAAATAGTCGCTGAATGCAGGGAAACTGAGGTAGACAAATTTTCAGGAATGCAAGTTTTAATTAAAATGGGTAAAACAAAAACTCCAGCTAGTTGAAAAAAAATAAAATATATAAATAAATTCCTAATTTGCTTTCACAAGCCCACCTTGGATTAACGGAATGGCAGTTGCGGACAAACCAACGCGGCTGAAATGGACAGCTTTTTATTTGCTTATAACGCGGCTGTAATGGACAAAGCTTTTTATTTGTATTGTGCATCATCAATAGAATACACTGCGGAACAAAATTTTGCGGTCGAAGATTTTTAAGTCGATTTAGGGTAATTTCCTCATCATCGTTGGTCTCCTTGACGTGGTGATGAGGCTTAAGTGTTGGCATGGTTGCTCCCCGCGGATTTCCATGACACCACGAACTAAGAGGGAAGCTCCATATATGAATCAATGTAGAACTCGAACTTGCGCTGCTTCTTATCTGGAGATTACCGCACCAACATCTCTCAATTCCGCATACCCTGCATCCCTCCTAGGATCTCCCAGCTCTCCTTCCTCCCTAGTCACTCCACCCCCTAAGCCAGGGTGTTAAGCGTCACCGTGCCCATTGGTCGGTTTGCAGCCAGGGGGTCTAAATTCCGGCTGTATTTTAACGGCGCCTCCCTGACACCGGGCCACCTCAGGGAGTATGTTTGGCCTTACCGCGGCAAGGGGCGCTGTCGTGGTGTACCACCCTTTTCCCCCTTTACTCTTTTAGACCACTGCGCTTGCCTCGTCGAGCAGGTGGTCGTACGACCAAGATGAATACTAAAAAACAAACACATACACATAAAACCCAATCTTCCCCATCTCGGGGTAAGACTATGCAGGCGCGAGCGCCTAGCACAATAATTTCTTCTTCCCCATCTCGGGGTAAGAATGCGCAGGAGCAAGCGCCTAACGCGCCGCTTCGCCCCGATAGGGGCTCTTCCGAGCTGGAGGTGGGTGTTGCACGCCGGCCCGTGACTATGGGTGTTATGACGGGGCCTAGCACCAGCAAAGCTGCGGGGATTGTGCTGGAGACGGCAGATCGTTCCGTGGCGGTAGGCAGTAGGCCTAATCTTGCGAAGGCAGGGGTCTCACGGCCTGGCCCGAGCGGATTAAGGCGGCAGGCAGCTACACACGATAATATGGAGGGTGTGGCAGCGATGAAAACTACGAACCACGCCCCTCTGAAGTTGGGGTCGGAGCGGCTCAAATTCGCTGACAAGCGAAAGGCCGCGAAGACGCTAAGGAGATACGACGGGGTCCCGTTGGAAACGCTGCCCCAGAGCGCGAAGGAAGCGGTGGAAAGGGCGAAAGCCCTGCTGCTTAACTTCCGGGTCACTGGGGCTTCAGTGGAAAACCGGGTGCCTTCGTCTAAACGACAGAGATCGGCGGAGGAAAAAACTTCGGCGACGAAGAGAATATGGCCGCACTCCTGGGTGGGCAGGCCCAGCTTTGCCGAGGTTGCGAAGGACAGGATCCCTATTGGGGTCCTGGACCGAGGCAACGAGCTCAGGTCCTTACCAAAGGACTAGTGGAGGTGCGTGAAGGCAGCTCTGGCGAACGTCATCTTTGACGTTCTGCTGGAGAACCCCGGAACCCCCCCGGCCTGTAAGGACGCTGGCTGGTACCAAGGCCATATTAAGGTGGTAGCCTGTGAGGACCAGAGATCGGTGGCGCTGTATAAGGCCGCCGTTGTAAAGGTGGGCCCTGTCTACCCAGGGGCTAAGTTGGAGGTGGTGGACTGGAAGGACATTCCAGTTAGACCACGGGCGAGGGTATGGGTTCCGGTGACACCATCGGCACCTGATAGCATCCTTAAGATGCTCCAGGTGATGAACCCGGAGGGTCGTCCGAGTCGAGGACGCGGAAGGCCCTTCTAGAAAAGTGGTATTATCCCTTAACAAGGAGTCCATTGGGCTTCTAAAGAAAAGGCAAGGCCGCGTTTCATAGGGCCTCGATGAGGTCACCATCAAAATGTACCGCGGGGACGCTCAGCGTGCCTCTGGGGCGGGTGAAGCAATGGACGTGGACATTGAGGCACCCGAACCGGAGCCGGAACTGGAACTCTCCGACGCTGAAGGCAGCGTCTCCTCCCAGACAAACCTTGCACCAACAATGCATAAGATGTTTGCAGGAGGAGTTGCTTCTCAGTGACGGGGAGGGTGATGCTGACGTCACCGTCGTAGCTGGAGGCGAGGAAGCGGTTGTCTCGTATGAGGGTGCTGCAAATAAACCTCCATCGCTCTAAAGCAGCCTCAGCTGCTCTCCTAGGTCGCCTAAGCAAAGGCGACATTACTGTGGTGCTCATTCAGGAACCTTGGGTTTGCAACTCAAGGGTATGTGGGTTGAGTGCCACCGGTTTGAAGCTCTTCGTGGAGCGCGGTGAAGGTAAAATTAGAGCCTGCATTCTGGCTAAAGCAGATTTAAATATCTTTCTTTTACCTAATTACAGTGATGGCGACGTCACGGCAATTCTCGCGGAAATAGGGGGTATGTCGATCGTGCTGGCATCGACTTACAGGGCGTACGAAGCCGAGTACCCTCCTCCCTCTATGGTTCGGAACTTGGTGTCCAAGTATGAGAGCGGACACATGTTGGTCGGCAGCGACGCAAATGCTCACCATGTCAATTGGGGGAGCACGGACATCAATGATCGAGGTGAGTTACTTTTCAACTACCTTCTAACTGCTAACCTACTTATATGCAACAAAGGTAGGGATCCCACCTTCATTACTAGCAATCGTAAAGAAGTTTTAGATATAACTCTATGCATTGATAGTCTATCTGAATTGATCGAGAGTTGGAGGGTTCTAGATGAACACTCCTTCTCTGATCATCGTTATATTGAAATCGTATTGAACTTTTCTATTACCAGCCCAAAGGTGCGAAAAAACCTAAAAAACACAGATTGGTGCTCTTACAAAATGTTATTTGAGGATAGGCTAAACAGCGAACCTCTTATTGAACCTAATTGTATCGGGGATCTAGAGAACATGGTGGACGTTTTTACGCTGACCTGCTCAAATGCCCTAAATCAGGCTTGCCCTGAACCAAAACAGTGGGGCAAACGTAACCCCCATTGGTGGTCACGCGAGTTGGACTCACTACGAAAATCTTGTAGGAAAAACTTCAACAAAGCCAAGAGACTTAGTCTCGAGCTGGTATGGCTAGAGTACAAAAAGTCTCTTCAGACCTATAAAAAAGCTTTAAGGGTGGCAAAGAGATCCTCGTGGAGAAACTTCTGCGGCGGCATCGAGGGTGTTTCCGAGACAGCCAGGCTAAGGAAGATTCTCTCAGGATCCCCTAACCCGATAGGTTTCTTGCAAAAGCAAGACGGTTCCTGGACCTCAACGGGAAAGGAAACCCTTGAATTGTTATTAGATACCCATTTCCCTGGTAGTACAACTGCGAAGGAAGGAACTCCTCCGCTCATCTCCTCCAACCCCGTTAACATACCGGTTTCGGAAGAAAAGGTTAAATGGGCTATGCAAAGCTTTAAACCATACAAATCTACTGGGCCGGATGGGATAATACCTGCCCAGCTAATTAAGACACTGGAGCTGTCTGCAAAATGGCTCTCTACTATTTTCAGGGCCTGTTTCAAACTAAATCACATACCGTTGGCATGGAGAAATGTCACGGCTGTCTTTATTCCTAAAGCCGGTAAGGCCTCACACACTAATCCAAAGGATCTTAGGCCTATCAGTCTATCATCCTTTGCTCTTAAGGCACTTGAAAGGATTATTAGTAGCTACCTGTCCGATACCATCGACAGTCGACTACTGTCTAATGACCAACATGCCTACCGCAAAGGCAAATCTACTGAGACTGCACTCCATAGCTTGGTCGGCTATATTGAGAAGTCTCTCAGCGTTAAGGAATTCTGTCTTGTAGCCTTCCTGGATATTGAAGGCGCCTTTAATAACGTATTTCCAGAAGCTATAACTGGCGCCGTTAGGGATCTAGGCGTTGAACACTCACTGGTTGACTTTATCGGCCAGCTACTCTGTTGCAGAGTAGTAAGGGCTAAGCTGGGTGCGAGCGAATTGTCACGGCACGTGTCGAGGGGGACGCCACAAGGAGGCGTCCTATCCCCACTCCTATGGAACCTCACCGTAAATACGCTACTGCGAGATACGGCATGGGGTGGCGCAAAAGTCGTCGCATACGCTGATGACGTCGCGATTGCAATCAGGGGAAAGTTTCCGCAGACATTATGCGAGCTGATGCAACGAGCGCTTCGGGAGGTATCCAAGTGGTCCACCCACTGCGGGCTCAGGGTCAGCTCAAGTAAGGTGGAACTTGTACTTTTCACGAGAAAGTATAAAGTGCCTTCTGTGACTCCACCGGTACTAAACGGTACCCGGTTAAGTCTTTCTACAAGTGCCAAATTTCTAGGCGTTATTTTAGATAGGAAGTTGAGCTGGAAGGAGAATCTAGTTCAACGTCATGAGAAGGCTTCTGTAGCCCTCTACACATGTAAGAGAGCCATAGGCAAGAAAAGGGGTCTAAATCCCCGGATCTGTCGATGGATTTCCACAGCGGTCGTCAGACCAATACTCCTATATGGGGTGATCGTGTGGTGGCCTGCATTAGAAAAAGAGGTTAACCTTAGACTACTCATCAAGGTGCAAAGATCTAGTATGATCTGCATAAGTGGGGCGCTCAGAACCACGCCAAATTAGGCTTTGAACGCCATTTTAGACCTCCTTCCTTTAGATTTGGTCGGACAACAGACGGCAGCGATGACTGCTTTGCGACTAAGAGAGACATCCCAGTGGCACCCTGAATGCCAAGGGCACTCTAGTATTTTGAACAAGTTCTGCTCTATTCCGAGCAGCACGGACCGGTGTGCTTGGACATCGGTAAATTAAAGTAACTTTATTACACGAATTCCAAGCAGGGAGGAGAGGAAACCTGAGTTTCATACTCCACCTGATAGCATTGTCATCTATACAGATGGCTCGAAACTCGATAATCAGGTAGGAGGGGGCGTTTTCTCACGAAACCCTCTCCTGCAAATTTCCTTTGGGTTACCAGATCACTGCAGCGTCTTCCAGGCTGAGGTCTCAGCTATCATGGAAGCGGTGAAGAAGTTAGGGACCGGGATTATAGAAAGAGACATCTTCATTTTTAGTGACAGCCAGGATGCAATCAGAGCTCTGAGCTCTTTCACGTTTAACTCGAATATCGCGCTGGACTGCTGCCGATCTCTACAGGAGATGGCCAAGAAGAACAGACTGCACCTCATTTGGGTCCCTGGTCACCGGGACATAGAGGAAAACTGCATGGCAGACGAACTTGCAAGACAAGGTACGGCCAAGCAGATTCTTCAGGATAAAGAAGGCATTGGTATGCCATTTGCCACTTGCAAACTGCTACTCAGAGATTGTACATATAAACAAGCTGACAATAGATGGAGGCAAAATACGACCTGTCGAAACTCAAGGCAGACGTGGCCTAAATGGGATCGGAAACGGTCGCGCAGCGTTCTCTCTCTAAGGGAAAACATTTTCAACGTCATCAGGGCTCTGACAGGGCACTGTCTGATAGGTATACATGCTGAAAGGTTGGGAGTGCCCTTCCGAAGATGCTGTAGGAGCTGCAAGAATAACGAGGAGGAGGAAACGATCTTGCATTTACTGTGTAGGTGTCCTGCACTGTGTAAAAGCAGAATGCGATATCTGGGATCACCGTTTCTGGTTGACCTTAGTAAGGTTTCAAGCACCGACGTAAATTGTCTGTTGAAGTTCATCAATGAGGCAAACTGGTTTGATAAGGGGTAATTTTCTTTTGGATGGTACAAAACTTTTCTTTGTGGTAACACAATGGACCTAATATTGGCCTAAGTGAGCCGCTGAAGGCGGCTGCCACTCCAACCTAACCTAACCTAGGGTAATTTGGGGGCGTTGATTACGAAAATGATATCAGTTTTACCGAATTGGCTCTAGTTTTTCAGATAAAGACTTTTAAATATTTCACGAAAAACCCTAATTAAAAATACCAATATGGATTTAAATTGAATTTTTAATGCGCGCCTGTATAAAAATAATAAAAGATTTTATTATTTTCATTAATTTTAAAAAAATTACAAAAAAACTTTTTCTGTAGGACCTCCTATGATGTCGTTGCTCAGGACAATCCCGTATTAAGTTCCAGCAGTAGTCTGCCATCATGTGGTCGTCCCATCGACCTTGGTATCTTTCTTTCATTATTTTTATGTCCTGGTGGAATCGTTCACCTTGTTCCTCACTGTAATCGCCTAGTTTGTCCGGGAATTTGTCCAAATGACTATGTAAATAATGTAATTTAATACTCATTTTAGCTCCTAGTTTGCGAAAATTGAGAAGCATATCAGCAACTAGTTTTGTATAGTCTGGTGATTTTTGATTTCCCAAAAAATTTTTGACTACATTAACAAAGCTTAGCCAGGCTTCAGGTTCAATTTACGACATATGGTTTAAGAATTCAGTGCCTTTTAGAAGGGTACGAATTTGAGGACCATCGAAGATTCCTGCTTTTAATTTTTCCATACTAAGGACTGGAAATATTTTGCAAACATATTCGAAACAGTCACCTGTCTTATCAAGGGCTTTGATGAACTGTTTCGTTAGCCCAAGCTTGATGTGAAGTGGTGGAAGAATGATTTTTTCTCGGCTTATCAGTTGGTCATGAACCACATTTGCTGTTCCTACCTCCATATTTTTAGTCAGCGGCCAGTCCTTTCTAATCCAATGTTCATTTCTTGCACGACTCTCCCATAAACATATTAAACAGGGGTATTTAATATACCCACTTTGTTGGCCCATTTACAAGTCACGCGGTCGATAACGTGCAGCGGCTGGCAGGGACTGTTAGAGTTTTCAGGTATTTAGGCGAAGTCGTCGAATTAATGTTTAGTTGTATTAACTCACCCGACTTAACTGCAAGGGAAATAAAATATTTCAACCAACGAACTACTCGTTTTAATAATTTAAATAACAAAACTTATTGAGGAATAATGAAATTAATACAACTGGAACTGGGTCATATAATTCTTTTTCATTAATTTCTTAAGTTTCGTTTATCTCAAGAACTAGAGCCAATCCAAAAAAAGTAAAAACACATTTCGTAAGCCTGCTACTAATGGTAATAAAAACTATTAACAAAATCATGACCGCAGGTTTTTTTTAAATTTTGTTCCGCAGTGATATAGATGATTATGCATTTTTAAGCTGCAAACTAAGCCTGTTCCATAACTATAACCAGAAAAGCTTTTCATAGTGTATGTTGAAAGGAGAGCTTTTGATAAAAGATGTGTGTGCCAGAATACTAAGCCTTTCAAAAGGAGCTTAATGTATTTTAGCTTTAAGAACTTGAAAATTGTTGTTAGTTTCTCGTAAAGACGATACAATAATAATTTTGGAAAAAGGTTAGAAATCTAAAGGAAAAACAAATCAACTATAAGCCTAATCGAAGCATTTAAGCGAATTATTTTGTATAGGAATAATTAATTTTTAATGACATCAAATAAATCGCAATTTGCGACACTTTAATAAATTGTCCTGTTATTTTCGGTATCTGATCACGGGTTTTCTGCTACAGCGGAAAGAGTAGAAGGGGATTATAAGTTTATTTTAGAATCAAATATACTGTATTCCATAAGAAAGAAAGCAATTGGTCCGTATTAATTAAACAAAGTTGGCAAAAGTGAATGAAATTCAGATTCATAAAACAAAATATATATGTATGCATGTATGTTATTGTATTTCTTGGAAGAGGGAGATATATAAAAATAGGTTTTCAGTACATCCTGAGCAATATGTGTTTAACGAATTCTTGAATACTTGAATAAAGAATTATATTTTCCCGAAAGTTCGAGATTAGCATGTTGGGTTTGTTTTTCAAAGTTGCTCCAAAAGCGGGCGAGTTCCAAATTATTGCAGTGTCCGTCTGATGCCTCTATGCAGTAATATTAAGCTCTGTTACACTTACTTTCTCAATTTCTTGTGTAGTTCCATCAGATTCTGTAACTATATCATTCTCGTAATCAGGGAGTAAGTATCGTCGCTATCCGCTAATCTTCGGAAGTATCACTTGAATCGCCCGTTTATTTGAAATCCATATATTCAAACCTTATTTTACTTAAAAGGTATAACCGCGCAGACTCCAATTCAGTACTGACCAATTTCATCCGAGTGTGATCACTGGCGACGTACCGCTAAAAAAAAAACTGTAAATGTTCACCGGTGAGCACTGTAGTAAAACCAAGTAGTTTTTTGATGTGATCACCGGTGATACACTAGCATATAGAGAATGGCACTTGCGTTGATGCTTTGGCATCCAACATATTAAGTGTATACCAACAGCAATTAAACAATCTGTAAGCGGTTTTTAGAACATGTGCGGTTAAACGAAATTTCATCTTTATAAATACTTGAATCGTTAATTTAGAAGTTTTTTTAGTTATAGTTTTATTTAATGCCACCGCTTCCAGAAGCGTAATACACTTATTTATAACAGTCACCCTTTTTGTGGTTGAAGGAAGCCGCTACAAGCCGCTCTAACACTACCTTGCAGATCCGAACGGTATGTAATATCATCAGAAAAAAGAAACGATTATATACGGTACATGTACTTATGTAAATGCTATTTAATTAAGCCTGGAAACACCTTAAGAATTTGGTGCATTATATCTGAAACATGAATTCTTACATAATTTATTTTTTATTTCAGAATTAACATTTGTGATTATTTAAGAAAGTATTCCTCTTCGTGACGCCAAGAAACCCTTCATTTTGATACAAATTGTTCATGCCTATTGGTGTATAATTGGGATCTGGTATATTTCCAAGTGCCCCAACGCTTACAAAGTTAGATGGTTTAAATACAGTGGTTGTGGTAAGTCTCTGATTGATTGCGTCATTTTTAGTTCCTCCGTTAAAGTTGCCCTCAAAATATGAAGATTTGCTTAGCAAACTAGAAGTATTCTTCTCTGAATTTTGCCAATGACTGTTTCGAGAATTGGTACCCAGGCAATACTTATCTGGGATGTACATTCCTTGATTTTGGTCACAGTATGTTTTTTGATTAAGAGAGTTGCTACTAAGATCAGTTTGGCTATTATTTTTCTGCATAGATAACAGTTCCATTAGAGTTTCAGATAGCGACTTTTGAGTAGAAGAGAATGTATTAGCTCTAGTATTTTGTACAGCGTCAGATATTTTCAAAAATACCGGTTTTTCCACTTTATTGGATAAAGGTGGTTGTATGTTACGCCATCCCATTTTATCGGCATATTTAATTAAATCAGTAGTAAATTGTATGACATGATTAAATCCCTGTAATTTTGTTCTATCGAGTAATCCTGCAAATAATATTCCCTTCAACTTCTCTACTGCTGTTTCCAAAAGGGTGCAATTATCAAAGTTCAATATTTTTTGTTCCAACTCAAAATTAGTAGAACAATTTTTCTCTGATATTAAAGCTTTAGAAAGTAAATCCATTATCTTAGTTCCTAAGCTACCAAGATAATCTTCTAAAGCAGTTAGAAGTCGGAGTACATGAATAACGGTAGGTTTACCATCAGCCATTGTATTTTCACTTTCTAGGTAAAAAGAACGTGTAGTATGCGATACGGCATCCGAAGCCGACTTTTGAATTTCAATCCCATAAGCATTATTGTGCTTTATAATTTGCTGAAAAGTGTTTAATGAGTTGTTAGTTTTATTTTCTGATAACCGGTTTCGTACTTCCATTTTTGAATCAGTTATTTCTTTCTCAAAAAGTTCCTCCAGACGATTTTTGAAGTATTTAACCCACTCGGGTTGGTAATTATGCGATCTGTGATCAAATCCTTGCGAAATAAGTTGTTCCTTACGGCGACGCCAAAATCCATTCCATTCTTCGTCGTAAAGAGGATGACTTTCAGGATTTTTCCGGTACTCTTTATACATGCGTTCAATTTCATAAGTCGCGACCGCTACTTCATTTCGATGAATTGAAGCTAAATGTTGCTGAGAATATTTAGTTTTCTTTGATACAAGATTCTTTGGCGATCGGGAACGTGAAAGAGGTTTAATGCATTTTTTGTTGAAGATTGGTGATGGTGAGCGCTTTCTTTTGCGAATATCAAATCTTTCACCATTTCGTTTGTTTGGATCATGACATCGTTGGTTTAAATAAAGTTTTTGTCCAGGATTTTCAGCGAACCTAGCATAATTATTAGTTTGAGCAACGTATTCTGTATGCTCAGTAATTATCTGTGTAATTTCTTTGCCACTAATAACGTTTGTGAATGATGGTCCATGTTGCTGTGAAGCGTTAGGATAGCTGTATATATGTGCTATCAGATACGTTCTCATTTTGGTAAATGTAGATAATAATACCACAAAAGGTGTACTGCGTCCATGATGCTGCTCAATTGCAGTAGCAATCTTTGACAAAATATAGTTCATTGCATTGAAATAATCAATGTACTTAACATGACCAATTATGTTTTTAAACTTTTCTATGGTATTGGGATAATGTAACTCGCAATATTTGAGCCTATGGTTATATCCTGTAATATGTCCTTGCATGCGATTTTCATTTAGTACGATTTCACAAAGGCAGCATTCAAACATTGGATACTTATCTGTTGATGTTTTCAATATTTTAATGACATATTCTACTCCTATAAGGCCCTCCACATTTTTATTATGCACTTGCAGTTTTTCTTTTATATTTTTAATTTTATCTGCAACCGAAGTAGGTAAACCAGATTTTAGGTTTTGTTCGTGTGCATTTGGGGTATTTTCCAACTTCTTGTCTTCTACCTTCATCGCTTGTTTCTCGGTTGATCTTTCAACATCATTAGTCTTGTCAGTTTCATTCAATTTTGCAAGTAATTGGTTTTTACAATTCTGTGTCGCTGTTTTGTTTATATTAATGGAAATTTTTTCGCCGTAGCCCAAAATACAGTTCTTAGTGAGATACTTATAACTTGAACAGCGAACACCTAAGCATGTTATTTGAGCTCGTTTATGTGCCAACCCTTTGAAATGGCTGTCTACAGTTATAATTCCAAAACAGAACTTTGAGCATAAAGCACAGTAGAACTTTGTGTTTGCAGTTTTGTTAACGGTTACCATACGAATCCACTTCCCCTTTTCTACGCTGAATTCGATATTTAAAATATCTGCTAGGGGCAATTTAACATCTACCAATAGGTCCTCGGGTTTAGTAACATCTTTTACTAAAATCATATTTGTGAAATTCTCGCTATCGGTAAAAGAACTTAATCTGGCCTCAAATTCTCGAATACATCGAGCAATTATTTTTGATTTCACCAGAGTTGACCGCTCTTGATCCGAAATAGTTTTATTGGTTTGCCTGTTCGCAACCTCAATGTCATTTTCAGAAACATTTTCACCACTTGCAGCTTTTTCACAATCCTTATTATATGTATAATAAGGGTGATAAAATTGTTCAACGTTTTTCAATGCCTGCTCATGGTAGTTCCCCTTTATGTGATCGCTAAACTTGTGACATTCCACAGGTTGTTCGCAAGCAATACATCTTAGTGAACTAAGCTGGTTTTCCTTTTTAAATGAGGCTTTGAATAAAAAGTCCCAAGCACCATTTACTTTTATTTGTGTCATCAGAAGTTCCTGTAACTCAAGATGCGCTATGTAGTTCAGAAACTCATTGTTATTAAGCCGGGGCAGTTGAGGGATATCCGCTTTCGCCATTTCTGATTTGTATCCGCTTTTATCTGCTAAAATTTTAATACGGTAGTAGAAGTAAGTCAAATATGCGCGATTGTGATGTTAAATATGGACAATTTTAGTTTTTACTAAAATGGCAAAAGAAATAAATTTTAATATTAGGTTTTATATTCAAATATATTTGCTGCATTTTCAAATAGATATGTACTAAAAATTTATAATTAAATAAATGGTAATATAGTTCGCATGTGAATAAAACTTTCCCACCTAAATAATAATGGTTCTAAGAAAAAGTATTATATAATTTATTTCGAAAATTGTATTTAATCCACATGTTTACCGAACCAAAAAAATTTAATATTTTACATCTTTACTAGGGCAAAAATAATTATAACTACAGCAACAGGAAATTCACATATGAAACACATGCAAAATGTTTACATAATCGCCATTGATTCCAATGCATTCCTTAGATCCATTCCTAGAACAGTCCTCAAAATCTGGATATTTAAGCTTATCAAATCCAACATTAACGGCAGCATTTATCTCCGCGTTGCTGTTAAATACCTTTCCCCGCAGTTTTGTTTTAGTTCTTGGAAATAACCAGACATCACAAGGTGCTAGGTCCCGGGAATATGGTGCTAGTCGTATTTCTTCGATTACAAACATCGCCTTAACTTACTTTTTACTTAATTCGCGCTATAACCGCTTAAGCAATCTTGGAGGAACTTCTACAATTTGTGGTGTGGGCCTTGATGTTTTAACACAAAATAAGGGCCCTATAACTTTATGCCGACTCCAAATGGCTGGACATGTATTTGGTACGTCAGGATTGATTCTGGATATGTAGAAGTTGAGTATATTACAACATCCAGATCTTAGTTGGGACAACATCAGTATTGATTTCACTCCCATCCCAACGGTTAACCACCCGAGGATCCTGGGAGTGACTTTCGACAGAGACAAAGAAACGTTGTTGGCAACATATAAGCCGTTAGATCGGAAGGTTGTAAACTATGCTGCTCCAATCTGGACACCGGAGACCAGTAGGACTCAGTCAAGGACAGTAACGGGATGTCTTCCAATGTCGGCTGAGGCACACCTCCACCAGCAGTCATGCACGCTCCTAGTTAAGGAGCAGTTCCTGCTTGGATGTCACCGTACGGGGCACACGAACAGGAACTTGCAAATGGCCGAACCGTCTCCCATGGACGTCAGGGGACATCTCCGCGAACTCAAGGATGAGATCCAGTCGTTCAACAGCCAACCACTGGATCCGGTGGTGTACTGACAGGCTCCGAACAGCATTCACCAAGAGTCAATTGCCACCTTTGTCAACTGTCGCCCTGTGAATGCTGATTTTGGAGTCGAACTGCCACCCATAGCAGACGAAGCGCTTCAGCTGCTTCGAGAATATTGTAGTAGGCTCAGCTCCTACTTATCCAGGCTCGACCCCGACATCGTAAATGAATGTCCGGCTTGTGGAGAATCCCTGCACGATACCAACCACCTATTCACATGCCCCAAAAAACCCACTCATCTAACCCTCCTCTCCTTATGATCCAACCCTATCGAAACAGCACGTTTCCTGGGCCTTCCTTTAGATGAGTTTGAAGATAACGACTATGGCTAAGCTAATCTGGCAGGATGTAGCTAGCCCTATAACAACAGCAAGGAACTGCCTGAAGAGCATTTGGAGCACACTTCCCTCTTTGTGTAAATGTGCCTCAGGTGACATCAGAAGACATCCCGTCACCGTTCGAAGCGCAGCGTTCCGGCAGGTCTGAAGCTTCCCCCAATATGTCAAGTTCCTGACGACCATACCGCCTTGTATGCTGCCAAAAACGCTTCTTTTTCTTTGTCACAAGTGCTGCAAGCAAGCGACGTGAGGGCTTTGTTGCGGGTCTGTACTTTATTGGCGATTGTGGTAGTGTGTGCAGAGAAGATCATCCTGTCAAATGCGACCCCCAATATCCTATGATAATTAACCGTTGGAACGAGGGTGCCATCGACATGGATGTCGAGGTTCAGTATGCACTCTTTTGTCTAGATGGTAAATAGGGTCGCCGATGACTTAGCAGGAGACAATGTCTATCTGTGAAGAAACGGACAAACTCGGTGCCGTTAACTTTCGAACACAGGGCATCAATTACATTGCCGATGGCCATTATCGAACAATCATCGGCATACGAGACTATGGTAACTCTCTCTTGGATATACATATACTGGATAAACAAGAGTGGAGACAGGACGTCACGGACGGAGTAGGGCCTCAAGCAGTGGGAAAGGCAGTATGAATTGTCGCCTGAAATAGCTCGCGCATCTCTTCGGGTCCGACGGAGCATGATCTCCAAATAAAATTTCCACTCGCTTATGCTTCGTCGGTTACAGGACCTTAGTCGCTCCTGCCAATTGTACCGCCTATGTTGGTCTATCAATCTCCAAATCGCCAGGTTTAAGTTCTTGGTATGGGGATTACGGGGATCGAAGTGGATTTCATGAATCCTCCCGGCCGGGATGAAGCGCGCTGAAGCAGTCGTGACCACCTTGCGGAACATTTAATTGATGGGTGTGGGAAGAGCACTAAAGTCATTCTCAGTAAACTCAGCGAACCTGAGCCAATATGTTTTTTAAAGATGATAAAGAGCCGTTTATCTTGGATCGCAGCTATCGATATGTTATGCCGACGCATGTAGTCGGTCATTTCTGCGATCTTGCCCTAAAGTCAATTCCAGTTCAGTTGAAGGAGTCTCATCTACCTCGGTAGAGTCGTCGCAGGGGGGTATGAAGAAAGGATTATGTTGTCCACCGGGTCCCTGCTGCTGGTTTTGGATGGCACCGCCATTACGGACGTGTGCAACTGCAGAACTGTATAGCAAGGAGCCAGGTGGTCACCCGACCACTCACGCGTGGTGAACAAGCTCGAACATATCCGAAAGTTCCGCCAGCCTTTGCATGAATGAGACCTGACTGTTGTCACATTTCTATATATTCTCGCCTGACACACGGGACGGATAGTGTAGGGTACCAGGAGCTGCTAGTTTGTCCACACACGAGAGACGGAACAGGATAGAGAAGGGAGCGTCCATGTTGTTGTCGCGTGCTCCTTTGAACCGTGGAGGCTCATATGGTGCTGGTAGGAACCGGTGCACTAGGTGCGGCTATGAGAGCCGTAGAGGCTGTATGCGCCGATGGGCGCGAACAACATGGGGTCCCAAAATTTGTGGACCCCTCTTTATGTATCCGTATACCTGAGCAGTCGTTTGAATTGGTGTTTGCTTTCCCAGTCGTACCATTCGTCAATAAAAACGCCTTTACTAAAGTTGTTCGACTGTCCACTTCCGAATTTATGTATGAAAATTTAGCAAAATACACTCGATCCTCTTTTAAAATTCAACAATCGCCTATTGAGGCAATTGGGGATCTTCTTCAACTTTGAACTCCACCATAGCTATGGCGTCATAAATGCAAGATGTTGGTCGCCCTTCTCAGGGCACGCCCTCTACAGAAAAATATCAGATCTGAAATCCCCGGAGCCACTTGGAAATAGTCTGTAGAGACGGTTAGGTGGATAGGATCTTGGTCTTCTCTTCCCACGGCTGCTGTCGATTCTTTTCTAATATGTCGATAATTCAATTTCTTTTACAAGTAATGCCACACATGCTTCTCGACGACATTTAACCGGGTTTCAGGTACAGGGGTTTTCAATAGGTACGCTACACAATTTGTTTTAAATAAAACAAAAACGGTTTGGGATAGGAATTAAATTTTTTATTCCTGTGAAAGTACATTCGATGCCATTATGTATGGAACTCGACTTCTTTTGAATGGGCACCACGGGCACGCTTGCAGAAGTCCAGACGCTGAACCCAATTTTCGACGGTTTTCAAGCATAAATCGGCCGATACTGCTGCAATTTCACGTTCGATATTCGTTCATCAATCGTCGTTGGCTTGTTGGCATAGACCATAGACTTGACGTAGCCCCACAGGAAATAGATAACACGTTCACCGAACTTGGTTTTCAGTAAATCGATTGTGACATTCGCTGTGTGGCTTGTGGCGCCGTCCTGTTGGAACCACATATTGTCCAAGTCTATATCATCCAATTCGGACCAAAAATATTCGGTTATCATTGAGCGGTAGCGAATCCCATTCACAGTATCGTGCCGGTATTGATCATCACGGAAGAAGTACGGCCCAATGACGCCGCCGGCCCATAAACCGCAGCAAACCGTAATTTTTTCGGGATGCAATGTTGACTCGTGGAGTACGGGTGGATTGCTGCCTGTCTAATAATGCATATTTTGCTTATTCACGCAGCGATTCAGCCAGAAATGACGACGACCATAAATTGGGCGTAGCGCTCTTAAAGTTGAGGCCATTGACTCCGAATTTCGGTAGTAAATTTAAATAATTTCGACTCGTTGTTGGATCGTATATCTTTCCATGATGAAATGGCAAACCTTACTGAAAAGAAATATCGAAAGAGAGGGAAAAAATATGGCGTCGTTTGCTGTCACTATCGGTCTACTTTTGTTGCGTCCCTATTGAAAAACCCGTTACATGAAGAGAGTTGTGCAACAGTCAGCTGATAAAATGCAAAATCTTACTCAACACCCAACTGTCCAGCAGCAGATATCCCGCGCCATTCCATTACCGAACCCATGTCATGCTTTACAGTTAGACTAATATTAATTTATTTCAGCTTTTATAAAGCAGAATATATATATATATACATATATATATTTAAATGGAATATTTTAAAATTGATTTCGTCTGGGTTCGAAGCATTTTTCCAGTAGAAAATGTCTTTTAATAATGCCTTTTCGCAAAGCTGATTATTTTTTATAGTTGGTCTTTCTAACAAAAGGTTTTCTCCAAGCCACTATTCCATTATAGATATGTTTCCACATGACATTCCTGACGGTTTCTGGATCCGCTTCTCCCCTAAATAGTTTTCTGCTAAGAATTCCAACTTTGGCATACTGATATGAAGAATTTACTGGATTTACCAACCCGCGTTCGTAGAACTCGAAAAAAGTTTGTGTTACTGAGTTCAGGTTCGTTAACCAGTTTGTCGCTGTTTTGTGCCTTTTTATTACAATAAAAACTGTTGATAGATAGATATTCCCGGTTTTGGCAACCGTATTATACTTCAACCGAGTTTGATTACCAACCTATTTCACTTAATTATAGTAATTTGGCGCTTATGTACATCATAGCTTGATGATTTGCCGAACTTCTCTTACAATAGCTTTGTTCTCTTATTATTTCGTAAAACACTATCCAGTAATTTGCAAGCAAGGAAATTTTAGAGCATAAGCAAAATTTGCCATCATTAAGAGAAACATGCAAAAAACAAGCACGAAAACATAAAACTAACAAGTATCTGGAAGTTTTTGGTACAGCTGATTTCAGTTTGGCGCCAAGTTTAACAAATACAAACTTGAAATAAAGAAATAGCTCAAAAAATCATGGTTTATGTCTCACAATTGCTAATTGTAGCCAATTCATAATTTAGTGTACCTTTATTTATTAACTCACTTTTTCCATTTTTCACCGTTCCTAATGAAAATAGTTAACTTATGGGGTAGGCCGATCTAAACAGGGTTAGATCGCCGAAACAACAGTCCTTGGCCGGGTGAAACCCGGGTCATTCCGGTACGTAGAACCGACTGACGGGCACCTGCTTGCCGTGGAACTGCCCCCCAGGCACATTAGAACACATCTACTAGAACTAAAGGACGAGATCCAGCCACTCATCACACAACCGCTGGATCCGGAGGCGTACCGGCGGGTCCTAAGCAACATCCACAGAGACACAGTCACGAACATCATTGACTCCCGCCAGGCAAATGCAGTCATCGGAGCCCAACCACCACCTGTAGCAGATGAGGAGTCCCTGCTGCCCCGCGAGTCCCGCGTCACTCTGGCACAACTACGATCTGGATACTGTAGCAGGCTCAACTCCTACTTATCCAGAATCAACCCCGACATACCCAACACATGTCCGGCATGTGGAGATTCTCCGCACGACACCAACCACCTATTCACATGCCCTCTCAAACCCACTCATCTAACCCCCCTCTCCCTCTGGTCCAACCCTGTCGAAACTGCACGTTTCCTGGGCCTCCCCCTAGATGAGTTTGACGACAACGACCATGGGTGAATCCGCTCTTCACGGGGCGCGACTAGCCGCTACAACAACAACAGCAAAATAGTTAACAATTTTAAGAACTGTTTTCCACTTGTGATCAACTGATTAATTGCAATCAGCTGTTTATCTTACTGGTAACTTCTTGCTAGTAGAAATTTATGCAGTAAAACTTGCAAGTCCAATTGTCATTTTCGCACTAACAGTTGCTGTTTGGTGGTTTCTTGCAAGTTTTGAGGTACTAAAACGCTATCCAGTAAAACCCAGTAGTAGTTTTCTTAATGTTTTTACTGGATAGTGAATATGAAAACAGAACTAATTTGAGGTGCGCGGTTGTAACACATATAGAGGGGCCGGGCCTACAGTTTTACGCCGACTCCCAACGGCAAGTGGCATTGGTGAGAAGTTTTTCCATGGTAGGAATACACTCGTAGGTATGATTTTGTCTGCCGAGAAGCGGCCGCTTTTAAAAAACAGTTTTAATAATTTTTTTGCATTGCTTGCCAAGATTCGAACCCGAGACTCACCGAATAAAACCTTTACACGCTACACATTCGGCTACGGCGCCCACCAGCCATTTCACTTATTAATCTCAAAAACAGAACTACACTAAGGTGAACACAGATTTTGCCGGACTCCCCTTAATCGTAAAATAATACGGTTTGAACGCATATTAAAATTAGCTGCGATTTCTACAATGTATTAGCAGAGCTGCCATAGCGGGTTTTATTATTACTATGATACTAAATTCCAAGATTTTTATTTTATCGTAAATTTCATATTATTGAAAAAAATTTGTTTGTTTGTTAATTAAACATACATTTTATACATTCCTTTCAAAATATAATTTAAAAACCAACTCATTGGAACCTTTTACGTACTGCTTTCCCTTTGAACCCTTATAAATCCAATACTACTTCCTAACAATACAGGCCGTTAAGGTAGCACTTTTCGTAATTAAATTATAGTTATTCATATTATATGAACAGATTAACAAGTGTGAACCATCCATGTGTGATGAACAAATTAAATAAGCACCAGGAGGAAATATGAGCATTGTTATACGTTCGTCCTCTACAAGGTAAAAGTTATTTAAACTCTTGGAGATGCATCGCCAAATGTAACAGCTAAATTCCTGGAAACTGCGCGGCAGACGAGTAGACTGGCATCCACCGTAACCGAAACGAGGTAAGGATAGCTGGAATGAAAGTACACATTTCAAACTCATATATTTTCGAACACAAAGAAAATTCATGACTTTTCTTCACTGTTTGCCAAATGGCAAACCTGACTTTCCGCTTTCATCTAAAACCTTTGTTTAATACTTCGGTATTTTCAAAGTTTAATCCAGCTTCCTACAGGCTGATTGTTGTTACAAGATCGGCAGGTGGGTTTTTACAAACCCCATGGTAAAAAAGTGTTTTGTATACTTTTTTAATAAACGAATGGCTTTATCTTTTCCTAGATATCTTCATTATAGTAACTTAAACAAACCATATTTGCATAAAACAAATATTTCTATCAATGTAGTAAAAAAAAAATTTCAAAAAACTTTCATATAAAACTAAATACAAATTTATATTTTTGCGTTACAAAATAATATTCTGCGGTACTTTTTTTGATTTTAGGTGGAAATTAATAAGTGAATTCTGTGCGATTACGGAAATAGAATAAAATCGTTTAGGGTTAATATCCATCCTCAAACTCGATCAAATTTTTGCAGAATATCATAGCATGTCTCTGGTAAATACTTAATTTCATTGATTCATACAGCCAGGGAATTCATTACAATATTCTTACTGACTATGCAAATACTCCTAGTATCTATTGTTTAAAAATTTTTAATATCAAAATGTAGTGAGAGATCAATGTCTTTAAATTTATTTAACTTTTGGTAGGAAGAGGGGAGGAAAGATTAGATTACTCGAAAAGTTGGTTATTTGTAGGCCTACTCGGGCAGATAGTTTAAGGATAGTTTACAGCTTTTCGAAATCAATTGTAAGAACAGTTAGATAGCCTTTTTGTATTCTGGCACAAACATCTTACACAAAAAGCTCTCCTTTGAATATTCATGGTGAAAAGCTTGGTTCATATTTTGAGACTTATTTTTCAGTTTAAAAATGCATAAACATTCGCAGTCTACTGATGATACACAATAGGTAAGAAGTAAGCTAACATTTCTTACTTATGAGAATTTCACTGTTGTTGACTTCTTTGTAATCTATGTACGTTCTTTGCTCTGTCCATATCAGCCAACTTGGTTTGCACGTGACTGCCATTCCGGTAATCCAAGATTTATTTATCGATGGATTTCTTTGTTTAATTTTTGCTTAAAATTTATATTCTTGAAATTTTGTCAGATTTCCCGATTTTAGCGGCTATTTTAATATTTTTTTAAATAAAAATATTACCTAATACTGCTATAGCATAATGTTTAAATTACAAATTAATTATATACGTACGATATACCCTTCAATATAATTGCTTAACAGAAAACAATACGATGCTAAGACCTGCATCTTAGCACAGCTTACAATCTTCCGAAAAACAGAAAAGAGCTTTCAAGATAGTTACCAGAATAGGCATTTGTCTGTGGAGTTGAAAGACAGTTTCCAGAATAGCCCTGTTGGGTTAAGATTCCTTTCACGCATCGTTGTTGTTGTTCAGATTTTGGTCATACCCTTAAGAAAAATATGGAGTTTCCATTTGGAAGTGCATAGAAACATTTCTCTTCGTTGCTATGAAAACAATGTAGAAAATTGGAATCAGCATTGCTTCCATTCTGCTCGACTGAAAGAAAGTTTCAGGAAGTTTACTGAAGAACTTCTTTGTTACAAATTTGGCCCTGATACAGTATTGTCAAATTGCATGTGAAACTTTAAAATTTTAGTTTACCATTTTCTCAATCTTTTAACCCCTGAGACGTATTTAAAAGAACGAAATGTAATTAAAACATTTTGCTCTGGCTGTAAAGAAATTCTCTTTCCATACATTCTCAACAGTTATCTTCCTACATTTTCAACTTTCTGGTATGCTTTTGGTATGAAGTATACTTAATTTTTCTACAAGATCTCGGGGTTAGCGTACACCAAAGTCTCCCTGTCTATGAACAGATTTATATGTTCGACTTACATTGGCTCACGTAAGTATTTTGCATATGAGGAAAATAAACCAAATGATAATATTTTTGCATTTGATCCTGTTTTATTTATAAATTTTGTATTCAATTCAGTAACATATCTACTCTTTACTTCGCTGAAGCTTCACTAACACATAAACAATCATTGTACATAGGAACAAACTGTAAACAATTCAGAGTTTGTAACTCGCAAAAGTATTTTGTATCATTAGGCATATTTTGTTTATATTTAAAACCCGTTATTGGTTCACTTTTGCAAATTTAAGTTGAATTTGTGGTTTCTGGTGCGTGTTTCTTTTGAAATTGTCATAATTTGAATCATTTCGTATATATTTGTCGTGTTATTGCGCGCATCAAAAATGCCACAAAGGAAAGGAATGACAATATCGGAAAATAATAATTTTGCACCTTCACAATGAAGAAAAATCTACAAACTACATTTACGATATGTTTAGCCGATGTTGTCAAACGGTGTAAGGTGCGCGGCAGTATAGAAAATGTAACCCGTTGTGGTCGACCACAGATGCTAACTACGAGAGAAAAACACAAAATACTTAAATCCAACCGCGAAAATTCACATTTATCCGCACAAAAACTTAGCAACAAGCTTAAAGCAGATCTACACACCCAAATTTCTGATGAGAGAATGCGCAGAGTGCGCAGGACGAATAATATTCATGGTCGCGTGGCTCGAAGATAACCACTTATTTTAAATATTAATGAAGAAAAGCGACTTTTATTCGCCAACACCTACAAAAGTAAAAGTTCGGAGTTTTGAAAAACTGTAATATTTAGCGACGAAAGCAGATATAGTATGTTTGGATCGGATGGCCGTCGTATGGTTTGGCGGAAACCAAATAAACAGCTGTACATAAAAAACCTCAAAGCAACTGTTATACTCAAAGCGGAAGTTACGTGAGTTTAGGGAGTTGGAAATCTTGTTTTTATAGACAGCATAATGGACAAATACGCAAAACTTTTTCCAACACCCTTCAAAGCCCTTACATAAGCCCCATATAAACCCTTTGGGCATACCTTGAAGATAAGAGCGCGTGAACACAAAATTTTATCAAATAATAGTCGCAAGAAGGTTTTGCAAAGGGGATGGGAAAAACTACCACCTGAATTTTGTCAAAAGTTGGTAAAATCGATGCCAAAACGCTTGGGAGCTGTACCTAAAAGTCGCGAAATCTAGATAGCTTTTACATTTATTTATATATCACTTTCAGTCAAATTTAAAATACTTTTGCGAGTTACAAGTTCTGAATTATCTTTATTATTTTCCCATGTAACTTAATTTTTTTTATTTGTGTTAATGAAGTCCCAGCGAAGTTATGAGTTGATATGTTAAAACAAAAATAAACTTGTTTGTTTTATTTTCTTCATATGCAAAATACTTTTGTGAGCCACTGTATGTTAACTCAGGAGTATCGAAGTCTTTATGAGGGGCCCTACATATTATTTCATGAGCTACACTTGGTGTCAATAAAAACGCACCACCAAATATACATAATGGAAATAAGATCACATGAGCAATTTGTTTATAAAGGTAGAATATTAGGGTAATTTTTATTTGTTTGGTAACATCGTGTAAATTAGTTATCCACAAAAATTTATCTCGAAAATGGTTTTAATAAGGAATAACCAATTAATTTAAAAAAAAATTAACAATAATGTACATTCGATGATATACATGATTAAATAAAAGAAAACAATGTGAAGTTAACTTAAAGCCACTAAATCATTTTCACCACTAACGGTATAAATATAGACTTCGCAATAGGCTTCCCTAATAACGCGTCCTTCCTCCTTTATCATCAATAACTGCCTTAATTCTTGAAGGCATGGAATTCACTAGGACCTCAATTGATTTCCTTATAACGGGACCATACCAAACCGCTTCTAAAATCTTTATCAATTGACTTTTATTTGTTGGCTTCTGTTTAACAACTTCAACACTTCATTATGTGCCACAGGTGCTCAATAGGGTTTAAATCTGGCGAGTTTTCAGGCCAATTAAAGCGTTGAATCCCTAGATCGTTAAATGTACACCAATATTGTATAGATGTTTTATACAAGATTTATTTCCAATCAAAACTTACCCATTTTGCACGATGGCATGGCGCTGAGTCATTCTGGAAGATTAGGCGATCCGTATAAGAATAATGCTCTTCAATTGCGGGTGCTAAAAAATTGTTAACCACTGTCGCATATTTTTGTGCATACATTATTTCATCAACAAGGTGTAGAGGCCCCAAAACGTGGTATGAAAAGCAGCCCCAAATCATTTGACTTTGAGGAAACTTTCTTTCTTCTCTACCACACAATTATCCTGGAACCTCTCAACACCTGAACGGCGCACTTAACGCAAATTTTGTGAGCTTAGCAAATTAAATTTACTTTCGTCAGACCACATAATCTGTTTCCAATCATTTTGATCCCAATTTTGGTGCTTTCCAGCCCAAAAAATCTGTGCAGCCTTAATTTTTTGTGTTAATAGTGGCTTTGGGCGTCTTCCATATAAACCCACATCTCTAAGCCGTCGGGGTATGGTTTCGACATTTAAATCCACTCGGTGAAAATTTTGCATCTCCGCCCTTATAGAAATTACAAAAAAAAAAAAACAAAAAACGGTCGCTTAAACTTATACGCCACAGTATGTTGTTTGTTCTCTCAGTTGACTTTCAAGGACGACCTGATTGAATGGCTACACGCGATTGTTTGGCATTTTCCACAGCTTTTCAAATACACAACCAAAGCGCGACTATAACTGAACAGTGTGCAACAAAATGTCATAAAAAATAATTTATTCTCAGTACTTACTAGATCTAGTAGAAATTTTTTCAAATTTACAGTTATATAGCTGAAGATAGTCTACCAAAATGGCGGTGCGTTTTTATTGACCGCAAGAGTATATAAAACTATTATCCGATGAAATGAAATGTGATTGAGTACGTATATCTGTTTCAGAAATATCGTACAATTTTCTCATTTTTCACTTCTATCAGTCCGTGAAGGGTTTCTACACAAAAATTTTCATTGTAAAAAGCTTACAATTATTCAGGACTTCGAGTATTTTTCATCACTGAAAATTACTGTTAACATTGTAGTATGTACCACAAAAACGTATATTTTCTATAAAAAATCATAACTCAGAAAAAAAATCTTCGCTATAAAAGATTTGGCTTGATTGTAGTTCAAAATGTCTCTTTACTGGTAAAAAAGTTTGAGAGAAAAAAATACACTTTTTGAGAAATTAAATAAAAAAACAAAGTTGCACCTTTTGTTTATTGTTAAATAAAAAATTTTAAATAATGAAAATCAATAATTATGTCGTTCTATCTTGAAGTGACAAGAATAACTGACATTTGAATAAAAACAGTGTTGCATTCCATTAAATTTTGACAAAGTTATAAGCATTTAAAAAAAAAATTCTCACTGTCAATTCGGATAATCGATTTCTGAATGAAAAACAAAATCGCGTTTAATTCGGTCGACAAATTTTTCCGAGCCAAAAGAAAAAATACGTGTCTCATTATTTGCACCAACAAACAATGTATTTGCGTTGTTAATTAGTTGACCGGAGCTATATATAGTTTCTGTTTGGAAATTAGCTATATTGTTATCTAAAAAATCACAAAAAAAAACCCATAAAACAAACAAAAGAAAAATAGTCAAAACTTATAACTTACTTACTTAATTGGCGCTATAACCTCTTAAGAGATTTTGGCCGAATTCAACAAATTGCACCAGTCACTCCTTTCTGCTAACTGGCGCCAATTGGAAATACCAAGTGACGTCAAGTCTTTTTCCATTTGGTCTTTCCAACGCAGAGGAGGCCGTCCTCTTCCTCTACTACCACCAGCTGCTACCGCGTTGAATACTTTCAGGACTGGAGCATTTTCGTCCATTCGCATGACATGTCCCAGCCGCTCTATTTTAATTCGCTATACTATGTCTTAGTCGCAGTAAAGCACACACCATAAAATTTTGGGCAGTGCTGCTAAACTGACAGTCCTTGGCCGGATATAAATCCGGGTCGTTCCGGTATCGTAGAACCGACTGTCGTGGAAACATAGAACCGACTGTCGTGAATATTGAAATTCCAAGGGCCGTCTCACCGATGCTGACAGTGCCCATGCTTCGGCGCCATACAACACGGTCATGATGAGAGACTTATAGTGTGGATTTGGTTTATCGAGAGAGGGCTTTACTGCGCAATTGCCTACTCAGCATAAAGTAGCACTTGTTGGCAAGAGAGAATTTACGTTGGATTTCCAGGCTGACATTATTGTCGATGTTAATTCCCAGATAAACAAAGACTACACTTTTTCGAAATTATAATTGTCAACAGGGATGCGGAAGCCAAGACGCGTGTGCGCTGACTGTTTATTTGATGGCAGGAGGTACTTAGTTTTGCCCTCGTTCACTTCCGGATCCATACGTCTCACTTCTTTATCCAGTTTGGAAAAGGCAGAAGTAACGGCGAGGTTGTTGAGGCCGATGATATCGATATCATCAGCATAAGCCAGAAGTTGCACGCTCTTATAAAATAATTCGAGAAAATCCAAAAAATTTAAATAATGCTAATTTTTTGCATAAACTTTCTTATAAAATACGTAATTAAGTAAATGTAAAAAAATATTTAACGAAATGTCCTTATAAGAAACTTTCATTTGATATACAGTATCCGACAAAACTAAAACCAAATTTTTCTATATAATTTAAAAGAGCGTACATTTGTTGTTGTGTTAAAAAAAAAGGAAATACAATAAAACTTTATACTAAACTGAAATATTGGTTCGATCAGTGTTAAATATGGTGCGACAAAACTAAATCTCTCATAGATTCTCAATGGGGTTGAGGTCGGGAGATTGTGCAGGCCACTGCAAAACGTCGATTTTGTTGGAAATAAACCACTCTTTCACACATTTTGCCGTGTTTAGGATCGTTGTTCTGTTGGTATATCCACTTCTACGGCAATTCTTCCTCAGCGTAGGGCAGAATAATGGTCTGAAGAATGTCTTTGTATACAAATCTGTCCATTATCCCATTAACTCGTGAACTGGATTCACTCCATTTAAAGAAAAACACCCCCAGTAGTGCGATTCACTAACTTTAAACAGTGCGACAATCGCAGTTTTTGACGACAATATTTGCCGTTTGCACTAACGATTGTGCAATTCACTAACTTATTCTTAACGACACTTAACAACTGTTTCATTGTATTTATTCAAAGTGATAAAGAGTGGCACCTCTGTCAAACTAAATGTCAAAACAAGCGAAAAGCACAAAGAGGAATAGAGAAAAAACAAACGAATGCCTGCTGCCAAATATAAATTTGAACGTTTTTATTATATTTCATTATAGTGAAATAGATATTAGTTTGTTTCAAACTACAAACACTTAAAACTCTTTATATACATATATTGCAATGTTCCATTGTAGCAGAATTCCGGACTCTTCTCTGAGTGTTTTGTTAGAGTAGTAATCAACTCGACTCCAAGAAATATGCGGAATCACCTACAAATATGCCATGGTTATCGTTTTCAAACTTCGCGTTGTGCTCTAGCGTATTTAGGATTTACATACATATATTTCATTTTTTTTAATTATAATCATTTATCTATATATTAAAACTAAACTATATTTCTGTTTTTATACATGGATCCTTGTAAAAGTTTGCTTTTACCATTTGCATATTAATTGAATGATAGATATGGTGGTTGGCATAAGCCTCCTCATGATTCTTTGGTGGCAAAATTGATATATGCGTGGAATCGACGGCTCCAATAGAGCCTCCCACAAAGGGAGACGACGCCGAAGCAAACATTTCTTTAGCAGAATGGCGTTCCCTTGGGTCATAGGAAACCTCACTTTCTGGTGAAACAACGAATCATTAATTGCATCCGTTACCCGATGAATGCCGGCTTACGGATAACTGGCTCATGGAAATTCCGCTTTGCTCGCCTACGTGTCATTGATAGCATTGATACCAGTTGCGAAGAATCTCAAAGCCACTAGAACCTACCAATATAAAAGTAAACTTTAAAATTGCCTACAGGGTTAAAGATTACACGAGCCACCTGTTTCTCAGTCGATTTTTCTGTTATTCTGGAGCCTCTTGTTTGGTTGTTAAGCTGAGAAATTGGGAGTTCAGCCAAGTTTGGAGTTAACCAATACAGCTTTTGAAATTCTGTTGAAAGGGATTATCCACGTCCCGGAGTAAACGTCCATCCTTCGTCACCTCGGGATAAATCATAAGCCGAATATTCAAACGGCATTATTTAATGTTCCTTTTTTAATAACAAGAAAACAAATTACTTAATTTTAAATTTATCTTTTATTTAAGTTGAAATCACTAATTTCACTTTTCTCGATTGAGTTAACATCAAATTTGTTGTCGCTTAGTTTTCGGTCATCGACTAGCTAGCATCAACAGCTGATTCTGCGAATGCGAAAATCGTTAAAAAAATGGTTGCTGAATAGCAGGGTCGTTAAAATTTTGGTTAAGTTGAGTTAGCCAATCGAATATCTTTAAAATAAGTTAGTGAATCGCACTACAGACCATTACGCTGCCTCCCCCATGTTTTACAGTACCTTTGGAATAGCGCGTATTTAAGCGTTGCCCTTTTGGTCAACGTACAAGCTTCAATCCATCAGAATCATTGATGTTGAACTTGGATTCATCTGAAAAAAGGGCGGTTCACCACTTATTGATAGTCCAGTTCATATGTGCTTTTGCAAACTCAAGCCATGCTTTGCAATTCTTTTGAGAAATAAATGTTTTTTCGCACTTCTGTAGTGCGATTCACTAACTTATTTTACCGATATTCGCATGGTTAACTCATCTTAACGAAAATTTTAACGATACTGCTATTCAGTAAATGAATACTGAATAGCGATTTTCGCATTCGTCGAATCAGCTGTTGTCGTTAGCTAGTCGATTGCCGAAAACTAAACGACAACAAACTTGATTTTGTTAACTCAATCGAGAAAAGAAAAATTCGTGATTTCAGCTTAAATAAAAAAAGATAAATTTAAAATTCGGTGATTTGTTTTCTTGAAATTAAAAAAGGAACATTACATAACGTCATTTGAATATTTGACATAGGTTTTATTACGAGGTGACGAAGAAGTATGCGCTCCAACCGTGGATCGACGTTTACTCTGGGATGTGGGCAATCCCTCTCATTTGAATGCATCAGAATTTCAGAAGCAGTATCGATTAACTCCAGACTTGGCTGAATACCTAATTTCTCAACTTGACAACCAACCAAGTAAGAAGATCCAGGATAACAGCAAAATCGACTGAGAAACAAGTAGCTCGTGTAATCTTTAAGCCTGTATGCAATTTTAAATTTTACTTCTATATTGGTAGGTTCTAACGGCTTTGAGATTCTTCGCAACTGGTTGCTATCAACGACTTGTAAGTGAGCAATGGGTAATATCCATGAGCCAGTCATCCGTAAGCCGGCATCCATCGGGTAACGGATGCAATCAATGATCCATTATGCCACCAGAAAGTGAGATTTCCTATGACCCAAGTGGAACGCCAAGCTGCTAAAGAAATGTTTACTTCAGCGTCGTCTCCCTTTGTGGGAGGAACTATTTGGACCGTCGATTGCACGCATCATATCAATCAATATTAATTTTGCCACCAAGGAATCAAGAGGAGGTTTATGCCAACCACCATATCTACCATTCAATTAATGTGCAAATGGTAAAAGCAAACTTTTATCAAGGATTCAAGTACAAAAACAAAAATATAGTTGTTTTAATATTTATATAGAAGAATGATTCTAATTTCAAAAAAATTAAATACATACATACGAAATGTTTCCTTCAGCGTCGTAGCCCTTTGTGGGAGGCACTATTGGGGCCGTCGATTGTACTCATATGTATATCAATTTCGCCACCGAGAAAACATGAGGAGGGTATGTTAACTACCATATCTGCCATTCAATTAATGTGCAAACGGTAAAAGCAAACATTTATCAAGGATCCAAGTATAAAAACAGAAGTATAGTTTAGTTCTAATTATGAGGAATGGTGAAACAATGAATCATAGATTGCATAGGTTACACGATGAATACCGGCTTACGGATGACTGACTGGCTCATGGATATTCCCCATTGGTCACTTACGGGTCGTTGAAAGGAACCAGTTACGAAGAATCTTAAAGCCGCTAGAACCTATCAATAAAAAAGATAAATGATTCGAATTAAAAAAATGTAAATATACAATGTAAATCCTAAATATTCCCTGGGGTCGAGTTGATGACTATTCTACTAAACCACTCAGAGGAGCATTGCAATATATAAAAATAATTTTAAAGGTTTGTAGTTTTAAACAAACTAGTAACTTATTTCACTTTAATGACATATAATAAAAACGCTCAAATTTATATTTGGCAGCACGCATACGTTTGTTTTTTCTCTATTCCTCTTTGTGCTTTTCGCTTATTTTGACATTTATTTTGACAGAGGTGCCACTCTTTATCGCTTTGAATAAATACAACGAGACAGCTGTTAAGTGTCGTTAAAAATAAGTTAGTGAATCACACAAACGGCAAATATTGTCGTCAAAAACTGCGATTGTCGCACCGTTTAAAGTTAGTGAGCCGCGCTACTGAAGGTTGCTCAACCGTCTTCGGAAGTTCGTCGTTGAATGGATCTGAGACCAATTTCTAAAGATAATTCATACACAATAACACTGAAAACGCTTTGTTTATGTGTATCAAATAAGATTTACTGTTCTAACGGTTCTGATTAATGATAAAATTTCCTTTATTTGCAAAAGCAACTCAGTTAACCGTTTTCATGAAAGTTACGATTTGTTTAGTGCTATTTAGGAACGAAAAATAGTTGTGGCGGCAATATTTAGGTTTAAGTAGTTATATATTTACAAATACTATGCAAATAAAAATGAATTAGGTCTTAAATCTAAATTTCCCATGTATCTTCTTAGGGCTAATTCACAATAGCGCAGGTTTTTCCTAACACTACATCTCAGGTCGGATATCATTTAACCGAGTTGGCTCAACTCGCATATTTTTCCGAGTTAGTGTTGTTGCTTTACATGGAATTCGTTACCCTACCTAGTATTCTTTTGTAACTAGGTTACAAAGAAACGGGCTCATTGGGCTTTAGTTTTGTCGCACCATATTTGAAACTACTTTCATGTTTGAATTTAACAGTTTAATATAAAGTTTTATTGCATTTGCTTTTTTAACACAACAACAAATGTACACTCTTGTAAATTATATAGAAAAAATTGGCTTTAATAGTTGTTTGAAAATATCATTTCGATAGTAGTAGTTTGGAGAGTTTTTTTCTAATAGCGGTCGCCCTTCGGCAGGCAATGGCAAACCTCCGAGTGTATTTCTGCCATGAAAAAACTGTTCACAAACATCATTTGCCGTTCGGAGCCGGCGTAAAACAGCAGGCCCCTCAATTTGTGTTACAAGACGCACACCAGAAATTGTATGAGAAGTTCCGCCAAAATCGCTTAAGCGGTTATAGCGCCAATTAAATATTAATAAAATAAATACAATAATAAAGTGCATTTTTAACATATATCTTTATAAATAAAGAATTTGTGATATATTTTCACTAATTTTTCTTTATTTTTACTTGGTAAATTTAATTGTTTAACGATAACCAACGCGTTTATAAATTTATTTACATATCACTTTTAAAAAAAAAAATCGAAACGCCAATGGCGGTATGTCGCCTTTTGCATAGACGGCCTTCGGTCGCGCTTTTATAAAAATAACCCTGGCCAGTCCAACTCCGGCTTCGCCATGCACAGTATTTTTGTGCAGAACACCATTTTGCCTTTCAAGGGGACCCTCTGCCTTATTTGAAACTAATTGCATTTGAAATTAATTGCATTGCAAAAGCTGAAAAAATTTGGGCATATGTAAAAAATAGTCCACAGCTAAAAAAATAAAACAAAAAAGTGGGCATGGTCTGCCTTCTGTGTTTGAAACAAATTAATAGGAGAGTATATTGGGTATGGTTAAGTTATTTGTACAAAGGGTTCGGGTTATAGTGCCCAAATGCGCGACCCGATCTTTTTTTTTTACACACGAGTAGTCAATGGATGCATCAATTATTTAAAATAAATCCTTGCAAAATCTGATAATTATTTAGTTAATAAATTCCTGATTTTGTTCGTTGGCCGGAGGACAAAGGCCGCAGGCCCACGGGCGAACAACGCCACCTGGAATATTTATTTGGACTTTATAGGGGTCTGTGGAGGGGACCTTTTCTAAAACCTGTGACTGCGCTTTTAAAGGAGCGGGTTTCGAGTGACACTCCCCATCCGTCACTACGCAATACCCTCGATCCTTTGTAAAAATAACTAAATATTCCCCAATATATTTGTATACATATTATAGAAAATAATACAACTTGAAATAATGCAAATCTTTGTAAAATTTTCCGTTTTTTCTTACAAAATACACATTTAAGTACTATATGTAAAAATACATTTGCCGAATAGTGCATAAATTAAACTTTTTATTTGACGAATAACTTTATATTAGACCCGTTTCTTTGTACATGAAAAGCAAAAGAATCTTTCATAAAACACGCCATTTGTTTAATGCTGTTTAAGAATAGAAAATAGTTGGAAAAACAAATTTTAGGTTGATATATTTATATATTTAAAAATACTATACAAATAAAAATAAATTACGTCTTAAACTAAAATTTCGTATGTATTTTTTCCGGGTCATTCACAATAGCGCAGTTTTTTTACTTCTCAACACTACATCTCAGGTCGGATATACTTAATTTTTTCGAGTTGGCTCAACTCGTTTACTTTTCCGAGTTAGTGTTGTTACTTTACATGCAATTTGTTATCCTACCTACTATTTTTTTGCACTAGTTTTGAGTATTAAGGGACGTTTACTTTATTTGTGTTGAATCGGCCAGAAAGTTGTTTTTTTTAGATTGTTTGTGTTTTTTGTTTGCTATGAAGCGCGGTAGAAGACCACCTGCGAAGAAAGATGTTGCACATTGGTGGTATTTGGACTCTTATAACGACAGTTACAGGTTGATAGTCGATGCTGGTAGTGACTATCTAACTGCAGATGTTGCCTAAGCACTGGACCTGCCTGTGCGCTGTCGTATCATGTGGTTGAGCCGTATGCGACTAGATCTGGTCCTTAAGTTCAAGGAGTTGATTTATGATGTGCCTGGGAGGTGGCTCGTCGGCAAGTAGCAACCTATTTGGGTATCCGATACGATAACAACCAACATTGAATTGCTTGCTGAGCATGAGGTTGTGCTCCTTAACGCATAGCACATTTGGATTTTGTTGTAAATGTGACTTCAACGGCATCAGAAAGCAACCTGTCACAGTTCGGTATGCAGCGTTCTGGCAGGTCTGCTTCAACCATTGGGTCATACAGAATGTCGAGTCCTTTATCTGCTCTGCCAATTAATTTCCACTACGGTCTGCTGGCGGGCTTGAATTCTAGAGATCGTGGTGTGCCGTGGTGGCTTAGCATTCATCACAAATCACACTGTGCAGTATCGTCTTATTGAAGAAGACATCGACGGTAGGGACACTACATTAGAATGTATAGGAATAGCTGTCCGGTCAGGCGATGTCGAGCTTGAAATATTTAAGATTTATATACCCCCTGTCACCTGCTGCTCGGCAGGATATCACCCTGACATAGGTGCGCTCCTCAGAGGTGAAAACCGATTGGTAGTTGGTGACTTCAACGCGCACCACGATCTCTGGCATTCAAGCCTAACAGCTGATCGTAGGGAAACGATTTGGCAGAGCAGATAGACGATTCGACATTATGCACAATGAATGATGATGCCCCCACCAGGATTATGGGTAGTTGCAGCAGCTCGCCTGACCTAACAATAGCTAGCGCAGGTCTGATAAATAGCATAACGTGGCGACCTGTGCTATCGCTTGCTTCAGACCATCTACCCATAATCATCTCGATTGACAGACCCGCTGATTTTGTCTCCGCGGACCACCGGACCTATATCAACTTTAAAAAGGCTGACTGGGTCAGGTTCGCGGAGTTCACTGAAAATGTCTTCAGATCTCTTCCCATACCCACTGACGTTCGCAAAGGCGAACAGAAGTTCCACAAGGTGGTTGCGTCTGCTGCGGCTCGCTTCATCCCGGCAATGAGGATACCCGAGATCCAATTTCCCGGGCGAAGCGGCCGCTCTAGCTAATGAACGCGACCACCTTCGCAATAAATTCCTGATTTTGTTCGTGGGCTAGAGGACAAAGGCCGCAGGCCCACAGGCGAACAACGCCACCTTGAATATTTATTTGGACTTTACAATTTCAAATAAAAACTACAATTTTATCCAACTTTCATATTGGTATCCAGGGGTCTGTGGAGGGGACCTTTTCTAAAACCTGTGACTGTGCTTTTAAAGGGGCGGGTTTCGAGTGACACTCCCCATCCGTCACTACGCAATACCCTCGAACCTTTGTAAAAATAACTAAATATTCCCTAATATATTTGTATACATATTATAGAAAATAATACAACTTGAAATAATGCAAATCTTTGTAAAATTTTCCGTTTTTTCTTACAAAATACGCATTTAAGTACTATATGTAAAAATACATTTGCCGAATAGTGCATAAATTAAACTTTTTATTTGACGAATAACTTTATATTAGACCCGTTTCTTTGTACATGAGAAGTAAAAGAATCTTTCATAAAACACGCCATTTGTTTAATGCTGTTTAAGAATAGAAAATAGTTGGAAAAACAAATTTTAGGTTGATATATTTATATATTTAAAAATACTATACAAATAAAAATGAATTACGTCTTAAACTAAAATTTCGTATGTATTTTTTCCGGGTCATTCACAATAGCGCAGTTTTTTTACTTCTCAACACTACATCTCAGGTCGGATATCATTTTTTCGAGTTGGCTCAACTCGTTTACTTTTCCGAGTTAGTGTTGTTACTTTACATGCAATTTGTTATCCTACATAATATTTTTTTGCACTAGTATTGAGTATTATAGGAAGTTCGCTTTATTTGTGTTGAATCGGCCAGAAAGTTGTTTTTTTAGTTTGTTTGTGTTTTTTGTTTGCTATGAAGCGCGGTAGAAGGCCACCTGCGAAGAAAGATGTTGCACATTGGTGGTATTTGGACTCTTATAACGACATTTACAGGTTGATAGTATATGCTGGTCTATGCTCCCCGCGGCAGTTGAGTTCCTTAAAGGGATCCTCAATCTGTCAATGGCCACCCTCATCACTCCTGACATTTGGAAGGTAGGGGTGGTGGTCCCACTGTTGGAACCAGGCAAAACGGCCGACAAGGGTGACTCCTATCGCCCGATTTCCCTGCTTTCGCCAGTGGTAAAGACACTTGAGGTCCTACTCCTCCCGTACTACGCTTAACACCTGGGCTCGGCTAAGCATTAACATGGCTTCCAGAAAGTGCATAGCACAACAGCACTCAATGCCATAAACACACAGGTGAATCGCGGTCTTAACCAGAGCCACCCCATGCGAGAGAACCGTCCTAGTTGCGCTGTACTTGTCAGAAGCTTTTGACACAGTTTGTCACTCCACGCTACTGACGTGGAAGCATCGACTAATCCGCAGGGACTGAAACGGTGGACCGCCAAGCATCGGTCTTGTTCAGAGACAAAACATCTAAATTAAGGAGGATCAAACAAGGGGTACCGCAGGGTGGCGTCCTGTCTCAACTCTTGTTCAATCATTATATCTCCAAGCTCCCTCAACCGCCAGAGGGAGTCACAATTGTCTCCTATGCCGATGACTGCCCGATAATGGCAACCGGCAATGCAATTGACGACCTGTGTTCGAAGGTGAACTGATATCTCTCCGACCTTGCCCATTTCTTTACTAGAAACCTGGCGCTGTCCCCTGCTAAGTCCTCGGCGACCCTCTTTACCACCTGGACGAAGGAGGTCAGGCTGGATCTCAACCATATTGATGGCACCCCCATTCCGACGGTTAATCACCCGAAGATTCTGGGGGTGACTTTCGACAGCCTGCTCTCCTTCTCCACGCACACTACCGCAATCGCCAATAGAGTACAGAGCCGCAACAATGTCCTCAAGTCGCTAGCCGGCAGCACTTGGGGCAAAGACAAAAAAAACGTTGTTGGCAACATACCAGGCTATTGGCCGGCCGGTTTTAAACTACGGCGCTCCAATTTGGTCGCCCGGGACAAGCAGGACCCAGCGGATGAGACTGCAGGCTACCCAGAACGCAGCACTCCGGACGGCAACGGGATGCCTTCTGATGTCTTCGGTAAAGCACCTACATAATGAGGCTTCAATGCTCCCAGTTAGGGAGCACAACTTTATGCTCGCCAGGCAGTTTCTCGTTGGTTGCCATCGTAGTGGTCACCCTAACGAGTACCTGCTTGCTGAGGATCCGCCTCCGAGACATGACAGGGGGTATCTCCTAGATATGACCGCCGAGATCCAGTCGCACACCACCAACAGATCCTGCTGCCTGCGGGTAGTCCTGAACGACTTTCACCTTCATCGACTCTCGCCCCGTGATTGCCGTTCTCGGGGTCAAACCACCACCCATAGCAGAGGAGGAGCTCCAGCAGCCTCGTGAATCCCGCGTCACTCTGGCCCAACTACGTCCTGGATATTGTAGCAGGTTAAACTCTTACTTATTCAGAATTAACCCAGACATACTCAATGTGTGTCCGGCATGTGATAACTGCTCGCACGATACCGCTCACCTTTTCACATGCCCCTTAAAACCGACTCATCTAATCCCCTTTGCTTTTGGTTCCGACCCTGTCGAAACTGCGGGTTTCTTGGGCGTCCCCTAGATGAGTTTGATGATAACGACCATTGTTGAACTGATCTTGCAGGGTCTGAGTAACCGATACAACAACAACAACGCTTAAGAACGGAGGCGGTAACATTATGGTCTGGGGTGCTTATGTCATGGCGAGGAGTTGGTCCCATTACAAAAATTGAGTGCCGTATGGATCAGCATCAATATGTTTCAATATTGAATTATCTAATGTTTCCTTTTTGAAATGAAAGCATGCCCGTTACTCGGATCTTTCAACAGAACAACGATCCGAAACATACCGTACGAGCAACAAAACAGTGGATGGAACAAAATATGATAAAATTGTTAGACTGGCCTTCATGAGCCTGACCTGATCTGAACCCCATTGAGAATCTCTCAAAATAAGAGCTTAGGCAGATTGATGGTTATGAACATACAGAACCAGCACAAAATTACAAACTTCTACCTGCCTAAACACACCACAGTCAGACAATACCGCAAAATAACCCAAAAGTTGTATAACATATACGCGCAGGTGGTCAGGTACCTATATATATGAAGCGGCTAGAACACAAACCCTTACTACATTCTAATAACAACAACATCATATACATAAATACGCAACAGAAGACGTTAACTGAACAGAACAAAAAATGACTGATGGCACAACGCCGAAACCAGTTTGTCTCCATACAAAACGTCAAAAGCGATGACGGAAAATCGTTCCAATATACATCATTTTTACATCCTGTCGAAAAACCAGAAGGTCAAAAAGACGTAATACCTTAAATAATTTATTTTCTATGAAAGGATACGGAATATAGTATTGTAAAATGCGAGCGTTGATTCCACATTACTTCGGATTTCAAACTGTTACGTGAAGCAATTTTATCGATATCGCTATCGAACAAATGATCAAGTATTTTTTTGCGTCCGTGAAGAAAGGCAATCGTTAACACGATATTGTCAGACTATTATTGTCATATGTGATAAATGTCCAGGCCATTGTAAGGCATTCGTTAGTTAATAGACACCTTCGCACAATTTATTTTGGTTTCCGGTGGTTTTTAGCTGAGGTGAAATATAAAATATGTACGCCCAAAAACTTGTCTCGAAACGATTGTCATGAGATAATCTCCTTTGAAGACATCCGTAACACATGGAGGTATGTCTTCAAGCTCTTTTTCCGTTTTTACCAAATTTTTAGAGAGCCCATCCATCGCTGTCTGGCACCTTAAAAAACTGTAGTACAAATTTGTATACCTCTTTTTAAACAAGGCTAAGTCTTTGGACAATAGCCTTCTGAACTAATACCTGGGCGCTATAAGTGTGAACTAAAAATATTCTTTAATCTTACTCGTTCAGCCACACCACATCCCCGAAATCCCAACATAAAGGATTTGAACGTGGAGATTCGGAGGCTGGTTGACCTGAATAAGCGGAACATGTGGGAGGAGCATTTGAAGTCCTGCAACTCCTTATCCAACCCGATGAAGCGCAACGACCGATTGGAAATTTCATTCGGGGATCGTGCCTCGTCGGACCCGAAGAGATGGGTGAGCTATTTTAGCCGGCAAGTCATATTGCATCCTTCGGGGGATAGGGCCAAGCGGAAGGTGACCAGAAGACTGCGCAAACTACCAACCAACAGCGCGCCTCTTGTCTTCACTTGTGCCGAGGTGAAGGAGGTCATCGGGAAGGCGAAAGCCTCCAAGGCCATTGGCCCTGACGGGCTAAGCGTGTTGATGCTGAAAAATTTAGGCCCCGCTGGAGTTGAGTTCCTTACAGGGATCCTCAACCTGTCAATGGCCACCCTCATCATTCCTGACATCTGAAAGGTCGAGAGTGTGGTCCCACTGCTGAAACCAGGGAAACCGGCCGACAAGGGTGACTCCTATCGGCCGATTTCCCTGCTTTCGCCAGTAGTAAAGACTCTTGAGGCCCTACTCCTCCCACTACACGTGGTATGGGTCGGCAAAGCATCAACATCGCTTCCGGAAAGTGCACAGCACAACAGCACTTAATGCCATAAACACACAGGTGAAACGCGGTCTTAACCAAACCCGCCCCTGCGAGAGAACCGTCCTAGTAGCGTTGGACCTGTCAAAAGCTTTTGACACAGTCAACCCCTCCAATTCCTCAAATTCCGCCATTGCAGGTGATCCACATGTTTATAGATTTAAGTGATATGGAAAATTCGGAAAATAGTTTTGAATATAATATAATATCCGGCTTTAGGAAGAATAGAAAGTTGGCATACCTAGAAAAAGAACAGCAAATTTATAAATATAAATACAAATATAATAATGCTGATTATTATTATTGTTATGAAAAGAACTGTAATATGGCAGTTGTAATTGAGTTCAACAGTGCGATATATTGTCGTAAAATTGGTAAACAGGACAAGGTATATAATCATGGGCCGCAAAATAATCTTTTTGAAGAATTACAAGTAATAAATGCAATTAAAATCGTTGTTAAAACTGCAAGTTTGAAGAGATCAAGTGTACGCGAATTGTTTGACGATAACTGCAAAAAGCATAAAGCAGGGGGGATGTTAATTGAATATGGTAAAATGCGTATTAATTTGCTGCGAATCAAACAAGAAAAATTACCTAAAGCACCTACGAATTTTGAAGAAACTATTGAACTTTTAAAAATTCAAGAAATTAATAAATAATTTGGAATGTCTAGATATGATGCTGGAAAACAATTTTATATAGACACTAAAACTGAATTAAATTTTGCGTACACATTATTTATTTCGCCCACAATTTCTGAAACTATACGAGAAAAGAGTAATTTAGAAAGATGTAATTATATTGTTGATGGTACGTTCAATATTATACCCGTTTCAAATAAATTTAAACAATTGATTTCGAATGCGACATACGCAACGCCTTTAAATACATATGCCCAGAAGTACAAATGATCGGCTGTTGGTGCCATTACACCAACGCCCTTCGTAGGAAGGCATCTAAAATAACGGGATTCATATCACATTTGAACAGAAATAAGCAAGCCAAAAGCTTACATATATTCAAAATTTGTATACCTACCATTGCGGAAACCTTCGCATATTACTGAATCTTACCGTCTTTTAAGAAAAGAAGCCATGGATGGAAAATTTATTAGTAGACAATCGCGAGAAAGTTTCTTTAAACCCAAGGCGAATTTATAGAAGGTGATGGCATAAGAGCAGCTGATTTGATTTTTTTTATTTACCTACATGTATTTTGTTTTTGCTTTTTCGTATGAGCTTTCAAAAGCCGTAAAAGCAAAAACAAAATGTATTTAAATTTTGACAACTCTTACGCAGAAACAAAAACAAAATACATAGGAATTTTGTAGTTGTATTTATAACACCACCTTGTATGGGTTCGCCTTGCTTTAAACCCTTTATAAAGTACTTTGAGCATCAGTGGATGAAAAAAGTAAGTGAATATTTATATGTTTTTATTGAAATTTATAAAATGAACTTGTATATTTACCATTTAACAATTTTTAGGAGCAACCTGTAACTTTACAGTTTATAAACAACCCGTACGAACAAGTAATTCTGCTGAAGGGTTTCACAGTAAATTAAGTATGCAGATTCCTAAACGTGGAAATTTTTTTAAGGTTTTGGACTTTTTACTAGATATCGATTCAAATAAATCTATGGATTATTTAAAAGCAATGTCTGGTACTGCTGCGTTATGTAAACCGAGAACACGTAGTTATGAACAACGTGACAATTTTATTCGCAAACGTATTCGAAATGAAATCCATACATCCGATGATGAGTTTGAAAACGAAAATGAAGAAAATTGTACGGAAAACAATAATAACCATAAAGAAACTCTATTATGCGTAATTTGCTGCGATAAGGAAAGGCAATTTGTGTTTAATCCATGTAAGCATTTTAAGGCTTGCCAGCCTTGCTATCAGCAAATAAATGAAGCAAGTAAATCGAAAGAAAATAAAACGTTATGCCCAATTTGTAGGACAATAAATCCAAAGGAAGATATTGTTCCATTGAGAAAAGAAGCATTATTTGGAACCTTTACAAAAACGGCACAAAGCAAGTGAAAATTTCCAAAATAGTGAATTCTTTGAGAAAAATGGTTTATAATACCATCAAAGCTGTAAAGGATGATCCCGATTTGCTTAAGAAACACAAAATTCGTAAGCTGCCGACTCGTAAAACGACACCCAGTGAGGATGCAACAATTGTGCGGAAGTCTAAAATGGATCCTTTTAAATCCTCTCGTGCAATAATGACGGAGGTCAACGCCGAATTGGGCTAAAATGTGTCAAGTAGAATTGTGCGAAGACGACTAAACGAAAAAAAATTGTATGGATGCGACAGCAGGAAGAAGCCGCGATTAACCGCATTGGTCCTGATGGTAAAACGTATGTGCACAGGAAAAAAATCGGGAGACCAACCCAAGATATACTAAAAAGACGGTCAAGCATGGCGGTGGAAACCTTGTGATACGGGGATCTTTTTCGAGGCGTGGGGTTGATCCACTGGTTAGAATAAAAGGAAATATGGACACGTTTGCATATCTTGACGTACTTAAGAATAAAATGGAAACCTATTCTTTCGATTTTATGTAAGTGAATTGCATTTTCCTGCAAGACAATGATCCCAAACACACAGCGAAAATTGTGAAAAACTGGCTTTTGCAGGAGCGAATTCCACTTTTCGATTGGCCAGCTCAAAGTCCAGACCTGAATCCAATCGAGAACTTGTGGAATGATGTTTAGTTGAAAGGTGGACAGAAAAAATTTAAAAACTACGACGCACTTTGGGAAGGAGTACAAGAGGCGTGGAACTCTATTCCTTTGGACAGGTGCCAAAAGTTAATAGAGAGTTTGCCACAAAGATGTGAGGCAGTAATTAGGAAAAAGGGATATTCCGTGAATTACTAATCAGATGAGTAATATTCTAATGTAATCTTGCTCTGTCTTTTACAAATATTTGATTTTTACACAGATTTTCGAAAATGCGCTAATTACTTGTCCAAACTGAATTGGGACCTGATAGCTATTGGTAATCTTAAAAAATGAAATAAGTTTAAGTTATTTAGCTCAAAATGAAGTATAAAATAATTTTTGCGAAGCAGCAACAGTTTTACTTTTTTTAAACATAATATTGTTAAATATACTTTTTCTCATATATAAGTTCGTTAAATCTCTGTCCATAGCTGTATATGTGCATACATTTTTGTTTATTTAATTGACGCTATAACCGCTTAAGGGATTTTGGTCGACCTTCTCCTACAATTTATGATGTGCGTCTTGTAACACAAATTGAGGGACCTACTGTTTTACGCCGACTCCGAACGGCAAATAGTGTTCGTGAGAAGTTTTTTCATGGCAGAAATACACTCGGAGGTTTGTCATAGCCTACCGAGGGGCGACCGCTATTAGAAACTCTCCAAACTACTACTATCGAAATGATATTTTCAAGCAATTATTAAAGCCAAATTTTTCTACATAATTTACAAAAGCGTATATTTGTTGTTGTGTTAAAAAAGCAAATGCAATAAAACTTTATATTAAACTGTTAAATTCAAACATGAAAGTAGTTTCAAATATGGTGCGACAAAACTAAAGCCCAATGAGCCCGTTTCTTTGTAACCTAGTTACAAAAGAATACTAGCTAGGATAACGAATTCCATGTAAAGCAACAACACTATCTGGGAAAAATATGCGAGTTGAGCCAACTCTGTTAAATTATATCCGACCTGCAGTGCGATTCACTAACTTATTTTAAAGATATTCGTTTGGTTAACTCAACTTAACCAAAATTTTAGCGACCCTGCTATTCAGTAGCCATTTTTTAACGATTTTCGCATTCGCCGAATCAGCTGTTGATGTTAGCTAGTCGATGACCGAAAACTAAACGACAACAAATTTTATGTTGTTAACTCAATCGAGAAAAGTGAAATTCGTGATTTCAATTTAAAAAAAAGAAAAATTTAAAATTCAGTGATTTGTTTTCCTGTAATTAAAAAGGAACATAAAATAATGTCGTTGAAATATTTGGCTCCAACAGTGGATCAACGTTTACTCCGAGATGTGGACAATCCCTTTCATCTAAATGCAACAGACTTTCAAAAACTGTATCGGTTAACTCCAGACTTGGCTGAATACCTAATTTATCAGCTTGACAACCAAATAAGAGGATCCAGAATAACAGCAATATCAACTGAGAAACAGGTAGCTCGTGTAATCTTTAAGACTGTATGCAATTTTAAATTTTACTTTTATATTGGTAGGTTCTAGCGGCGTTAAGGTTCTTCGCAACTGGTTGCTATTAACGACTCGTAGGTGAACAATGGGGAATATCCATGAGCCAGTTTTCCGTAAGCCGGCATTCATCGGGTAACGGATGCAGTCAATGATTCGTTGTTTCACCAGAAAGTGAGGTTTCCTATGACCCAAGTGGAACGCCATTCTGCTAAAGAAATGTTTGCTTCGGCGTCGTCTCCCTTCGTGGGATTCCACGCATATATCAATTTTGGCACCAAGGAATCATGAGGAGGCTTATGCCAACCACCACATCTACTATTCAATTAATATGCTAATGGTAAAAGCAAACTTTTACAAGGATCCATGCATAAAAACAGAAATATAGTTTAGTTTTAATATATGTATAGATAAATGATTATAATTAAAAAAAATTAAATATATGTATGTAAATCCTAAATACGCTGGAGCACAACGCGAAGTTTGAAAATGATAACCATGGCATATTTGAAGGTTATTCCGCATATTTCTTGGAGTCGAGTTGATTACTATTTTAACAAAACACTCAGAGGAGAGTCCGGAATTCTGCTACAATGGAACATTGCAATATATATAAAGAATTTTAAGTGATTGTAGTTTGAAACAAACTAATATCTATTTCACTTTAATGAAATATAATAAAAACGTTCAAATTTATATTTGGCAGCAGGCATTCGTTTGTTTTTTTTCTATTCCTCGTTGTGCTTTTCGCTTATTTTGGCATTTAGTTTGACAGAGATGTCACTCTTTATCGCTTTGAATAAATACAACGAAACAGCTGTTAAGTGTCGTTAAGAATAAGTTAGTGAATCACGCAATCGTTAGTGCCAACGGCGGGAAGACTATGTTTCCTGGGGCGACAAGATTTCATGACTGATTCTGGTAGAACTCGACGAAATAAACACTTTTTAATGAATAAAAAATTTCGATATCTCGCTTCGTTTTCGAGATACAGCGCGTGAACGTTAGATACGATTTCCTTTCAACGACCCGTAAGTGACCAATGGGGAATATCCATGAGCCAGTCATTCATCCGTAAGCCGGTATTCATCGCGTAACCTATGCAATCTATGATTCATTGTTTCACCATTCCTCCTCATAATTAGAACTAAACTATACTTCTGTTTTTATACTTGGATCCTTGATAAATGTTTGCTTTTACCGTTTGCACATTAATTGAATGGCAGATATGGTAGTTAACATACCCTCATGTTTTCTCGGTGGCGAAATTGATATATGTACATATGAGTAACTACAATCGACGGCCCCAATAGTGCCTCCCACAAAGGGCTACGACGCTGAAGGAAACATTTCGTTAGCAGCTTGGGTCATAGGAAACCGCACTTTCTGTTGCATTCCAATGAATGATTGTTCACATGCCGAAGCAAACTCCGATCCACTGTTGGTGTGCTAACTTCTTCGTCATTTCGTGATATATTATAGCCAAGTATTCAAAGGACATTATTTGATGTTTTTTTTAATTTCAAGAAAACAACTCACCAAATTTTAAATTTTTTTTCTTTTATTTAAAATGAAATCACGAATTTTTATTTTCTCGATTAAGTTACATTCCCACGACAGTCGGTTCTACGTACCGGAATGACCCAGGTTTCACCCGGCCAAGGACTGTTGTTTCGGCGATCTAACCCTGTTTAGATCGGCCTACCCCATAAGTTGTCTGTCTCCCCTGGAGCAACTCCTTGCGCCAGGGTTGCTTCACCTCCTTCTGATCAGGGCTGGCATCGAGCCTAACCCTGGTCCAGAAACCTATTTTTGCTGCGTTTGCCAGAAAAAGCTCCATCCGAACTCCACTTCGGTAAGGTGTAATTCGTGCGACGGATGGAGCTATCTTAAGGTCTGTTCAGGCCTTAAGACCCATAAGGAGTGGTCCACAAACTATGTGGCCCCATGTTGTTCGCGCCCTAAGGCGCCCATAGCCTCTACGGCTCCCCTAGTTGCACCTAGTGCACCGGTGCCTAGCACCGGCAGAACCTCTACGGTTCGCAGGAGCACACAACATGGACGCTTCCCGGCTGAAGCGGCCGCTCTAGCGAACGAACGCGACCACCTTCGCCGCTCCGATCCCCGTAATCCTAACATCCAGGATTTAAACGTGGAGATTCGGAGGCTGGTGGACCAACACAAGCGGAACAAGTGGGAAGAGCATCTGAAGTCCTGTAATCTGGTCACGGGTGTTGGTAAGCTTTGGTCTACCGTGAAGTCCTTATCCAACCCGACGAAGCACGACGACCGAGTGGAAATTTCATTCGGGGATCGTGCCTCGTCGGACCCGAAGAGATGCGCGAGCTATTTTAGCCGACAGTTTATACTGCATCCTTCGGGGGATAGGACCAAGCGGAAGGTGACCAGGAGGCTGCGCAAATTACCGAACAACAGCGCGCTTCTTACCTTCACTTGTGGCGAGGTAAAGGAGGTCATCGGGAAGGCGAAAGCCTCCAAGGCCATTGGCCCTGACGGGCTAAGCGTGCTGATGCTGAAAAATTTAGGCCCCGCGGGAGTTGAGTTCCTCACTGGGATCCTCAATTTGTCCATGGCCACCCTCATCATTCCAGACATCTGGAAGGTTGGGAGGGTGGTCCCACTACTGAAACCAGGGAAACCGGCCGACAAGGGTGATTCCTATCGGCCGATTTCCCTGCTTTCACCTGTGGTAAAGACACTTGAGGCCCTACTCCTCCCGTATTATACATACCACCTTGGGTCAGCTAAGCATCAACATGGCTTCCGGAAAGTGCACAGTACAACAACAGCACTTAATGCCATAAACACACAGGTGAACCGTGGTCTTAACCAAAACCGCCCCTGCGAGAGAACCGTCCTAGTAGCGTTGGACCTGTCGAAAGCTTTCGACACAGTTAGCCACTCCACGCTACTAGCTGACGTGGAAGCGTCAACTCTCCCGCAGGGACTGAAACGGTGGACCGCGAATTATCTGTGTGGTCGTCAATCATCAGTATGGTTTAGAGATAGAACATCGAAACCAAGGAGGATTAAACAAGGGGTATCGCAGGGTGGCGTCCTGCCCCCATTATTGTTTAATCACTATATCTCCAAGCTCCCTCAACCGCCAGAGGGAGTCACGATTGTCTCCTATGCTGATGATTGCTCGATAATGGCAACCGGCAATGTAATTGATGATCTGTGTTTGAAAGTGAACGGATATCTCTCTGATCTTGCCCATTTCTTCACTAGCAGAAACCTGGCGCTGTCCCCTGCTAAGTCCTCGGCGACCCTTTTTACCACCTGGACGAAGGAGGTCAGGCTGGATCTTAACATCCATATCGATGGCACCCCCATTCCGACGGTTAACCACCCGAAGATTCTGGGGGTGACTTTCGACAGCCTGCTCTCCTTCTCCGCGCACACTACCGGAATCGCCAATAGAGTACAGAGCCGCAACAATGTCCTCAAGTCGCTCGCCGGCAGCTCTTGGGGCAAAGACAAAGAAACGTTGTTGGCAACATACAAGGCGATTGGCCGGCCGGTAATAAATTATGCTGCGCCAGTTTGGTCGCCGGGACCAGCAGGACACAGTGGACGAAGCTGCAGACCTGCCAGAACGCCGCACTCCGCACGGTGACGGGATGTCTTCTGATGTCGCCTGAGGAGCATCTCCACCAAGAGGTCAATGTGCTCCGAGTTAAGGAGCACAACCTCATGCTCAGCAAGCAGTTCCTTGCTGGATGTCACCGCTCGGGGCATCCAAATAGGCACCTGCTTGCAGTGGAGCTGCCCCCCAGGGACATTAGAAGACATCTTCTAGAACTAAAGGACGAGATCCAGCCACTCATCACACAACCGCTGGATCCGGAGGCGTACCGGCGGGTCCTAAGCAACATCGACAGAGACACAGTCACGAACATCATTGACTCCCGCCAGGCAAATGCAGTCATCGGAGCCCAACCACCACCTGTAGCAGATGAGGAGTCCCTGCTGCCCCGCGAGTCCCGCGTCACTCTGGCACAACTACGATCTGGATACTGTAGCAGGCTCAACTCCTACTTATCCAGAATCAACCCCGACATACCCAACACATGTCCGGCATGTGGAGATTCTCCGCACGACACCAACCACCTATTCACATGCCCTCTCAAACCCACTCATCTAACCCCCCTCTCCCTCTGGTCCAACCCTGTCGAAACTGCACGTTTCCTGGGCCTCCCCCTAGATGAGTTCGACGACAACGACCATGGGTGAATCCGCTCTTTACGGGGCGCGACTAGCCGCTACAACAACAACAACAACAACCAGAGTACCTGAGTGTAAAACTGAATTATGTTAATGAAACTCATTCCCATGGAGTGAGGGAGAATAATAATTTTAGATTGCCTCTTTTTAAAACTGAAATAGACAAGCAAACTATATTTTATAAAGGTTTAAAAAGATACAATGAGCTTCCTAATTATATAAAGAACAGTAACAATTTCAGTAGTTTTAAGAAGAGTTTATTTGAATACTGTAGAACCCTTCCTCTGAGATGAAATTTTACCTTCTTACTTTTCATGCTATACCATGGATCAATTGTCTGATTGAATGAAGTGAATATGGGAGGGGCAGGATTTGCCTTTATATAACATAAATACTCAGGTGGACTGACTTGGCGCTGTCACCTATGCTGGCCGGAAATATAATATCATACAATATGATCAAAGTGCTATTTACGGATGACCACTTAAAACTGCAAGAAGACCTCGGCCGTCTCTGAAAATACTTAAAGTCGGCATCCATAGCGCTTTGACATTAAAAAAAGATATTGAAGTGAGACTATCACTGTCCACTGTTATGAACAAAGCCGAGTACCACGTTATCTAAATTGAGACTAGCACTGTCCACTGATATGAGCTGATCCAAGAGTAACGCGATGTGTACTGATGGCCACTTTGTCCGTATTGAGACCTCGTCAGTCTCAGCAGGCCCTAAAAGTCGGCGCCCAATGAGCAGTTAAAATTTATGCAAATATAACTTATGCATTATAAATAATATTTTAAAATTGTACTTTTAATGAATTTTGTATACAGTTAGTTCTTTTAATGTGTACAAATTACAAATTTAGAAAAAAAGGAAGTCAATTATTGTATAGTTGTAAGTTTTAGGCCTAAAAAGCCGTAATAATAAATAAATAAATAAATAATAAATAAAAACGGGTCGCCTTTCCAATTATATAGCATTGGCTGTTTTAGCCAAACTACGTTGAATTTTTTAAAGAAATTCACAGGGGCTGTTATGTACATAAGTAGGTGCTCGTTGACCAATATTTATAACACTGTGGTAAAAAATGTAAATAGTTTTAAAGTTATTGGTTGTTAAAATTTACAGATTTTCTTTACGTAATTTGAATTTAAACTCTGCACTATTGACGTTTATTTTTACTTGTGCATAACATTTCATGCGCATGCAACTTAATTCACACATATTTTCTTACAAAGTGTGTAAGAATTAATACTTTTAACACTATTTTCCAAATATATCGCTACCTATTTGCTTATAATTGTAAGAAAGGTGTTCTGTACAAAAATACTGTGGATGTCGTAGCCGGAAATGGACCGGCCAGGGTTATTTTTTATAAGCGCGACCGAAGGCCGCCAACGCAGAAAGTTGTTGTGTACAAAAATACCGTTGGACACTTTTTTGTACTGTGTGACAGCACCAACTTTCAGTTCAATTTAACTACAAAGGAAAAAGTGAGGTTAAATTTAACTATTTTTGCAACTTTAACAAGGAATAACTTAAAAACTATAAACCTCCGGAGCCCGGACTTCCAGTTATATAATCAGGAGGACTCTTTCTAAAAATTTTCGTTTTCTGTACGTTTTTATTGGATATTAAGGTTACAAACAATGATTCTAAACCTTTATAACAAAACACATAAAATCAGCTTTCCAAAAAGCAATAGTAAATGAAAATTGATTCAAAATTAGCGTAATAGTGCTTCATAAAGTGAGTAAGCCTTTTTTTAATGTTTTCGTTTATTTGTCGTCAGCGACTTTGTGTACGAAACTTAAAAGACTGGACCATAAATACGACTTCTGCGCCACCTAGCAACAGAGGTTCTAATTACATTTATCAAACATACGTGCCAAATATGAATAAAATCGGACCATAAATACGGATTTTGTAAAGATAGCGATACCAGCGACATGTAGCGGAAACAAATATATCCTATGTTGAGAGTACTTATCCAAAAAATAAACTGTCCAAACTTGACAAAAAACGGTTCAGTAGTCTTTGAGCCAATTTTTACAAAAAAACTTTACAATTCTATATATATATGTAGATTAATATTTGCATCTAGCAGGTATGAACTTTCACAAAACTGAGTATAGGGCGATCTGAGTGTCCTCTTTGTGACTTGTCAAAATTAGACAGTTTACTTCAAATTTTTTCTATAAAAGTTTTGTATTAAATTCGTGGAGGTCATTTGATGATGTTTTAGTGAATTTATTGTGAAATAAAGAATTGAGAAATATTTACACCTTAACTGTGAAATGTGTGATAAAAAGGATAATTTTTGCTTTATTAGCGGATTATAAGTATGTGGATTCACGACACAAAATTGCCGCGTCGTCAAACAAACAGCTTATTTCGCTGTACGAAGAATATTTTGGTCGATGCTATATATACGATACAGTTTGTTGCTCGTCGTGCTATTCGTCGTTAAGGTCTTGGAAGATAAATCGCAGTGAAGCATTCACTTTTGATGAGCCAGTTGCTTGGCTTCCACAACGTATCCACCGACCAAATAATTGTTATTTCTGTTTGACGATTACAAAACGATACCACTTCAAAGTAAGACGAAATATTGAATATGCTGGTGTTGACCATGTTATTAAGTGTGTAGTGCGTGTAAAAGGCGACGTAAATCAAACAGCGGAATCGGAAGTATCGCCAAGTTTAAGTGGCTTTGAATCGTCTTTTGTAGACTTTTCTGAACCTGCAGCTTCAGTATACGTTCCACCTTTAAATGGAATGAACGAACCACATTTAGTTACCTTTTCTAACAGGAATATTTGTCGGTCCACAAATTCGCGAACTATTTAGCGATACTAACTTTGTACAACAAATGACCGATGTTGAAAAAAAAGCATGGCAAGGGTTTTCTTCTGTGTGTGAATGTTTTCTGGGAAACACAAAAACACAAAATTATGAAGCAAATTTTCGTTTTCTGTACGTTTTTATTGGATATTAAGGTTACAAACAATGATTCTTAAACCTTTATAACAAAACACATAAAATCAGCTTTCCAAAAAGCAATAGTAAATGAAAATTGATTCAAAATTAGCGTAGTAGTGCTTCATAAACTGAGTAAGCCTTTTTTTAATGTTTTCGTTTTATTTGTCGTCAGCGACTTTGTGTACGAAACTTAAACGACTGTACCATAAATACGACTTCTGCGCCACCTAGCAACAGAGGTTCTAATTACATTTATCAAACATACGTGTCAAATATGAATAAAATCGGACCATAAAAACCGATTTTGTTAAGATAGCGATACCAGCGCCATGTAGCGGAAACAAATATATCCTATGTTGAGAGTACTTATCCAAAAAATAAACTGTCCAAACTTGACAAAAAACGGTTCAGTAGTCTTTGAGCCAATTTTTACAAAAACACTTTACAATTCTATATATATAGATTAATATTTGCATATAGCAGGTATGAGCTTTCACAAAACTGAGTATAGGGCGATCTGAGTGTCCTCTTTGTGACTTGTCAAAATTGGACAGTTTACTTCAAATTTTTTCTATAAAAGTTTTGTATTAAATTCGTGGAGGTCATTTGATGATGTTTTAGTGAATTTATTGTGAAATAAAGAATTGAGAAATATTTACACCTTAGCTGTGAAATGTGTGATAAAAAGAATAATTTTTGCTTTATTTGCGGATTATATGTGGATTCACGACAAAAAATTGCCGCGTCGTCAAACAAACAGCTTATTTCGCTGTACGAAGAATATTTTGGTCGATGCTATATATACGATACAGTTTGTTGACCGTCGTGCTATTCGTCGTTAAGGTCTTGGAAGATAAATCGCAGTGAAGCATTCACTTTTGATGAGCCAGTTGCTTGGCTTCCACAACGTATCCACCGACCAAATAATTGTTATTTCTGTTTGACGATTACAAAAGGATACCACTTCAAAGTAAGACGAAATATTAAATATGCTGGTGTTGACCATGTTATTAATTGTGTAGTGCGTGTAAAAGGCGACGTAAATCAAACAGCGGAATCGGAAGTATCGCCAAGTTTAAGTGGCTTTGAATCGTCTTTTGTAGACTTTTGTGAACCTGCAGCTTCAGTATACGTTCCACCTTTAAATGGAATGAACGAACCACATTTAGTTACCTTTTCTAACAGGAATATTTGTCGGTCCACAAATTCGCGAACTATTTAGCGATACTAACTTTGTAAAACAAATGACCGATGTTGAAAAAAAAGCATGGCAAGGGTTTTCTTCTGTGTGTGAATGGTTTCTGGGAAACACAAAAACACAAAATTATGAAGCAAATTTTCGTTTTCTGTACGTTTTTATTGGATATTAAGGTTACAAACAATGATTCTTAAACCTTTATAACAAAACACATAAAATCAGCTTTCCAAAAAGCAATAGTAAATGAAAATTGATTCAAAATTAGCGTAATGGTGCTTCATAAAGTGAGTAAGCCTTTTTTTAATGTTTTCGTTTATTTGTCGTCAGCGACTTTGTGTACGAAACTTAAAAGACTGGACCATAAATACGACTTCTGCGCCACCTAGCAACAGAGGTTCTAATTACATTTATCAAACATACGTGCCAAATATGAATAAAATCGGACCATAAATACGGATTTTGTAAAGATAGCGATACCAGCGCCATGTAGCGGAAACAAATATATCCTATGTTGAGAGTACTTATCCTAAAAATAAACTGTCCAAACTTGACAAAAAACGGTTCAGTAGTCTTTGAGCCAATTTTTACAAAAAAACTTTACAATTCTATATATATATGTAGATTAATATTTGCATCTAGCAGGTATGAACTTTCACAAAACTGAGTATAGGGCGATCTGAGTGTCCTCTTTGTGACTTGTCAAAATTAGACAGTTTACTTCAAATTTTTTCTATAAAAGTTTTGTATTAAATTCGTGGAGGTCATTTGATGATGTTTTAGTGAATTTATTGTGAAATAAAGAATTGAGAAATATTTACACCTTAACTGTGAAATGTGTGATAAAAAGGATAATTTTTGCTTTATTAGCGGATTATAAGTATGTGGATTCACGACACAAAATTGCCGCGTCGTCAAACAAACAGCTTATTTCGCTGTACGAAGAATATTTTGGTCGATGCTATATATACGATACAGTTTGTTGCTCGTCGTGCTATTCGTCGTTAAGGTCTTGGAAGATAAATCGCAGTGAAGCATTCACTTTTGATGAGCCAGTTGCTTGGCTTCCACAACGTATCCACCGACCAAATAATTGTTATTTCTGTTTGACGATTACAAAACGATACCACTTCAAAGTAAGACGAAATATTGAATATGCTGGTGTTGACCATGTTATTAAGTGTGTAGTGCGTGTAAAAGGCGACGTAAATCAAACAGCGGAATCGGAAGTATCGCCAAGTTTAAGTGGCTTTGAATCGTCTTTTGTAGACTTTTCTGAACCTGCAGCTTCAGTATACGTTCCACCTTTAAATGGAATGAACGAACCACATTTAGTTACCTTTTCTAACAGGAATATTTGTCGGTCCACAAATTCGCGAACTATTTAGCGATACTAACTTTGTACAACAAATGACCGATGTTGAAAAAAAAGCATGGCAAGGGTTTTCTTCTGTGTGTGAATGTTTTCTGGGAAACACAAAAACACAAAATTATGAAGCAAATTTTCGTTTTCTGTACGTTTTTATTGGATATTAAGGTTACAAACAATGATTCTTAAACCTTTATAACAAAACACATAAAATCAGCTTTCCAAAAAGCAATAGTAAATGAATATTGATTCAAAATTAGCGTAGTAGTGCTTCATAAACTGAGTAAGCCTTTTTTTAATGTTTTCGTTTTATTTGTCGTCAGCGACTTTGTGTACGAAACTTAAACGACTGTACCATAAATACGACTTCTGCGCCACCTAGCAACAGAGGTTCTAATTACATTTATCAAACATACGTGTCAAATATGAATAAAATCGGACCATAAAAACCGATTTTGTTAAGATAGCGATACCAGCGCCATGTAGCGGAAACAAATATATCCTATGTTGAGAGTACTTATCCAAAAAATAAACTGTCCAAACTTGACAAAAAACGGTTCAGTAGTCTTTGAGCCAATTTTTACAAAAACACTTTACAATTCTATATATATAGATTAATATTTGCATATAGCAGGTATGAGCTTTCACAAAACTGAGTATAGGGCGATCTGAGTGTCCTCTTTGTGACTTGTCAAAATTGGACAGTTTACTTCAAATTTTTTCTATAAAAGTTTTGTATTAAATTCGTGGAGGTCATTTGATGATGTTTTAGTGAATTTATTGTGAAATAAAGAATTGAGAAATATTTACACCTTAGCTGTGAAATGTGTGATAAAAAGAATAATTTTTGCTTTATTTGCGGATTATATGTGGATTCACGACAAAAAATTGCCGCGTCGTCAAACAAACAGCTTATTTCGCTGTACGAAGAATATTTTGGTCGATGCTATATATACGATACAGTTTGTTGACCGTCGTGCTATTCGTCGTTAAGGTCTTGGAAGATAAATCGCAGTGAAGCATTCACTTTTGATGAGCCAGTTGCTTGGCTTCCACAACGTATCCACCGACCAAATAATTGTTATTTCTGTTTGACGATTACAAAAGGATACCACTTCAAAGTAAGACGAAATATTAAATATGCTGGTGTTGACCATGTTATTAATTGTGTAGTGCGTGTAAAAGGCGACGTAAATCAAACAGCGGAATCGGAAGTATCGCCAAGTTTAAGTGGCTTTGAATCGTCTTTTGTAGACTTTTGTGAACCTGCAGCTTCAGTATACGTTCCACCTTTAAATGGAATGAACGAACCACATTTAGTTACCTTTTCTAACAGGAATATTTGTCGGTCCACAAATTCGCGAACTATTTAGCGATACTAACTTTGTAAAACAAATGACCGATGTTGAAAAAAAAGCATGGCAAGGGCTTTCTTCTGTGTGTGAATGGTTTCTGGGAAACACAAAAACACAAAATTATGAAGCAAATTTTCGTTTTCTGTACGTTTTTATTGGATATTAAGGTTACAAACAATGATTCTTAAACCTTTATAACAAAACACATAAAATCAGCTTTCCAAAAAGCAATAGTAAATGAAAATTGATTCAAAATTAGCGTAATGGTGCTTCATAAAGTGAGTAAGCCTTTTTTTAATGTTTTCGTTTATTTGTCGTCAGCGACTTTGTGTACGAAACTTAAAAGACTGGACCATAAATACGACTTCTGCGCCACCTAGCAACAGAGGTTCTAATTACATTTATCAAACATACGTGCCAAATATGAATAAAATCGGACCATAAATACGGATTTTGTAAAGATAGCGATACCAGCGCCATGTAGCGGAAACAAATATATCCTATGTTGAGAGTACTTATCCTAAAAATAAACTGTCCAAACTTGACAAAAAACGGTTCAGTAGTCTTTGAGCCAATTTTTACAAAAAAACTTTACAATTCTATATATATATGTAGATTAATATTTGCATCTAGCAGGTATGAACTTTCACAAAACTGAGTATAGGGCGATCTGAGTGTCCTCTTTGTGACTTGTCAAAATTAGACAGTTTACTTCAAATTTTTTCTATAAAAGTTTTGTATTAAATTCGTGGAGGTCATTTGATGATGTTTTAGTGAATTTATTGTGAAATAAAGAATTGAGAAATATTTACACCTTAACTGTGAAATGTGTGATAAAAAGGATAATTTTTGCTTTATTAGCGGATTATAAGTATGTGGATTCACGACACAAAATTGCCGCGTCGTCAAACAAACAGCTTATTTCGCTGTACGAAGAATATTTTGGTCGATGCTATATATACGATACAGTTTGTTGCTCGTCGTGCTATTCGTCGTTAAGGTCTTGGAAGATAAATCGCAGTGAAGCATTCACTTTTGATGAGCCAGTTGCTTGGCTTCCACAACGTATCCACCGACCAAATAATTGTTATTTCTGTTTGACGATTACAAAACGATACCACTTCAAAGTAAGACGAAATATTGAATATGCTGGTGTTGACCATGTTATTAAGTGTGTAGTGCGTGTAAAAGGCGACGTAAATCAAACAGCGGAATCGGAAGTATCGCCAAGTTTAAGTGGCTTTGAATCGTCTTTTGTAGACTTTTCTGAACCTGCAGCTTCAGTATACGTTCCACCTTTAAATGGAATGAACGAACCACATTTAGTTACCTTTTCTAACAGGAATATTTGTCGGTCCACAAATTCGCGAACTATTTAGCGATACTAACTTTGTACAACAAATGACCGATGTTGAAAAAAAAGCATGGCAAGGGTTTTCTTCTGTGTGTGAATGTTTTCTGGGAAACACAAAAACACAAAATTATGAAGCAAATTTTCGTTTTCTGTACGTTTTTATTGGATATTAAGGTTACAAACAATGATTCTTAAACCTTTATAACAAAACACATAAAATCAGCTTTCCAAAAAGCAATAGTAAATGAATATTGATTCAAAATTAGCGTAGTAGTGCTTCATAAACTGAGTAAGCCTTTTTTTAATGTTTTCGTTTTATTTGTCGTCAGCGACTTTGTGTACGAAACTTAAACGACTGTACCATAAATACGACTTCTGCGCCACCTAGCAACAGAGGTTCTAATTACATTTATCAAACATACGTGTCAAATATGAATAAAATCGGACCATAAAAACCGATTTTGTTAAGATAGCGATACCAGCGCCATGTAGCGGAAACAAATATATCCTATGTTGAGAGTACTTATCCAAAAAATAAACTGTCCAAACTTGACAAAAAACGGTTCAGTAGTCTTTGAGCCAATTTTTACAAAAACACTTTACAATTCTATATATATAGATTAATATTTGCATATAGCAGGTATGAGCTTTCACAAAACTGAGTATAGGGCGATCTGAGTGTCCTCTTTGTGACTTGTCAAAATTGGACAGTTTACTTCAAATTTTTTCTATAAAAGTTTTGTATTAAATTCGTGGAGGTCATTTGATGATGTTTTAGTGAATTTATTGTGAAATAAAGAATTGAGAAATATTTACACCTTAGCTGTGAAATGTGTGATAAAAAGAATAATTTTTGCTTTATTTGCGGATTATATGTGGATTCACGACAAAAAATTGCCGCGTCGTCAAACAAACAGCTTATTTCGCTGTACGAAGAATATTTTGGTCGATGCTATATATACGATACAGTTTGTTGACCGTCGTGCTATTCGTCGTTAAGGTCTTGGAAGATAAATCGCAGTGAAGCATTCACTTTTGATGAGCCAGTTGCTTGGCTTCCACAACGTATCCACCGACCAAATAATTGTTATTTCTGTTTGACGATTACAAAAGGATATGCTGGTGTTGACCATGTTATTAAGTGTGTAGTGCGTGTAAAAGGCGACGTAAATCAAACAGCGGAATGGCTTTGAATCGTCTTTTGTAGACTTTTGTGAACCTGCAGCTTCAGCATACGTTCCACCTTTAAATGGAATGAACGAACCACATTTAGTTTCTCGAGCAGAGTTTCAAGACCTTGTACGGGATTTAGAACTGTCCAAAAGAGAGACAGAACTTTTAGGTTCAAGAACGGATCAATGGAAATATTTGCAAAATGATGTGTATACTACATTTCGTAGAACAGAAGAAACTGTTGCATTTGGTTCACTATTTAGTCAAAGCACTAGATATGATAACTTGGTTTTTTGCAATGATGTAAATGCATTGTTTGAAAAATTTAGCTATAACCATATTCCACGAGATTGGCGTTTATTCATCGACGGTTCAACGAAAAGTACACTTGAGATGTTTATTATGTATTTGCATATTCTAGTTTCATTTAATTTTTAAGGTTTGAAGGCTGTACACTGGCTTATATCCATCGGCCCCACTGGCCTACGCTACCGATATAAAAGAATCATATGACAGTATGGCTGAAATATTGAATGTCATTGACTACAAAACTCACAAGTGGCTAATTGTAGCTGACTTCAAGGTACTGACTATTTTAAATGGTATGCAGGGTGGAAATACGAAGTATCCGTGCTATTTTTGCCATTGGGACAGTCGAGCAACTAGTCTACACTACAATTATATCCTATTCCCACGACAGTCGGTTCTACGTACCGGAATGACCCGGGTTTCACCCGGGCAAGGACTGTTGTTTCGGCGATCTAACCCTGTTTAGATCGGCCTACCCCATAAGTTGTCTGTCTCTCCTGGAGCAACTCCTTGCAGCAGGGTTGCTTCACCTCCTTCTGATCAGGGCTGGCATCGAGCCTAACCCTGGTCCAGAAACCTATTTTTGCTGCGTTTGCCAGAAAAAGCTTTATCCGAACTCCACTTCGGTAAGGTGTAATTCGTGCCAAGGCTGGTGTCACTTTCGAGTATGTTCTGGCCTGCGCACCACACGTGAATGGTCGGGTGACTACCTGGCTCCCTGTTGTAGAGCCTTGCAACCGCACGCGCCAGTGGCGGCGCTGCCAAACAACACCATAAGGCAGCCCAACGTGCCAATGCATGTGCAGCAGGGTCCAGGTGGGCAACATCACCCTTCCCTCACACCCCTCTCCGCGACGACTCTACCGAGGCAAACGAGACTCCTTCAGCTGAACTGCAATGGGCTGCAGGGCAAGATTGAGGAGATAACCGACTTTATGAGTCGGCATAATCTGTCAATAGCTGCGATCCAAGAAACGAAACTGCACAGCAACTCAACTCTGTTGAGTTGCAACGGCTACAATGTGCATCGTAAGGATCGCGAGCGAGGTAATGGTGTGGCTTAGCATTCATCACCCATCACACAGTGCAGTATCGTCTTATTGAAGAAGGCAGGGACACTACCTTAGAATGTCAAGGAATAGCTGTCCGGTCAGGCGATGTCGAGCTCGAAATATTTAATATTTATATACCCCCTGTCACCTGCTGCCCGGCAGGATATCACCCTGACATATGTAGGTGCGCTCCTCAGAGGTGAAAACCGATTGGTAGTTGGTGACTTTAACGCGCACCACGATCTCTGGCATTCAAGCCTACCAGCTGATCGTAGGGGAAATGATTTGGCAGAGCCGATAGACGATTCGACATTCTGCACGATGAATGATGATGCCCCCACCAGGATTATGGGTAGTTGCAGCAGCTCGCCTGACCTAACGATAGCTAGCGCAGGTCTGATAAATAGCATAACGTGGCGACCTATGCTATCGCTTGCATCAGACCACCTACCTATAATCATCTCGATTGACAGACCTGCTGACTTTGTCTCCGCGGACCATCGGACCTATATCAACCTTAAAAAGGCTGACTGGGTCTGGTTCGCGGAGTTCACCGAAAATGCCTTCAGGTCTCTTCCCACACCCACTGACGTTCGAAAAGGCGAACATAAGTTCCGCAAGGTGGTTGCGTCAGCTGCGGCCCGCTTCATTCCGGCAGGGAGGATCCCCGAGATCCGTCCCAACTTCCCGGCTGAAGCGGCCGCTCTAGCGAACGAACGCGACCACCTTCGCCGCTCCGATCCCCGTAATCCTAACATCCAGGATTTAAACGTGGAGATTCGGAGGCTGGTGGACCAACACAAGCGGAACAAGTGGGAAGAGCATCTGAAGTCCTGTAACCTGGTCACGGGTGTTAGTAAGCTCTGGTCTACCCTGAAGTCCTTATCCAACCCGACGAAGCACGACGACCGAGTGGAAATTTCATTCGGGGATCGTGCCTCGTCGGACCCGAAGAGATGCGCGAGCTATTTTAGCCGACAGTTTATACTGCATCCTTCGGGGGATAGGACCAAGCGGAAGGTGACCAGGAGGCTGCGCAAATTACCGAACAACAGCGCGCTTCTTACCTTCACTTGTGGCGAGGTAAAGGAGGTCATCGGGAAGGCGAAAGCCTCCAAGGCCATTGGCCCTGACGGGCTAAGCGTGCTGATGCTGAAAAATTTAGGCCCCGCGGGAGTTGAGTTCCTCACTGGGATCCTCAATTTGTCCATGGCCACCCTCATCATTCCAGACATCTGGAAGGTTGGGAGGGGGTCCCACTACTGAAACCAGGGAAGCCGGCCGACAAGGGTGATTCCTATCGGCCGATTTCCCTGCTTTCACCTGTGGTAAAGACACTTGAGGCCCTACTCCTCCCGTATTATACATACCACCTTGGGTCAGCTAAGCATCAACATGGCTTCCGGAAAGTGCACAGTACAACAACAGCACTTAATGCCATAAACACACAGGTGAACCGTGGTCTTAACCAAAACCGCCCCTGCGAGAGAACCGTCCTAGTAGCGTTGGACCTGTCGAAAGCTTTCGACACTGTTAGCCACTCCACGCTACTAGCTGACGTGGAAGCATCAACTCTCCCGCAGGGACTGAAACGGTGGACCGCGAATTACCTGTGTGATCGTCAATCATCAGTATGGTTTAGAGATAGAACATCGAAACCAAGGAGGATTAAACAAGGGGTACCGCAGGGTGGCGTCCTGTCCCCATTATTGTTTAATCACTATATCTCCAAGCTCCCTCAATGGCAACCGGCAATGTAATTGATGATCTGTGTTTGAAAGTGAACGGATATCTCTCTGATCTTGCCCATTTCTTCACTAGCAGCAACCTGGCGCTGTCCCCTGCTAAGTCCTCGGCGACCCTTTTTACCACCTGGACGAAGGAGGTCAGGCTGGATCTTAACATCCATATCGATGGCACCCCCATTCCGACGGTTAACCACCCGAAGATTCTGGGGGTGACTTTCGACAGCCTGCTCTCCTTCTCCGCGCACACTACCGCAATCGCCAATAGAGTACAGAGCCGCAACAATGTCCTCAAGTCGCTCGCCGGCAGCTCTTGGGGCAAAGACAAAGAAACGTTGTTGGCAACATACAAGACGATTGGCCGGCCGGTAATAAATTATGCTGCGCCAGTTTGGTCGGCGGGAACCAGCAGGACACAGTGGACGAAGCTGCAGACCCGCCAGAACGCCGCACTCCGCACGGTGACGGGATTTTCTGATGTCGCCCGAGGAGCATCTCCACCAAGAGGTCAATGTGCTCCGAGTTAAGGAGCACAACCTCATGCTCAGCAAGCAGTTCCTTGCTGGATGTCACCGCTCGGGGCATCCAAATAGGCACCTGCTTGCAGTGGAGCTGCCCCCCAGGCACATTAGAAGACATCTTCTAGAACTAAAGGACGAGATCCAGCCACTCATCACACAACCGCTGGATCCGGAGGCGTACCGGCGGGTCCTAAGCAACATCGACAGAGACACAGTCACGAACATCATTGACTCCCGCCAGGCAAATGCAGTCATCGGAGCCCAACCACCACCTGTAGCAGATGAGGAGTCCCTGCTGCCCCGCGAGTCCCGCGTCACTCTGGCACAACTACGATCTGGATACTGTAGCAGGCTCAACTCCTACTTATCCAGAATCAACCCCGACATACCCAACACATGTCCGGCATGTGGAGATTCTCCGCACGACACCAACCACCTATTCACATGCCCTCTCAAACCCACTCATCTAACCCCCCTCTCCCTCTGGTCCAACCCTGTCGAAACTGCACGTTTCCTGGGCCTCCCCCTAGATGAGTTCGACGACAACGACCATGGGTGAATCCGCTCTTTACGGGGCGCGACTAGCCGCTACAACAACAACAACAACAACCAGAGTACCTGAGTGTAAAACTGAATTATGTTAATGAAACTCATTCCCATGGAGTGAGGGAGAATAATAATTTTAGATTGCCTCTTTTTAAAACAGAAATAGACAAGCAAAATATATTTTATAAAGGTTTAAAAAGATACAATGAGCTTCCTAATTATATAAAGAACAGTAACAATTTCAGTAGTTTTAAGAAGAGTTTATTTGAATACTGTGGAACCCTTCCTCTGAGATGAAATTTTACCTTCTTACTTTTCATGCTATACCATGGATCAATTGTCTGATTGAATGAAGTGAATATGGGAGGGGCAGGATTTGCCTTTATATAACATAAATACTCAGGTGGACTGACTTGGCGCTGTCACCTATGCTGGCCGGAAATATAATATCATACAATATGATCAAAGTGCTATTTACGGATGACCACTTAAAACTGCAAGAAGACCTCGGCCGTCTCTGAAAATACTTAAAGTCGGCATCCATAGCGCTTTGACATTAAAAAAAGATATTGAAGTGAGACTATCACTGCCCACTGTTATGAACAAAGCCGAGTACCACGTTATCTAAATTGAGACTAGCACTGTCCACTGATATGAGCTGATCCAAGAGTAACGCGATGTGTACTGATGGCCACTTTGTCCGTATTGAGACCTCGTCAGTCTCAGCAGGCCCTAAAAGTCGGCGCCCAATGAGCAGTTAAAATTTATGCAAATATAACTTATGCATTATAAATAATATTTTAAAATTGTACTTTTAATGAATTTTGTATACAGTTAGTTCTTTTAATGTGTACAAATTACAAATTTAGAAAAAAAAGGAAGTCAATTATTGTATAGTTGTAAGTTTTAGGCCTAAAAAGCCGTAATAATAAATAAATAAATAAATAATAAATAAAAACGGGTCGCCTTTCCAATTATATAGCATTGGCTGTTTTAGCCAAACTACGTTGAATTTTTTAAAGAAATTCACAGGGGCTGTTATGTACATAGGTGCTCGTTGACCAATATTTATAACACTGTGGTAAAAAATGTAAATAGTTTTAAAGTTATTTGTTGTTAAAATTTACAGATTTTCTTTACGTAATTTGAATTTAAACTCTGCACTATTGACGTTTATTTTTACTTGTGCATAACATTTCATGCGCATGCAACTTAATTCACACATATTTTCTTACAAAGTGTGTAAGAATTAATACTTTTAACACTATTTTCCAAATATATCGCTAGCTATTTGCTTATAATTGTAAGAAAGGTGTTCTGTACAAAAATACTGTGGATGTCGTAGCCGGAAATGGACCGGCCAGGGTTATTTTTTATAAGCGCGACCGAAGGCCGCCAACGCAGAAAGTTGTTGTGTACAAAAATACCGTTGGACACTTTTTTGTACTGTGTGACAGCACCAACTTTCAGTTCAATTTAACTACAAAGGAAAAAGTGAGGTTAAATTTAACTATTTTTGCAACTTTAACAAGGAATAACTTAAAAACTATAAACCTCCGGAGCCCGGACTTCCAGTTATATAATCAGGAGGTTTTACTCTAACCAGCGCCATCCTCCCGCCCCCCACCCCCTTCCCCTCCCCTTATAAGCCCCTTTTTCAAAGCGTGCTATATTATTGGAAAATTTTCCAGCAAGAACTTTCAGTTCAATAACACTGTGCTACACCAAAAATATGCAGGGGTGTCACATGGATTTTTGGTTTCGTCATGGCCCATAAAACACTTCCTCATTTGCGGTTTTTCTCCATCACTTCGTTTTTAAATTTTCTGCGTAGAAATATAATACAACTCTGAAATTCTTAAAATTACAACTTCGAGATGCTATAACTTTCTTGTTTCTTGATCGAATTCAATTTTCTTTTTTTATTTGAAAGATGTTTCTTTTACCCTTCAAACAAGCAAACTAGCTTGCAAATCGACCGAAAAATGACCAAGTTTTGGTCTTTTATTTCAAAAAAAAATTTTAAGTTTTCTAAAAATTTTCGTTTTCTGTACGTTTTTATTGGATATTAAGGTTACAAACAATGATTCTAAACCTTTATAACAAAACACATAAAATCAGCTTTCCAAAAAGCAATAGTAAATGAAAATTGATTCAAAATTAGCGTAGTAGTGCTTCATAAAGTGAGTAAGCCTATTTTTAATGTTTTCGTTTATTTGTCGTCAGCGACTTTGTGTACGAAACTTAAAAAACTGGACCAATATACGATACAGTTTGTTGATCGTCGTGCTATTCGTCGTTAAGGTCTTGGAAGATAAATCGCAGTGAAGCATTCACTTTTGATGAGCCAGTTGCTTGGCTTCCACAACGTATCCACCGACCAAATAATTGTTATTTCTGTTTGACGATTACAAAACGATACCACTTCAAAGTAAGACGAAATATTAAATATGCTGATGTTGACCATGTTATTAAGTGTGTAGTGCGTGTAAAAGGCGACGTAAATCAAACAGCGGAATCGGAAGTATCTCCAAGTTTAAGTGGCTTTGAATCGTCTTTTGTAGACTTTTGTGAACCTGCAGCTTCAGTATACGTTCCACCTTTAAATGGAATGAACGAACCACATTTAGTTTCTCGAGCAGAGTTTCAAGACCTTGTACGGGATTTAGAACTGTCCAAAAGACAAACAGAACTTTTAGGTTCAAGAACGGATCAATGGAAATATTTGCAAAATGATGTGTATACTACATTTCGTAGAACAGAAGAAACTGTTGCATTTGGTTCACTATTTAGTCAAAGCACTAGATATGATAACTTGGTTTTATGCAATGATGTAAGTAAATGCATTGTTTGAAAAATTTAGCTATAACCATATTCCACGAGATTGGCGTTTATTCATCGACGGTTCAACGAAAAGTACACTTGAGATGTTTATTATGTAATTGCATATTCTAGTTTCATTTAATTTTTAAGGTTTGAAGGCTGTACTATTACACAACACTGGCTTATATCCATCGGCCCCACACTGGCCTACGCTACCGATATAAAAGAATCATATGACAGTACGGCTGAAATATTGAATGTCATTGACTACAAAACTCACAAGTGGCTAATTGTAGCTCACTTCAAGGTACTGACTATTTTAAATGGTATGCAGAGTGGAAATACGAAGTATCCGTGCTATTTCTGCCAATGGGACAGTCGAGCAACTAGCCTACACTACATACAAAAATATTGGGCTCCACGTACATCGTTTGTAGTTGGTGAAAAAAATAGTATATGTAAGTATTCCCTTAGTTGATTCAAAAAATATTATTTTACCACCGCTGCACATTAAACTGGGCTTAATAAAACAGGTTGTGAAAGCACTGGATAAAAATGATCGAGCCTTCAACTATATTGTAAAAAAGTTTCTGCGAATAACTTACGCAAAATTGAAAGAAGGTAAGCAAGTATGTATTTTAATTGCACGATTTAAAACAAAGTTACCTTTTCTAACAGGAATATTTGTCGGTCCACAAATTCGCGAACTATTTAGCGATACTAAATTTGTACAACAAATGACCGATGTTGAAAAAAAGCATGGCAAGGGTTTTCTTCTGTGTGTGAATGCTTTCTGGGAAACACAAAAACACAAAATTATGAAGCAAATTTTCGTTTTCTGTACGTTTTTATTGGATATTAAGGTTACAAACAATGATTCTTAAACCTTTATAACAAAACACATAAAATCAGCTTTCCAAAAAGCAATAGTAAATGAAAATTGATTCAAAATTAGCGTAGTAGTGCTTCATAAACTGAGTAAGCCTTTTTTTAATGCTTTCGTTTTATTTGTCGTCAGCGACTTTGTGTACGAAACTTAAACGACTGGACCATAAATACGACTTCTGCGCCACCTAGCAACAGAGGTTATAATTACATTTATCAAACATACGTGCCAAATATGAATAAAATCGGACCATAAATTCGGATTTTGTAAAGATAGCGATACCAGCGTCATGTAGCGGAAACAATATCCTATTCCCACGACAGTCGGTTCTACGTACCGGAATGACCCGGGTTTCACCCGGGCAGGGACTGTTGTTTCGGCGATCTAACCCTGTTTAGATCGGCCTACCCCATAAGTTGTCTGTCTCTCCTGGAGCAACTCCTTGCAGCAGGGTTGCTTCACCTCCTTCTGATCAGGGCTGGCATCGAGCCTAACCCTGGTCCAGAAACCTATTTTTGCTGCGTTTGCCAGAAAAAGCTCCATGCGAACTCCACTTCGGTAAGGTGTAATTCGTGCCAAGGCTGGTGTCACTTTCGAGTATGTTCTGGCCTGCGCACCACACGTGAATGGTCGGGTGACTACCTGGCTCCCTGTTGTAGAGCCTTGCAACCGCACGCGCCAGTGGTGGCGCTGCCAAACAACACCATAAGGCAGCCCAACGTGCCAATGCATGTGCAGCAGGGTCCAGGTGGGCAACATCACCCTTCCCTCACACCCCTCTCCGCGACGACTCTACCGAGGCAAACGAGACTCCTTCAGCTGAACTGCAATGGGCTGCAGGGCAAGATTGAGGAGATAACCGACTTTATGAGTCGGCATAATCTGTCAATAGCTGCGATCCAAGAAACGAAACTGCACAGCAACTCAACTCTAGCATTCAAGCCTACCAGCTGATCGTAGGGAAAATGATTTGGCAGAGCAGATAGACGATTCGACATTCTGCACGATGAATGATGATGCCCACACACAGGTGAACCGTGGTCTTAACCAAAACCGCCCCTGCGAGAGAACCGTCCTAGTAGCGTTGGACCTGTCGAAAGCTTTCGACACTGTTAGCCACTCCACGCTACTAGCTGACGTGGAAGCATCAACTCTCCCGCAGGGACTGAAACGGTGGACCGCGAATTACCTGTGTGGTCGTCAATCATCAGTATGGTTTAGAGATACAACATCGAAACCAAGGAGGATTAAACAAGGGGTACCGCAGGGTGGCGTCCTGTCCCCATTATTGTTTAATCACTATATCTCCACGCTCCCTCAACCGCCAGAGGGAGTCACGATTGTCTCCTATGCTGATGATTGCTCGATAATGGCAACCGGCAATGTAATTGATGATCTGTGTTTGAAAGTGAACGGATATCTCTCTGATCTTGCCCATTTCTTCACTAGCAGAAACCTGCTAAGTCCTCGGCGACCCTTTTTACCACCTGGACGAAGGAGGTCAGGCTGGATCTTAACATCCATATCGATGGCACCCCCATTCCGACGGTTAACCACCCGAAGATTCTGGGGGTGACTTTCGACAGCCTGCTCTCCTTCTCCGCGCACACTACCGCAATCGCCAATAGAGTACAGAGCCGCAACAATGTCCTCAAGTCGCTCGCCGGCAGCTCTTGGGGCAAAGACAAAGAAACGTTGTTGGCAACATACAAGGCGATTGGCCGGCCGGTAATAAGTTATGCTGCGCCAGTTTGGTCGGCGGGAACCAGCAGGACACAGTGGACGAAGCTGCAGACCTGCCAGAACGACGCACTCCGCACGGTGACGGGATGTCTTCTGATGTCGCCCGAGGAGCATCTCCACCAAGAGGTCAATGTGCTCCGAGTTAAGGAGCACAACCTCATGCTCAGCAAGCAGTTCCTTGCTGGATGTCACCGCTCGGGGCATCCAAATAGGTACCTGCTTGCAGTGGAGCTGCCCCCCAGGCACATTAGAAGACATCTTCTAGAACTAAAGGACGAGATCCAGCCACTCATCACACAACCGCTGGATCCGGAGGCGTACCGGCGGGTCCTAAGCAACATCCACAGAGACACAGTCGCGAACATCATTGACTCCCGCCAGGCAAATGCAGTCATCGGAGCTCAACCACCACCTGTAGCAGATGAGGAGTCCCTGCTGCCCCGCGAGCCCCGCGTCACTCTGGCACAACTACGATCTGGATACTGTAGCAGGCTCAACTCTTACTTATCCAGAATCAACCCCGACATACCCAACACATGTCCGGCATGTGGAGATTCTCCGCACGACACCAACCACCTATTCACATGCCCTCTCAAACCCACTCATCTAACCCCCCTATCCCTCTGGTCCAACCCTGTCGAAACTGCACGTTTCCTGGGCCTCCCCCAAGATGAGTTCGACGACAACGACCATGGGTGAATCCGCTCTTTACGGGGCGCGACTAGCCGCTACAACAACAACAACAACATATCCTATGTTGAGAGTACTTATCCAAAAAATAAACTGTCCAAACTTGACAAAAAACGGTTCAGTAGTGTTTGAGCCAATTTTTACAAAAAACACTTTACAATTCTATATATATAGATTAATATTTGCATATAGCAGGTATGAACTTTCACAAAACTGAGTATAGAGCGATCTGAGTGTCCTCTTTGTGACTTGTCAAAATTGGACAGTTTACTTCAATTTTTTTCTATAAAAGTTTTGTATTAAATTCGTGGAGGTCATTTGATGATGTTTTAGTGAATTTATTGTGAAATAAAGAATTGAGAAATATTTACACCTTAACTGTGAAATGTGTGATAAAAAGGATAATTTTTGCTTTATTTGCGGATTATATGTGGATTCACGACACAAAATTGACGCGTCGTCAAACAAACAGCTTATTTCGCTGTACGAAGAATATTTTGGTCGATGCTATACATATGTATATACGATACAGTTTGTTGCTCGTCGTGCTATTCGTCGTTAAGGTCTTGGAAGATAAATCGCAGTGAAGCATTCACTTTTGATGAGCCAGTTGCTTGGCTTCCACAACGTATCCACCGACCAAATAATTGTTATTTCTGTTTGACGATTACAAAACGAACGAACCACATTTAGTTTCTCGAGCAGAGTTTCAAGACCTTGTACGGGATTTAGAACTGTCCAAAAGAGAGACAGAACTTTTAGGTTCAAGAATGGATCAATGGAAATATTTGCAAAATGATGTGTATACTACATTTCGTAGAACAGAAGAAACTGTTGCATTTGGTCAAAGCACTAGATATGATAACTTGGTTTTTCGCAATGATGTAAATGCATTATTTGAAAAATTTAGCTATAACCATATTCCACGAGATTGGCGTTTATTCATCGACGGTTCAACGAAAAGTACACTTGAGATGTTTATTATGTAATTGCATATTCTAGTTTCATTTAATTTTTAAGGTTTGAAGGCTGTACTATTACACAACACTGGCTTATATCCATCGGCCCCACACTGGCCTACGCTACCGATATAAAAGAATCATATGACAGTACGGCTGAAATATTGAATGTCATTGACTACAAAACTCACAAGTGGCTAATTGTAGCTGACTTCAAGGTACTGACTATTTTAAATGGTATGCAGGGTGGAAATACGAAGTATCCATGCTATTTCTGCCAATGGGACAGTCGAGCAACTAGCCTACACTACATACAAAAATATTGGGCTCCACGTACATCGTTTGTAGTTGGTGAAAAAAATAGTATACATATGTAAGTATTCCCTTAGTTGATTCAAAAAATATTATTTTACCACCGCTGCACATTAAACTGGGCTTAATAAAACAGTTTGTCAAAGCACTGGATAAAAATGGTCGAGCCTTCAACTATATTGTAAAAAAGTTTCTGCGAATAACTTGCGCAAAATTGAAAGAAGGTAAGCAAGTATGTATTTTAATTGCACGATTTAAAACAAAGTTACCTTTTCTAACAGGAATATTTGTCGGTCCACAAATTCGCGAACTATTTAGCGATACTAAATTTGTACAACAAATGACCGATGTTGAAAAAAAGCATGGCAAGGGTTTTCTTCTGTGTGTGAATGTTTTCTGGGACACACAAAAACACAAAATTATGAAGCAAATTTTCGTTTTCTGTACGTTTTTATTGGATATTAAGGTTACAAACAATGATTCTTAAACCTTTATAACAAAACACATAAAATCAGCTTTCCAAAAAGCAATAGTAAATGAATATTGATTCAAAATTAGCGTAGTAGTGCTTCATAAACTGAGTAAGCCTTTTTTTAATGTTTTCGTTTTATTTGTCGTCAGCGACTTTGTGTACGAAACTTAAACGACTGGACCATAAATACGACTTCTGCGCCACCTAGCAACAGAGGTTCTAATTACATTTATCAAACATACGTGTCAAATATGAATAAAATCGGACCATAAAAACCGATTTTGTTAAGATAGCGATACCAGCGCCATGTAGCGGAAACAAATATATCCTATGTTGAGAGTACTTATCCAAAAAATAAACTGTCCAAACTTGACAAAAAACGGTTCAGTAGTCTTTGAGCCAATTTTTACAAAAACACTTTACAATTCTATATATATAGATTAATATTTGCATATAGCAGGTATGAGCTTTCACAAAACTGAGTATAGGGCGATCTGAGTGTCCTCTTTGTGACTTGTCAAAATTGGACAGTTTACTTCAAATTTTTTCTATAAAAGTTTTGTATTAAATTCGTGGAGGTCATTTGATGATGTTTTAGTGAATTTATTGTGAAATAAAGAATTGAGAAATATTTACACCTTAGCTGTGAAATGTGTGATAAAAAGAATAATTTTTGCTTTATTTGCGGATTATATGTGGATTCACGACAAAAAATTGCCGCGTCGTCAAACAAACAGCTTATTTCGCTGTACGAAGAATATTTTGGTCGATGCTATATATACGATACAGTTTGTTGACCGTCGTGCTATTCGTCGTTAAGGTCTTGGAAGATAAATCGCAGTGAAGCATTCACTTTTGATGAGCCAGTTGCTTGGCTTCCACAACGTATCCACCGACCAAATAATTGTTATTTCTGTTTGACGATTACAAAAGGATACCACTTCAAAGTAAGACGAAATATTGAATATGCTGGTGTTGACCATGTTATTAAGTGTGTAGTGCGTGTAAAAGGCGACGTAAATCAAACAGCGGAATCGGAAGTATCGCCAAGTTTAAGTGGCTTTGAATCGTCTTTTGTAGACTTTTCTGAACCTGCAGCTTCAGTATACGTTCCACCTTTAAATGGAATGAACGAACCACATTTAGTTACCTTTTCTAACAGGAATATTTGTCGGTCCACAAATTCGCGAACTATTTAGCGATACTAACTTTGTACAACAAATGACCGATGTTGAAAAAAAAGCATGGCAAGGGTTTTCTTCTGTGTGTGAATGTTTTCTGGGAAACACAAAAACACAAAATTATGAAGCAAATTTTCGTTTTCTGTACGTTTTTATTGGATATTAAGGTTACAAACAATGATTCTTAAACCTTTATAACAAAACACATAAAATCAGCTTTCCAAAAAGCAATAGTAAATGAAAATTGATTCAAAATTAGCGTAGTAGTGCTTCATAAACTGAGTAAGCCTTTTTTTAATGTTTTCGTTTTATTTGTCGTCAGCGACTTTGTGTACGAAACTTAAACGACTGTACCATAAATACGACTTCTGCGCCACCTAGCAACAGAGGTTCTAATTACATTTATCAAACATACGTGTCAAATATGAATAAAATCGGACCATAAAAACCGATTTTGTTAAGATAGCGATACCAGCGCCATGTAGCGGAAACAAATATATCCTATGTTGAGAGTACTTATCCAAAAAATAAACTGTCCAAACTTGACAAAAAACGGTTCAGTAGTGTTTGACCCAATTTTTACAAAAAACACTTTACAATTCTATATATATATGTAGATTAATATTTGCATATAGCAGGTATGAGCTTTCACAAAACTGAGTATAGAGCGATCTGAGTGTCCTCTTTGTGACTTGTCAAAATTGGACAGTTAACTTAAAAGTTTTGTATATTGGAATAAAAGACCAAAACTTCCTCATTTTTCGGTCGATTTGCAAGCTAGTTTGCTTGTTTGAAGGGTACCGCAAATGAGGAAGTGTTTTATGGGCCATGACGAAACTAAAAATTAATGCGAGAGCCCCTGCATATTTTTTTTTCATTTTGTAGCACTGTGTAATTAGGGAGACCCCTCTACGCCCGCCCCTTTCACAGCGTGCTTACTTATTGCAAAATTTGCCCTAATTTCAACTTTTGGTAACTGATGTACATACATACATATGTAGTTGTTGGCCCATGCCCAGCCCCCTCCAAAAAAAAATATTATGCCCGCCTGATTAATCTCCATCGATGTACATAAATTTATTTTATTCTGAGAACTGAACGTAGAATCTATTAAAAATTTCAAGTGTTTACAACTGCAGTATTGTTGGTAATTTAATTTCAGTACAGGGACTAAAATTTTAGTTTTATAATAGACTTTTTAGTTGTGTAGCACAATTTCTTTTTCTCTCGGTTCAAGCGTTACATGAAATAAAATGGTAACCTCAGCGTCTGCAATACTAATTTACTTAAAGTTGCAGGACCAAAATGTTTGCGTATTTCATAAAAATTGTGTTTTCTAGGCAAGATCTTTATTAAAGCGATGTCGGCATATACGAAAATAAGTTGATAATAACTAACACGCGCGTGTAACATGTGTACGTACCTTTATTAAATCCGCCTCGACTTTAATTTTCTCTCAGCTTTCGATATGCGAATGTTCGCGAAGTACTACACAATCGAAGAGTAACAAAACCTATTTAAGAATAATAACAATAGACATGCACATACTTCATCGTATTTTTGCTATATCGATAAGTCGTGAAGTTGTTATACATGACCATATAACTATTTATTAGGCCCGGGTCACACTAGGACATTTGAAACTACATAAAAGCGAAATTTACTTACGGCCTCATTAATATGTGTTGCTTAACGACCATGCAAAATGTGTCACCTATACCATTCTGTACTGAATGAAGTGTCGTTATCAGAGGGATCGCTACCTGTAGTGCGATTCACTAACTTATTTTAAAGATATTCGTTTGGTTAACTCAACTTAACCAAAATTTTAGCGAACCTGCTATTCAGTAGCCACTTTTTAACGATTTTCGCATTCGCCGAATCAGCTGTTGATGTTAGCTAGTCGATGGCCGAAAACTAAACGACAACAAATTTTATGTTGTTAACTCAATCGAGAAAAGTGAAATTCGTGATTTCAATTTAAATAAAAGAAAAATTTAAAATTCCGTGATTTGTTTTCTCGTAATTAAAAAAGGAACATTAAATAATGTCGTTTAAATATTTGGCTCCAACAGTGGATCGACTTTTACTCCGAGATGTGAACAATCCCTTTCATCTAAATGCAACAGAATTTAAAAAAACCGTATCGGTTAACTCCACGCATATATCAATTTTGGCACCAAGGAATCATGAGGAGGCTTATGCCAACCACCACATCTACTATTCAATTAATATGCTAATGGTAAAAGCAAACTTTTACAAGGATCCATGTATAAAAACAGAAATATAGTATAGTTTTAATATATAGATAAATTACTATAATTAAAAAAATTAAATATATGTATGTAAATCCTAAATACGCTGGAGCACAACGCGAAGTTTGAAAACGATAACCATAGCATATTTGAAGGTTATTCCGCATATTCCTTGGAGTCGAGTTGAGGACAATTCTAACAAAACACTCAGAGGAGAGTCCGGAATTCTGCTACAATGGAACATTGCAATATATATAAAGAATTTTAAGTGTTTGTAATTTGAAACAAACTAATATCTATTTCACTTTAATGAAATATAATAAAAACGGTCAAATTTATATTTGGCAGCAGGCATTCGTTTGTTTTTCTCTATTCCTCTTGTGCTTTTCGCTTATTTTGACATTTAGTTTGACAGAGGTGCCACTCTTTATCACTTTGAATAAATACAACGAAACAGCTGTTAAGTGTCGTTAAGAATAAGTTAGAGAATCGCACAATCGTTAATGCAAACGGCAAATATTGCCGCTAAAAATAACAATTGTCGTACCGTTTAAAGTTAGTGAATCGCACTACTGGTGTCGAATTTGGGGATTCTTAACTGCAACTAGACAAAGCTTTTTCCACATATACGACAAAGAGACCCCTATTATTATAAGCAATCAATTAGCTATTATACACTGAAATTTATACATAATATTAAATTAAGAATATTGCCAAATTACTTAAGTGATAGAATACATTATAATTATGAGATTCATAATTATGGAACTAGAAGTAGTAAAATCATAAGACTGCCTAAAGTAAGAACGGAATTCGCAGAGAAAACTCTAGAATACGTAGGTTATAAAATGTATAATGAATTACCTACTCAGATAAAAGACTGTGAAAACATTGTTAAGTTTAAAGGAAAATTATTTTCATACTGTAAAACTTTAAAGATGTAATATTTATGTAACATTTAGCTTACTTGAATAAGGTCTGAAAGACCGTAATAATAAAAAAAAAAAAGTTTGCAAACTTATCTATTAAATCTCTGCCTCTAACAGAGCAACCTAAACAAGAGCGCCAGCGTCGTTTATCTGTCAAAAATTTCTCATGCCCATACAATTTGTATGAAGCCGACCGAAATAACGCGGCGACAACGCCGAGCGGTTGCAAAATCCGATTTTGACAACGCGTTAGGAAGTGATGTTAGCTGCAGAAAACGAAGAATTGACATTGTTGATGACAATTTTTGCGAATTTGTAGTTTTTGTTCCTTGATTTGACATAGCGCCGCCGCTCTTGTTAAGGTACGACAACTAAGCGGTAGCGCTAGGCGGTTTAGGTTGCTGTGTAACACATCTTTTTATACTCTAGCACTAGTTATATTTTGAATTCTCCAGTAAGAAACTATCCAGTAACTTGCCAGTAACGAAATTTCTGAGCGTAAGCAAAATTTCCTCTCATTGAGAGAAACATGCGAGAAAGTACGAAAACGCAAAACTAGTAAGAAGTCGCAAGTTTTTCTTACAGCTGACTTTTATTTGGCGTGAAATTTAAAAAATACATACTTCAAATAAAGAAATGGCCCCACAATTCATTATTTACGCCTCACAATTTTTAGTTGCAGTTACTACGACTAAAGATTCAGGACTATCCTTGCAAACACACAGATTCGGGGCGTCTTACTGATATACGTTCACAATAAACTTCATAAACTTAGTGTACGTTTATTTATTTACTCATTTTTTCTATTTTTCGCCTTTTTAATGAAAATAGTTAACAATTTTAATAATGTTTTTCTACTTGTGTTCAACTGAATAATTGCAATCAGCTGTTTATCTTACTGGCAAATTCTTGCTAGTAGAAATTTATCCAGTAAAATTGGCAAGCTCAGCTGTTATTTCTAGCTAATTTTGGCGTACGAAAGCGCTATCCAGTAAAATTTTTACTGGTTCTTGCTGGTTTTTACTGGATAGTGGTATAATAGGGCGATAAAACTGAAAATGCGATAAGTGACACAAATTTCTGAATTGGGGGAACAATCTCACTGCAATATGGCTAGCGACATACAATCATCCAGTGGTTTAATTATTAATATATATTTGCTATAATCTTGTGGCTTAAAAATGTTCAGATTTATATTTAGGTTTATAAAATATTGCAAAGTATACATACGTGTTTTAATGTTGCAAGTCACTTAAAATTATATATCTACAGTATCTAGACAACATTATTTGCGACGCGTAACACATTCGGTGGAAAGTGATATGTTGGCACTGGTCGGAAAGGACGAGATTTCGATCCTTGCCCAAGTCTGTAAAAAACTACCTTAATATAAGTTAAGGCACGTTTCCGTTCCCATAATAAATGCCAAGCTGGTAACTAACTTTTGGCGCATGACAACAACAGCAATAACAACAGTAGCTCGTAGCCAAACGGGCGTCCGCTTATCCATTTCACCTGTAGTGCATCGAAGTGCTTACGATGCAACTCACCTTCCGCGCATGACAACAACAACAACAACAGTATGCGAAATCAGCGACAATAACACCAGCAGCAACACTATCCGAACAGACGACGCTTCTGCATTCTCACGGTACGGAAAGTGCTGATGCTATGTCTACAGAGTAGCGTGTGACAACAATAACGGCAACAATGGTGAACCGCAACGGCAGCGGGAGCGACGCTTAGGGTAGCGTTAAGTTAGGAGCTAGCTTTTGTGCAGGGAAATAATTAGTCTAAGACGGGATCTGTAATCAACAAGAATTGGCTGCTCCTGCATAGCAGGAGAAATAAATATTTAAAACTGTAACCAAGTGTTTCCTTTGCATAACAGCTCCTGTATAGCAGGAGGAACCGTAAGGAAAGAATCCTTGTACTTATATATATTGTATCCACAAACTGGGTAGCGAGCGAGGCCCAGTCTCCAGCCTGCTTTTATGTGCCGACGAAGGAACGACTGTTGATTGGGACCGATTTTTCGGTCGATACTCCCGTTGTCCTAGTTGTAAATAGTTAAGCAAGTGCGGTGGGCATGAGAACTGTAGTTTTGTTTGTCCTATTTCGTTCGCTACCGTTTCAATTGCGATAAAGTAAGCTCAATTCAACGACTAATGTTGGAAAACGATGTCGCTAAGTTCAAATAAATTTTCAAGTCGCTGTTAGTAAATATCATGTTTTGTAATTTTCGTACCCAAATACTTGCATAAACTTGCAAAGATTGGGAAATTGAGAGAACAAACTTTGTTTTTAAGGGAACGTTGCAAGATCTACTGCGTTTGCAAGTAGCAACTCGCTTAATAGAATCATCCATTAATATATGTATGTACATGTACAATGTACATTGCAACATTGTACATACGTATGGCGCTCTTAGCGGCACTTGAGCGAATAGGGGAACGACTTAAGTCACGTGAGCCTTTTTAGTTTAACTTTCTTATTAATTAAAAATCATTTAAATACCAGCCCTTCGGAATCGACATGAAACTGCACATGCTTGAATTTGTAGCTCTGTAAAGCATCGCCTTAGGTGATGTAAACGGATAATATAGCAACAAACCCTTATTTTGTACGTGTGAAAAAGGCACAAGGCATAACCAGAATAACTGTCAACCCTCTCAAATCATTTTCATCATCCCCAATGAACAAGCGCGTAAAATCAAATTGTTAATCTACACTCGATAGAGTCATAAATTACCGGTACATATAAGTGTAGAAATATATTGGATTTTTTTTGTTTTATTAGGAATAAGTCTTAATAGTTTATAGAATTAATATGAGTACGCCCAGGAACCAATTGTTATGGCTCATGACTTAAGTATACTAATTTTATTAGTACTCATTGCAGATCTCTGTTATGTTTATACACTACTCACAAGGGTGGTGCGAAATATTTAGCATGCGTGCGTTAGGGTGGCACACAATATTTAGGACAGAGGTCAACACATACCGGTCGCCTTGCGATAAGCAACAAAAACAAAAAAACTGGAAAAGGACCAAAAAAGAATCGGAGCACTTCTACCATGCCCACTTGTGAAGATTTACACGAGATTTGCGCTTTATTTATGAGCATTTAATTTTAGAAACTAAAAGATTACTTTATTTTTGTTGGGCTCCCGATACCATTAATCAACAAACCGCCGATTGGGGCCGGTGGGGTACCGGTCCAATTTTTGGGCGTAGATGTCGACGCCCAACGGTAGTCGTGCAGGAACCGCCACGTAGAACTCTGGGTCACCCAAGCGCATTAGTCGGAACGGAACCGCTACCTTGGGGTCGGGGTTCTTTCTCGGACTCATGCGGTGGTACCCGTCGACTACGACGCCTAGTGCCGTTACTTTCGCCACCACCCGCGTTCATTTGATAGAGTCTGAGCGTTCGTGCCATCTCGGCAGATATCACAGTGCTGGGTGTGAAGGTTTCCACTAATGACCAGACTAACTGTAGGTGGCCGCATACCTCGACTTACACTGTCGGCGCGATAGCTTCAAATGCTTTTGTGAGAGTGGCGGTAGTGCTGTCAATGAGTCGGCCTGATGCGAAATTCGCCGGTTGTGTGCGTCGAATTACTTGAACCGTTTCCTCACTCCTCTGTTGACTGTTGTACGGGGCGCTTCGTAGTATTGAATGGGAGGGGCGTGCTCGCGAGTCAACTCGCCGAGCTGCCAGTTCGTTTATTTCCGTCATGTCGAGCTGGTTGGGAAGGACGAGTTTCCAAGCCAGTCGTTCGTTGATGCGTCAGCTGCGAAGGTTGTCTGAATAGACAGGACGGAGAGCCGCGCTGCCTATGCAGTCGGAAAGAGCTGGTTTCCGAGCAGCACCTTCGCCGTTAATGGTGTAGTAGCGATTGGAAAGCATGCAGCCTCACTTCCGTAGACTTAGGTCGGTATACCAGGTAGAATCTTATGCCATGGTTTTCTCGGCATGATATGTCACAACGGAGGCCGCATTGCTCCATTTTGTTACGCGTCACGATGAATCGACACCTTATTCCATCTGATTCTGCCACTGAACATTAGTGTACTCCTAGTTATGCTGCTGCTGTATGTCAACCTGCTTCTGTTAATCGGTCCTACTGCTACTTGTCATGCTGCTGGCACTACACAACCAAGCGCTGATGTTACAAACGCAGAAAAATATTTTTTGTGGTAAAATAATATACTGAAGTAGATGTGTTTATCACGAAGAAATGGGTGAATGCTTCATCCTTTAAACTGACTGTGTCTGAGGAAAGTGTCTGTGTCTAAACATGCTAAAATAGATAGAAATCCTCTTACATGATACAAATTAGTTAAGAAAGAAACTTCACTTGACAGTCTTTGCTGCGTAAGCTTTGAAACTGGAGTGGCATCTTTCCTCTACAATAACATTTTAAGCCCTAACGTTTGGCCATCTGATATTAACTTCCAGCCCTTACGATTTTTGCAAAACGAATCGAATCAGAGAAACATTAATAGTGCAAATCACACTGATGGAAGCATGAACAAAACTCATAAATTGTACTATCAGAATAAGGGTGGAATGCGTATCAAAACTAATGATGTATTTCTTTCTAGGTCCCGTTTGGATTATGATATATATGTGTCTATGTCGAAATTTGGGAAAGATAAAAAAGGCTGAAAAACTGGCCAAAGGTGGTGGCGCTTTAATAACTCTAAGGCATAGTTTACAGTGGTTATTTCAATCATGATACACTAAATGACGAATTATGTGTGCATTTTTTTGGGTCTATGTTTATCTGCGTATCATATATTCCACCTAATAGTTCAGAGGAACTATATATGTAGCTTTCACATAGATAATATTGTAAATATTTATGGAAGTAATGTAAACAGTCCTTTTTGTATTTTTGTATTCATTGTGGTTTTAATCTTTCTGATATTAACTTTTCGAATCTCTGGGGTCCTTACTCCTACTAATGTTAGCTTGACTTAGATAGCATTTGAATTTCAAGATTAAGATTATTTTTCTTTCGAATTACAATCTATCAAGCTACCAGCTGATTTCAGTTAATGAATTCGTGGACCTTGGTGTCTTGTTTGATTCGAATTTTTCTTTTGTCAGCCATATTTGTTATGTGCTTCCAAAAGCTTATAGCATTCTAGCTTTTGTTCGTAAATAAGCGAAATAATTCATTGCTGCGATCCAAACTAGAATAAGCTTTGATTATCTGGAGCCCTATTTATGATTATCACGCTATCTGGATGGAACGAGTGCACATGGTCTTTGTTCGATGCAAACTTATAAACCTGTCACAATTACTTTCATGTATTTTCGACATTATTTCGGGTCGATGACGATGACGAGTAAACGTCATTACGCATTAGGCCACTTCTTGTTTTCGCCAAAACGTTACCCATACTAATATAGGAAAATAACGGAAATATTGCAATGGCCCAGTGTTCGTTAGCTGTACGAAGGAATTATTCCCACGTCCAGTATAAAAGCGGTCGGTAGCGTCAATGTTTAGAAACACAAAATTTTAGCAGTGAAGCTGGTAGTACATCACCGCGAGGAGTTCGGAGTATCACAAGTAAGCGAATTATATATGTACATAGGGTCACATCCTCTTATTTTATAGAAACTATTTACAAACACAAATGTTTCTTTTTTGGCAGCCTCAACTCCTGGCCATGAAGCAAGGGCATAAAACCCACCGGCATTGCACGATTATCAAGAAAATCAGCACCTACATCAAAAGGGTGCTATGCTACAATAACAACGACAGTGCACCAACCACGACACCGACCGGTGCGTGTACCAAAAACAGTAGTGCCCACACAACGGCGTTTTCAACAGTACTTACAGCAAGGGCTGCAGTGCCAACAAAAACGACAGTGCACCACTGAACCAAAGCACCACGACACCGAATAGTAAGTGTACGACCGACAGCAACAGAGCGTTGCCCACACCGGCACTGCACCATAAAAGTGTAGCACCTCCAGCAACAATGGCATCGCCTGAAGCTGGTTTGCGCCAACACCAACAACAACAACGGTAAGAGTAAGTTGCAACCAGGTAACCGCTTAGTTAACCGTTAGTTAAAAAATGTACTTATACATAGATGTAGAAGTAAGTGAGAATAATAGGTATGCACGTGATTCATGGAAGAATGCGACTTTTTATCGTAAACATTTTCTTTTGGATCTCTGGGAATCATATATGCTCTTTTTAAGTTCAACAAAAATTAAACTATAGTTAATATAAAATATACAAGGGATAGTTTCATTATACATTTCATTTTACTGTAAGTTTTTGTTTGGAAATCCGATATAATTGAATTAGTAACGTAATGAATAGAATGAATTCAAATTACTTAATTAGGTTACCTAAAACTAATTAACTCGACTAGTATAGATCAAATAAAATAAACATAATTTAGTAACTAAATAACTTATAATAATTTTAATAAAACAAATAATGGCCGACCATAACAACTAAATATAAATTAAATAATCATATGGACTCAAATTTCAAAGGAAAATGAAGATGGGCACAATCACGGATTGACCCAAGGAATATTGGAAATATGTCTTCGCCAAACTAGTGATTTATATTGGAATAATAATAGCACATTTTGGTTGGGGGTGAATGTGAAGTACGCTTGACTTTAATGAATTAAGGAAAAAGTACATTAAGGCTTAGAATTAGTAAATGAATTATAAATAAAACTTTAATATAAAATGGAAATGCTGTTAATATCCGTTGTGTAAGAAAGCATAGGAGTATGACAAGGGGTCATCGAGTATTTGGTGCGCCGATGACCATGGATGATTTTTCTTCGGAATTAGAAATTTTTTACAATTTCTTTTCAACTCCGACCACAACCTCCGGCGGTGCCGGATGTAGAAGTTTTTTTTTTGTATTCAATATTAGATGGCATGACTTTTCTCTGCTATGGCGCACGGAATAGTAGCTATGAGCAAGAACCCCAGCCAGCCGACATGACTAGCTCATCAAAGTGTCATGCCTACTTCTCATACCGCTGCCAATTTGACGCAGCTGGCTCCCGACGTGGAGCTTGAAGTTTTGGAGCGTAATAACCGTAGCCATAACAATGTGAGCTCCACATAGGAGATGTACTCATTTCAGCAGCAGCTGCTGACGGTGTATATAATAAACGCACAATATTATAACTTATAACGGTAACTAACACTTCCCATATTTACTATACTATACTTCCAACAATTTAATTTAATTTTGTATATTTTGCATCACATGTGTAATTTTTTGGGTGATTGGTGCAGGTGGAAATATTTGAGATGGTGGAGTTATTACCAGAAATCGGATTTTTACCAGTACTCAATTTCTAACTACTGAAGCGGGCGCGGTAATGGACTGAGCAACTAGAAAAAAGGTATATCAAATATTTAAAATGGAAAATAATGTAGACTTATGTATGTATATATCTTCCAATTTACTGTTTATTTATATAGACATTTATATATACATACATACATATACAGATACAGGACATGTATGGTCACCGAAATGAGAGTAAATTAATTATCTCAAAATGGAAACCTTATATTTGAAAAATAAATTTAAACTTCTTTTTAATAAACTACAAAAGTATCACTCGGAAAATCGTTGATATCTACTTTCCAGTACTTTGGTCAAATGATTAACCAAGCGCGGAATCAAAGAAGTTCGGTTAAATCTAATTGTAATCACCGAAAATGTTTTTTTTGAGTTCGGATCAGGTAGACATTCCAAATAGAAGAGATTGGTTGTGTACCTATATTTATGTTCGAGGTTAAAAGACGAGACTTAGGAAGAGTTAGGTTGGACAGAAATGCAATTTTATAGTATACAGGGCGTTAGATTCGCCGATTAAGTGTTTGTTGGTTATTCGCATCCTACATTCACTACATACGCTACATTCACTAACCGTAGTCGGTTATCGGAACCTGGGTACAGTTAGATGATAATCCTATTCTCCGAGTATTCTTCTTAATTGGCGCTATAACAGCCTAGCTATATTGACCGATTTCAACATGGCGTCAGTTGCTCTTGTGCGTCTTGCGCTAGCTAAACTAATACGGCTATGTAAAATGACGTAGCCGCTTAGTCTTAATTCGTTGCACTTTGTCACTGTCGTTATAAAGCTCATACAACTCATGGCCCCATCGTCTGCGGTTTTCGCTGTCGCATAGAGGTAAAGAACCAAAAATCTTTCTCTCGAACACTCATCTCATCTGATGTTGACAGCCTCCATTCTTCTGCACGGGTATGATAAGAGACTTCTAGAGCTTGGTTTTCGTTCGTCCTCTACTTTATTAAAATTGTAACTGTCAATAGTAACGCGGAAGCCAAGACGCGAATGCGCTCACTATTTATTTGATGGTAGGAGGTACTTCGTTTTGCATTCGTTCACCTACAGACCCATTCGCTTCGCTTCTTTATCCAGCTTGGGAATGGCAGAACTAACGGCGCGGTTATTGAGGCCAATGATGTCGATGTCATCGGCATATGCCAGTAGTTGCACATTTTTATAAAGTCACACGATTGGGAGTCCCCCTGTCTGAAGTCTCGTATCAAACGGCTCAAAGAATTCCTTCCCAATTCTGACTAGGTGATGGTGTTGCTCAGCGTCATTTTACATAGCCGTATTAATTTTACAGGGATGGAAAATTCAAACATCACGGTACATAGGTAACTTCTTCTCGTGCTGTCTAAAGCTGATTTAAAGTCGACAAATATTCGAACTTCATCGAGGCCGGGTGACGGGATGTTAATACCGTCATCAGCGATTTGAGGTTGGGGATCTACATCTTCTCCGGCGACGCTTTCGCTATAACCATTCTTGGTAAGTGGAGTACTGTTCCCTCCATAATTTGAGTGTGCTTTGGACATCAGTCTCCAGGCCGCCGTTCTTATTCCTATAGGAATTTTCCCCGGTCCTAAACCCTTCCGTAAGTCGCCGCATCTTTTGATAAAATTTGCCTATGCTTTTTCTTCGGTTAGCATCTCAAGCCCTTCCCACTCACGTATTTCTGCCTCTCTCTTCTTTTCTCCCGGTAGCGTTCCCATACAGCTCGCGTTGCGCCCGATCACTACGTGGCGCTGGTAGGCAGCGTCTTTTCTTTCCATAGCGGCGCGGCATTCCTCATCGTCCCAGTTGATTCATCGGGATCGCTGAAAGCCAATGACTTCCTCAGCGGCGTAGGGATAGTGAAATGTGCTCACATTGCTTGCGAATTCCGGCTTGTTGTAGCTTTCAGACGTCGAGCTTTCCTTGTGTATTTAGAGGCACTTTTTTTTGCTGCGCAGAAGAGAATAGTTATCCTGGCTGCGACAAGATAATGATCCAAGTCGATATTCGGTCCTAGGAGTGTACGTACGTCTAATACACTGAAAACATGTCTTCCGTCTATCGCAATATAATCGATTTCGTTTTGTGTTTTTTGATCTGGACCGGCCGCGTGGCTTGGTGTATTTTTGTGTGTTTAAACCTGGTGCTACAGGCTACCATGCTTCAATCCCCGACAAAGTCGATCAGTCTCAGTCCGTTAGCAGATGTTTCATCATGGAGTTAAATTTTCCGATAGTGTGACCCAAGATCCCTTCCTTACCCACCTTGGCATTGAAATCACCAAGCACGATTGTGATATCGCGACGGGGGCAACGCTCGTATGTGGTTTTTAAGGGCTTATAGATGTGATCCTGATCACACCGTCCTTCTCTCCTGTCGGGGCGTGGGCACAAACCAGCAAGATGTTGAAAAATCTCGCTTTGATGTGAATCGTGGCAAGACGGTTGTCCACTGGAGTGAACGACAGTACTTAGCGACGAAGTCTCTCTCGCACCACAAACCCAACACCGAACTTGTGCTCCTTTACATGACAACTCTAGTAGACGGCGCAAGGTCAAGTCTCGCTTAAAAAGAGGTATACAAATTTGTACTACAGTTTTTTAAGATGCCAGACATACCTCCATGTGATACGGATTCCTTCAAAAGGGATTATCTCATGACCATCGTTTAGAGACAAGTTTACGGGCGTACATATTTTATATCTCACTTCAGCCAAAATAACACCAGGGGAAGCAAACTAAATTGTGCGAAGGTGTTAATTAACTTGAAGGCCTTTCAATAGCCTGGGCATGTATCACATATGACAATAATAGTTTGACAATATCGTGTTGACAATTATTTGCCTTCACGGACGCGAAAAAAATACTTGATCATTTGTTCGATATGGATAAAATTGCTTCACGTAATAGTTTGAAATCCAAGTAATGTCGATTCAACGCCGCCCCATACATGGGGACCTGACCACCTGTGCGTATATGTTATACAAATTTTGGGTTATTTGGCGGTATTATTTGTGGTGTGTTTAGTAAGGTAGAAGTCGGTAATTTTGGCTTTGTGACATATTGGGTGTTGGTTCTGTATGTTAATAACCATTAATCTACCCAGGTTCTTATTTTAATTTTTGTAAACAAGTTTTAAGGTTTCAAATATGACGTCTGAGTTTCTGTTTTATTATTCGTTTATTATGCTTCTGTCAAATGTTTTCGGTTCGTATATTTCCATATTCTCAAGTGCGTTCAAGTAGAGTCCTTTCTGTTGCACATGCTGAATTCTATCTGTTTTCTAAATGTTTTCTGGTGAGCATTTATTGTTGCACATATTTTTTTATTTTTTTTTATTTAAACATAGATTTATTTATTGAATCGCTTAAATACTAAATCCTAACAACAAGTTTTCGAATCTTAAACTAATATTATCTGCTTGTTAGCCCTTATATAGGGCTCCGATAGTTCCATGAATCTTCATCAAAAGGCTGGACGATTGTTCGTTTTCAGACGTGATTTGTAAGTTCTATGTGCTAGAGCATTTGCAAGCGGGTTCGGGTGCGATTGCAGTTTATCGAGGTATTTTGCTCTGCTGCTATTGATTTCATCTTTGACTGTGGGTATTTCAAGATCTTTATGAATATTCGAGTTCTTTATGTACCAAGGTGCTGCTGTTAACATTCTTAGGATTTTTGATTGTGACTTCTGTATAATATCGATACTACTAGCACAGGCAGATCCCCATAGCTGTATACCATGCATCCATATAGGCTTTAGGATTGAATTATACAAAAGAACCTTATAGTCCAGGTTTAATGCAGACTTTCGATGCAACAGCCAATGTAGTTCGGATCTTTTCAAATTTATTTGTATCTTTTTAGCGATAATATGATTTCTCCAAGTGAGGCGCCGGTCTAGGTGCATACCAAGATATGTAACATTTTTATCCTGGGGAATTATGACTTTGTTTAATGTTATAGATGGGCACGTTTTTGGCTTAAGTGTGAAGGTCACATGCTTCGATTTTTGTTCATTTACTCTAATACGCCACATCTCTAACCACTCCTCGATATGTTTTAGGTGGTTTTGTAAGAGTTTTGAAGCTTCTACTGGGCATTTGTTTCTGCATATTATGGCAGTATCATCCGCGAAGGTTGAAGTTAGCAATGAACTGCTGGTAGGGATATAAGATGTGAATATAAGATATAATGTTGGACCAAGGACGCTGCCCTGAGGAACGCCAGCCTTTATTGGAAACTCTTCTGATATATAATCATTCATTTTTATTGTAAACCATCTGTTAGAGAGGTACGAATTAAGAATGCTATGGAAGCTTGGTGGCAGTAGCTTTGTAATTTTATGTATAAGCCCTTCATGCCAAACTTTATCGAATGCTTGGGATACATCCAGAAAAATTGCGGAACAATATTCTCTGTGTTCAAATGCCGTTCTTATCTCATTGGTAATACGGTTTACTTGTTCTATTGTACCATGCTTCTCTCGAAAGCCAAATTGGTGAGTAGGTATGATATTATGGTTTTTGAGAACAGGAGTAATTTTACGTAGTAATATTTTTTCAAACAGCTTTGAGATACAGGGCAGTAAGCTAATTGGTCTGTATGACGATGGCAGAGTTGCGTTTTTGCCGGGTTTAAAAATCATAATAATTTGAGACCTTTTCCATGCTTTCGGAAAGTATCCAAGTTTGAATATCGTGTTGAAAATAATGGATATGTAGGTGATAGCACTACTAGGCAATTCCATTAACATTTTTGGAGTGATTCGGTCATAGCCAGGAGATTTTTTTGGGTCTAGAGTTTGTCTTATTTCTTCGATTTCAGAGATTGTTGTAAAAATTGGGTTTGTACTTATACTTCTACATTGAGGTGTGGGTGGAGAACATGTTGAAACCGAGTTGGGATGAAATACCTTTTCAAGATGTTGCGCGAAGCATTTAGCATTTTCTTCTACGCGCCCAAGAGCCATTTTCTTTTCTAAGTGGCATTTCAGGCTTCACTGGCGGCTTGATATTTTTGTTCGCACTCCATAATGATTTTTTTTGGAGACCATTGGGGGTTAGCTTTTTAATGAAAATATTAATATTTTGCTCCTCTTCATGTTTAAGGGCTTGTTTCAGTATTTTCTCCGCTCTTTTGAGTTTATGTTTTGCTGTAGGCGATCTAGAATTCTGCCACTCTCTTCGGAGTTTTCGTTTTTCTATAACAAGGTGTTCGATTCGACTGTTCGTTTTTTTGTGGGAAAAACTTGTATCAGATACAGACTTTGGAGTAGCTACTGTGGCAGCTGTTATAAGCAAGGAGTTCAGAACGTTAATACTGTCATCAATATCCTCCCCATTCTTAATTTTGAAATTTGTTTGAACATGGCTACTGATAAATTTTTTATATTTCAGCCAATTTGTTTTATGCGATGTCAATTGGGAAAAATTTCCGATTTTATATGGCTGTTCATATAATGTGATCATAACTGGTGAGTGATCCGAAGACAGATCAGGCCAGGTTTCGGCAGTTGTCATACTTCTATCAATATTCTTAATGACTGCAAAATCAATTAAGTCAGGCATTTTCTTAACATCTGTTGGCCAATAAGTTGGCTGTCTAGGTGACACAAAGTCAAGACGTGTTCGCTTATCAATAATAGTGTTATAAAGCTGCCGACCTTTCGGGCTCACAAGGCGTGAACCCCAGTAAGGATGTTTGGCGTTATAATCTCCACCTGCCAAGAACCGATCACCCAATGTGTTAAAAAATTCTTTGAATTGTTTTTCTGTAATTGAGAAGCGCGGCGGGCAGTAAATTGCTGAAATTTTCAGATCAGTGCCACGATTTATAAGGCATATTGAAGTGGCTTGCATATAATTCGTACTAAAAGGTTCTAATGAATGATGCTTTAGCCTGCTTCTTATAAGCACTGCTGTTTCACCATGAGCTTTACCATCTGGGTGGTTTGTGTTATAAAATGTGTATCCAGGTATATTAAAGTTATACTTGTTTGCTAGATGGGTTTCTGATATAAGCATAACGTCCACATCATTTTGTGTTAAGAATCGTTTGAGATCTAACTTATGCTGGTTGACACCGTTTGCATTCCATAAGCATATTTAACCCACTAGTTGGTGTGGTGCTTGGGGATACTTTTTCTATATTATTTATGCATGGGTTAGCATTTTGTGTCGCATGGGCATTAATTCTTCAACTCGTAACGAACGAAGGGGTTGTCATATGGAAAAATCCACGTCCGTCATCAACGCGTTTTTGTAGTCCATGCCCATATTAACTGAAATTTATATTTACATAGCTATTGATCGACTCCTAAAATTTCCATTTGATATCTCAACCCTAACTATTTTTGGTCACTGCTCCCATTCAAGTGGAACCACTGTGCGATGGCCTAAAATTGTATTTCGGAATATGATGGAAGGGTAAATTTATTTTATTTAATTTACATCTGCTTACGGCAACTGGAAAATTTAGGCTTGCAGCAAATTGCAAAAAAAAATTATAACCAATGAAAACATCTAGTATGACACGGTTGATATCCCTTTTTTGGGGAAGACGGCGCTACCCGGCTGGTTGATACCATCGCGAAAGTAAAGGCTGACATCACCGGCATCGCGGAAATGAAATGAACGGGGCAAGGTAAGAAAGCCATTGGACTTTACGAAGTCTGTCATGGCTGCCATATAAAAGACCGCAAGTTCAGTATTGGATTTGTTGTGGGAGAGACTTCGTCGCCAAATACTGATGTTCACTCCGTTGATCGAGCGTCGCGATATCAAAATCGTACTTGGCGACTTCAATGCCAAGGTGGGTAAGGAAGGGATCTGTGGTCACATTGCCGGAAAAATTAGTATCCACGACGAAACCTCCGCTAACGGACGGAAACTTATCGACAAGGTAGTCTGTAGCACCAAGTTTCTGCACAAGAAGGTCCTCAAGCCACGTTGATGTCTCCAGATCGAAAAACGTGAAACCAAATAAATCATATTGTGATAGAAGGAAGGCATGCTTCGACTATATTAAACGTACGTACACTCCAAAAACCGAACTCGACTGAGCAGTTCAAGAGTGTTGGCGAAGAGATGGAAATGTGCATGCATCAACTTATTTGCATGCTCTCCTATTGGATTTTAAGTGTGAACTGTCCAGCCCACAAGAAGCTATGCCGCTAATTACCGCGGGATCAGCCTGCTGAACTTTTCGTATAAGGTTTTGTCGAGCGTATTGTACGAAAGGCTGAAGTCAAATGTAAACAAACAGATTCGACCTTATCAGTGTGGCCTGGGACCTGATAAATCTACCATCGACAAGATACTCACGATACTCCAAATCTTGGAAAGTACCCGAGAGAAGAGGATCGACGTACATCATCTACTTGTCGATTTTAAATCAGCTTTCGACTGCACGAGATGCCGCGAAGTCTTCATTTCCCTGAAAAACTAATACGGCTATGTAAAATGACGATGGCTTCTCCGATCTGTTTGATTCCAAACGAGATTTCTGACAGAGTGACTACCTATCGTACAAGTTCTTTAACATTAAGTTGGAAAATATAATTAGAGCTTCAGAATTAAACCGATTAGACACCATGTTTTATAAGAGTGTGCTAATGCTGACGTTTGGCAGTGGTATCAACAACCGCGCCTTTAGTTTGGCCTTTTACAAGCTCTATAAGGAAACGAAGCGAATGTGCCTCGAGGGGAGCGGGGGCATAACAAAGCACCTCCTTTAATCAGATAAATAGTCAGCGCATTCGCTTCTTGGCTATCGCGTCACTGTTGACAGTTACAATTTTGGCAAAGTAGAGAACTTTGTTGATCTTGAAACCGGCATTAAAACCAACAGTAATGTCAGCCTTGGAATGCAGCCAAGAAACCCTCTGCCAACAAGTGTTACTTCAGTACTTCAGACCTGAAAGTATTCAACTTGATATCAACTGGCGGTGACAGAGGAAGAGGAAGGTAGATAAAATATTGGCTGGGCATCTCTAGCTGGTCTCAGCTAGCAAAGCTATGAAGAAGAATTTCCCAAAAATAAAGGTAATTCAACTACTTGTCTTTTGATTATAAAACAGTTAAGATCAATAAACCTTTTCTCATAAATTGCAACTTTTCATATCTAATGGTAATTAAAGAAAAAGTCGTAAAATTTTGTAAAGTACGTAAGAAAAGTGATTTTATGTAAACCACTTGAAATGGTATTTAATTGTTAGTATATATTAAAAAGAGATTTTTTTATTACTCTTCTGTTGGGCATAAAATCGCATCTTTTCAAAACTTTTGCAATGATTGCAATGAAGAAATATCAGCATTTATATATATATATATATATAGATAAGTTTGTATACATACGTGTTTATCTCTTACAAAAGATTTAATTTATAATATACATATGTACATAGATTTTAAGTATTTAATTTATGTAAGAAATTATTTACTATGTGTATAAATACTTGTTTGGATTATACATTATTTTAAGTTTTGGTACAAATTTGTTTAATATATAAATTATTGGAGGGATTTAATCCAGATCGCCTCCTCATGGTGCCTCCTGGGTAACGCCAGATGACCTTGCGGCCGCAACGGCCATTAACCTCTCCACTGACTATCCGGGGGGCGGAATCGCTCGCGGCTTTGGCGGCGGGATCTTGGCCATCCCTCGCATAGCTATTAAGATTGTGGAACGCTACGGGGGTCAGAACGCTTCTCAGATTCCAGAGGAGCATGTAATGTCGCTGGAACGGGCTAACGGGGTGTTGAGTGAGAGCGAGTTACGGCCACTACGGCTCAACCTCAGCAACTACAACAACACCAACACAACAGCCACCGGGAAAGCATACCTGTTAAGTCATGAGTACTACTCGTACTAAGTAGCAATTTAAGGGCTTTGGCTTTCCAGAGAAGTACTCAATACTTTTCAAGTACATTACATTTGTTTCAATTACTACAAGAGCACAAGTACTTTTAATGGGAAAGTATTTGGCAATACCATCAAGTACTGAAAGTACTCGAAAATAATCGCTAAAAGAATTGAAATCCTTTTCCAAGTACTTTTAATTACTTTCAATTACTTTGAAGTACTTGGAAAAGGATTGCAATTCTTTTAGCGAGTATTTTCGAGTACTTTCAGTACTTGATGGTATTTCCAAATATTTTCCTATTAAAAGTACTTGTACTCGAGTCCTAATTTAAATTCAGCTAGAAACAATTACGTATTCATTATAAGTACTTTAAAAAGTATTTGTATTGAGTACTAATTGTACTTGAAATTTAACAGGTCTGCGGGAAAGCCACTAATATTTGTTGAATTTAAGTGTATGTATACATATGTACATATGTATATTGAATATTTATTGAATGGCGCAGGCGGCTGCCCAGTGAACGGCGAGTTAGTGCAAAAAAGTTAAAAAATTACCAGGAAAAAGGGGGCCAGTTTTCGAGAGTGCTGTGGTATCCAACTACAATTTCGAGAACATATCGGAATGAACAAAGGACTAAGACACAACCGGACCGGAATAGTTTCTATTATTTATCACTGGAGGACCTAAACAACATGCAGATCATAATCACATTAGCTTTATGGGAATAAATTAACGCTCTGTTTGCATAGCAAAAATTTAAACTAAAAATTTATAACGAATGTGGATTTTGCAATATTTCCAACGCTTATACATCTATATGCACACCAAAGATAAATTAAATACACAATAATAATAAATGTGTCTCGTACATCAACTAAAACATCTTTTGCCGCTTGCACATCTGTATTTACGCCAAACATAAATTAAATAAGAGCAACCTAAAATAACTCCAATACTAGGAACGCTTAGTTAAGGTTGAAAAAAGAAGAAGAGAAAAAAAAGAAAGAATTGACTTATAAAAAAAATTAACCAAGCATATAATTGAACTAATGAAATATATATTATTAGGTATATTTATCATACATACTATTTATATAATATTTACATACATGCACTATATATTACATATAACACAAAGATACCCATTTTCAATTTGTACTTACAAAATATGTATCTTTACACAAGGATCAAAACGTTGCAATAGTTCCATCTACGATCCATAGAATAAAAAGGAAACAGCAGGAAGACAGTTGCTATTTACACCATATCCAAGATCTCTAGAAAAATTATTCAAAAGCAGAAGCTTAAGTTAAAAACGTGAATCTAACGATTTTGACAATATTTCCCTACTCTAATGAAGAACAACCAAGTTTTGCAGAAATATCTCTGCAGCTTGCTTCTCATTCGAAACCCTTCGAATCCCGGATGCAATAAAAGATTGATTGACCTGTATATGACGGAAATCCTAACCTTTTGCATCAATTCATTAACAATATGGAAGAAAGTCTGCTTCACATTAAGAATTGTGACGCAACTTCACAGAGACAAATATTATTACGTCCAATCAGAAATAAAGTTGGCGGTCAGGCCAACGAAGTATTAAATATGTATGTACGGGACATCCCTCAATTGGGATGAGATAAAACAAAACTCCACCCTACATTATTCGTATAAAATATCTTAAACTATTCTCATTAGGAATTTATCGGGTCTTGCAATAAGAACGCACAAAAGTTTTTTTAAATAAAACAAAAACGGTTTGGGATATGAATTAAATTCTTTATTCCTGTGAAAGTACATTCGATGCCATTATGTATGGGACTCGATTTCTTTTGCATGGGCACCACGGGCACGGTTGCAGAAGTCCAGAGGCTGAACACAATTTTCGACGGTTTTCAAGCATAAATCGGCCGATACTGCTGCAATTTTACGTTCGATATTCGTGCGAAGTTCATCAATCGTCGCTGGCTTGTTGGCATAGACCATAGACTTGACGTAGCCCCACAGGAAATAGTCTAACGGCGTTAAATCGCACGACCGAGGCGGTCAATTGACTGGGCCATTTCGTGAGATAACACGTTCACCAAACTTGGTTTTCAATAAATCGATTGTGACATTCGCTGTGTGGCTTGTGGCGCCGTCCTGTTGGAACCACATATTGTCCAAGTACATATCATCCAATTCGGGCCAAAAATATTCGGTTATCATTGAGCGGTAGCGATTCCCATTCACAATAACGTGCCGGGTTTGATCATCATGGAAGAAGTACGGCCCAATGACGCCGCCGGCCTATAAACCGCACCAAACCGTAATTTTTTCGGGATGCAATGTTGACTCATGGAGTACGTGTGGATTGCTGCCTGTCCAATAACGCATATTTTGCTTATTGACGGAGCCATTCAGCCAGAAATGACGACGACCATAAATTGGACGTAGTGCTTTTAAAGTTGAGGCCATTGACTCCGAATTTCGGTAGTAAATTTTAATAATTTCGAATCGTTGTTGGATCGTATATCTTTCCATGATGAAATGGCAAACCTTACAGAAGAGGAATGTCAAAAGAGCGGAAAAAATATGGCGTCGTTTGATGTCACTATCGGTCTACTTTTGTAGCGTCCCTATTGAAAACCCCTTTACAAAGCGTCCGTCAAACATTTAATAATATTGAGCAGTTTTATAGTGGGATAATAGAATGACAATCATAACTCCTTAACAACATACAGATTAATGGGCAGAATGAAAAAATTATAAAAGCAAAGAAAGATCTGTACGCCAAAATGTGTCTTTTATTATATTAGGCTCTACAATAAGAGCATACAAACCAGAATCCCTTGCAGAAGCATTCTCCTTATGCCTAAAGGAGCAAAACAAACAAGCAACTACTTGCGAGTTACTACTTTTCGAACAGCCCATAAAAGTAGGCTTAAATTTCGATACAAACTAACAGGATAACAGATGACTTTTTTATATACACGAAATCTTATCGCTATCCTCATGTTTATGTACTGAAGTTCAAAGTTAAATTACGGATATGCTTAGACAAGGAGCTCCTTTTGGAGCGCTCCAGTGTGGATATCATGCAAAAAACCGAACGCAAGTGGCAAACAGAATGGGCGGTTAGTGGTCGACTATATTAAATTAAACGAAAGGACTACTTTGTATCGGGCAGATATCCCCTTCCAAATATTAACGAAATTCGATATAAATTAGGCAAATGTAGAAGAAAGTCATTACGAATGCCTTTCGGTTTAAAAAGCACCTTCAACTTTCTAACGACCAATAGGTAATATTCTAGGTGAACTCAAAGGCAAAATATGTCTTGTCTATCTAAACAACCTTTATCATATACTTCACTTCCCTTCAATAACACATTTAAAGTCTACAAACAGGTTTTTATAAATTACGAGTCTTCAATTTCAAAATTCAGGCAGGTATATCAAAATTTCTTCCCAAAGAAACTACTTTTCTTGGACAAATTACTTTCACAGAAGGCATAAAGCCTAATAACGCAAAAATAAGGGCTATAAAAACTTTCCAATACCTCGAACCCAAAAACAAATTCAAAGCTATATAGGTTTTGTAGGATACTATCCAAAAATTTAAAAAGATATCTGAAAACTCACCGAAACACTAACTGAATCCCTGAAAAAAAGAAAGAACAATAGAATTAAACGGCCGTTATATTAATGCCTTAAATACATGTAAATATATTTAAACTAACGGCCCTTATTGCATTACCCTGACTTTACAAAATCCTTAATTTTGACCACAAATGCAAGTAATTTCGGGCTAGGTGCAGTTCTGTCCCAAGGACAGATAGCTACGCGAGAAACTAATCTCTTATGCTAGTGGCACACTCAAAGGAATGCAACCCTTCGACAATAGAGAGAGAAGTAATAATCATAGTATGTGCTGTAAATCTTTTCGGACGTAAGTTCTTCATTATAATAGACCACAACCAAAGACATGGTTGATGAGTTCAAAGAACCTAATTCAAAATTGGTTAGATGGCGGCTCAAACCAAAGGAATTTAACTGCGAAATTATTTATAAAGAAGGAAAGTCAAACACAAACGCAGATGCCCTTAGCCGAATCAAAATATTCCCACCCAAAACAGCAAACATAAAAAAAGACATTCTCTAATCAATGGACCTCTAATATATTAGCCAAATAAACTACAATATAAATCTTTTAAATAATAATCAAACCAATATGGTTGAATCAATTATTCTGGCGAAAGTCAATATAATACCGTTAAAGTGTTTCCGAGGATTACGCGTAAGCCGTAAAGAAAACAGGTGTGTTAAGCTTAAATTCTATTGAACATTCTTTATTATTACAAAATATAATACAAACTAACAGGATAACAGATGACTTTTTTATATACACGAAATCTTATCGCTATCCTCATGTTTATGTACTGAAGTTCAAAGTTAAATTACGGATATGCTTAGACAAGGAGCTCCTTTTGGAGCGCTCCAGTGTGGATATCATGCAAAAAACCGAACGCAAGTGGCAAACAGAATGGGCGGTTAGTGGTCGACTATATTAAATTAAACGAAAGGACTACTTTGTATCGGGCAGATATCCCCTTCCAAATATTAACGAAATTCGATATAAATTAGGCAAATGTAGAAGAAAGTCATTACGAATGCCTTTCGGTTTAAAAAGCACCTTCAACTTTCTAACGACCAATAGGTAATATTCTAGGTGAACTCAAAGGCAAAATATGTCTTGTCTATCTAAACAACCTTTATCATATACTTCACTTCCCTTCAATAACACATTTAAAGTCTACAAACAGGTTTTTATAAATTACGAGTCTTCAATTTCAAAATTCAGGCAGGTATATCAAAATTTCTTCCCAAAGAAACTACTTTTCTTGGACAAATTACTTTCACAGAAGGCATAAAGCCTAATAACGCAAAAATAAGGGCTATAAAAACTTTCCAATACCTCGAACCCAAAAACAAATTCAAAGCTATATAGGTTTTGTAGAATACTATCCAAAAATTTAAAAAGATATCTGAAAACTCACCGAAACACTAACTGAATCCCTGAAAAAAAGAAAGAACAATAGAATTAAACGGCCGTTATATTAATGCCTTAAATACATGTAAATATATTTAAACTAACGGCCCTTATTGCATTACCCTGACTTTACAAAATCCTTAATTTTGACCACAAATGCAAGTAATTTCGGGCTAGGTGCAGTTCTGTCCCAAGGACAGATAGCTACGCGAGAAACCAATCTCTTATGCTAGTGGCACACTCAAAGGAATGCAACCCTTCGACAATAGAGAGAGAAGTAATAATCATAGTATGTGCTGTAAATCTTTTCGGACGTAAGTTCTTCATTATAATAGACCACAACCAAAGACATGGTTGATGAGCTCAAAGAACCTAATTCAAAATTGGTTAGATGGCGGCTCAAACCAAAGGAATTTAACTGCGAAATTATTTATAAAGAAGGAAAGTCAAACACAAACGCAGATGCCCTTAGCCGAATCAAAATATTCCCACCCAAAACAGCAAACATAAAAAAAGACATTCTCTAATCAATGGACCTCTAATATATTAGCCAAATAAACTACAATATAAATCTTTTAAATAATAATCAAACCAATATGGTTGAATCAATTATTCTGGCGAAAGTCAATATAATACCGTTAAAGTGTTTCCGAGGATTACGCGTAAGCCGTAAAGAAAACAGGTGTGTTAAGCTTAAATTCTATTGAACATTCTTTATTATTAACATTTTAACTAGAAAGCGGTATATATGTACGTAAATATAATTGTACATAAAAATGTACTTGCCAATATGCAATTGGGTTGTAGAGTTGCATTTTATACATATTCTAACAATACCCTGCTCAAACCAAGTGGATCATGAACTGAAAAATATTTTACATGTAAATATTTAACAAGCGACATGCATCTAAATTCCGAGATTTCGTTAACATTTTCAGTCATTCTGTTTATCAGTAAACTTATCTCTAACGTAATGAAAGCAAATATCAATATGCGTGCTATTTTTATGAACAGAAATTGTTATAACCGCCAGATACATCAGTGCACTAATTTAACTTTGATAACTTTTTGTATTAATATTATCGAAGGTTTTGTGAAATTTTTCCAAAACATTACCATTAATCCAGGGTGTTGCACAGTTTTCCATACACAAGCTCTTCAACAGTGTCTCTACGTATCATGTTGATGAATCGATATTTCGCCTCTTGGATTATCTCTGCGAATCTCTATACCCAAATAAAACGAAATCGGGTCACTGTCTACTGCTTCAACATGTCCATTTAAACCATGAATTTTTGTTGTTGGCCTTCACATGCAACTAGCATATTGTTTACGTAAAATGCAATAAAAGATAAACTACCGTTTTATCTTCTCTCGTAAACACAACTATCAGATTTACACCGCTGAAATCCCATCGACAATATATTGGAAACTCTAAAGTTACACTCACGATCAGCTTGTTTGATTCCACACAGCGACTTTAACAACTTGCAAACTTTGCTTGGAAATTGCGTACTCTCAATACTTTGTGGTTGAGTCATAAAAACATCTTCTTTCAAACCACTGTTCAGATATGCTGAAACAATATCGACATGATTGACAAGAAGCTATGCTTTGCTGCTAACGCCAGCAACAATCGGATCGTTAGATCTTCAACCACGGTGGAAATGTTTCTTTAAATGTTCCACATTGAACTTTTGTGAACATCCTTGTGCAACTAATCGGGCTTTATATTATTCCACCGAATCGTCTGGTTCCTCTTTAGCGTAAACACCCACTTACAACCAATAACGTTTCTGTTGATGGGCCTATCGAAGAGTTACCTGGTACCATTCTTGAGTAAAGTTTCATACACTATGATCTCTTCTTCTGATGACACTGTTTCTTCGTTCTCCTCTGTACACGTAGCTTAGCGATGTTGATAGCTTCAGAACATAAGCTCTGCGCCAAACCAGATAACTCCAAAAAAACATCGCGCCATCTGTACCAGCGTTCTGTTGGCTCCCTCCGACACACCGTTCTGCTTTGGACAATAAGCAACGGACGTTTATGCAGAATTCCATTCTGTGAAAAGTATTCTTTAAATTGGGAAATTAGATACTCTTTCCCATTATCACTTCGAAGCACTTTCAACTTGCAGACTGTCTGCGTCTCCGCCATCGTAGTAAATCTTTTGAATGCACTAAAGGTTTCGGATTTTTTATTTAAAAATATGTATGAGTTACCTAGTTAACAACTGATTTTATGGGCATCGGACAAGTCACTATGAAACAAGCACATCTTTCGAAGCTACATTTGAACAATTTTCGTACACTTTACTATTAATTTTGCAAGTAGAACAAGTACTCGTAAAGTAAAGTTTTCTTAAATCGCCGTGTTCAGATAATCCACATAATGAAAGAATTGTGAGAGCTTTTTGAGTGGCAGTAATTCACACCAATTTAGGCAACTGGTTCCGGTATATACATACGTATATGTATATAACTGCACATAATATGAAATTGAGTTGTAAAGTTGCATTTCATACATATTCTAACAAATCCGTAAATTCATATTAATCACCACAAAAATTTATGAAATATATGAGCATATGAAAAATTAAACATTACAAAAATCATATCCAAAGACCACATATATGAACTAGTGAATTACAAGCATAATACAATAATTCGAATATTACTTTCAATATTAAAATAAATAAATTAAATAAACCATTCATAAACCTATCACCTTAATGATGGTACCGGATAAACTTTTCCCTTAATACTTGGACGAGATGCCGTCAATTGTACAAACATAAGACCTGTAAAAAATTAATAAAAAAAAAAAATTAAAAATGAATATTTTGCTGATACTTCTAGTACTGATTATGAATGAATACTGCCAAAAATAGTTAAACTCCGATACTTCACGAGCCGAAAAATGAACAAAAGTAATAACTGAAGATCACCAACCGAAGAAGTAGATACTGAAGTTTAAGGAGGCATTTTTACAGACGAATCAAGTGGTACGAGTATTGATACTGATATTGGCGCGAGAGCATTCTTAAGATATGAACATAACAATTCGTATTTGGACCTCGTTATTAGTACAAAGAAACTCTAGAACTACAAAATGAAAATTCGCTTATCTTTCAATAATCGAGCAGAAGTTAAAGAAATTACTTGAGAGTGAATGGAACGGAAAATCATCCGAACGGAAAATCTCCTTACCCATCACGCATAGCACTGGTGAGGAAGGCCACTGTAGCCATAGCGTTATGTTATTGTATTTATTAGTTTACTAAGAATACAATTGTTAATAAAAAAAAAAAATTAAAAAAAAATATCGATACGCGAATGTGCATAGACTACAGAGCAATATACTAAAAAAACAAATAGAGATAATTTCCCTTTGCCAGTGATAGACGATTGCCAGGAATATTTGAAAGCAATCATGAACTCAAATTAATGAAATGTAAATTTGCATACATATGAGGAAATCGCAAACTTAGGCTACTCGGTTAATGATCGTGGAATTCGACCATACGACAGACATATGGGCGACAAATTCTTACTCGCTCCCAAAGAATCATAAAGAACTACGTTCCTGTATTGGTTTATTTTCTTATTTTCTAAAGTTTGTCCCGCCCTTTTCTGAAATTGCAAAACCGTTATTAAATGTAATAAAAAAGGAATATCTTTTAATTTTTGTAGGAAGAGGGAAAGTAGGGTACGGTTAACCACGGCACCAGTTATATATATACACCAGTGATATACAGTCTGTCTAGTAGAAGCCTGATCGCCATAACTTGGAAACTATTTGTCCGATTCGTTTCAAATAAACAACATTTTACGCGTTTGTAATATTTATTGTACGCAATACTTTTAATAACATGTATAGTCACCGCCATTCGCTATTATGGCCTCACACCTCCGACTCATACTTTGCACTAAGTTCTGAGCAAGTTGCCGAGGCAATCGTTCCCAAATCAGCCGAATTTGTCTTGACAACTGTTTTGCTGTCCATATCGTTTTTCCTCTGAGTTTCTGCTTTACTATTGCCCACACATTTTCTATCGGATTGGCATCAGGCGACTGTGAAGGCCAATCTAACACCTCAACACCATTTTGCTGTTTCCACTCTGCACACATTCGACAGCGATGTTTAGGGTCATTGTCTTCTTGCAAAATCCAAGAGTATCCTCTTCTCCCGAACATCTGCGCAGCTGATGGTAATAAAGCTGTTTGATAAATTTTGTTCATCAAAAACGCATTCAAGTTGCTGGTAAACACGAAAAGGCGTCCAAATCCTTTTTCTGAGAAACATCCCCAAACATGGACCTTCACTGGGTGTTTAACAGTTCGTTGGAGCAATCGATTGTTAGCGGTACACCAAGATCGATTTATGTTACTATTTGCCCAAAATGAAGATTCATCCGTGAATATTACATTATTCCAATTCCGTTCTGAATTGGCGCAGGCCCAGGCGAGCCTTTTTTAACGTGTGATGATGAGAGCAACGGTTTTTTAAGAGAGCTACGGTATTTGACGTCGTTAGCGCCTAAACGTTTTCGAATCGTCTCTACCGATATTTGAACAACACTTTTCTCTACAACTTCTTTAGCTTTACGCAACGATAAGCCCGGCTTCGTCGCAAACAAATCAAGGATCTTCTTGTCCTGCTTTGGTGAGGTCTTTTTTTCAGGGCCCCGCCCAGGCAAATCGTCGACATTTTTTACTTCTAAATACCGATTCGTCCACTTCGTGTAGAGAAAGAAATACAGCTTCAAATCGCTTCTCGTACGCGGAACTCATTTTTTAAAACAACGTGCACTTTGTAATAGTTTCACGAAACTGACAGTTTTTGCAATGCGTACTACAAAAATGATGTCGCTTCCAAGGTGCATTCAAATTATTTTGATAACGGCACTCTATGTGCAAATTTTGCCGCACGCTTCTACTAGACAGACTGTATGACCCTAAAACAAGAAACCGAACTGTATTGTGATACCAGTACCTACGGTCTCGGCATTATTGCAGAAACAAGATGCTGCTAATGATAATTCTCTTACGACGCCACTAATTAGAAAGGTTATTAATCTGTGTATAGCTCTTGGGGCTCTGAGTTGGAAAACTACAATTATCTAATTCAGCATAGGGGTAGCTTTAATAAGGGACGCGTTGATGCTATAAGTAGATGCTTGCCCCGTCGACATATTAAGGAGGCTCAAACATTCGCAATAGTCATGAGAAAATAGGACATTAGGAGTTGATAAATGTTTTTACTAAATACGGAGTCATTAATGAGGGCTAAGATTGTCCTTACCGATTGTCATTACCGAATTTCAAATCGGAAAGAAAAACACATCCTAATCATAACTGACGAATTTACTAAATTCGGCCGATTATATACCACAAATAAAAAAAAATACTTTAGGTATTACAGTCGACCTAAACGAATTATAACTGTCGCGGGACATGTTTCACATCTTACGAGTTTAGTTACTTTTTCTTTAAAAAATATATTCCACGTGAAGGTGGCAAGCAAATAGGCAGGTTGAGAGAGCGAACCGGGTATTGAAAGAAATGTTTAGTAAACTTAGCGAGCCTATACACCATTCAGACTGTCGACGAAACTTTTATAAATCGAATATACAGTAGCACAAAGTTAGTTCAGAAATATCGTGGTCCATATATTATACACAAAGTTTTACCTAGCGATCGTTATGTATTGCGTGAAATTGTCAGTCGACGCATATTCCATATTATGGCATTGTTTAAGAACTTAAGATACGGAAATGGCTATTACCATTGAATCCTAATAGGAGTATCGCACCCAGGAGTACCAAAAAGCCACAAGCCACTTAAGTAAATTGCATACAATAGTACCAAATTGCATATTATGTATTGTATAGTGTCATTGATTTGAGGTCAATAAATTTTGTCAGGTTGGCCTATACGCAAAATTAACCTTGAACAAGCTAAGAAAATATCGGATAGAAAGCAATGAAGTAACTCCAAGAAAAGCAATGTCCTGTTAATCATTATATCGGCGTTTGGGATTGCTGCTATCCTCGTTATCGCATATGTTACCAACAAACTTAACGCTAAATACTTACTTAACTATTTTTTCAACGCTCCTGCCCCAACAAAATTTTTGTTGCCATCGCATTACTCTGAGGGGAGGAGTTACCGCCGCTACCGCAACCACAACAACCCCAACAACTACACCAACATAACAACCAGAATTCAAGTATATTATAAATTGCTTATCAAACATATGTATATTGAATATTTATTGTAGTGCTTACTAATCAAAGTAATTTTAAGTATATGAAATAAACTGCATATCAAAAACAAATTAAATATTCATTGTAAAGCTTACTATTCACAATAACAATTCAGGTATATGAAATAAATTATTTACTACGCAAATTCAATATTAGACCCGTTTCTTTGTACCCTAAGACACAGCAATCTCAAAAGGGCAGACCCATTGTTAAGAAACCAATTACTGGGGTCACGCCTAACATGTTTAGCGATGTCGCCAAGCAGGTTTTCTCTAAAGGGCTGGGTGTCGTTGACCACGGCAAGGAGGACGGCGCAATTTCCAGCGGGGGAATGGAAGCGTGTGGCGTTGTTTTTGTTGTTGTAACGGTTACTCAGGCCCTGCAAGATCGGCTCAACCATGGTCGTTATCATCAAACTCATCTAGGGGAGGTCAAAGAATTGCGCAGTTTCGAGAGGGTCGGAGCAAAGGTGGGTGGTATCGTGCGTGGAGTTATTACATGCCGGACGTACATTAAGTACGTCTGGATTCTGGAAAGGTAGGGGTTTAACCTGCTACAATATTCAGATCGTAGTTGAGCCAGAGTAACGCGGACCTCACGAGGCAGCTGGAGCTCCTCCTCTGCTATGAGTGGTGGTTTGACCCCGAGGACGGCATTCACAGGGGAGAGTTGATGAGGGTAGTGATTGTCTCTCGGTGAATGTCGTTTAAGACTACTCGGTAGGCAGCAGGGTCCAGTCTGTTGGTGGTGAGAGACTGGATCTCGTCAGACATATCAAGAAGATGCCTTCTGACGTGTCTCGCAGACGGATCTTCAACAAGCAGGTACGTTTAGGTGGCTACTATGGTGGCAACCGACGAGAAACTGCTTGGTGAGCATAAAATTTTGCTCCCTAACAGGGAGCATTGAAGCCTCATGGTGTAGCTGTTCAACTGGTGATATCAGAAGGCATCCTGTTGCTATCCGGAGTGCTGCGTTCGTCCACTGGGTCCTACTTGTCCCAGGCGACCAAATTGGTGCGGCATAGTTTAGAACCGACGTGCTAATCGCCTTGTATGTTGCCTGCAACGTTTCTTTGTCTTTGCCTCAAGGGCTAGCGACTTGAGGACTTTGTTGCGGCTTTGTACTTTATTGACGATTGCGGTTGTGTTCGCAGAGAAAGAGGCCAGGCTGTCAAACATAACACCCACGATTTGTGAGTAGTTTACTGTTGGTGCAGGTGTACCAACCACATGTACGTTTAATTGCATCCTGACCTCTTTCGTCCAGGTGATAAATAGGGTCGCCGAGGACTAAGCAGGGAGAGAAGCAAGTTCCCGCCAGTGAAGAAACGAGCAAGATCTGAGAGAAAACCTTTCACTTTCGAGCAAATGCCATCAATTGCATTGCCGTATGCCATAAACAGTCTCCTTCGGGTGGCTGAGGGAGCTTCGAGATATAGTGATTAAACAAAACCGGGGAGAGAACGCCACTCTGTGGTATCCCTTGTTTAATCCTTCTCGGTTTTGACGTTGAATCTCTAAAATATATCGACGACTGTCGACCACTCAGGCAGTTCCCAGTCCACCGCTTCATGTTCGGCGGTTGGTTGGTGGGGAGGTTTGGTGGGGGAGGTTTGGTAGAGTGTTAAGCTAGAGGACGTGGACAGAAGGGTCCTTTGCGTCCACGAACCCGTATTTGGTTCTCTTCTCAGCCATCCATACCTAAGGAAATCAAGGAAATCCTCCGAAGGTTGTCAGGTTTGAGGGGTCCGAAAATGTTAACTAAACCATGCTCCTTTCTTATATAGCTGTAATTTACAAAAACTTGAAAATTCGATATTTTATGAAATATTAATATTAATTATATGCAGGAACGAGGTAAAAAAGAGGTATACCGAATTAAATTTCTTGCGGATTAGGCGTAGCATCGCTCATATATCTTCGAAACTGCGTTATCAAACACTATACAATTTGGTATACGTCTTGCATTTCAAGTGAGTCAGTTGAAATTTATAAATTATATTTAAAAAAATCCGATATTTATTGACCATGTAAGGTAATTTGGTCAAATTTAATAGATAAGTGTGAGTTTGAGAATGAAATACATGGAACCAAAAATGTTGGGAATAGAGATGGTATCACAAACCGTAGGGCAAATAGCTATATCTCCTAAAGTTCTTTGTCATATTCTATAAAATTACGTACGCACCCTGCATTTCTAGTCGGAGAGCACACTTTCGAAATGAGACCAGTAGCGCACGCAGAAAAATATTTTGGTGGTAGTTTTACGCCAAATTAATTAAATAAAGAAAATTATTTTTAAAATAGTAGGTACTAAAGTTTTAAGATTTTGGTAGGGGTTTGAAACCGAAAACGCCCCCATAGGGTGCGCCGACAATAAATGAGACTGAAACCGCACATCTCAATATAAAGGGTCTTGCAATAGGGACGCTACAAAAGTAGACCGATAGTAACAGCAAACGACGCCATATTTTTCCCGCTCTTTTGACATTTCTCTTCTGTAAGGTTTGCCATTTCATCATGGAATGATATACGATCCAACAACGAGTCGAAATTTTTAAAATTTACTACCGAAATTCAAGTTGGGTCAATGACCTCAACTTTAAGAGCGCTACGTCCAATTTATGGTCGTCGTCATTTCTGGCTGAATGGCTTCGTCAATAAGCAAAATATGCGTTATTGGACAGGCAGTAATCCACACGTACTCCATGAGTAAACATTGCATCCCAAAAAAATTACGGTTTGGTGCGGTTTATGGGCCGGCGGCGTCATTGGGCCGTACTTCTTCCGTGATGATCAAGACCGGCACGTTACTGTGAATGGGAATCGCTACCGCTCAATGATAACCGAATATTTTTGGCCCGAATTGCATGATATGGACTTGGACAATATGTGGTTCCAACAGGACGGCGCCACAAGCCACACAGCGAATGTCACAATCGATTTATTGAAAACCAAGTTTGGTGAACATGTTCTCTCACGAAATGGCCCAGTCAATTGGCCGCCTCGGTCGTGCGATTTAACGCCGTTAGACTATTTCGTCAAGTCTATGGTCTATGCCAACAAGCCAGCGACGATTGATGAACTTCGTACGAATATCGAACGTGAAATTACAGCAGTATCGGCCGATTTATGCTTGAAAATTGGGTTCAGCGTCTGGACTTCTGCAACCGTGCCCGTGGTGCCCATGCAAAAGAAATCGAGTTCCATGCAAAAATGACATCGAATGTACTTTCACAGGAATAAAGAATTTAATTCATATCCCAAACCGTTTTTGTTTTATTTAAAAAAAACTTTTGTAGCGTTCCTATTGCAAGACCCGATATTACTTTATTATATCGCGAATTCTTTCAAATTTTGTATACATAATAAATAGGCTTCAAATCAGTAAACATCGTTTAAGGTTTCAAGCTGATGTTGTAATAGCACAAATAAATAAATATTTTTTTAGATATTGAACATGTATTTAATACAGTGCTTCAGGTTTATATCGAATGTTATATGTATATCTACGTAAAATAGCAGGGAATACATATATGGTTAATAATAGTGTTATCTTAATTGTGGGCAGGAGTCCGCAATTAAAATATAACCAGATATATAGGATCTAAATACCAACTTTTGTGCATCTGCATCAAATTATTGCAGACTTATAAGAAATTTCGCTGCTAATATTTTCAATATGATATAGAGTTGGATCTATGAGACGTACATATGTATATACCAGAGAGAAGAATAGATATACATATGTATATCATTTCTACATAGATATTGTGAACTCATTGCTGGATAGGCTTAGCGAGTGAGGAACATTGTTTTAGCGGTGAGATCTTATGTTAAGTCACTAATCTAAGCTGATTTTTCTAATGCTTAGCTGCGTTGCACTAATATTTTGTTTTCAAGTGCATCATTAACATCATCTCATTCGAATAAGAACTCAAACAAATGGAGCATTCGAATGCGATTATAACGTTTATTGCAAATATATTCAATATACAATTAATGAAATTATGCGATATTGTAGAATCACAACGCTATTAAAAGTAGAATTTTAAGTAGTTGCTCCAAAATTCGCGTAAAAAGAGGTCGAAGTAAAGCTTGGAATATTATAGATGATTCTGAAAAGGAATTTCCTTACTTGGAGGTGTGTTGTAATCACCACGGAGTTGACAAAAATAACAGCAAGTCAACTAATAATTTAATGCTAGACAGAGGCAAAGAAAAGAGAAAGTGGAGAAAATATAACCGTCGAAGTAGATTCCAGCACCAAAACAGAAGCCGTGGAAGTTGTTACTAAATGGATTGCCCAGATTTGCTGTCCATATAAAATAATATCGCCTATGTGTCGAAAAACTTGCAACCTTTTTGATTTCTATTTGTTTCAAATATGGGCCAAACGTTTACGTTCAATTATTGTTACTACATCCGTCCACAGTTGCTAATAAAAACATAAATTCCCCTCTGACGTCTGATTTCAGAGTCGATAGCTATTTTCATAAAAGTTTTTTGGCAATATAACAATAATATAAAAAGATGTAATTTCGATACTCCAGCTGAAAGAGATTTGAACGATATTGACATAATTCTGGAAATACTAGAACTACGGAAGTCGGCACGCACTTAAGAGATCAAACCTTGTGGGGCATCAGCTAAAAAAAGTATTTCAGCTAAATCGGAATGTTTTGCTTAATGGATATGTTTTGCCTACACTCCCTGTTGTCTCACAAACTGAACCAATAAAAATGCATCACGTGAGATTATGAAAGTCATCAAAGAGCAACTGGACTTAAAGAAAGCTCCACTTCCTCACAGAGAAGCAAAGAACTACGGCGTCCTGCTATAACAAAAATCTCAAATCTCTTCAGCGATATCCAGAGATATTGACCATTCTTTTCAAAGCTATTTAAAGAGGCCTTGCTTCTCCAGATTGGTACATAAGCGTTTGAACGAAAAAAGTACTGCTCAGAAATTTTTCTGGACGGTGCACAAGCATTTCACCGCGTTTGGCTAGACGGTCTAATATATAAAATGCGGACGCTACTCCTGCGAATACACACCAAGTTATTGAAAGTTATGTTAACAGCCAAGTTTTGGCAGTACGACAAAATGAGTTCATAACGCAAGAATTCGATATCGCAGCATATCCTCAAGGAAACGTTCTTGGACCATTCCTGCATATTCTATATACAGCAGATATTCCGAAATATTCCCGTCTCACATTATCACCTTTTGCGGACGGCACTGCGATCGTTAGCAGATCTCAATGCCCTAACTATACAAACAGATGTCTAGCTCAATGTTTACGGCTAATGGAGGAGTGGTTGGCCAAATAGCGCATAAGGATCAATGAACAAAAGAGTAAACACGTCACCTTCACTTTAAAGATGAATTCCTGTTCACCACTGTTCCTAAATAGCATTACGATTCCGCAGACCAATGTATGGTGTATGTTGTGTGCATCTTGACTCTAAGAAAACTGAAATGAAGCTGAAAGGCAACAGCCTTCATAACCTCATCAACTCGCGTTTTCCACTAAAACTGGAGTACAGAGTACTTCGGTACACCGGTATTATAAAGCCATGCTGGACGTAAGTAATGTGGACATCATTCAAAGAGTTCAATCAAAAATCCTAAGGACACTAACTGGAGCTCCTTTTTACATTCGGAATGAAAACATCCATAAAGACCTCAAAATCCCATCCGTACAAAATGAAATAACGAACATTAAGGAAAAGTATTGGGAAAAGCTAAACATGCATTCAGACGAAATGATTTTCCAACCCGGTAATTAATATAAGGCCCCGTATAACAGACATATTCTTCCAATAGGGGATAGGTTTTAAGAATTAAATTAAATTTTTAAAACTTATTGTTAGTCTTAGACAGAGATGTTTCAATAAATAAATAAAGATCTAAAACCAAAGGTAGTGGTGTACTTGGTTATGCTGGAATCTGGCTAGCGGACAGTAGTGGCTAGCATTTTAAGGAGGCCCCTTTCATGTGATATTTTTCGAAAATCTAAGAAATAAAAAATGTAAACATGCTTTCACATGAATCTTTTATCGTTTGTTTTATAACAGCTTTCACAAGTACTAGGTGGCAAGATTGAAACATGGTAAAAGTACTAACCCGCTTAATCAACGTCCTCAATCCCTTTTATTAAGATAGCACGACTCTTTCTGATTTTTTTTTGGTTTTCTAATAAGCAAAAAGTACCTAATTTTCATTTACGTGTCTCTAATATCAAGCTGCTTTATTATTTTTGTAAATAAATATTTTTCTCTTGCCATGCAGAGTTCCGGAAAGAACAGCAAACATAAAATTGAAGCGGCACTGATGGATACCACGTGTTTAAGCTGCCGCGCTTAAAGGAATTCAGCCTTTAATAGTCTGTAAGAAATTACTAAAGAAAAACTAAAGTGTTTTGTTTCATAAAATATAGACCTAAAAGGCTGAGTGCGAAGGGATCAACGAGGAATTATTCATTCCAACAGTGGCCCAGCTGCTAAAAGAAAATATATATAGTACATTAAAAACTTAAATTATAATAAAGACGCGGGAGTACGCAAGGCAGAAAACCAAATATAAATATACACAAAATTACAGTGTTAAAAGTGCACATAATAAACATAATAAAAAGTCATAAAGGATAAAGTGACAAAGAAAAGTGTACAAAACAAAAAACTGTGGAAAACAAAAACGAAATCAAAAAAAAAAAATCAAAAAAATTACCTAAACTAAAAATTTGCGAAAAAACACAACAAGATTTTGAAAATTAAAACAAAATAAATATCTCATAAAAAGAAATCAATACCAACAGCACCCAGCGGCAACATCGGCAGCACCAGCAGCTAGATCAGTTCCATCGACATCATCAACGACAGCGCACCAACCTCAGCAGCGCTAACAACATTAGTAGCAAGAATCTACACACATTCATACACAAGAAAAAACGGTGAATAGGCAAACTTTTAATTCCCTTAAAAATTAAAAAATATAGCTTTTATATTCTTAAAAGCTATATTATTTAAAAAAACTGCCAACGGACATGTGTACATATGTGTAAATACATATACATATGCATATATTTTAATGAAAGGCGAATGGTTTCTCGCCGAAACCGTTTGTATTGAAATTACGGTTATTTTCTTACCGCACAAGATTTCTTACGGCAATTTGTCGCTATCAAATTTGGTACAAAATTCCATTTTGCCGGAAAGCGGTATATCTTCACATACCGGAAAATTTATACATATGTATGTATATACGTGTATATACATATGTATCATATTCTTTTCCACTGTGCAATAACAGAATATCAGCACATTAAAATTCTATTTCTGCTGACCTCCAAGTTTTGCCGTTGGTCGCACACTTGGTTCAACTTGGTTTAACAAATCGCCAAATAATATAAGCACATTCTCTGCACATATAACATATGTAAACACGTTTCCAGATATGAGAATTTTTACCAGTTGCATTTTCTGCAACTATTCGTCTTCTACTATCACTAAGAGCGAACAGTTTACTCTCTCGACGTGTTTACTTTAGACTAGCGATCATCAGTGTCACCTCACGAGGTTTTGATTTTCACCCTTTCTTTAATTGGACTCAATTTTTCTTGAAATAAAAAAATAAAACTATACTAATCTGTGTATAAAGCCATATAAAAACTCGTAATGGCCCCTGGGCCTCCTACCAGTGGAAAAAAACAATTACAAACAAGTCCTTTACGCAATTCTCGTTCTACGCAGTACACAAATCGATCCGTGCCGTCAGCAGCGAAATTGGACAAATGTCTGAGTTACGCGATGCCAATTTACTATTGCTAGTAAATAATAAAAATGTTGCTGAACGATTCATAGCCCTAAAAAATTTACCTGGCATTTGCGCAGTCAAAGCGAAATATCACGAAAACTTAAATTTCAGTAAAGGAACTGTCTACGCCCCCCCTTCCTGAACAATGTCTCTGAGGAAGAAATCGTCAGTGAATTAAGCTCACAAAGAGTTGTAGGATCATATAAGTTTCAGCGAAAATCAAGCTTTCGACCTTTTCCACATACCAGAAAAAACGGACATTGCTTAGCGCAAGGTGGATGTTAGACAGTATATTCAAAACCCCATACGGTGTAAAAGTTGCCAATTGCTTGGACACTCTATACAATTTTGCAAACGTTCACCGACATGCGTTAATTGCAATTTCCCACCACACTTCCCTGAGGTCTGCACACGCACCTTTTGTGCGAATTTCTCTTCCGACCACTCCGCTTCATCCAACAAATGGCCCAAATTCCTCCAAGCTAAAGAAATTTTAAAAATTAAGGTAACTAAAAAATTCACAATGCGAGAGGCAACAAAAATTCATAAAAATTCAGTACCCTCCTTTACCGAAAACTCCCCCTCCTTTTCTACTATCATATCACGTTCTAATAATCAACAACATACCAATAACTCACCTAGTTCCGAGAAATCAACCATAGATCCATCGTCTACTAAACAAATTCACACAAATCAAATCAATCCTAATCAAACTCTCACGCCACAATATAACAAGGCAGAACAAATTAACAAAGAATTATACTCACCGCAGATCTACGATCCATCCAACCTCACCCAGATACTCAATAGTTTCACACCACACATCTCAACTCAACCTCACTTGACACAATCATCAACAGAACTAAACAATGACGTCTTCGTTGAAAACTCATCACATTTCTCTCATGCCGTAAATTCCTCAACTCACCAACCCAACCATTCTCATATGCATCATCCCAAGAACTTCACACCAAACAATCTCCAAACCCACCTCGCAAACGTACACTGAAATGTCAACCGAAGAAGAATTAGAAACGACAAATATAACAAATTTCGGTACACATACAACTCCTAATAAATACCATTCTACTACCTACTCTCATAACACTAACAAAAGCTTTACTGAAAATAAAACTTTAGCTCAGAACACAAACTATACTGGCATGTTGGATGAAGAAGAATTAGAAGCAACAGTTACTTCCAAATATATTAAATAAACCTACCAATAAATAAATCTAATCTTATTTACATCGAAATGGTCAAAATTCTACAGTGGAACTTTAAGGGATATTGGAACAATTTTCAGGAGTTGCAACTCCTACTAAAAGAATTCAAACCAGAAGCGGTCGCATTACAAGAAACACACATAGCACACAATATTTCACCCTTTACACCCCAAAACTATACAGGTTATTTTCACAATCTAATTACCAACAACTCAAGTAAACAAGGTATATGCTTGTTGATAAAAAAACACATTCCTCACACAAGATTTAACATAACATCAAATGTATCAATAATTGCAGTTTAAATTAATATAGGATTCAGAATTACGCTAATATCTATCTATATACCTCCTTGCCAAATGTTTTCTTCAACATATATTCTATCAGTCCTTAATAACATATCCACGCCATTCATTTTACTGGGTGACCTTATGGGGCTCAATTACTACTAACTCGAGAGGAAAGACTATTGAAGATGTACATATTATTGGCCTCCAACCTTATTATACTCAACGGCGGACCACGTTGACGTCACCTTTTGTAATGCCAGCCTGGTACCAAAATGTTAGTGGAAAATATTAAAAGACCTTCGAGGAAGCGACCACTTCCCGATCGTTACATATATTGAAACGGACTTTGGGAATAACAGACGTACTTTTCGCACCAAATTCATAACTGACAAAGCTGACTGGGTAAAATTCCAAAACTGCTGCGATTCTCTGTCCCAAACAACTCAAATATCACACAACATCAACCAGGAAGCAGCCACCATAAAAAAAATTGTACGGACAGACTCCCATTACAATATCCCACAAACAAAAAACAAGCCTAATACTAAGCCATCAGTGACATGGTGGAATATCAGCAGCATTGCTACCCTCAGATTCAAAAAACAACGAGCCTGGGCAGATTATAAGTATCAGCAAACCGAAAACGACCTAATCGCTTACAAAAAAGCTAATGCCGCATTCCGATACCGCTCCAAATTAGCAAAAAGAAACTGTCTCAATCAGTTAACCAACTCAATTAATCCTAAATCAAACCCAAAATAAATTTGGCAGAACAGACTAATTACGCGCGCAATAAAAATATAATTTAAATCCATATTGGTATTTTTAATTAGGTTTTTTCGTGAAATATTTAAAAGTCTTTATCTGAAAAACTAGAGCCAATTCGACAAAACTGATATTATTTTCGTAATCAGCGCCCCCAAATTACCCTAAATCGACTTAAAAATCTCCGACCGCAAAACTTTGTTCCGCAGTGTTATATTTCATTTAAATAAATAGATAAAAAAATAAATAGCTAAGAGAGCCATTGTTATTTACATAGAAATACAGTCCCCACTTACCGACGCTCTCTAGCTTATCTTAATTTCTGTCCGCTACAAGTCGCCCTGTCTCACTCACCACTTCGTTATTCAGAGCTCACCTCAGCAGTGAGCGGCTTTTAACACATTGTATTCAATTGTGCACACACATCCATACGCACTTTAGTAAAAACAAACTCTCTGTAGTTTTTGTTTAACTTATAACTCACCACTGCTCTGACAAACCATAGCTTAACCATATCTCCGGTTACATACACAAATAAACATACAAGTTTTGTTCATTTTTTAATTAGTTTTTAAATGAAACACGATTTTAGTTCTTATATTATTATGGGTAATATAATTTTATTTGGTAAGTTGTAGTGTCTTTTTACATTCAGTAATCTCTCGTTGGAAATCAGCTTATATTAGCTTAATGGTTGATCCAAGACCGACTGACTCATCCAAACCCAAACGTGTTAGCGGTGCATTTTGCCTACGTGACAAAATGATAGCCGAACATTGCCTGGAATATTCAGTTGACCAAGGTGACCTTTAAAAGCATAGTTATGACCATTTAAGAGAGCAACTGAATATTCCCAGGAACGTCACCTAACAATTCGAAGCTGTTAAAAGAGATGATATATAACTCGCCCTCCCTTAAAAAGTTCGAGTCCCTGCTAATTTTGTCTTATTTCTACGTACATATATGTATGATTCAAACATACATAGATATTTAAGATATTACAATAATTTTCTCTCTTTTGGTGAATTTAACATAACTTATTTAATATTTAATTTCGTAGACAAATATAAACTATAAATGTAACAATTCTTTTAGTAAGTAAGAAAAATGAAAACAAATATTTTTATTCTTAACTTAATAAAACATTATAAGAAAACATTACATTTTATTCCCACACTTTTAATGGTGTACGAACACACGCTATATCAATTTTATTAGGATTGTTTTTATTAAATTTGTTGTATCTTTTATGCAATTTATTTCTCTTTGCTTGAAAATTTTTTATAAATAATTCTTTGCTGTTAAAATCAGGTATTTTGTCCCTAGTTTTGTTGATTCTTTCAATAGCTTTTATTTTTTCACTACGGATATTTCGCTCTATTTGTTCAAAATCTAAATCTGTCTTAGTCAAAAAATCAAATGGTTTTACTTTCGTTGTACTATGAACTGTGTTATTATAAAAGCCTAGGGCCCTTATAGCAATTTCTTCGATACTTTCGTTTAATTTAGAATCATTTAGAATTCTAATGTGTTCAATAATAGTAGAGTGAAAACGCTCTATGTCGGAATTTCATGTGTGACTCCCCGGTGTTGTAAAATGCGCCACTATATTGTTTTCCCTGCAAAACATTCGAATTAATGAATTGTTAAACTCATTATCCATTATCATTTTTTCAGGTACACCCAAGTAAGAAATTCTTTCCAAAAGTTTTATTTTAATCACACATGCTCTTATCGCTAAATCTGTCGATGGAGGACATGAAATAGACTTTGATATGTGAAAAATGTCTATGTGAACAATTTGATTTGGTTTATTAGGAGTTTCAGTATGAGTAAAATATTTTTTGAATGGCTTCCTGTCGTATTTGTTTTCATTACAAATTATACAATTATTGATAAAATTATTAATATATTTTTTGATATTTGGGTAAAAATATTATTATTTTTATATTCTTAAAAGCTATATTATTTAAAAAAACTGCCAACGGACATATGTACATATGTGTAAATACATATACATATGCATATATTTTAATGAAAGGCGAATGTTTTCTCGCCGAAACCGTTTGTATTAAAATTACGGTTATTTTCTTACCGCACAAGATTTCTTACTGCAATTTGTCGCTATCAAATTTGGTACAAAATTCCATTTTGCCGGAAAGCGGTATATCTTCACATACCGGAAAATTTATATGTATGTATATACGTGTATATATGTATCATATTCTTTTCCACTGTGCAATAACAGAATATCAGCACATTAAAATTCTATTTCTGCTGACCTCCAAGTTTTGCCGTTGGTCGCACACTTGGTTCAACTTGGTTTAACAAATCGCCAAATAATATAAGCACATTCTCTGCACATATAACATATGTAAACACGTTTCCAGATATGAGAATTTTTACCAGTTGCATTTTCTGCAACTATTCGTCTTCTACTATCACTAAGAGCGAACAGTTTACTCTCTCGACGTGTTTACTTTAGACTAGCGATCATCAGTGTCACCTCACGAGGTTTTGATTTTCACCCTTTCTTTAATTGGACTCAATTTTTCTTGAAATAAAAAAATAAAACTATATTAATCTGTGTATAAAGCCATATAAAAATTCGTAAAGGCCCCTGGGCCTCCTGCCGATAGCACCACTATTAAAAACAAAAAAGTGAAAGAAAAAAATAAAAAAAATATTCTTAACACCGGTATAATTGACTTTCCCGATCTGCCAAATATTAAAAGAAATAACAATAATCCAAAGTTAGGAGTACAAACAAGTCCTTTACGCAATTCTCGAGATACGCAGTACACAAATCGATCCGTGCCGTCAGCAGCGAAATTGGACAAATGTCTGAGTTACGCGATGCCAATTTACTATTGCTAGTAAATAATAAAAATGTTGCTGAACGATTCATAGCCCTAAAAAATTTACCTGGCATTTGCGCAGTCAAAGCGAAATATCACGAAAACTTAAATTTCAATAAAGGAACTGTCTACGCCCCCCCTTCCTGAACAATGTCTCTGAGGAAGAAATCGGCAGTGAATTAAGTTCACAAAGAGTTGTAGGAGCATATAAGTTTCAGCGAAAATCAAGCTTTCGACCTTTTCCACATACCAGAAAAAATGGACATCGCTTAGCGCAAGGTGGATGTTAGACAGTATATTCAAAACCCCATACGCTGTAAAAGTTGCCAATTGCTTGGACACTCTATACAATTTTGCAAACGTTCACCCACATGCGTTAATTGCAATATCCCACCACACTCCCCAGAGGTCTGCACACGCACCTTTTGTGCGAACTTCTCTTCCGACCACACCGCTTCATCCAACAAATGGCCCAAATTCCTCCAAGCTAAAGAAATTTTAAAAATTAAGGTAACTAAAAAATTCACAATGCGAGAGGCAACAAAAATTCATAAAAATTCAGTACCCTCCTTAACCGAAAACTCCCCCTCCTTTTCTACTATCATATCACGTTCTAATAATCAACAACATACCAATAACTCACCTAGTTCCGAGAAATCAACCATAGATCCATCGTCTACTAAACAAATTCACACAAATCAAATCAATCCTAATCAAACTCTCACGCCACAATATAACAAGGCAGAGCAAATTAACAAAGAAAGAACAAAAATTTGCTACCCAACTGAAACAATAGAATTATACTCACCGCAGATCTACGATCCATCCAACCTCACCCAGATACTCAATAGTTTCACACCACAAATCTCAACTCAACCTCACTTGACACAATCATCAACAGAACTAAACAATGACGTCTTCGTTGAAAACTCATCACATTTCTCTCATGCCGTAAATTCCTCAACGACGTGTTTACTTTAGACTAGCGATCATCAGTGTCACCTCACGAGGTTTTGATTTTCACCCTTTCTTTAATTGGACTCAATTTTTCTTGAAATAAAAAAATAAAACTATATTAATCTGTGTATAAAGCCATATAAAAATTCGTAAAGGCCCCTGGGCCTCCTACCAGTTGAGCAAATCGGTTTGCGTTGCTAGCCGATAGCACCACTATTAAAAACAAAAAAGTGAAAGAAAAAAATAAAAAAAAATATTCTTAACACCGGTATAATTGACTTTCCCGATCTGCCAAATATTAAAAGAAATAACAATAATCCAATGTTAGGAGTACAAACAAGTCCTTTACGCAATTCTCGAGATACGCAGTACACAAATCGATCCGTGCCGTCAGCAGCGAAATTGGACAAATGTCTGAGTTACGCGATGCCAATTTACTATTGCCAGTAAATAATAAAAATGTTGCTGAACGATTCATAGCCCTAAAAAATTTACCTGGCATTTGCGCAGTCAAAGCGAAATATCACGAAAACTTAAATTTCAATAAAGGAACTGTCTACGCCCCCCCTTCCTGAACAATGTCTCTGAGGAAGAAATCGGCAGTGAATTAAGCTCACAAAGAGTTGTAGGAGCATATAAGTTTCAGCGAAAATCAAGCTTTCGACCTTTTCCACATACCAGAAAAAATGGACATCGCTTAGCGCAAGGTGGATGTTAGACAGTATATTCAAAACCCCATACGCTGTAAAAGTTGCCAATTGCTTGGACACTCTATACAATTTTGCAAACGTTCACCCACATGCGTTAATTGCAATTTCCCACCACACTCCCCAGAGGTCTGCACACGCACCTTTTGTGCGAACTTCTCTTCCGACCACACCGCTTCATCCAACAAATGGCCCAAATTCCTCCAAGCTAAAGAAATTTTAAAAATTAAGGTAACTAAAAAATTCACAATGCGAGAGGCAACAAAAATTCATAAAAATTCAGTACCCTCCTTAACCGAAAACTCCCCCTCCTTTTCTACTATCATATCACGTTCTAATAATCAACAACATACCAATAACTCACCTAGTTCCGAGAAATCAACCATAGATCCATCGTCTACTAAACAAATTCACACAAATCAAATCAATCCTAATCAAACTCTCACGCCACAATATAACAAGGCAGAGCAAATTAACAAAGAAAGAACAAAAATCTGCTACCCAACTGAAACAATAGAATTATACTCACCGCAGATCTACGATCCATCCAACCTCACCCAGATACTCAATAGTTTCACACCACAAATCTCAACTCAACCTCACTTGACACAATCATCAATAGAACTAAACAATGACGTCTTCGTTGAACACTCATCACATTTCTCTCATGCCGTAAATTCCTCAACTCACCAACCCAACCATTCTCATATGCATCATCCCAAGAACTTCACACCAAACAATCTCCAAACCCACCTCGCAAACGTACACTGAAATGTCAACCGAAGAAGAATTAGAAACGACAAATATAACAAATTTCGGTACACATACAACTCCTAATACATACCATTCTACTTCCTACTCTCATAACACTAACAAAAGCTTTACTGAAAATAAAACTTTAGCTCAGAACACAAACTATACTGGCATGTTGGATGAAGAAGAATTAGAAGCAACAGTTACTTCCAAATATATTAAATAAACCTACCAATAAATAAATCTAATCTTATTTACATCGAAATGGTCAAAATTCTACAGTGGAACTTAAAGGGATATTGGAACAATTTTCAGGAGTTGCAACTCCTACTAAAAGAATTCAACCCAGAAGCGGTCGCATTACAAGAAACACACATAGCACACAATATTTCACCCTTTACACCCCAAAACTATACAGGTTATTTTCACAATCTAATTACCAACAACTCAAGTAAACAAGGTATATGCTTGTTGATAAAAAAACACATTCCTCACACAAGATTTAATGGTATTCTTTGAATTTTCAAGCCAACACATGATTTAAAATTTATTAACATAGTTTTTCCACGAATTCTTAAGAATTTCGCTACACCATACGCTGCAATTCTGCTTCGGCGGTCAGTTGAGAAGTGAACGTTGAATTTATAAGAAGTGCGTGCCAATATAATTCATATAGTACGCGTTATTTTTTGTATGTTATTTTTATCAAAAATATGGGTGACGAAATTGATTTCATTTATAATACCCGACCCCATAGACGGAATTTTGATAGTGCTTTTTACGAACGGCTTGCAGCGGCATTAGCTAATGACTTGGAGCATGAGAGGAATGTTGAGGAACTTGAAGAAAGCAATCAACCGATGGATCTAGATGCTGACAATGACGACGCCCATGATTTGGACTTTATTCCTGACGATGACGGGTCAGACATTGAGAATGATGCAATAATCGAACCAAATGAATTGTCCGATGATGATGATGAAGTTGGAGAAGAAATGCATTTTGAAAATCAAGGACAAAGCGATTCCAATGAATATTTTTATGGTAAGGATGGCACTAAGTGGAGCAAAACCGACCCAGGTGCAGTTCGTATTCGAGCACACAATATCATGAGATTTCGTGCGGGACCAAAAGAACGAAATTCTATTGCAATCGAGTTGTTCAAACAATTTTTTACTTCAAACATATCCTTCGTTATTATAAAAGAAACGAATCGCTACGCCAAAGAGTCAGTGGAAAAATGGAATACGGCGAATCGTGCTAAGCAACAAAGAACTTGGACGGATATTACCGAAGCTGAATTGGACGCATTTTTGGCGATTCTTCTTGCAGCTGGTGTTACACATAACAATATGCAAAAAGCAGATGTTTTGTGGCGTTCAGATAATCTACCAATATTTAGAGCTGCCATGTCTTACCATCGTTTCGTTGCTCTAGCGAGATATATCCGTTTTGGCGACAGCCGTACTCGTGAACATCGTCAACAGTTCGACAAAGCGGCGCCAATTCGTGATATTTGGAATTTTTTGAACCAAAATCTGGCAAATAACTATGAACCTCATGAGACGTTTGTAGTTGATGAGCAGTTGTTTCCATATCGAGGAAGAACCAAATTCACGCAATACATACATACCATCAAAGCCAGCAAAATATGGCATAAAAATATGGTGGGCATGTGGCTCCAAAACAAAGTACCCTTTACAAGGAAAGTTATATACAGGACGAAATCTGGGCGAAGAAAGAGAAATAAATCAAGGCGAAAATGTGTTGTTACAGCTTGCAAAACCGTATACCAATACCGGACGCACAGTTGTTGCAGATAATTTTTTTACAACGTTGGAAGGTGCAAAGCGACTTGCTAAAATTGGTATTGCATTCGTAGGCACTATTCGAGCCAATAAAAGATGCATTCCAAACGAAATGAAAAAAAACCCTGCTCGCCCCGTTCTTTCATCATGCTTTGGATTTCATGATAATTTAGTATCAATTTGCAGTTATGTGCCAAAAAAAAAACAAGGCCGTAAATTTGATTTCTACCGTACACTATACAAGTGAGTGTTTTGGCGAAGCAAGGAAACCTGAAGCAATATTATTTTACAATAAGAATAAAGTCGGTGTCGATTGTATGGACCAAATGGTCACGCATTTTACAACGAAACGTTCAACAAAACGCTGGACATTGCTTTTTTTTTTGTAATATGCTAGATATTATGGGATTGGCATCTTACTGCATTTACAATGAAATCGAGAAATCCAAAAAAAATGATGCGAGGCGCAATTTCCTATGGACGTTAGTTAATTCGTTGGTTTTGCCGAACGTTGAAGAAAGAGTGAAAAACGTTCATATTACAAAACAATTTAGCACGCGCGCCGCCATGGAGGCCTTTTTCGGCAAACCAATAAATGTGAGTATTCAAGAAATTAAGTATTTTATTTTCGCAACCTTTTCTATAAAAATATTTCTTCATTCAAACTCGTTGGGTTTTGTTTCGTTTTTGTTTTCCAGATTCCCCAAGTAATGAGAACAAAAAGCGGTGCCGATACATTCGCCTTTAGAAAATATTGCCGACTTTGTGCACAATCATCAGAGAAAAATCGGAGGAAGACTCGCTACTTTTGCTCAAAATGCGCAAACCCTGTCTGCCAGCAACATTCAAAAACCGACTACGTTTGCTTCAGTTGTGTTTCGTTACAAAAGTTTTAAACAAAAATATATATGTATGTATGTAAATTGTTATTTTTCGCATTTGGTTTAATTTACAAAAAAAATTAACTTGAAAATGTAATAAATAACATGCAATAAATAAGTTGAAATTAATGAACTCAGCATTTTAACCCCTGTATACGTGTAAATGCATACAATTTGCATGTAGGTCCAGCCAGGCCTCATGCGTACCGAATGTGAATATCGAAGCATGTGTCTGACGGAGAGTTAATAACATATCCACGCCATTCATTTTACTGGGTGACCTTATGGGGCTCAATTACTACTAACTCGAGAGGAAAGACTATTGAAGATGTACATATTATTGGCCTCCAACCTTATTATACTCAACGACGGACCACCAGCACACTTTTCTACCCACCGAACATTCACAAACGTTGACGTCACCTTTTGTAATGCCAGCCTGGTACCAAAATGTTAGTGGAAAATATTAAAAGACCTTCGAGGAAGCGACCACTTCCCGATCGTTACATATATTGAAACGAACTTTGGGAAGAACAGACGTACTTTTCGCACCAAATTCATAACCGACAAAGCTGGCTGGGTAAAATTCCAAAACTGCTGCGATTCTCTGTCCCAAACAACTCAAATATCACACAACATCAACCAGGAAGCAGCCACCATAAAAAAAATTGTACGGACAGACTCCCATTACAATATCCCACAAACAAAAAACAAGCCTAATAAGCCATCAGTGACATGGTGGAATATCAGCAGCATTGCTACCCTCAGATTCAAAAAACAACGAGCCTTACAAAAAAGTTAATGCCGCATTCCGATACCGCTCCAAATTAGCAAAAAGAAACTGTCTCAATCAGTTAACCAACTCAATTAATCCTAAATCAAACCCAAAATAAATTTGGCAGAACAGACTAATTACGCGCGCAATAAAAATATAATTTAAATCCATATTGATATTTTTAATTAGGTTTTTCCGTGAAATATTTAAAAGTCTTTATCTGAAAAACTAGAGCCAATTCGACAAAACTGATATTATTTTCGTAATCAGCGCCCCCAAATTACCCTAAATCGACTTAAAAATCTCCGACCGCAAAACTTTGTTCCGCAGTGTTATATTTCATTTAAATAAATAGATAAAAAAATAAATAGCTAAGAGAGCCATTGTTATTTACATAGAAATACAGTCCCCACTTACCGACGCTCTCTAGCTTATCTTAATTTCTGTCCGCTACGAGTCGCCCTGTCTCACTCACCACTTCGTTATTCAGAGCTCACCTCAGCAGTGAGCGGCTTTTAACACATTGTATTCAATTGTGCACACACATCCATACGCACTTTAGTAAAATCAAACTCTCTGTAGTTTTTGTTTAACTTATAACTCACCACTGCTCTGACAAACCATAGCTTAACCATATCTCCAGTTACATACACAAATAAACATACAAGTTTTGTTCATTTCTTAATTAGTTTTTAAATGAAACACGATTTTAGTTCTTATATTATTATGGGTAATACAATTTTATTTGGTAAGTTGTAGTGTCTTTTTACATTCAGTAATCTCTCGTTGGAAATCAGCTTATATTAGCTTAATGGTTGATCCAAGACCGACTGACTCATCCAAACCCAAACGTGTTAGCGGTGCATTTTGCCTACGTGACAAAATGATAGCCGAACATTGCCTGGAATATTCAGTTGACCAAGGTGACCTTTAAAAGGATAGCTATGACCATTTAAGAGAGCAACTGAATATTCCCAGGAACGTCACCTAACAATTCGAAGCTGTTAAAAGAGATGATATATAACTCGCCCTCCCTTAAAAAGTTCGAGTCCCTGCTAATTTTGTCTTATTTCTACGTACATATGTATATGATTCAAACATACATAGATATTTGGGATATTACAATAATTTTCTCTCTTTTGGTGAATTTAACATAACTTATTTAATATTTAATTTCGTAGACAAATATAAACTATAAATGTAACAATTCTTTTAGTAAGTAAGAAAAATGAAAACAAATATTTTTATTCTTAACTTAATAAAACATTATAAGAAAACATTACATTTTATTCCCACACTTTTAATGGTGTACGAACACACGCTATATCAATTTTATTAGGATTGTTTTTATTAAATTTGTTGTATCTTTTATGCAATTTATTTCTCTTTGCTTGAAAATTTTTTATAAATAATTCTTTGCTGTTAAAATCAGGTATTTTGTCCCTAGTTTTGTTGATTCTTTCAATAGCTTTTATTTTTTCACTACGGATATTTCGCTCTATTTGTTCAAAATCTAAATCTGTCTTAGTCAAAAAATCAAATGGTTTTACTTTCGTTGTACTATGAACTGTGTTATTATAAAAGCCTAGGGCCCTTATAGCAATTTCTTTGATACTTTCATTTAATTTAGAATTATTTAGAATTCTAATGTGTTCAATAATGGTAGAGTGAAAACGCTCTATGTCGGAATTTTCTGTGTGACTCCCCGGTGTTGTAAAATGCGCCACTATATTGTTTTCCCTGCAAAACATTCGAATTAATGAATTGTTAAACTCATTATCCATTATCATTTTTTCAGGTACACCCAAGTAAGAAATTCTTTCCAAAAGTTTTATTTTAATCGTACACATGCTCTTATCGCTAAATCTGTCGATGGAGGACATGAAATAGACTTTGATATGTGAAAAATGTCTATGTGAACAATTTGATTTGGTTTATTAGGAGTTTCAGTATGAGTAAAATATTTTTTGAATGGTTTCCTGTCGTATTTGTTTTCATTACAAATTATACAATTATTGATAAAATTATTAATATATTTTTTAATATTTGGGTAAAAATATTCAAATTGAATTTGTGCGAAATTTTCCAACACTCTTCTATGATTACCGGATTCATGAATGCGCTCAATCAATTGATAAAGTTCTTCTTTAGTTTGAATATCTTTTGCTAATTTCAAACATTTTGTGAAACCTATGTTTTTGTCGTTAGAAAAAATGTCAATCAATTTTTCTTGGACAATATTGTATTGGTCATCAGGTAATTCTGAATTTATACCAATTTTACCTTTTTTCAGATATTTCCTGAATAAATCTAATAAGTAAGAAGTTTTGTTTAAATCTTTTTCTGAAATATAAACTACTTTATACTTTTTATACAAAAGCTCAAATTCGTTTGTTTTATTTTTTAAAATTCTAATTTGAGGGAAGTATTTAGTAACGATAGTATCAGAAATAAAAGTATCAGAAATAAAAAACACTTTGTTATCTTGACCTTTGATATATTCAATGTCAAAATCAAATTCCGAAATAAGCGTTTTCCTTTGCAAAATCCATGAGTTTGGTTTTTTTTAGGGACCATAACCATCTTAATGGCTGATGATCGGTCTGAACTATGAACGATGTACCAAACAAGTAAGGCCGAAAATATTCGGGGTTATTAATGTCAATCTTAGAATTTTTTTTAAATATTGTATTATTGGCCCTGCAATCATAGAGTAATTTTTTTATAAATTTCCTATAGTAACCTGTTAAGCCTAAGAAAGATTGAATTTCCTTTAAGTTACTGGGAATTCTCACATCCTGAATTGCTTTAATTTTTTCCGAATTGGGTTTAATTCCTTGTGAAGTAATTACGTGTCCCAGAAAGGTAGTAGACTTTTTCAAAAAGCTACATTTGTTGAATTGGACTTTCAAATTATGTGTCATTAAACTTTTAAATATTTTTTCAACACTTTCAATATGTTCTCTTAGTGAAGTGGAAAACACCAAAATGTCGTCCATATACAAAATACATATTTTATTAATATGATCACTCAGTACATAGTTCATCATCCTTTGAAACGATGCAGGGGCATTTTTTAAGTCAAATGACATTCTTAAAAATTCATAGTGGGCTTTAGAACTAGAAAATGCAGTTTTCTCGATATCATTATCGTCCGTTAATATCTGGTGAAACCCTTTTGCTAGGTCGATTGCGGAGAAATAAACAGAACGACCCAGCTTTTCAAATAATGTGTCTATATTAGGAATCGGAAATCTATCATCAATTGTAAAACTATTTAACTTTTTGTAATCAATTACCACTCTCCAACTTTTGTGACCATTATTGTCAGCTTTTTTGGGAACTATTAAAAGTGGTGAATTGTACGGATAAGATTATTTTTTAACATTGAGTCAATTTGACGATTGATTTCCTCATCCAATAATTTTTTATATAAATAGGACGGTGAGGACTTGTAAGGATTTTAAGTTTAACACATGTAGTGGTAGTCAAAAGCTGCCCTTCCTGATAAAAAATATTTTTGTTTTTCTTTAAAACTTTAAGTATTTCAGTTTTTTCTTCGACATTAATATCTTTTGACAAAAGTAAATCATAATCTAATTCGTCTTTTTCTAAATAACAAACATCAAGAAAATCTTCCTCTACAATTTCAACACTTCTACCAACAGCAGTATTCTCAACAAAAGACAATACCCGATTATTTATTACCAATGCACCAATAGAGAAATCAATGGATGCCTTGAGGGGCAACAATATGTTTGCACCAATTATACAATCAAATGGTTTGTTCACAAATTCCACCAATTTTATAGACATATGTAGTTTTATCTACCATATTGAATTCTATAGGAACATCAACTATAATTTCCTCAGAAATTAAGCGAGTCCCCATTAATGTGACGTGTTTCGATAACCATTAGTATTATTACTTAAATTATCCTAAGGATTACTTTTATTTAATATTTGAATGTCATTCAAAATATTATTGACTATAAAATAATTGCTTGCCTTTTCTAAAGTATCAATACTATTTTGTAATAATAAAGTTCGAATGTTCAACGGTAAAAATGTAGTATACACATCTAAAATCAATACCTCATTATTTCTTGGAGTATATAAACGTTCTACAGAACCTTCTAAATGAAATTTATTATTCATTTTAAATAAAATTTGACTTAGCTTATAATGAAGTTGTTCGATGTTTCGAGCGTCCACGTTCATTGCCTCGTTGCGAAGATTTAAATACGTCGTCTTTACTCCAAATTCGGTTTTTAATTTTGAAATTACATCTTCAAAAGTTGGTTCAATCAGCGTTTCTATCACCTGCGGAGCTTTACCACGTAGTTTATTTATTATCACTTTTCTTATAATTTTCATGTTTTCTGGCGAGGTGAGTGATAATATTGTTTCCATATCACGAAAAAATGTTAATGGTTTATAATTATCAGTGCCACAGAAAGTCGGAACATTTCGTGCTACTCGTAAGCTTTCAGACAATGTTAATGCCATGATTATTAATTAAGTCAAGTAGCACAACAAAAAAGATAAATATGAGAGAGTAGATTAAAAACGCTATTATAACATCAATCGGCAACAGCTAATTATTTCAATGTTATTAGGCCCGTTCTTTTGTAACCTAGTTGCAAAAAAACACTAGGTAGGATAAAAAATAGCATGTAAAACAACAACACTAACTCGGAAAAATATGCGAGTTGAGCCAACTCGGTTATATGATATCCGACCTGAGATGTAGTGTTGTGAAGCAAAAAACGGTAAATTTCAATCAACTGTCAAATCTTGTTTGTTTTATGGATACATAAACAAAACAATTAAAAATGGAACAAGGGTAAGTAAAATTTGCGCTTCGTATATTTCACATAAAATTATTAATTAAAACGTGTTTGTTATTTCAGAATGCAAGAAAATATGCGAAAGAAATGGTCACGTGAGGAGACAATTGGGTTTTTGAGATGCTACCTCGCCCGGAAAACGGAGTTCGAGCACCCAAAGTGAAAGAGGTTGGCCTAGGCGAACGTGTTAGAAGACATGGTGTCCATGTGCATCACGGTAGGTTCAAGAAATAAGTATATATTTGAACAAATTATATTTATTAATCCACTTCCAGGACTTTGAAAGAATGCCGCTGTGCTTGGGCAACAACAGCAGAACTGACGCCAGCCCGTGATTTGCCCCCTGTATGGAGGGGTTCATGTGGGTTACAGACCGTTTGAAACACTTTCGGCAAATGTGCTGTCTGGAAAAAATAGCTAACAAAAGTTTTAAACAAAAATATATATGTATGTATGTAAATTGTTATTTTTCGCATTTGGTTTAATTTACAAAAAAAATTAACTTGAAAATGTAATAAATAACATGCAATAAATAAGTTGAAATTAATGAACTCAGCATTTTAACCCCTGTATACGTGTAAATGCATACAATTTGCATGTAGGTCCAGCCAGGCCTCATGCGTACCGAATGTGAATATCGAAGCATGTGTCTGACGGAGAGTTAATAACATATCCACGCCATTCATTTTACTGGGTGACCTTATGGGGCTCAATTACTACTAACTCGAGAGGAAAGACTATTGAAGATGTACATATTATTGGCCTCCAACCTTATTATACTCAACGACGGACCACCAGCACACTTTTCTACCCACCGAACATTCACAAACGTTGACGTCACCTTTTGTAATGCCAGCCTGGTACCAAAATGTTAGTGGAAAATATTAAAAGACCTTCGAGGAAGCGACCACTTCCCGATCGTTACATATATTGAAACGAACTTTGGGAAGAACAGACGTACTTTTCGCACCAAATTCATAACCGACAAAGCTGGCTGGGTAAAATTCCAAAACTGCTGCGATTCTCTGTCCCAAACAACTCAAATATCACACAAAATCAACCAGGAAGCAGCCACCATAAAAAAAATTGTACGGACAGACTCCCATTACAATATCCCACAAACAAAAAACAAGCCTAATAAGCCATCAGTGACATGGTGGAATATCAGCAGCATTGCTACCCTCAGATTCAAAAAACAACGAGCCTTACAAAAAAGTTAATGCCGCATTCCGATACCGCTCCAAATTAGCAAAAAGAAACTGTCTCAATCAGTTAACCAACTCAATTAATCCTAAATCAAACCCAAAATAAATTTGGCAGAACAGACTAATTACGCGCGCAATAAAAATATAATTTAAATCCATATTGATATTTTTAATTAGGTTTTTCCGTGAAATATTTAAAAGTATTTATCTGAAAAACTAGAGCCAATTCGACAAAACTGATATTATTTTCGTAATCAGCGCCCCCAAATTACCCTAAATCGACTTAAAAATCTCCGACCGCAAAACTTTGTTCCGCAGTGTTATATTTCATTTAAATAAATAGATAAAAAAATAAATAGCTAAGAGAGCCATTGTTATTTACATAGAAATACAGTCCCCACTTACCGACGCTCTCTAGCTTATCTTAATTTCTGTCCGCTACGAGTCGCCCTGTCTCACTCACCACTTCGTTATTCAGAGCTCACCTCAGCAGTGAGCGGCTTTTAACACATTGTATTCAATTGTGCACACACATCCATACGCACTTTAGTAAAATCAAACTCTCTGTAGTTTTTGTTTAACTTATAACTCACCACTGCTCTGACAAACCATAGCTTAACCATATCTCCAGTTACATACACAAATAAACATACAAGTTTTGTTCATTTCTTAATTAGTTTTTAAATGAAACACGATTTTAGTTCTTATATTATTATGGGTAATACAATTTTATTTGGTAAGTTGTAGTGTCTTTTTACATTCAGTAATCTCTCGTTGGAAATCAGCTTATATTAGCTTAATGGTTGATCCAAGACCGACTGACTCATCCAAACCCAAACGTGTTAGCGGTGCATTTTGCCTACGTGACAAAATGATAGCCGAACATTGCCTGGAATATTCAGTTGACCAAGGTGACCTTTAAAAGCATAGTTATGACCATTTAAGAGAGCAACCGAATATTCCCAGGAACGTCACCTAACAATTCGAAGCTGTTAAAAGAGATGATATATAACTCGCCCTCCCTTAAAAAGTTCGAGTCCCTGCTAATTTTGTCTTATTTCTACGTACATATGTATATGATTCAAACATACATAGATATTTGAGATATTACAATAATTTTCTCTCTTTTGGTGAATTTAACATAACTTATTTAATATTTAATTTCGTAGACAAATATAAACTATAAATGTAACAATTCTTTTAGTAAGTAAGAAAAATGAAAACAAATATTTTTATTCTTAACTTAATAAAACATTATAAGAAAACATTACATTTTATTCCCACACTTTTAATGGTGTACGAACACACGCTATATCAATTTTATTAGGATTGTTTTTATTAAATTTGTTGTATCTTTTATGCAATTTATTTCTCTTTGCTTGAAAATTTTTTATAAATAATTCTTTGCTGTTAAAATCAGGTATTTTGTCCCTAGTTTTGTTGATTCTTTCAATAGCTTTTATTTTTTCACTACGGATATTTCGCTCTATTTGTTCAAAATCTAAATCTGTCTTAGTCAAAAAATCAAATGGTTTTACTTTCGTTGTACTATGAACTGTGTTATTATAAAAGCCTAGGGCCCTTATAGCAATTTCTTTGATACTTTCATTTAATTTAGAATTATTTAGAATTCTAATGTGTTCAATAATGGTAGAGTGAAAACGCTCTATGTCGGAATTTTCTGTGTGACTCCCCGGTGTTGTAAAATGCGCCACTATATTGTTTTCCCTGCAAAACATTCGAATTAATGAATTGTTAAACTCATTATCCATTATCATTTTTTCAGGTACACCCAAGTAAGAAATTCTTTCCAAAAGTTTTATTTTAATCGTACACATGCTCTTATCGCTAAATCTGTCGATGGAGGACATGAAATAGACTTTGATATGTGAAAAATGTCTATGTGAACAATTTGATTTGGTTTATTAGGAGTTTCAGTATGAGTAAAATATTTTTTGAATGGTTTCCTGTCGTATTTGTTTTCATTACAAATTATACAATTATTGATAAAATTATTAATATATTTTTTAATATTTGGGTAAAAATATTCAAATTGAATTTGTGCGAAATTTTCCAACACTCTTCTATGATTACCGGATTCATGAATGCGCTCAATCAATTGATAAAGTTCTTCTTTAGTTTGAATATCTTTTGCTAATTTCAAACATTTTGTGAAACCTATGTTTTTGTCGTTAGAAAAAATGTCAATCAATTTTTCTTGGACAATATTGTATTGGTCATCAGGTAATTCTGAATTTATACCAATTTTACCTTTTTTCAGATATTTCCTGAATAAATCTAATAAGTAAGAAGTTTTGTTTAAATCTTTTTCTGAAATATAAACTACTTTATACTTTTTATACAAAAGCTCAAATTCGTTTGTTTTATTTTTTAAAATTCTAATTTGAGGGAAGTATTTAGTAACGATAGTATCAGAAATAAAAGTATCAGAAATAAAAAACACTTTGTTATCTTGACCTTTGATATATTCAATGTCAAAATCAAATTCCGAAATAAGCGTTTTCCTTTGCAAAATCCATGAGTTTGGTTTTTTTTAGGGACCATAACCATCTTAATGGCTGATGATCGGTCTGAACTATGAACGATGTACCAAACAAGTAAGGCCGAAAATATTCGGGGTTATTAATGTCAATCTTAGAATTTTTTTTAAATATTGTATTATTGGCCCTGCAATGATAGAGTAATTTTTTATAAATTTCCTATAGTAACCTGTTAAGCCTAAGAAAGATTGAATTTCCTTTAAGTTACTGGGAATTCTCACATCCTGAATTGCTTTAATTTTTTCCGAATTGGGTTTAATTCCTTGTGAAGTAATTACGTGTCCCAGAAAGGTAGTAGACTTTTTCAAAAAGCTACATTTGTTGAATTGGACTTTCAAATTATGTGTCATTAAACTTTTAAATATTTTTTCAACACTTTCAATATGTTCTCTTAGTGAAGTGGAAAACACCAAAATGTCGATTGTGGAGAAATAAACAGAACGACCCAGCTTTTCAAATAATGTGTCTATATTAGGAATCGGAAATCTATCATCAATTGTAAAACTATTTAACTTTTTGTAATCAATTACCACTCTCCAACTTTTGTGACCATTATTGTCAGCTTTTTTGGAACTATTAAAAGTGGTGAATTGTACGGATAAGATTATTTTTTAACATTGAGTCAATTTGACGATTGATTTCCTCATCCAATAATTTTTTATATAAATAGGACGGTGAGGACTTGTAAGGATTTTAAGTTTAACACATGTAGTGGCAGTCAAAAGCTGCCCTTCCTGATAAAAAATATTTTTGTTTTTCTTTAAAACTTTAAGTATTTCAGTTTTTTCTTCGACATTAATATCTTTTGACAATAGTAAATCATAATCTAATTCGTCTTTTTCTAAATAACAAACATCAAGAAAATCTTCCTCTACAATTTCAACACTTCTACCAACAGCAGTATTCTCAACAAAAGACAATACCCGATTATTTATTACCAATGCACCAATAGAGAAATCAATGGATGCCTTGAGGGGCAACAATATGTTTGCACCAATTATACAATCAAATGGTTTGTTCACAAATTCCACCAATTTTATAGACATATGTAGTTTTATCTACCATATTGAATTCTATAGGAACATCAACTATAATTTCCTCAGAAATTAAGCGAGTCCCCATTAATGTGACGTGTTTCGATAACCATTAGTATTATTACTTAAATTATCCTTAGGATTACTTTTATTTAATATTTGAATGTCATTCAAAATATTATTGACTATAAAATAATTGCTTGCCTTTTCTAAAGTATCAATACTATTTTGTAATAATAAAGTTCGAATGTTCAACGGTAAAAATGTAGTATACACATCTAAAATCAATACCTCATTATTTCTTGGAGTATATAAACGTTCTACAGAACCTTCTAAATGAAATTTATTATTCATTTTAAATAAAATTTGACTTAGCTTATAATGAAGTTGTTCGATGTTTCGAGCGTCCACGTTCATTGCCTCGTTGCGAAGATTTAAATACGTCGTCTTTACTCCAAATTCGGTTTTTAATTTTGAAATTACATCTTCAAAAGTTGGTTCAATCAGCGTTTCTATCACCTGCGGAGCTTTACCACGTAGTTTATTTATTATCACTTTTCTTATAATTTTCATGTTTTCTGGCGAGGTGAGTGATAATATTGTTTCCATATCACGAAAAAATGTTAATGGTTTATAATTATCAGTGCCACAGAAAGTCGGAACATTTCGTGCTACTCGTAAGCTTTCAGACAATGTTAATGCCATGATTATTAATTAAGTCAAGTAGCACAACAAAAAAGATAAATATGAGAGAGTAGATTAAAAACGCTATTATAACATCAATCGGCAACAGCTAATTATTTCAATGTTATTAGGCCCGTTCTTTTGTAACCTAGTTGCAAAAAAACACTAGGTAGGATAAAAAATAGCATGTAAAACAGCAACACTAACTCGGAAAAATATGCGAGTTGAGCCAACTCGGTTATATGATATCCGACCTGAGATGTAGTGTTGTGAAGCAAAAAACGGGAAATTTCAATCAACTGTCAAATCTTGTTTGTTTTATGGATACATAAACAAAACAATTAAAAATGGAACAAGGGTAAGTAAAATTTGCGCTTCGTATATTTCACATAAAATTATTAATTAAAACGTGTTTGTTATTTCAGAATGCAAGAAAATATGCGAAAGAAATGGTCACGTGAGGAGACAATTGGGTTTTTGAGATGCTACCTCGCCCGGAAAACGGAGTTCGAGCACCCAAAGTGAAAGAGGTTGGCCTAGGCGAACGTGTTAGAAGACATGGTGTCCATGTGCATCACGGTAGGTTCAAGAAATAAGTATATATTTGAACAAATTATATTTATTAATCCACTTCCAGGACTTTGAAAGAATGCCGCTGTGCTTGGGCAACAACAGCAGAACTGACGCCAGCCCGTGATTTGCCCCCTGTATGGAGGGGTTCATGTGGGTTACAGACCGTTTGAAACACTTTCGGCAAATGTGCTGTCTGGAAAAAATAGCTAACAGAAATTACTCTGTCTAGCAACAGCTTTTTAAAACGTAACAATTTTTCAAACACATCGTTAACATTTTGCTGTACAATGTACAAGGGTTTTATAAAAGCGAGCGCGAAGCATTTACATCAAAAACATTGCAAAAACTTCACTAAAATTTTTTCACTGAAACTGGATTTTTTTTTTTAAATTTGGTTTTGGTTTGTTATTTTATTTGTAATTAGAATAAGAAGTGATCTGAATTGAATTTTATATGTGATACTCCTTGTGAATTTGATTTAGTTTTATAGATTTTAAGTTGAATGAAATGCAATGAATACTTGTAAATATTTTTATTAGTGAATTTAAAGATATAAATACATATATGCAGTGAAATTTTTAAATGATGTTTTGTTGTCGTAAATGATTAAAAAGGTTTGCCTTCTGTCAAGGGCTGCGTCTAGGTTTGATTCTTCAAAACCTTCATCAAGTCCAAACGTATTTTCATCACTCACATCGTTGATATCGCACAAATTTGCTAGTTGCCTAAATGCCACTGTATTGCTTACACACCGAATGTGCATATACACCGATGTTTTTGGGTAATATACGCGTTCTATCACCACCAGAAGTCGCAGGCACGTAGTTAAGACTCCGAATACTTCACTGAAAATAGTATTAAGTTTATGCATTTCTTTTGCACACATTTTGTTATTACTTGTTAGATATTCCACCGTTTGGCGTCTTAGCCTCATGTGTATTTTGAAATCTACCTCACACATTGCATCGAGTGTACCTTCAAAATTGGAGCACTTCTCATGTGCCTTGTTTTCACTCTCCGAGTCTTTAGAAGAGCTGGCATATGTATATCGTTTCCAATACTTCTAGTACTTCTTGCATCTCTCTATTGCGACGTGATTCGCAATGCTCGCCCGTGTACAAAGACACCATCTACAAAAGTAAAAGGTTATTTAATGCATTTATTTAATGTTTTTAAATAAATTTAATAACTTACCACTGAATCCTCAGAATTGCTCATTTTGTTTTGCTTCTTTAAAATTTCACTAAACAAATCATATGTTTAATGACAGATATTGCCAGTGTTGTGAAGTAACTAAAAGGAAATTTTATCCGAGTTGAAGTGTTTTTTTGCAACTAGGTTACAAAAGAACGGGCCTATTGTAAGCCTTTAACAGCAACTTAGTGTAATATCCAAAACACAAACCACTCAAGAGCACAAACCACAATAGAACAGTTACTTATAGTTTTTGTATCATTATATATATATATATATATATATTTTTTATATATATATATTTTTAAATCAAAATTTTAGACACTGTATGTTTTCAACATATTGAACAATAATTCGCTTGATGTAACTTCACGTTTATCGCTCGTACACTGGATGTTTTCAACAGTTTGAACAATAATTCACTTGATGTAACTTCACGTTTATATGTAGTTCGTACACTGGATTTTTTTTTTTATATCAAACATCCCATCCTCGTCGCCAGTTTTGTTCATTCCTTGATTAGTTTTTAAATGAAACACGATTTTAGTTCTTATTATAACATTTATAATTTTATTTGGTAAGGTGTAGTGTCTTTTTACATTCAGTAATCTCTCGTTGGAAATCATCTTATATTAGCTTAATGGTTGATTCAAGACTGACTGACTCATCCAAACCCAAACGTGTTAGCGGTGCATTTTGCCTACTAAATATCCCTAGGAACGTCACCTAACAATTCGAAGCTGTTACTTGTTGTGTGGACATCTATAGCAAATACAAAAATAAGATATTTAGATATTTAGATAGCCGCAACCCAGTAGGGGAATATTTTCACATTAAATATCTGAACGTATATTTCAACCACGTGTATACCAGTGAAAAATGTTTGTGATTTTAATTTTTTGTAGTTTAGTTGTTAAACAAAGTTGAACCAAAGTAACGCAAATATACAATCCACGTAATTTGCAAAAAGAAAAAAAAAACCCAAACACCGCCACAAAATCTTATGAAATTTTTTTCAGATTTTCTGTGGCACAATACAATTCTCTCTGTTCACAAATTTTTTTCATTTTTATACGGGTGACTCTTCCTTATGCCACTTGGGCACAGTCCACTAAATCCACTGAGACCCGATCGAAAAGTGCTTCACTCGAAGCTACAAGCGGAAAGAGGGAATCCTCCCAAACGCGCTCTAAATCCAAAAGTTATGTCCCATCCGCTCAAAAGATTATAGCGGAAAGTAACTGCGGAAAGTACTGCGCAAAATTCGTTGATTCCCCAATTCCAGATCATACACAGGCAAGCGTATGTCTTCAAGTTCCAGCTTGCGACACGAGAGATTTTATGGTTGGCATGAAGAATGGCGCGGCTTTCGTTACATGTTCACAGCGGTGTACATTAACCACCCAGGCTTGGGAAGCTTTACGGCCACGATACGAAAATAAACGTATCCTGGTTGATAGCCAGATAAAAACTCGAATGACCTTGCCCACTATTCAATCCGAAAATAATGAGCAACTTCAAAGGCACCAACCCGCAATAAAAAACTGTCTGCCAGAGCTCCATTCTCAAGACGTATCACTGACAGTGGGATCCCATACTGGTGTACATATGCTCAACAAAATTGTCTGAAATCGCACTATCCCTATGGGAAATATCTCTCTTTTCACGACGAGATCTACCCACATGGTCACAAATGAACGATTTTCTTACGCCCAGATACGAAGTAGTCGAAAGGCTGAATAGGCTTCATCTGAGCCAAAATAAACCGAAATCAGTTGCTCATCAAAATGCTGCGCAAAATAGGGCATTTCTCGATACCAAATCGAGTACAACTCGTTCACCAAACAAAGCTTGCAAAAACTGCCTTGTTAATTCCCACAGCACAAATACATGTCCGAGCAAGTGTTCATGTGCACAGTGTCTACAACGGGATCACCCATTGCTGCACATGAACCCAAAGCCACAAGCTCAACTCTCAAGCAAGTGCCGGATATAGTGAAGTCTCTGCGCATTACGCTCCTGCCAGCTCGAAAACTCCCGCTCCAACTAACGAGACTTTTACCATCAGCCGTCGAAACTGGCAGCGGTTCAAAATCCTTGAACTTACTGACCCAAGTTTCCACATACCAGCTCAGACTGTATGGTTATTGGCAGCGATATCCTTCACCAAATCCTGCTGGAAGGTGCACAAACGGTTTGTTCCACAATGCTTGCGCAAAAGACAATATTTGGCTAGATCCTCAGCAGTCCGATAACCGAAAATGTGGTGTCGTTCTCGACAGAAGTAGAAAAATGCTTAAATGCAACGTTCAGTTCCCAACTGAGAAAGTTCTGGGAAGAGAAGGAGATTCCACAATCTCCACAAAGGGCGTCCATAGATCAGTATGTGAGAGCATTGTACGGCTTCCATTCAAGGAAGAATTTCCAAATAAACTCTCTCCCGGCCACTCTCGGTCATCTGCACTTCAGCAATTTTTTAGTATGGAGCGATCGCTTCAGAAAAAGGGAAAGTTAAATACTACGTACAACAATGTGTTAAGAATATCTCGGTCTCGGTCAGATGGAAGACACGCATCCATATCAAAATATCTCTAACGGCAAATATCTCTCCTTCTATTGCCACATCATGCGGTCGTTCAACGCCTCAAAAACAACTAATTCAGGAAACCTCCTGAATAACGTGTTGCATACTGGTTCTACACTCCAACTAGATCCCATGCTGTTTATTCTGCAGTGGCGCATGTACAAATTTGTGTTCAATGAATACATTGAAAAAATGTATCGTCAGATACTCATCCACGAGGACGAACAAGATTTTCAACGAACCTTATTTAGCAAATTGGTGTTCGGTGTTCATTGTGCAGCATATCTGTCTACCACACGAATAAAACCCTTGGCATCCGATGGAACGCACTCACTGACAAATTTTAGTACACCATTCAGCCAGCTTCTACAACTAACGCCATCACAAATCGACAAATTTTGTCTTCTGTTGCACGACTTCTTGACCCGGCAAAATCGCTCTCGCCAGTGATGATTCAAGCAAAGATTCTACTTCAAGAACTTTGGCTTGTTGGCATTGATTGTGATGAATGCGCCAAGTTCAAAGCTTTATTAAAGTGCCGACAATTCGCAGAAAATCTGCCAGCCCTCTACGACAACGGAATTTCTCGATGGGCTTTGTGATGCTTTGAAAAAGGCGTTTTGCGCAAAGACCTACATCCGCGTACAGGCTGACGACCAAATAAAATCCTCTCTTTTGGTTGCGAAAGGTAAGGTCGCTGCATTCAAAATGGCGAGCTTGCCGCGCCTAGAGCTTTGTGGCGCAGTACCACTGGCAAGATTGGTCATGACTGTACGAAAACAGTTCCATTTAGTGGCATGCTACACATTCTTATGGTCAGATTTGGAGATTGTGTTAGCTTGGCTGGAGAAGCCACCATGCACATGGAAGACATATGCTTCCAATGTTGTTGGTGTTAACAATCCAACGAACCACGGTACCCGCGGTGGCAAGCCGCAAGACTTGGCGGTTTCTTCGCTCTGGTAGCTTCTCTTCGCTCTCTAGAGCCGTACGCTTGGCTGCGTACATGTTCCGCTTCGTGAACTATGCTCGCAAGAAGACAGATACCATCTCCAGTCGACATCTGACCTCTGGTGAATTCCGTCAGGTGAAAACGTGTCTGAGTTAATGACAGATTGGCACATTCCATCCAATAATTTTCCCTGCAAAATCAAAGGTTTGCCAGCTGTATTTTGAGTTTCTACGCTCACTGCTTCTTCGCGAAGACACACAATTAATGCTCCAAAAGGTAAGGAAAGAGTATTACGCACCAAGACTAAAACCGCTAATCAGAAAATGCATTTTCCAATGCAAAGTGTGCACGCTTTACAAGCAACAAACACGCACCCAAATAATGGCCGCTCTCCCCCCAGAACGCTGAAGTTTAGTTTAGTTTAGTTGAAATAGTTTCTCACTACCCTTTTGTACCACCGGAGTAGATTTTGCAGGGCCATTCCAAATTAAGGCATCGTTGTTAAGATTTACCACCCTCCTCAAGGGATACCTTGCAGTAGTGCATATCGAGGTGTGCTTCGATCTTACGCCCGAGGGTTTTCGAGCAGCATTTGGCCGCTTCGTTGGCAGACGAGGGTTCCCCTCAAAAATGAATTTATTGAAGGCATTCGAACCTCTTCGTCTTTTGTAGTCGGACGTAGATTGCCATTCGATGCAACATAGAATGGTGCCGTTGATGGCAGCTCAAACAACTGCTCTTACAACTTTTCGCTAGATGGGAATGCGTTAGACAGTTCATACATCTACCTTCATCGCTAAAAACTTTGGAAAAGCTCTCAACGAATGCGAATGTTCTGGGCACAACCTGCAAGCTGATTGCTTCATTTCACTGTGATGGGCTGATACTTGTGAACTTTGGATATCAGATACCGTTTCCAATGTCTGGAACCAGCTCGAGAATCGAAATCTCAGCCTTGTGAACGATTCCCTGTTCCCACAAAGCTAAAGTAGTGTCCGGCGATTTGGTCGAGACCAAAAAGTCAAAAATTGCATCCCACTGAACGCTGTAGATGTTTTATCTCGATGCCGCGTTCGACTGTCACCGTAGGCAAGTTCAACAAGATCTTCAACTGACTATTCACCATGACTCGTTTGTTTTCGTATCTATCAGAAGGATTTTTCCACGCAATAGCAAAACCGTCATTGGTCAAAGGACATTTCTTTACGATGCCCCTGGCTTCCCCACGAGTCTTTTGATTGAGGTAGTATAATTTTTCCACCGGACTTAGACGCGAATTATTTACGTAGATGGCTGTAAATAAATCCCGAAAAGACGGCCATGCCATATAATCCCTATAAAAAATTTCCGTATCGCACGGAGGAAGATTAACGTTTGAGCGCAGAAGTGACTCAGGATCGCGGTTTGAGGGGATTACCGTTGATGAGCTTTGCTGAACAAAAGTCAGATTATGGATGGTTCCACCCATCAACGCAGCGCACGTCAAGTATGCTATATAGCAATCCTGATACCTACACTTTGTTAAGCTCATGACCGCGGTATTTGACTACAGGCGCGTGAGCCATTGTTAACAAACTTTCTCTTATTTATTTCTCTTCTGATTGGGGTGAAGTTACGTCTTCCTGGGGGTCCCAGTAAGTATACCGATGGTAAACTCCTGCAAACTTTTCCCTTGCTTTGTCACCTGGTGTATTCTACTTCTTTTTCTGGTGATCTTTTGGTGATTTTTTTTCTACCACTTAGATGTGAGACTGGTATTTTCGTCGTACAACCAGTTCCACGAAATGTTTTGCTTCGCGCCCGAATCAGCGAATATACTACGTGGTGAATTTCAAAGGCTTACCTTTTGTGCAGCTTATAGTATCGGCTTTATTGCTGGTGCCGCCCAAAGTTCACCATGCCTCCTTATTGCAGCTCGTTGGGGCTTTGGTAAGGCCCTTGCAGCACATCGCGTTGACGATGACCTTGGCAAAACACTTTAATTGCCTTTATTTGATTTTATTTTATTTATTGTATTTTTTTCTTTTTTTTAACAGCGCGTTTTATTTGTTGGCCCTCGTGGCCTGCGCTCACTGCCCTACCTTTAGAGACTTTTACTCAAATTACTTTCCTGGCCTGCTATTCATGGACTTTCACTGCCTTTTTCGACCTTTTCACAATTTTAGCGCGGTTTATTTGTTGGCCCCCGTGGCCCGCGCTCGCTACCCTACCTTTAGGGACTTTCACACAAATTAATTTGCTGCACTGCTATCCGGCTCGAAGGACCATGTTAAGGGCGGGGTTGAATAGGGTCCAGAATCCCTCTAGAATTCTGGAAACGGGGATCTTAAAATGGGGGCCGATCCTTTAAGACAGATAATTACTTGACCTTTTTCACTTCCACTGTGTGCACACACACAGAAAAAGAAGAACAGAAATTCTGATTAGAATTTAAAAGCACCGTTTATTTTCTGGAAAAAAGTGCTACTGTTTGTTAATGTTTGGTTGGCCAAGAGATTGCACTACCTTGGAACTTAAAGATGTAACCAAACGTGGGCTGCCTACTATCGATGTCGCCAGCCCAATGCGCATCACATAAGCAAGAAATGTGAGTAAAATAAACAGCCCCTTGATAGGGTGAGCGAAGAAACAACTCCACATATTGACTGCAAAGCAGATATAGCCGGTCGTGTAATCTGTGCAGCAAATAATAAACATCCTACATCTCAGTTCATTCATCGTCAGCCTTCGAACATATTTAGATGGGAGCACACCATAATCCCGACTCTTAAAAGCCGGACAAAACATAATCCAGTTAGGGCATAATACAGACATAAGGGGATCTCGATAAGACAATATACAGATAACACAACATCCAGACAAGGCCAAATCTCGACAACTGTAAGTCCCGATAAGACAAAATCCGGGCTGGATAGAGAAATTAGGGGAGATCAGCTGCAGGTGTATCTTTATGGTGGAGCTTAATGAGTGCGACAGTGATGCCTGATCACATGCACGAGGGGAAAGTAGCTCAAATCTTCACAGCGCCTTCATAAAATTATCTTCTTTTTTAGCCAGCTTTGAAACTAATGAAACCCATGTTTTATCTAGTTTTTTTGATGGCTCGAGGTTGGCTGGGTTCCTGTTTATCTACTTGCATACGTAATTGCTTTTTAGCAAAGAAATACAGCAAGTAAAATCTCGCTTTTAAACAAAGGCACAAAACAAAATCACTTCAAAATTCACATAAATGGAAACAAAAACAGAAATCAAAATCAATCCTTTATTGTAATATTACTAAAACCTCTTATTTATTGCTTCGTTCTGCTATCTTTAATCCTCGCATAAAGATTATTTACAATCGCTGCTTTCTCTTCGTCAACATCTTCGACAGGAAACTTTGAAAATAAGTCTGCAACCATTCCATAGAAACTTTCATGCACATTGGCTTTTGGTTGCGTCGAAAATCTTTTTTCTGCAATGTTAGTCATATTTTCTAGGAATTGAGAAAACTTTTCACCTTGGGTATTCCCACGATTTTTCTTTGGTGCTGGAGCATTTGTAGAATTTTCGTCATTGAAACCAATGCCATCTGTGGAAAGGATGGAACTGATGATCGTGGAATCGTCCGCATGAAAATTTCCGTAAAGAGTGAGTGGGGTACTAGAGTCAAAAAAGGCAGGTATTGTAATATCCTCGTAGTACGATTAAACCACACTCTCCTCTGCGTTTATCTTCACATTCCCGAATGCTTGTAATTGTTCTAAAATTGTTCTTAGTTTAAAAGAAATTCTACATAATGGGGAGACTACGATTTCTGCCGCGATTTCATTAATAACAAATTCTGATATCTCTCTTCGTTTCCGAGATACAGCGAGTCAAAGTTAGAAAAAAATGTTCGCTGACCTGCTGCTGCAAGGAATACAAAGCGCGACTCGGCAGCGGCGCAAAAAGGTAAGAAAAAAGTTTAGTCGGCCGCACAAGTTTTTTGCGCTTATGTTGTTTTACACAATTACTTGAAAATGACCGATGGATCATACTGTCCTCTAGAATATATGGACGGGGAGTATAATGGTACAGTAAGAGAAGGTTTATGTAGGAAACAATCGAAACCATTAAGAAATATGTCTAGATTCTCGACGAAAAATTCTTCTCAAAGTAGCTTATAAATAATAATTAAGCGCTTATGATAAAATGTAGTGCGTTTCACAACTATAACTTACTTACTTACTTAATTGGCGCTATAACCGCTTAAGCGATTTTGGCGGAACTTCTCCTACAATTTGTGGTGTGCGTCTTGATGTTGTAACACAAAATGAGGGACCTACAGTTTTACGCCGAATCCGAACGGCGAATGTTTTTGTGAGAAGTTTTTTCATGGCAGAAATTCCCTCAGAGGTTTGCCGTTGCCTGCCGAGGGGCGACCGCTATTAGAAAAAACTTTTTCTATAATTTTTGGATGTTACTTGCCACGAGCTGGATTCGAACCGCCTCCACAACTATGACCCTACCACATATTTAAAAGTTTTAAAATTCGTACAAAGTTTGAAACTTGAATTTCAACGGCTTTTGTTGTACAATAATATGCAGTAGCTCACAGCTTAAAGCCTGCAGTGTCAGTTTTTACAATATTGACAACATTTTACGTGCATATGTCCATGCATTTTTATGAACATTTTTTGTAAGTTTGTTAAATTATCGTAAAATTTTTTCACAGAAAAAAATTTTGATGTTTTTGATATTGACATGAACTTTATTTTAATAAAAAACTAAAGGAAACAATTTAGCACGAAAAATGTTGCCAATACTGTAAAAAATAACATTGTATAATTTAAGCCGTGAGTAACTATACTTACATAAATATTTTTATTAAAAAATAACAAAAATTAAATTTAAAAAAATTATATAGCCAGATCTTATAAACATATGGTAAAGCTACAGTACACTGTATGAAGGTGTAAGTAAAAACTTGGTCCGTTTGCTTCATTTCAGTTAATTCTTTTATTTATGAAAACGATGGTCCTTAAAATATTCCTTATATACTATAGTAAAAAATTGAAAATATATATACATTTTTGGCACATATTTTTTACATTTAAAATATTTTAAGATTTACAAGTTCAATCACATTTCCAAATAAAATTAAATTCACATACAGTAGGCAGCAGAAGTCTGCGCTCAGTAACTTTTTTGCAACATAGACAATTTTGTGTAAGGATATAGTTAGTTTTATAGCATTAGCCATATTTTAGTGTTTAAACTTAGAACAAAATTCAGCAAATATTTTTTTAATCTAAATTACAAACTTTTTAATTCGTATTTTTAAAAAATGTTTATGTAAGTAGTTATGTAGATTTGTAGCCCATTAAATTTCAGTATAATGAAGTTCAAGCTAGTTGTTGTTGGCGGCGTTATGCGTTTTCTTCCATATACCTCAAGAAAAAAGTTTTATAAAATACTGATTAAAATGTTTGTAATTTTCATATAATATGAAGTTGGAATGTGGGTCATGCTATAAAACTAACTATATTCTTATATAAAATATGAAGGGAGAGATAACATGAAAAAATTACTTAGCAGTAATTGCTGTTTAGCAAAGAAATACAGCAAGTAAAATCTCGCTTTTAAACAAAGGCACAAAACAAAATCACTTCAAAATTCACATAAATGGAAACAAAAACAGAAATCAAAATCAATCCTTTATTGTAATATCACTAAAAACACTTATTTATTGCTTCGTTCTGTTATCTTTAATCCTCACATAAAGATTATTTACAACCGCTGCTTTCTCTTCGTCAACATCTTCGACAGGCAACTTTGAAAATAAGTCTGCAATCATTCCATAGAAACTTTCATGCACATTGGCTTTTGGTTGCGTCGAAAATCTTTTTTCTGCAATGTTAGTCATATATTTAAATTTCAGTATAATGAAGTTCAAGCTAGTTGTTGTTGGCGGCGTTATGCGTTTTCTTCCATATACCTCAAGAAAAAAGTTTTATAAAATACTGATTAAAAAGTTTGTAATTTTCATATAATATGAAGTTGGAATGTGGGTCATGCTATAAAACTAACTATATTCTTATATAAAATATGAAGGGAGAGATAACATGAAAAAATTACTTAGCAGTAATTGCTGTTTAGCAAAGAAATACAGCAAGTAAAATCTCGCTTTTAAACAAAGGCACAAAACAAAATCACTTCAAAATTCACATAAATGGAAACAAAAACAGAAATCAAAATCAATCCTTTATTGTAATATCACTAAAAACACTTATTTATTGCTTCGTTCTGTTATCTTTAATCCTCACATAAAGATTATTTACAACCGCTGCTTTCTCTTCGTCAACATCTTCGACAGGCAACTTTGAAAATAAGTCTGCAATCATTCCATAGAAACTTTCATGCACATTGGCTTTTGGTTGCGTCGAAAATCTTTTTTCTGCAATGTTAGTCATATTTTCTAGGAATTGAGAAAACTTTTCACCTTGGGTATTCCTACGATTTTTCTTTGGTGCTGGAGCATTTGTAGAATTTTCGTCATTGAAACCAATGCCATCTGTGGAAAGGATGGAACTGATGATCACGGAATCGTCCGCATGAAAATTTCCGTAAAGAGTTAGTGGCGTACTAGAGTCAAAAAAGGCAGGTAATGTAATGTCCTCGTAGTACGATTAAACCTCACTCTCCTCTGCGTTTATCTTCACATTCCCGAATGCTTGTAATTGTTCTAAAATTGTTCTTAGTTTAAAAGAAATTCTACATAATGGGGAGACTACGATTTCTGCCGCGATTTGATGACTGAATGGACGAAATAAACACTTTTCTTGAATAAAACATTTCGATATCTCGATACAGCGAGTCAAAGTTAGAAAAAAATGTTCGCTGACATGCTGCTGCAAGGAATACAAAGCGCGACTCGGCATTCGGCACTCGGCAGCGGCGCAAAAAAGTAAAAAAAGCTTACGCTGGCACTACACGGATGCACGTCGCGAGGTGTGTGTCCATTTTGGCTTTCGCGCGCCTGCTTGTCAGAATTTGTAGTGTCAGCGTAAACTTTTTTTTACTTTTTTAGCGCTGCTACCAACTTTGACTCGCGCCACTGCTAACTTTGACTCGCTGTATCTCGGAAACGAAGCGAGATATCGAAATTGTTTATTCTTGAAAAAGTGATCAAATCGTGGCGCCCCAGAAATCGTAGTCTCCCCAACATAATGAATTCAATCTTACTTTCGGGGTTTTAAATGATCCATCAGAAATTCCATGTACATATTTTAATAGCGCACAATGGCTTTCATAAACATCAGCTGCACTTCCTGTCGCTTCTCGTGTATATGTAAGAATGCTCCTTAGTGTATCGTTCCCGCAGGCTCTTCCATCTAGCTTGACACATATGTATGTACATACATAGGTTCTCACGAAAAGACATTCAAATTATTGGGAAAAAAATTTAAAACAAATTTTTTACTTAAAGGTACGCGCCCTCCGACTTCTGTATTCATGACATCTTTTTTCATACATGCATTTATATTTTTAGACCTCTTCGATTAATTTATCCTCCATTTTTTTATTAAACTACCACTATATACAACCACAGCACAAACATAACCAAAATGTTTTTAATGACCAATACAAAAAGGTGTAGAGAAGTAATTTTCAACCAACTTATATAAAATATGAAAGGAGAGATAACATGAAAAAATTACTTAGCAGTAATTGCTTTTTAGCAAAGAAATACAGTAAGTAAAATATCGCTTTTAACCCTGGAACACTAATCATATTTTTCATACGTAAACACTAGTTCTTAGTCGAATCGACTAACTAATACGATTGCTATATATTTCTAATATCTATTTTTAAAACTTCAACGAATTATTTTATTTATTATATTTTTGACTTTATTTTAATTCTAAAAAAATCAAATTTTGTAATTTTTTACAAACAAATTCATTTTATTAACATACCCTTTTTAAGGAACATTTTTTGAGATCAGCTGCCGAAATTAGCAATAAAAAAATAAAAACTAAAAATAACATCATAAAATTCATTTTATACAAGAGAAAGTAAATCAAACATAAATCCGGTAGGAAAAAATTAATTTAAACTTAACTCGAATAGCATTTGTTACACACTTCAACCTTATGTTCTCCACATATGTATATAACTACCGCATTTTGCACATGATGACTTAGTCATCCGATGTTTCTGATACGGGCAAAAACGGCAAATTTTTCTCTTTTTAATGGCTCCTTGTACATTTTGACTTGTTCCGGCGTCATTATTATTCGAAGCTGTTAAAATTTGTATTTTGTCCTTCGTTGCTACTTTTAATGAAGGAACTTCTAATCGTTTATTTAACCAAGGCTTCACCAATTGCTTATGCAGTTCTTTCATAAAATCTTTTCGGTTTAAGGGCTTTTCGCCAGCTATGTGGTTGTTATAACAATAGATTATATAGCTATTGATGATGCCATATTCAATATTCCATAAAACATGCACAAAGGCCACCTTTTCGTTTTTCTGCTACATGACATAACGCTGCACATTTGGTCAAAGGTGTCAACGGCGCCTTTGGATTGGTTGTAAAACTCCACCATGTGTGGTTTGCTTGTTATGTTGTTGATAGTTCCTTCTTCCCCGGCAGAGGATAGCATGTAAACCATTTTGTTAGGTTTTGGTTTATATGATAGCAAGGTTAACTCATTGTCGTAACAGAACATTGATATTCCTACTTTTCTATCTTTTGAATTGAACATTTCCTTTGGAATTTCTTTTTAGTTTGAACGTAAGGTACCCAAAACTGTCAGATTATACGACTGTCGAAGAAGAGACTTTGCTAGTGGGATGGACGTAAACCAGTTGTCCATAGTTACATTGCGGTTAGATCCATGAATTATTCGTGTTAGCTCCTTCACAAAGTATTCACCACGGGGCAAATCATCCGAATTTCTACTTTTACCCAAGTAAGGGACTGCATCCAGCATATATTTGGAACCACTGTCACATAACATTACAATTTTTAGACCATACTTAGCCGGTTTATTTGGTATGTACATTCTAAAAGAACATCTTCCTCGAAATGCTAAAAGCTGTTCATCAATGGTGACATATAACCCGGCATCATACCTACTTCGACAGTTCCCAATAAATATATCCCAAACCTTTCGTATAGGCGTAAATTTATCATTGCTTATATATCTCAGTCTTTCAGATTTGTCATCAAACCGTAAACAGTATGTCAAAAACTCAAATCTAGCTTTACTTATTGCAGTAACGTACCTGTCGCCGGAAAAAGATGGATCAAACAATTCATTCACATTCAGGTGGTTATCTTTGAGTGCTGCTGACAATATTAACAACCCTATAAATGCTTTTAGTTCATCTTTTTCTATTTTGCTCTGAGTGGCACTGATATTTTTATAGTTTGATTGCGCCATCTCGATTTCAATATTTGCCCATTTAACGATTTCGTCAAATATTTCATCCGTCAAAAACAATTCAAAACATAATAATGGATCAGTCATTCCCTTACTTAGACGCGTAGGCCCCCGTGGCTTGTGAACAATATTCATAGCTGCCTGCCTGGCTGCTGTTTTAGGTTTTTGAGTACTCCATACATGTTTATTTTTACCACGGATCACTTTTGTAGTGAAGCCTAATATTTTTGAAGTATCTGTTGATTGACTGATGGTTGTATCATCTATCAATTGAGCGTCGTCCTCTAAACCTTCTTCTTCTTGGTATTCGATTTCTGAATCAACGTGATCATCCGAATCAACAGGCTCTTCCACTTCCAGAATGTCTTCGCAGTCACTACAATTAGTTTCTTCTATATCGCTTTCGTCACATCCTTCCAAAAATTTGTTTATAAAATCTTCAGTCAAACCTTTTCTAGAACTCATTCTTAATCCTATAATAAATATCCACCAATTAGCAACACCTTGATCTACAATATAATCCTTTTCAAAATTAACGCTTAAAGTTACATTACCACTAATTGTTAGTCGATCCGACGTACAAGAGCTGAATATCTTAAATATAACCGCACGAACTGTTGCTATGCGGCCACTCTCGACAAGAAGACATCGGCTACTGAGAATACACGAGAGTTGAAAGTGTTCTGTGAAGTGAGTAAAAAAATATGTGAGGAATTGCAAGTGATGTTAGTCGTTTCGACTAACATTAGTGTTCTAGGGTTAAACAAAGGCACAAAGAAAATCACTTCAAAATTCCCATAAATGGAAACAAAAACAGAAATCAAAATCAATCCTTTATTGTAATATTACTAAAAACTGTTATTTATTGCTTCGTTCTGTTATCTTTAATCCTCGCATAAAGATTATTTAAAACCGCTGCTTTCTCATCGTCAACATCTTCGACAGGCAACTTTGAAAATAAGTCTGCAACCATTCCATAGAAACTTTCATGCACATTGGCTTTTGGTTGCGTCGAAAATCTTTTTTCTGCAATGTTAATATCCTCGTAGTACGATTAAACCACACTCTCCTCTGCGTTTATCTTTACATTCTCGAATGCTTGTAATTGTTCAAAAATTGTTCTTAGTTTAAAAGAAATTCAACATAATGGGGAGACTACGATTTTTGCCGCGATTTGATGACTGATTCGACGAAATAACTTTTTCATGAAAAAAATTTCGATATCTCGCTTCGTTTCCAAGATACAGCGAGTCAAAGTTAGAAAAAAATGTTCGCTGACCTGCTGCTGCAAGGAATACAAAGCGCGACTCGACATTCGGCACTCGGCAGCGGCGTAATAAAATTAAAAAAAAAGTTTACGCTGGCACTACACGGACGCACGTCGCGAGGTGTGTGTCCATTTTGGCCTTAGCAAAGAAATACAGCAAGTAGAATCTCGCTTTTAAACAAAGGCACAAAACAAAATCACTTCAAAATTTACATAAATGGATACAAAAACAGAAATCAAAATCAATCCTTTATTGTAATATTACTAAAAACTCTTATTTATTGCTTCGTTCTGTTAGCTTTAATCCTCGCATATAGATTATTTACAATCGCTGCTTTCTTATCGCCCACATCTTCGACAGGCAACTTTGAAAATAAGTCTGCAACCATTCCATAGAAACTTTCATGCACATTGGCTTTTGGTTGCGTTGAAAATTTTTTTTCTGCAATGTTAATATCCTCGTAGTACGATTAAACCACACTCTCCTCTGCGTTTATCTTCACATTCCCGTATGCTTGTAATTGTTCTAAAATTGTTCTTAGTTTAAAAGAAATTCAACATAATGGGGAGACTACGATTTCTGCCGCGATTTGATGACTGATTCGACGAAATAAACACTTTTTCATGAATAAAAAATTCCGATATCTCGCTTCGTTTCCGAGATACAGCGAGTTAAAGTTAGAAAAAAATGTTCGCTGACCTGCTGCTGCAAGGAATACACAGCGCGACTCGGCATTCGGCACTCGACAGCGGCGCAAAAAAGTAAAAAAAAGTTTACGCAGGCACTACACGGACGCACTACGCGAGGTGTGTGTCCATTTTGGCTTTCGCGCTCCTGCTTGTCAGAATTTGTAGTGTCAGCGTAAACTTTTTTTTTACTTTTTGGCGTAGAATACGTCTTACCTTACGGTATGGGCACCAATGTCAGGTTTTTATTGTTGTAATCTCTATTTCTTTAATTATAAGAAAACGGCTCGATTAATTTTTTTTTTTTTTTTTTTGTAGTCAAATGAAGATGTTAGCTTTCGTTTGACATACATTTCATGTTGGTTGATATCTTCCTAATATTTAAATTTCTCAAATGAAAATTGTATAAACACATGCACACAAATATGTGTGTGGTGTTTGGTTGAGTGTTTGCTGTTGGGCGATTTGTATTGCATAATTTTAGGCGGGCAAGTTAAAGTAGAGTAAAAGAAGAGAAAATGCTGCCAAGCACTGCAAAGCTTATGTATATCATCCAAAGTAACTATCAAATAAAGAAATTAATTTGCTTGTATTATTTATCATTTATTGTTACATATGTTTTCTGTCTTATCGGATGGCGTATTCTACGTTAAACTTAATGGCCGTGTCTCTGACACAGCCTGCTTCTTTTTTTAGCGCTGCTGTCAACTTTGACTCGCGCTGCTGCTAACTTTGGCTCGCTGTATCTCGGAAACGAAGCGAGATATCGAAATTTTTTATTCTTGAAAAAGTGATCAAATCGTGGCGCCCCAGAAATCGTAGTCTCCCCAACATAATGAATTCAATCTTACTTTTGGGGGTTTTAAATGATCCTTCGGAAATTCCATGTACATATTTTAATAGCGCACAATGGCTTTCATAAACATCAGCTGCACTTCCTGTCGCTTCTCGTGTATATGTAAGAATGCTCCTTAGTGTATCGTTCTCGCAGGCTCTTCCATCTAGCTTGACACATATGTATGTACATAGGTTCTCACGAAAATACATTCAAATTATTGGGAAAAAAATTTAAAGCAAATTTTTTACCTAAAGGCACGCGCCCTCCGACTTCTGTATTCATGACATCTTTTTTCATACATGCATTTATATTTTTAGACCTCTTCGATTAATTTATCCTCCATTTTTTTATTAAACTACCACTATATACAACCACAGCACAAACATAACCAAAATGTTTTTAATGGCCAATACAGAAAGGTGTAGAGAAGAAATTTTCAACCAACTTATATAAAATATGAAAGGAGAGATAACATGAAAAAATTACTTAGCAGTAATTCCTTTTTAGCAGAGAAATACAGTAAGTAAAATATCGCTTTTAAACAAAGGCACAAAGAAAATCACTTCAAAATTCACATAAATGGAAACAAAAACAGAAATCAAAATCAATCCTTTATTGTAATATAACTAAAAACTGTTATTTATTGCTTCGTTCTGTTATCTTTAATCCTCGCATAAAGATTATTTACAATCGCTGCTGTCTCTTCGTCAACATCTTCGACAGGCAACTTTGAAAATAAGTCTGCAACCATTCCATAGAAACTTTCATGCACATTGGCTTTTGGTTGCGTCGAAAATTTTTTTTCTGCAATGTTAGTCATATTTTCTAGGAATTGAGAAAACTTTTCACCTTGGGTATTCCCACGATTTTTCTTTGGTGCTGGATCATTTGTAGAATTTTCGTCATTGAAACCAATGCCATCTGTGGAAAGGATGGAACTGATGATCGTGGAATCGTCCGCATGAAAATTTCCGTAAAGAGTGAGGGGGTACTAGAGTCAAAAAAGGCAGGTATTGTAATATCCTCGTAGTACGATTAAACCACACTCTCCTCTGGGTTTATCTTCACATTCCCGAATGCTTGTAATTGTTCTAAAATTGTTCTTAGTTTAAAAGAAATTCAACATAATGGGGTAACTACGATTTCTGCCGCGATTTGATGACTGATTCGACGAAATAACTTTTTCATGAAAAAAAATTTCGATATCTCGCTTCGTTTCCAAGATACAGCGAGTCAAAGTTAGAAAAAAATGTTCGCTGACCTGCTGCTGCAAGGAATACAAAGCGCGACTCGGCATTCGGCACTCGGCAGCGGCGTAATAAAATTTAAAAAAAAGTTTACGCTGGCACTTCACGGACGCACGTCGCGATGTGTGTGCCCATTTTGGCCTTAGCAAAGAAATACAGCAAGTAAAATCTCGCTTTTAAACAAAGGCACAAAACAAAATCACTTCAAAATTTACATAAATGGATACAAAAACAGAAATCAAAATCAATCCTTTATTGTAATATTACTAAAAAGTCTTATTTATTGCTTCGTTCTGTTAGCTTTAGTCCTCGCATATAGATTATTTACAATCGCTGCTTTCTTATCGCCCACATCTTCGACAGGCAACTTTGAAAATAAGTCTGCAACCATTCCATAGAAACTTTCATGCACATTGGCTTTTGGTTGCGTCGAAAATCTTTTTTCTGCAATGTTAGTCATATTTTCTAGGAATTGAGAAAATTTTCACCTTGGGTATTCCCACGATTTTTCTTTGGTGCTGGAGCATTTGTAGAATTATCGTCATTGAAACCAATGCCATCTGTGGAAAGGATGGAACTGATGATGGCGGAATCGTCCGCATGAAAATTTCCGTAAAGAGTTAGTGACGTGCTAGAGTCAAGAAAGGCAGGTATTGTAATATCCTCGTAGTACGATTAAACCACACTCTCCTCTGCGTTTATCTTCACATTCCCGAATGCTTGTAATTGTTCTAAAATTGTTCTTAGTTTAAAAGAAATTCAACATAATGGGGAGACTACGATTTCTGCCGCGATTTGATGACTGATTCGACGAAATAAACACTTTTTCATGAATAAAAAATTCCGATATCTCGCTTCGTTTCCGAGATACAGCGAGTTAAAGTTAGAAAAAAATGTTCGCTGACCTGCTGCTGCAAGGAATACACAGCGCGACTCGGCATTCGGCACTCGGCAGCGGCGCAAAAAAGTAAAAAAAGTTTACGCAGGCACTACACGGACGCACGTCGCGAGGTGTGTGTCCATTTTGGCTTTCGCGCTCCTGCTTGTCAGAATTTGTAGTGTCAGCGTAAACTTTTTTTTTACTTTTTTAGCGCTGCTGTCAACTTTGACTCGCGCCGCTGCTAACTTTGACTCGCTGTATCTCGGAAACGAAGCGAGATATCGAAATTTTTTATTCTTGAAAAAGTGATCAAATCGCGGCGCCCCAGAAATCGTAGTCTCCCCAACATAATGAATTCAATCTTACTTTCTGGGTTTTAAATGATCCTTCAGAAATTCCATGTACATATTTTAATAGCGCACAATGGCTTTCATAAACATCAGCTGCACTTCCTGTCGCTTCTCGTGTATATGTAAGAATGCTCCTTAGTTTATCGTTCCCGCAGGCTCTTCCATCTAGCTTGACACATATGTATGTACATAGGTTCTCACGAAAAGACATTCAAATTATTGGGAAAAAAATTTAAAACAAATTTTTTAATTAAAGGCACGCGCCCTCCGACTTCTGTATTCATGACATCTTTTTTCATACATGCATTTATATTTTTAGACCTCTTCGATTAATTTATCCTCCATTTTTTTATTAAACTACCACTATATACAACCACAGCACAAACATAACCAAAATGTTTTTAATGGCCAATACAGAAAGGTGTAGAGAAGAAATTTTCAACCAACTTATATAAAATATGAAAGGAGAGATAACATGAAAAAATTACTTAGCAGTAATTCCTTTTTAGCAAAGAAATACAGTAAGTAAAATATCGCTTTTAAACAAAGGCACAAAGAAAATCACTTCAAAATTCACATAAATGGAAACAAAAACAGAAATCAAAATCAATCCTTTATTGTAATATTACTAAAAACTGTTATTTATTGCTTCGTTCTGTTATCTTTAATCCTCGCATAAAGATTATTTACAATCGCTGCTGTCTCTTCGTCAACATCTTCGACAGGCAACTTTGAAAATAAGTCTGCAACCATTCCATAGAAACTTTCATGCACATTGGCTTTTGGTTGCGTCGAAAATTTTTTTTCTGCAATGTTAGTCATATTTTCTAGGAATTGAGAAAACTTTTCACCTTGGGTATTCCCACGATTTTTCTTTGGTGCTGGAGCATTTGTAGAACTTTCGTCATTGAAACCAATGCCATCTGTGGAAAGGATGGAACTGATGATCGTGAAATCGTCGATTAAACCACACTCTCCTCTGCGTTTATCTTCACATTCCCGAATGCTTGTAATTGTTCTAAAATTGTTCTTAGTTTAAAAGAAATTCAACATAATGGGGGGACTACGATTTCTGCCGCGATTTGATGACTGATTCGACGAAATAAACACTTTTTCATGAATAAAAAATTCCGATATCTCGCTTCGTTTCCGAGATACAGCGAGTTAAAGTTAGAAAAAAATGTTCGCTGACCTGCTGCTGCAAGGAATACACAGCGCGACTCGGCATTCGGCACTCGACAGCGGCGCAAAAAAGTAAAAAAAAGTTTACACAGGCACTACACGGACGCACTACGCGAAGTGTGTGTCCATTTTGGCTTTCGCGCTCCTGCTTGTCAGAATTTGTAGTGTCAGCGTAAATTTTTTTTTTTACTTTTTTAGCGCTGCTGTCAACTTTGACTCGCGCCGCTGCTAACTTTGGCTCGCTGTATCTCGGAAACGAAGCGAGATATCGAAATTTTTTATTCTTGAAAAAGTGATCAAATCGCGGCGCCCCAGAAATCGTAGTATCCCCAACATAATGAATTCAATCTTACTTTCTGGGTTTTAAATGATCCTTCAGAAATTCCATGTACATATTTTAATAGCGCACAATGGCTTTCATAAACATCAGCTGCACTTCCTGTCGCTTCTCGTGTATATGTAAGAATGCTCCTTAGTGTATCGTTCCCGCAGGCTCTTCCATCTAGCTTGACACATATGTACATACATAGGTTCTCACGAAAAGACATTCAAATTATTGGACAAAAAAATTAAAAACAAATTTTTTACCTAAAAGCACGCGCCCTCCGACTTCTGTAATCATTACGTCTTTTTTCATACATGCATTTATATTTTTAGATCTCTCCGATTAATTTATCCTCCATTTCTTTATTAAACTACCACTATATACAACCACAGCACAAACATAACCAACATGTTTTTAATGACCAATACAGAAAGGTGTAGAGAAGAAATTTTCAACCAACTAATTTATCGATAAAAACGGGAATCCGCTGAAAATAAATACTCAAACATTTCTAATAAGTTTATTGTATTGTGTATTATCAAACATTTCTGTTCATTGTATTGTCTAAATTGTATTCAAAGTTAGGATAAAACGTTGAAAGAGTTATCGATTACTTCGATTCACTGTTTGGCACTAGACTCTGAAACGCGTGGGAAAAGTGACAAATTTTGATACTTTTAGGCGTTGTGATATTTTCGGACTCGTTGTGCTGGTGTGTTCATACAATTGCGCTACTGCAAGTTTTGAGGCATAAGCGGCGTATGCCGCAACGCTTGAAACGACTGGTGTGGAGTTCTGGCTTAATTTATACTTCTACAATAATTTTGGGACTCCATGGAAGGAGCTTACGACAATTTCTTAAAACCTTGCGATAATCCACATTTGTCTTTAAACGGAAATTGCTGTTTTAGGTTAAGGCAATTATAGTAAGTTAAATAGTGGCTAATATTATTTTTGCCTATTACAGAATGTTGACACATTTACAGATATGTGACTATAGAATGTTTTAAAATGCTGTAGATGCATGCCATCCAGGATCGTGTCATGATTCCTTCGGTTTTAGCTTGACCAGTATAAAGCGGTATCTATTACCAAAGTTTGAAAGCGAGAACCACTCTTGGTTAGATGGATTAGAATCATTTTTGCTTACTCCTTTCGAAATCCAGTGGCTGGCCCCGTGAGGCATAAATTTAATCTGTAACACGCAAAAGCATTTCACATTGTTGAAAGGGTAATTGGAGTACTTCAAATGTTTGCAAACTATTTGGCCATACTCGCCGCTGAAGGTTGTTCAAATTATTAACGTGTGTTGTGCTTTACATAATATATGCCGATTTCCGAATTTATATTATGCCACGGTACTATTTTCTGAAGAAAATATTGATGAGCCAGATCTAGCTTTAGCCAATTTAAAACTGCTGCGACAAATATAAGAGATGAAATTGCATATATGCAATTTGATGACAACAATTTAAATTTTAGTAAATGTCTTTTTATTATATATGTATAAGACTTTAAATTTAAAAAATAAATACATTTTATGCTTTAATAACAAAAGTACTTCATTGATATGAAATAAGTATGTAAGTAAACATTTTGTTGCAGATACATATGTACATACATATGTATATACATACCTTTGTATTTTTATATACATATATAATGAGTGTTTTTTAGACTGCTAGAAGTTTCGATAGGGATATAGCTGTCACTTGCCAGCTGGTAAATGATATTTCGTTTTGACATTTCTCTTCAGTAATCATTGACAAATCATCATGGAAAGAATGACGCCACAACAACGTTTACAAATTGAGGAAATTTAAAAATCAGTGTTCTGTTCGTCAAACTTATAGAGCACTTCGTGAGTTTTATGGCCGAACTGTTGATAAATTTCGAACAACATTTACTCTGCTCGATGAAAAACCAACAACAAGACAAAGAACTGTACGTAAAGAGGAACTTGTCCATCCACAACATGAAAATTTTGCAGTGGCTCAAAATTGGACTGATTGCATCCGATTCACCAAAGCTAGTCATGGCGGACATATGCCAGAAATCGTTTTTAAATTTTAAATGTCATGAAAATATCTTTCATAAAAAAAATTTGGCATCATACTTCATTTTTTATGTGTTTTATTTCAATTTAAAGTTCTATCAGTATAAAAGAAAACACCCTTTACATACTTACATATATGTATTGACTCACAGCTTAAATCGTGCAGTGTTATTTTATGCTTTGTGATATAGAAATAAACAATATTTTTACAAAAATATAATATAAATAAAATATAATTTCAATATTAACTACATATATTTTTAGCAAAGAAATACAGCAAATAAAATCTCGTTTTTAAACAAAGGCACTAAACAAAATCACCTCAAAACTCACATAAATGGAAACAAAAACACAAATCAAAATCAATCCTTTATTGTAATGTTGCCACAAATTCGGAACTATTTTCTGAAGAAAATATCGATGAGACAGATCTAAACATTAGAAAAATTAAAAATGTTTCTTATAATATAAGAGACGAAATTGCATATAATTTAATGACAATTTAAATTTTAGTAAATGTCTCCTTATTATATTATATAAGACTTTAAATTAAACAAACAAAATTTTCCATGAAAAATATTGTCAATATTGAAATGAACTATACTTAAAAAAAAATTAACAAAACAAATTAGCATGAAAAATTTAAATTAATTCTATTTTACTTCATCCCTTCCCTCTTTTCTTCTTTGATCTGTAGCATTCGAGTTTTTATTTCATTTTTGGTATGTTTTCTTCATCCGATGAATTTGAGCTGCTATTATCGCATATATGTACCAACTGAAGGAGATTTTGGCTTAACCTAATACCCAGTCGTCCCGATTGCCTGTAGGGGCTCCCCGGGTCCTCCAATACTCATAGCCGGTACATTCGTAATTGAACAATTATATACTTCATCTTCGGTGTTTAAAGAGTTGTTGCCTTCCTGTATAGGGTCGCCGTCACCTGGGCTGAACTCGGTCGTCCCCTATATGTTTCTGAATGACATAAGATCCTTTATACTAGGGAATAAGTTTCTTATTCGTCCCAACGGTGGTATCTACGTTCTTGATCACGACAACCCACCAACCTAAAATTTCTCGGCGGCTTATTGTGTGCGGTTGAAATATCGTTTGTTTCTCTTTGTGACGTTTGGATAGCTTCGCTTGCTAACATATTTTCCTTGAAAGTACTCGGTTAGTTCGTCAACCACGTGACCCAGTTGTTCCACTTACTTACTTACTTAATTGGTGCCATAACCGCTTAAGAAATTTTGGCCGGACTTTTCCTACCATTTGTGGTATGCGTCTTGATGTTGTAACAAAAATTGGGGGACCTACAGTTTTACACCGACTCCGAACGGCGAATGTTGTTTTGTGAGAAGTTTTTTTTTCATGACAGAAATACACATGAAGGTTTGCCATTGCCTGCCGAGGGGCGACCGCTATTAGAAAAAACTTTTCTATAGTTTTTGATGTTACTTGCTCCGGCCAGGATTTGAACCCGGGACCTACACTCGGCTACGTCGGCCCATTGTTCCACACCGAACAATTATTTGCTTAGGGTCTGTTTGGTGCTACTGTGGACTACGTTAATTATGGCAAATTCGACGTCGACCAGTCTCTTTTTCCAATTAGTATGGTCTATAGGGTCAGTGAGTTGGGCCAACATATTCTTCAAGACCTTATTCATCCGTCCCCCCTGCCCGTTTGACTGCAGAGATGCTGCAGCGTTGAAAACGTGTTCTATATGACGCTGCCCACATAACTCAACTGAATTCTCCGAAGGCGACTGTAGACTATGAAATAGTTCCGTAACGCATACACGGCCTCTTTGATACTGGTGTTAACGCCGTATAATTTAACAAACTTGGTAAACGAATCTACCACCACCAGAATACGTCGGTGTTTAGATCGGACTGCTTCTAGTGGGCCAAATTGATCGATGTGTAAGGTATTCCATGGTTCGGGGTTTTTTTGAATACTATACAAACACCTTTCATTGCTTCTAGACTGGCCTGAATAATAAATACACTTCAAATAATTAGATAAGAAAATCTTGATCTTTCTTCTCAACCCCAATACCAATAGTGCTTTCTTATCTACCGCTAAATGGCCATAAGTGTCGTGGACTACTCGGACCAAACTACTTTCTATTTCTTTTGGTCTCCATTTGCTCTCCTGACCGATATTTAACCTTGAGCTGGAGACCACCGGGTAATTCGCGGATTGATTTGTTTTCTACTCAGAGCCAACACCAAGGAATTGCAGTCAGTTACAAAGGTAAACAGAATGTCATTATCAAATACTCTAAATCATTCGAGAACCCTAACTATAGCCAATGCTTCTAGCTCGAAGCTATGATAACGTGACTCAGCATCTGTGGTGATTCTTGAGAAGTATGCTATTGAATGTTTTGCAGCACGGCGGCCCCATACCCATGCGCACTGGCATCTGTATGCAGCTCGGTTTCCCGATTTGGGTAAAATATAGTCAAAACGGTAGATTTTTCCAGACGTTCTTCAAAATTTGAAAGGCCTCTGCACTGAGCTGTCCACTCAAATCGGACATTTTTACCTAACATTCTATTGAGCGGTTTACCTATCAGTGAAGAATTTGGTACGAATCTCCTAAAATATGAAAACAACCCGAGGCATCGCTATACTTGTTTGGCTGTCTGTGATTCTCTATAGGTCTTAATGGCTTCTACTTGGCTTTTATTGAGTAGAATTTCCAGGTTACTGACCCTATAGCCCAAATACTTCAACTCTTGATGTGCACACCGGCATTTTACAAAATTCAGTTTCAAACCAGCCTAAGCGAGTAACCGTAATACTCCTCCTAACACTTCACTAATGGTGTCTGTAGCCACTAGAATGTCATCTAAATAAACTACCACCTCCTCCCTGCTACCTCGGCTTCAGTACTCGGTTCTGGCACCGAGTTCACATGCATTGGAATCTGAACCATTTCGTAAGTCCAAAGTACTAAAATAACTTTTGCTCGCCAAGCGTTAGTGGCTTGGTCATCGGGTAAGATTAGAAATGTATGACTAATTAAATTACCTTGAAATAAAATTTTACATCTAATCGTTCCGCACGTAAACAATTGCTTGCTCCCAACACCTCTGTATCTGGTTGATTGCTGTTCATTAATAAAGCCAAGAGGCACGCAGGATTTCGGCACAAAACTAACGGGACTACCGGCGTCAAAAAGCGCATAACAATAGGTAAATAGGTAAAGTTGTTCCACTACTAAACGATCTTCCAGGTCTTTTGATACTCTCACTGTTGCCACGGCTGCTGCTGCTGGTCTGGCTTTCTTTCTAGGGCAATCACATCGAGTGCCACACTTCGTTGCACACAAAACAAGCGTTCAGATTGCGTCCGGGTGCCGGACTTTTAGAATTCCCGTAAGCAAAACAATTAAAACAGCAACCATTCTCCTGCTTAGGTACACTGCCCTCGCTTCTTTCTCTCGTACCGTTCCTTGAGTAGTTTTAACTCAGATAAACTGGTGGTACTGTATAGCATCAATACCAGCAATGTCTTGTACTGAAGACCATCGATTATCATGCCGATTAATTTCAAATTTGGAATGTTGGAACGAGTGGCGATAAGCTGCGTCTGAACGATGTATTGTCGAGGTGTTTCGCTCGACTTTATCGTGCGTGCATTTAACTGCACGAACACAATATCCATCGAAAACGTCCGCTCCGTTATAATGGATCCAAAACGCTTCGGTGCCCAGTCATCAAATGACGCGCTGCCACCAGCTTATCACGCTCCGCATAATGGTATTGCTCAGAAACGTTTTCTAGGTCGACGGCCCACTTGCGTACATCCTCCAAATCCGAGCCATCAAACTTGTCGACCATGGCATCCAAAACAGCCAGGTCCAAGCGGGTTTCCTTGAAGCCCAGCTCCTATTGCAATAAATACAACTCCCGCCTTTGGCGAGCAATATCTAGCTACCGATTCAACACTTTATCCTCTTCATCAGCTTCAAATAAGCGCCGACGGACCGTAGACGGCGATACGTGCTCCTAAAACTGCTGCGGTACTGCTGGCTGCTATTGTACGTCTGGTTGCCCTTGTGCGCCTGACTGCTGTTGAATGTCTGGCTGCTGTTTTGCATATGGCTGATGTTGTGTGACTGGCTGCTGTGGCGCACAAGGTGGGCTGTAACGTTGTGCCCTATAGTAGAGCACACGGAGTTGCACCACAGTGGCCTCACTTTTAAAAACCACCCCTGCCTCCGAAAGGGCGGCCATCATCTGATTGCGCATCGATCTCGTTAACATTAACAAGTCGTCAAGTTCGAGTCCAGTGGTTTTCTCTTTAATGGATGTAAATGCGTTAATGTACTATTTCAACTTTTACCTTCCTATGATTCCATTAAGCTGCGTTAGGCTTCCTTCGCTCGTTCTTTTGGGCTATAATTCCCAGATTGCTTGGATCTAGCATCAGTAAATTTCTGCAGATGCACGGCAATCAGTATCTTTCTCACCATTCTTTTATTAAAATTTTCTAGAAGTAGGCGTATTACCATCCACTTTAGCGCAAATTGGTGCACGGAAACTATGCCACTAAACTCTGCCAACATTGGTTTATAAAAACCAAAAAACGCTATTTGTAAGTAACTATTAACGACAATTTGCGCAAATTTCATATGCTAGAATAGGTTCGAAATATACGGAATTAAAGTTTTTTTTTGAAATAGGCATGGCACCGAACACTATAAAGAGAACAGCTACATATGTATACATCTGAAATGACTTTATCAAATCCTATACAATTGTGTAAACGTCTTTCATTTAAGCCAGTACGCAGAATTTGGAGCATTACATAAGCCGTACAAAAACCACGCTCGTCTCTCATATAACGGTAAAATAGAAAAAACAAAAAAGTTCGATACATATTACCTATACAAAGTAATTTTCTCAAATTTGATTGGGAATGGCTATGGTATCGCCCACCTTAGAGCAAATAGGTGTGTCTCTGAAATTCTTTGTCAAATTCTACCAAATTATGTACACAATATTGTGGCTTCAATTAAATTTGGCATCAATTTTTTTACTGCCAGTCTTGAGTCCTTATAAAGGGTGGTTAAATTTTAAGGGCCGATTTTGAATGTGAACCACACCTAAACGTCAAGTTTTTTTTGCATTTCATTTGACATTTCTCAATTTCAGACTAACTCAATTTGAACATGGATAGATACACAATCGAGCAACGTGTTAAAGTTATTCAGGCTAATTATGAAAATGGGCGTTCAAATCAAAATGATGATGATCAATTTTCGAAGAAAATCATCTTCAGTGATGAGGCACATTTTTACCTCAGTGGATTCGTCAATAAGCAGAATTGCCGCATTTGGGCGAATGATATTCCAAGAGTGATTGTCGAAAAACCAATGCACCCACAAAGAGTGACTATTTGGTGCGGTTTATGGTCCGGCGGCATCATCGGGCCGAATTTCCAAAATGGGGCCGGTCAGGTAGTTACTGTGAATGGTGTTCGCTATCGTGAGATGATAACGAACTTTTTATGGCTCGAATTGAAACATATGGATTTGGACGATACGTGGTTCCAACAGGATGGTGCCACTTGCCACACAGCCAACGAAACAATGGCTCTTTTGCGCGACAAATTCAATGGCCGTGTTACCTCACGTGGTGGCGATGTCAATTGTCCACCAAGATCATGTGATTTGACACCGTTGGACTACTTTCTTTGGGGTTATTTGAAAGAAAAGGTGTACGTCGATAAGCCAGCAACAATTCAAGAGCTAAAGGATGAGATAATTCGGCACATTAACGGCATAGAACCTCAATTATGCCTCAGCGTCATCGAAAATTTGGGCCATCGGATGGAGGTGTGCCGCCGAGGTCGCGGCGGATATTTGGCCGATATTTTATTCCATACATAATTGTACTACACCATATTATCATAATAAAAAGAAGCTACAATAATTTCCAAAATAATTTGTGTTTTCAAAATCAACATCGGCCCTTTAAATTTAACCACCCTATACAATTTAGGCGCATTTAAATTTCGCAGTAATATAATTGTTGAGCCGACCTTCAAATTTATACAATTCGTTGGCATATCAGGCGGTTCCAATGAATTAAAAAATTCAATTGGATAATTCACTGCGTCGTCTTGAGTCACTAACAACAAATTTGTATGACGTGACTGCAACTGGCAATTCTTCCAGAATTTGATAATTGACTTCATTGACATGAACATTTTTTTGGTACAAGTATAGCGGTTTTTCTCAACCAATCGTGATTCCTGATATTATATTTACGTATCGTATTTTAGGTCGCTTTAAAATGAAATTTTATAGTCAAACACCACGTCGTAGTTGAGAACCACCAAGGATGTTACGATGGGAGAGAACAAAAATTAGAGGGCCTACAATATTTCCTTGTAGAACCCCAGATTATGTGATAAAACGGTGGTAGGATACACCATCAATTTCAACAACACATTATTGGCGTGAGAGATACGAGTTCGTCCACTTCAAAGAGATTGAATGGAATCCTAGGCTAAGTGACTTTGAAAGTAATATAAAGTGATTATCCTCGGCAAACGCTTTTGTATACACACTTTAAAAAAAATCTGAATAGCTCCACAAGAAATTTTTCGTGCTTTCTCACGAGCTTCTTATGTATCATAAAGCTGGCAAGATTCGCGAACCTCTCAGCATTTAAGTCGAAATAAATAAATACAAATGTTACGAGCTTTTCGTTCGTCAATAATCTGTAAGGCTCAATTTAATTATACTGTGTATGTGCAGTATTATACGTGTTTTGTTTTGTTTGTACATTACTCGTCTCGATAAGTACTCGACATTGCTCGCGAGAACGGCGGTACCCGAGATTGTACCTGGTTTATCGATTTTTCGTGTATCGAGGTACTTGAGAATGCGCGAGTTAGAAACGATAGACCTACCCCTATTAATTGAAAAGTAAACTTTTTGTTTAACTATGTATTCGAACAATTTAGATAATTTCATCTAAAGGAAATATGTACGTATGTATCCAATTTCGTATATCAATGTCTAATAGCTGGAAAGATAGGTGAATAGTATTTTCGCCTTAAATGAGGGGGTGAATCAGCCTTTTCCCCAAAAAATAATACGACGTGGTACCGCCCATTTTTCATAAAATGATACACGGCTTGATATATGTATAATAAATATCAAGTACGCGAACGTCAATCTGTGCGGACTTGTTTCTTTTTGCTCCGCGCCTTAGCTGATCTTGATCTTATCAAACATCTTTTATCATCTTTTATTCATTCGGCTAATGGGAGCAATAATAATATTTCCTTGGCCGCGCCGTCTGTATCAGGTGATATTTGTAGCAATAACAACAGTGCGATTATGACTCGCTCGAATGTCAAAGCGAAGGTTAAAGACTTCTACTGGTGCTAAAAACTCTCTCTCTGTCTCTGCTGCTAATGCTGCTGCTGATGTTGCTGTATCTAATTTGAATGCTGCTGTTGGATTGACGCTGTCTACGAATGCTGCATACTCCTATGCTGGGTTGGGGGCGCCTGCTGTTGCACTCTCCGCTTCCAATGTCTCACACTCATTTGCTAAGACTGTGTCGTCTGCAGTTATTGCTTCTTCTCCTGCTCTCACGCCGGCTACTGGTACTTCTGGCGAATCTCTTGATGCAGTGCTAATTGCTGTTGAATCTAATACTTCGCGCTCTCCCCGTTCTCCTGGTGAGGAGATTAATAATGCACAGTGGTTGACAGTTGCGAAGAAAAGGAACAAAAAGCAATTTTGTGTTGTTGGTACAAATGTGTATAAAGACTTGAATGTTGCAGTCCGGCTTAAATGGTTACATTTAGCATCTTTCTCGCCATCTGTATCTGAGGAAAATATTAAGGATTATGTCGCCAACCAGGCAGAGGTAAATAAAGACTGTAAGTGTAACGGTCAGGCCATTTCCGTTTTTTCCAAAGGACCAGCTGCAGCCAGCTCAAAAGTAGCCAGTCTTTTAGACTGGCTTAAGGGTGTATTATCAAAATTTGTCCGGCATGCGCACAAAGGCTAATATAGTACATTCTTATAGTGCGCAAATGGATTATGACATTTTTCTTTTTGTGGAGACGTGGCTGAATACTAATTTCTTCGATAATGAATTTTTTGATTCAAATATTTTTAATGTCTTTCGTAAGGACAGGGACGCTGTAAAAACTGGTTGCCAAAGAGGTGGTGGTGTTCTTATCGCTGTTAAACGTGAGCTGCGTGCATTATTATTGCCCAACGTGTTTCTGTTGACAAAAACCAGCTAATTTGCTATAAGTTGGTCAAAAAGGATGTAGACCCACAAACGCTAAAGTGGGTTAATTTTAAACTTGGTGTACCGGAAGATATTTCTGACACGGTTTTAAAATCAGAAATCTGGCCAGTTAACGTTACTGTTCAGCCATTTCGTTCCTTTCGAGCCAAACGGAGTGCCTCCTGATACTGCAGTTCAACCGAGGCTTGATTCGAATTTAAATTCTAATTATAAATCTCTTAAGATCTATTTTCAAAATGTATCCGGTCTTCGGACTAAATGTTCAGCTGTGTATATGAATAGCAGTTCGTTAGATTATGATATTTTCGTTTTTGTTGAATCTTGGCTGAATGATAAGTTTTTTAATAGTGAACTTTTTGATCCTAACCTCTATAACGTGTTTCGTAAGGACCGCGATCTTGTTAAATTGGGCTGCTCTAGAGGCGGGGGTGTTCTTATTGCTGTTCGGAGAAAATTTCAGGCAGCATTAGTAACACTCACTAATTCTGATACACTTATTGACCAGCTCTGCGTTCACGTACATGGTTCATCAGGAATCCTATACTTATGTGTTTCCTATATCCCGCCGAATAGTGCGGATAGTTTATATTTTGCACACGCTGACAATGTTGTATCATTGGCGTCAAATCTAGTTGGTGATAATCATCTTTGTGTCCTCGGGGATTTTAACCTTTGTAACGTAAATTGGTCACCGATTGAAAACTCGGCTGCGCTTATGGCCACTAATGTTAACTCTTCAGCCGAAATTCACGTTATTGACAGTTTTTTAAGCCTTGATCTAGCTCAAATTAATGGTCTTTATAACAGGTTAAATAGAATTTTGGATTTAGTATTCATCTCGAACAATGTCAATTACATTTTGTCGGAATGCATTGCACCAATCTCTGTGACTGATAAACATCACGTTCCTATCTCGCTTGAGTTGGAGTTTTATGAATTTTAAAAAATTTCTGAGAGTCCGTAAATTAAATTTAACTATAACGCTTGTGACTGGTCTATCTTTATTGATGTATTGATAAACATTGACTGGTGTGATGCCTTCCGAGGCAATGATGTAACAACATGTTTTCGTATTTTTAAAAATAAGGTTTATGATTTGTGCTTGAAGCATATTCCTATTCTTAATAAAAAAGCGTATAAGACGCCTTGGCATACTAGGAGGTTAAAACGTCTAAGGAATTTGAAAAACAAATTTGGGAAAAAGTACAAGAAGACTGGCGATCCTGAGCACTTTTCAAAATTTCAATACCATTTAAAAGAATTCAACTGTCTGAATAAGTTCGTATACAGAAATTATGTTCTGGGCTTTGAAAACAACATAATCTCGAATTCTAAGGCATTTTGGCGTTTCATCCAATCAAAAAAGTCTTCCTCATCTGTCCCAAACAATGTATTCTATAACGATACATACGCAAATAGTGCTGTAGCCTCCGCGAATCTATTTGCTAGCTTTTTTTGCTCTAATTACGAATCAGACTCTGCTCTATTTACAAGTTTTCCATCCATGAGTGACTCCTCGCTTAACTTCGGCTCTATGAGCGTTTCCGCCATCGATGTACTGAATGGTATTGGGAAGCTTAAGCCTTCGACTAAAATGGACTCGGATGGACTTTCAGTAATGTTGCTAAAAAACTGTGCGTGCCTGGCTGAGCCTCTCTCAGTTATTTTCAACAATTCACTGGCAACTGGTACTTTTGTAGATGACTGGAAATTGACATCAGTTACTCCCGTTTTTAAAAGTGGGAATAAAAATGATGTTCGAAACTATAGGCCGATCTCGAAACTCTCGTCTGTATCCAAACTCTTCGAGATAATAGTTAATGAAAAATTATATTTTGCGGTAAAAAGCCTAATTTCGAATAATCAGCATGGGTTCGTCCCAAAACGTTCCACTGTTAGCAATTTAACTATTTTCAGTGAATACTGTATTTCCGCATTTCATGACAGACTGCAAGTTGAAACGATTTATACGGACTTTTCGAAGGCTTTTGACAAGGTGTCCCACAGGATGCTCTTGTTAAAGTTGGGTGTGATGGGATTTCACTCTATGTTTTTGATGTGGATTGAGTCTTACCTAACTAACAGACACTGTGTCGTTGAAGTGGATAATGCCACATCTCGATCTTTCATTGCATCGTCAGGTGTCCCGCAGGGAAGTATTTTGGGGCCTCTTTTTTTCATTTTATTCATAAATGATATTGGTTCGTGCTTTTCCTTTGCGGAATATTTGTTATATGCCGATGATCTGAAAATATTCGCAGTTATCAAGAGCCCCCGTGACTCTGAGCTGCTGCAAGCTGATGTTTTTAATGTTGAAAACTGGTGCCGCCTAAATCGTCTCACGCTTAACATTAAAAAGTGTTTCCATGTTACCTTTTCAAAATCAGGTAATACTCTATGTTCATCGTATGCTATTTCTGGCTGTGTCCTGCAATCTGTTAAGGAGATTAAAGACCTGGGTGTATTTTTTGACTCCAAATTCAGTTTCTCTAACCAATTCAATTACGTCATTTCTCGGTCTTACGCAATGTTCGCGTTCACACGTAGAAACTGCTCCGCATTTACTAATCCTTGCGCACTCAAGTCGCTATACTGTGCTCTTGTCAGGTCGAGATTGGAATATGCGGCTGTTATTTGGAGGCCCTATCAAATTGGTCCTTCTAAACGCATTGAGAGAGTTCAGAAGGTTTTCCTACGGTTTGCTATCCGCTCATTAAATTTTTCGGATCCTTTGCCTTCATATGAATCTAGATGTCTTCTGATTGGACTAAGTACGCTTGAAGGTAGAAGATCCATTTTATCTTGCTCGTTTGTTATGGGTATAATTTCTGGAGCTGTCGATTGCTCATCACTTCTGAGCATAATTCAGTTTAATGTCCCGTGTAGGAATTTCCGACAGTTTGAGACCTTAAAAATTGGTTTTGCTAAGACCAACTATGCTGCAAATGCTCCTATCTCTAGAGCATGTGCTGATCTGAATATGTTTTTCAATTCCACAGGTGTTGACTTCACCATCTCCAATGCGACTATAATTAGTATTCTAAGATCTTTTTTTTTTTTCTTAATATTAACTTAGTCTGTAAGAATTTGTAAATTCAAAGACTTAATTATTAAATAAAAATTATTGGTCTCACTTAACAATGATGATTCGCTGCTGGATCAACTTTGTGTTTGTGTCAGTTGCTCCTCGTCTGAAGACTCGTTAAACCTATTAGTCTCGTATCCATCACCAGGTGGTCCATATGACTTGTATAAAGCTCATGCCGATAATATTGTATTTTTAGTCTTAAATCATTTAAAAGATGGCCATTTATGTGTGCTGGGTGACTTTAACTTATCCAATATTAACTGGTCTAGTAGTATGCCCTGCTCTGGTCTTACTGCACTTAATATTGTTGCTAGCCATGAATTGTATTTTATTGATAGTATTCTAAGTCTTCATTTAAAACAAATTAACATTTTTTCTAATTCATTGAGCAGAATATTGGATCTCATATTTGTAAGTGACAACTTGAATTACGCTATCGATGAATGTGTTAATCCAATAACTCCTAAAGAAAAGGACCATTTACCTTTAGTTATTAAGCTAGAGTTTTACTGTTTTTCATCTGTTTATCCTGATAATAGATTATCCTTTAATTATGGCTTGTGTAATTTTTCGAGTTTGAATGTTAAATTAGTTGATATTAAGTGGGATGATGTGTTCACTAGTTTGGACACTTCTAATTGTTTCTCTTTGTTTAGATCAATTTTATTTGACCTTTGTTTAAATAACATACCGCTTAAAAAGAAAAAACCGTACAAACTACCTTGGTATTCAAAAGAGTTAAAAAATCTGAGAAATCTTAGAAACAAATACTATAAAAGCTCAAATCTACGAAAAACCACGTGTTGTTCTTTAAATATCAGCATTTCTTAAAATTTTTTAATTCTTTAAACAGTTCTCTCTATAATAAATACATTCTTAACACGAAGGTGAATATTAAATCTAATCCCAAATTGTTTTGGAATTATGTCAAATAAAAAAGGGGTGCTGTAGTGTACCCAGTGCAATCTTCCTTGATGACAAATTTGCTCAAACACCATGTGATGCGGCAAACTTATTCGCTGAGTTTTTTAAGTCAAAATTTGTTCATGAAGACAATATGTCGACGAACTTCTCTGCGAATATAGCTCCCTCTCTCAATTTTGGTGCTTTGAATCTTTCTTCTGATGACATTAGATATGGTGTTCATAAACTCAAATCTCCTTCACAGACGGATGTTGATGGACTATCTGCTGTTTTAATAAAAAACTGTCTGGCTTTGGTTTATCCATTAAAATTAATTTTTAATAAATCTTTGTCTTCTGGGACTTTCATTATGACTGGAAGCTTACTTCCATAACGCCAGTTTTCAAAAGTGGCAATAAGAATGATGTTCGTAACTATATACCAATCTCTAAGCTCTCGACCATCTCAAAAATCTTTGAACATATTGTCAAAACTTAGGTGTAGTTTTTTGCGGTTAAATCTTTATTTTGTTCGAACTAGCATGGTTTTGTTCCTGGTAGGTCTACAGTTACTAATCTTTCAGTTTTCATTGAATATTGCTTCGAGTATTTTTCGTTTGGTTTTCAGGTTGACTGTATTTACTCTGACTTCTCAAAAGCCTTTGATAAGGTATCACATAAAATCTTAATTGAAAAACTATCCTGGCTTGGCTTCCACTCATTTTTTTTATGTTGGTTAAACTCATATTTATGCAATAGGCATTGTGTTGTCACATTTGAAGGGGTGACTTCCAACTCTTTTGTAGCCTCCTCTGGAGTGTCACAAGGGAGTATCTTGGGCCCACTTCTTTTTATTCTCTTTATCAATGACATTAGTAGTTGCTTTTTCTTTGCTAAATTTCTGCTTTATGCGGATGACTTAAAGATATTCTCTGCTATAAAAGATTCGGAGGATGCAGTTAACCTGCAAAGTGATATTTATAGGCTAAATTTGTGGTGCCTGAAGTCGTGTCTCACCTTGAATCTAAGTAAATGCTATCAGATGACCTACTCCAAGATTTTTAACATTTTACCTACTTGTTACAATATATCGGATTCTGTCCTAAAACGTGTTAGTGAAATGAAGGATCTTGGCGTAGTCTTTGATGAAAGATTCTCTTTTAATAAGCATTTTTACTATATTACGTCAAAGGCGTACTCTGTACTGGGCTTCGTTAGACTTAATGTCTCTAAATTTTCTGATTCTTATATCTACCTTCAAGCTACTTTTTACTTCATTCGTTCGGTCGCCTCTTGAATGTTCTGTTTTTATTTGGACACCGTGCAATCAACTTGCTACTAATAGGATCGAACGTGTTCAAAAAATCTTTCTCAAATTTGCTCTCCGTTCTTTAAACTTTGTTGATCCGGTTCCATCGTATTCTTCTCGTCTTAGGCTTATTAATCTTAAGTTTCTAGATAGTCGTAGGTCTATATTGTGTTTGTCTTTTGCTTATAATGCTATTCATGGAGTCATTGATTGTCCGTACCTATTAGAAAGGATTAGATTTAATGTTCCCCAGCACTCTCTCCGAATTCCTACCGAAAATTTTTTTCTATAATAACAAATTTTCCATAAAATTTCATCATTGAGATCCATGGTTAATATATTCTAATTCATTTTGACAAATTACTACCTGTTCCAAAAAGCTTAGATTTTTGCTTTCCCGAAAGTAAATTCGCGACGCAAAATTTGGGCTACTTTCAGCAGAGGTTCTGCATACAAAACATCCTTTATCTCTTACAAACAGTAGGGTAATTTTTGCATCATACTTCGGCTTAATCTTGCAAGTTTCTTAGTTAATGACATTCTTCACTCCTTAACACCGCATGCCAGCAGCAGCAATTTCCCTGAATATGCGAAATTAATAGTGAATTGAAAGAATCTTTACATGTATGCTTTGCCTTTGGGTCTTTATAAAACAAGCATCTTACTTTTTATTTTTTGAAATCAAACATTTCAATGCCCAAAACCAGAAAAAAACATAAAAAAAATTTCCGCTTAATTGACCCCCGGTTAGTTGATTTCCCCGCATAATTGGTTAAAAATATGTGTTATCGAAATACACTTACCTATAATTTTCCCTGGGTTGTTAATTCCCCGGATAATTGAACTTAAAATTGAGCCATTTTTCAACTGCAATTAAGTGGCGCATAATGTACAAGGTTTCGCTTTTAATCCACTATTATGCGGTTTGAGTTTAAAAACATTGTAAGCTACCGAAGCATACCCAGGTGTATAAAAGTAGTATACAGAGTCTGATATGGTTTGTACCACCCTGAAACCATTGTTGCTAGGACCAACTCATGCCCCCAAGCTATTCTAATAGTCGAACTCCGGTGGCAAATCATCGGGATCCATATAAAAAGTTTTCACGCGAATGCAACAAGACTTTGATTGCGGGCATTCTCATACTTGTCAGTTTGTTTTATTTTTGACAGCGAACGTTCGCGGTACCATGTTCTTTTCTGGTATAAAGATAACTTAGGCTATAGCGCATGGTTCTCTTTATTTTCTGAAGTGATTATTGTGCTTAAGGATAAATTTGCCAGATCTTTCCTCAAGCCGCTGGTGTTTGCCAATTCCGGTGATGACGATTTCATATCAGCTACGTTACATATAAAAAAATTATTTAAGTACTGCTTCTACGGAAAAATGTTAGCAATTTTTTTTTAATTTCCTCTCAAATAGCTTATTTTCTGTTTCATCTTCAACGTACTATCAAAACAGAAGTCTTTGTGAGAATTGATTAGGATACAGAGCTGGATAACAAATCGAAACTCCCCCATACTCAATATTTTCGCGTGATAACGATCGTCATCATTACACGATGTTTATTTTCTTGTAATGTCATCAAAAACAAGAATCGAAATGAGTTTGTAGCAACAAACATTTACTGTGATAAACTTGTTTTCATTTTACGCTTCCTTTTTACATAAATTGTGTGCCCGTTTCATGTGCTTAGGAGAAGCAAGCGCGATGTCGCCCGTGAAGACCCCTAAAAGCAGGAAGTATGCTTTTTTCGAATACCGATCGTACGTGTGTACATTCGCAGTCGCAAAGATGTAGAGGTCAATAGATCTTTCGGAGAATTATTCTCTCGAACACTCCGAGAGCCGTCTCAACCAATGCTGACCGTGCCCGTGCTTCTGCGCCATACAATAGAACGGTCATCGAGAGAAGGATTTGCTGCGCAGTTGCCTACTCAGGCCAAAGTACCACTTGCTGGTAAGTGAGGCTGCAGCTCGAATTATCTTTTCTAACATAAGGTTAAAGAAGTCGCACGAAAGAGAGTCACGCTTTCCGAAACCTCGTTTGGTTTTAAACGGCTCGGAGAGGTCCTTCCCGATCCTGACGAAGCCGGTGGTGTTGCATAACGTCATTTTACATTGCCGTATTTGTTTTGTTAGTATACCAAATTCACACAATGCGGCAAATAGGTAGCTTCTTCTCGTGCTATCGAAAGCAGATTTGAAGTCCACAAAAAGACTGTGTGTGTCTATTCTCCTTTCTTGGGTCTTTCCCAAGATTTGGCGGATCGTGAATATTTGGTCGATGGTAGATTTGACAATTCTAAAGCCACACTGATAATATCCAATCAATCAGTTCGCTCGACAGAACCTTATATATTATGCTAAGGAGACTGATCACGCGGCAATTGACGTGAGTGAATGTACTCTGGATGTCAGTCATCAGGTCGCCCTTTTCATTTCTACATGAAATTGCCTAGGGCTTGAATCATTTTGTATGTCCTCGTACCTTCTGATAGAATGTAGGAGTCGAAAATCCTTTTCAGAAACTTTTCTACTTTTGTCTAATTAAGAACAAATATTACAATAATTAATTGTATTTTGTGAGACGTTTAATTAGTTATACTACTTCTGCTCCTTCCTGGACCAAATATCTATGTCAATCACCTATGTATATAAATGGCTTTCAACACGAAATTGCAAATAAACCGTACCAGAATTTTAGTTAAAAATTTAATTCTGTGGAGTATAACTTAACATTATCTTATGTATTTATGATATGTAAGTAGTTTCTTTCAGACATCCCTCTATTCGATCTAGAATCAATATTTGTATTATACTCCAATGTTTTCTACAAATTAGTTCAACTCAACCCTGATTAATGGCGGCGACCGTGCGACACATTTTTTTCGTGTGAATTGCGGGTAGAAGCAACTATTTCTGTGGAGGTTTGGCAAAAAAGCTTATTTGGCTTTCGAGTTTTTAGTTTCAAATCAATACTAAATTCCGATCTTTGAGATACAAATTTAATATTTAAATTTAACCTTTGATACGATAGCCTGCATGTAGCTTTGTTTAACCATTCGTTGAAATATTTCATCAGAATTGTGTTATTTTTGAATTGGTAAAATTAAAGTCAGAACTGGAGAAAAGATGTTTCGTCAAACTTTTCGCACAGATTTAGAGCTCGCTTGAATGTGAGTGCATGCAAACAAACATATGTACATACTTAATTATTTCTATTTTATTTATGTACATATCTACACACATGTTTGTATGTACCCTTTTGCATGGATGTAATTAGATTAAATTTGCATTAGTACATAAACGCATGCATGTGCATACATTGATAAACAACAAATGCAATTTCTTTAGTGTTTTTGGAAGATTTTTATTGAAAGTTATACATATGAAGGTAAGTATGGACGAAAGTAACCAACAGCCCAAACTATTGCCAAAAACTCTTTTTCTGTGGCGAAATAATTACGCTCATGGTCGCTTAAAGCCCTGCTAGGGGAGCAAACAGAATGTTTGTCTTGTTGTAAGACTGCCCGGATCTGTAATATCCACAAATAATTAGAAGCGATTTTATTTATATAAAGGTTTTTGGTATCTTAAGATCCAATATGAGTTTTACTTTGTTCGGATTAGGTTCGTCTCAGGTGTCAAAATGTGACCTAAATAAAAAATTTTCTTTGAAACAAATTTGCATTTGTCGATTTTTTTATATTTGTAGTAGGCTCGGCGAAACTCGTTGAAAATATAAGTATGTATATACCAAGGCGAATCCATGCAAGGTGGTGTTATAAATACAACTACAAAATTCCTATGTATTTTGTTTTTGTTTCTGCGTAAGAGTTGTCAAAATTTAAATACATTTTGTTTTTGCCTTTACGGCTTTTGAAAGCTCATACGCAAAAGCAAAAACAAACTACATGTAGGTGAATAAAAAAAAATCAAATCAGCTGCTCTTATGCCATCACCTTCTAAAAATTCGCCATGGTATATACAGTCATAATTACCGTACGAAGTGAAAAATCAGTTTTCGTCCATTCATCTTGTTTGACAAGAATTGAGTGGCACTCTTTTGTCAAGTCCAATGTTTAAATATACTGTGCCCGTCCAAGTTTGTCTAATAAATTCTCAATATTTGGTATTGGAAATTTATAATTCGTTGTAATCTCGTTCAGTTTTCTGAACTCAACTACAATACTCCACTTTCTTTTTCTTCCAAGGTCTATCTTTTTGGGTATGACCCAGAGCCTTGCTTCAGCATATCTGCTATTTGTGTATTTACTTCATGCCCACGTACTTCAGGATATCTATAAAGCTTGCAATAAATTGGTTTATCATTTATTGTTTTAATTTCGTGTCTTCTCATATTTGTATTTGTCCACGATTCACCTTCAATGTAAATTAAGTTCGTATATTCATTTAATATATATTTTAATGCATTTTTTTCTTCAAAGTTCAAATTTTTATCTAAATGGTCAGAAGTTATTATATCTAAACTTAGCATCAAGTTAATTTATATCATTTAAAGGATATTCTTTTATATTTTTTAATTCCATAGTATGATTAGTTATAGTTATTATTTCCTTTTCCATGTCTACGATTGCATTCAAGAGTTTTAAAATGTTTTGCCCGAGAATTGTATCAAGAGTTTTTTCTTTAAAACTACTTAACTTCCAAGACATTGTTGCATCTCTATTAAATTCTTCAGAGATATCTGTTATTATTTGGAACTTAATTTGAGAATCACTATTAATTGATTTAAATTTTAAAGCGTTCTTAAGGGGAATTCTAGAGTAACGCATTTTGGCGGCTACGTGGGCTGTAGCACAGCACGACCCTCTCCCACTGGATCCGCTACTAATGTTGATGATCCAGTATCTACTAAACATACAATTGAAAGTGATTAAATTGTTGTGATTTGTGGTTATTTTCTCCTGAACAGGTACCGTCTTTTCTGTTGGAGTAGCAATCAGTAATTTTGACTTGCCGAATTTGTGTATTGTTGCTGTCCTCCATAATTTTGTCTAGAGTTGTTACTTTGGAAGCCTCTTTATAAGTATTTTAACTATTATTATTATTAGCATGTAATTATTTTGTTTGGTATATGTTATTAAAATTATTTTAATTAAAATTATTGTCATTTCATACATTTTTACGAATTAAACCGTCAATTTCTAATAAATTAAAGGCTTCGTTCAAACTGTTTATATTTGTGTTAATTATAACAGATGCTGAATTTGCATCTATATTTGTCCTGAAATGCAACCTAATAATCTTATCAACCTGTAATCTTATCATGTATAGTTTACTTTCATTTATCACATGTATGTATGTATGTTACTTTCATTTTTCTTTTCTCATATTATCTTTTGTCTAACGCATTAAATTATAATTGTAGCAGTACGAAGTAAGTTGTGAATTTATAGCGTATTGTACTATACCAGAAACTTTGAAGTTGTAAAACAAAATGGTATAATAAAGCTGCAACGAATTTGAATCGGTCGCATCAGCACAAGGACAAACTTCACTTAATTTTTATTATTGTGTATGTAAATTCATATATGCACATATATTTATATCATTTCCTTTAAGGTAAGCTGTGGGCTCCTAGCTCTTGGTATGGGGTCCTCACACCCCCGATTTACTTCGCAGAGGCGTTTGTTACCGTCACCGCCCCGTATTCTTCTCCTTCGATCGGGATATATGCGGACATTGTTACTTATGTTGACCAGTCGCGTCCCTTTTATACTGGGTTGAATAGCTCTACGTGTTTGTGTTGTTGTTGTTCATTTATTTGCCTTTTCATAGGCTCTCTAATTTGGTCACGCCACTTTTCCGTTGCCTTCAGAGCTGGTCTTGGTCTCGCCACTATGTTTTTGCCTGCAGTAGTAGTCCTGCGTTTTGTTGTTTATTTGGGTTCGTTTGCAAGCGTTGTTAGTGCTGCTATCATAGCTGTTGCCTACTTTTGGGCACTTTCATGGTTGCTTTACGATTTTAGCGTGACCAGATATTTCTGGTTTATATATTCTTTAAATAAACTTTTCGTGGAAAACCTTCAACTCGCGAATGTGCGCTCTCCGTGTCTTTCAGCGTAGCGGGCTTCTCGTTTGGCGTCGTCGTGGTCTGGCCCGTACCGAATGCGGCCCGAATGGCTTTCGGGAGCCTTCCAGGGGCGTATCCTGTGGTATCACTGATACTGGTGTTTAGAGCCAGTATGATTTCTGGCAGCAGCTCGTTCCGGTCCCAGTGTCGTGTTCCGGTAAACCGGGCTATGATGCGTTTTATGTTCCGGTTTGTCCTCCCTGTCGGACTTTCCTGTGGGGTTATGGAGCTGTAAACAGCTGTCTTATCCTATATTAGTCTAAAAATCGCTTGAATGCTCGGCTGGTAAAGTGCGCTCCATTGTCCGTCACTAAGACCTTCGGAACGATGAATCACGCGAGGATGCGTTCCCCAATGATTTACCCAGGCTTTAAGTAGTCGCTTTTCATTTCTACATGAAATTGCCTATTGCTTGAATCATTTTGTATGTCCTCGTACCTTCTGATAGAATTTTCTGGTGCTTCTTCTATCGGCTAGCACATCAAGCTCCTCGCACTCACGTATCTTGGCCTCTCTTTTCTTTTCTTGGAAGATGCGCCTCGTTTCCTTCCTCATTTCCCCAAATCTCCCCCGCACAGCTCCCGTCGCGGACGATACTAGCGTGGCACTGTATGCAGCATCTGCCCCTTTCCTGACGGCGCGGGATTCGTCATCGTACCAGTCGTTCTCTAGGACTTCTTCTTTGTTAAGCAGTGCTGTCAGAGAGCTCAAGTGCAAGACGAGTTGCGATGGGAACGCAGGTTTTTATTTTGGGCTATTCGCCACGTTTGTAGCCGTAAAATCTTGAATAAAGAAACTCTTTTATTATTAAGCTATTGTATTTGCTTATCATTATAAACGCCTTTTGCACCAAATCCTGCTATATACACCGCTAACCGCCCCGCCTACTTGCATCCATAGGTACATCACATATATGCACAAATGTATGTCAATATATAAATGTGGCACACAAGTAGAGGAATAAAAAATGTAGGAGTCGAAAATCCTTTTCAGAAACTTTTCTACTTTGGTCTAATTAAGAACAAATATTACAATAATTAATTGTATTTTGTAAGACGTTTAGTTAGTTATACTACTTCTGCTCCTTCCTGGACCAAATATCTATGTATATAAATGGCTTTCAACACGAAATTGCAAATAAACCGTACCAGAATTTTAGTTAAAAATTTAATTCTGTGGAGTATAACTTAACATTATCTTATGTATTTATGATATGTAAGTAGTTTCTTCCAGACATCCCTCTATTCGATCTAGAATCAATATTTGTATTATACTCCAATGTTTTCTACAAATTAGTTCAACTCAACCCTGATTAATGGCGGCGACCGTGCGACACATATTTTTCTGTGGAGGTTTGGCAAAAAAGCTTATTTGGCTTTCGAGTTTTTAGTTTCAAATCAATACTAAATTCCGATCTTTGAGATACAAATTTAATATTTAAATTTAACCTTTGATACGATAGCCTGCATCTAGCTTTGTTTAACAATTCGTTGAAATATTTCATCAGAATTGTGTTATTTTTGAATTGGTAAAATTAAAGTCAGAACTGGAGAAAAGATGTTTCGTCAAACTTTTCGCACAGATTTAGAGCTCGCTTGAATGTGAGTGCATGCAAACAAACATATATATGTACATACTTAATTATTTCTATTTTATTTATGTACATATCTACACACATGTTTGTATGTACCCTTTTGCATGGATGTAATTAGATTAAATTTGCATTAGTACATAAACGCATGCATGTGCATACATTGATAAACAACAAATGCAATTTCTGTAGTGTTTTTGGAAGATTTTTATTGAAAGTTATACATATGAATGTAAGTATGGACGAAAGTAACCAACAGCCCAAACTATTGCCAAAAACTCTTTTTCTGTGGCGAAATAATTACGCTCATGGTCGCTTAAAGCCCTGCTAGGGGAGCAAACAGGATGTTTGTCTTGTTGTAAGACTGCCCGGATCTGTAATATCCACAAATAATTAGAAGCGATTTTATTTATATAAAGGTTTTTGGTATCTTAAGATCCAATATGAGTTTTACTTTGTTCGGATTAGGTTCGTCTCAGGTGTCAAAATGTGACCTAAATAAAAAATTTTCTTTGAAACAAATTTGCATTTGTCGATTTTTTTATATTTGTAGTAGGCTCGGCGAAACTCGTTGAAAATATAAGTATGTATATAACAAGGCGAATCCATGCAAGGTGGTGTTATAAATACAACTACAAAATTCCTATGTATTTTGTTTTTGTTTCTGCGTAAGAGTTGTCAAAATGTAAATACATTTTGTTTTTGCCTTTACGGCTTTTGAAAGCTCATACGCAAAAGCAAAAACAAACTACATGTAGGTGAATAAAAAAAAATCAAATCAGCTGCTCTTATGCCATCACCTTCTATAAATTCGCCTTGGTATATACAGTCATAATTACCGTACGAAGTGAAAAATCAGTTTTCGTCCATTCATCTTGTTTGACAAGAATTGAGTGGCACTCTTTTGTCAAGTCCAATGTTTAAATATACTGTGCCCGTCCAAGTTTGTCTAATAAATTCTCAATATTTGGTATTGGAAATTTATAATTCGTTGTAATGTCGTTCAGTTTTCTGAACTCAACTACAATACTCCACTTTCTTTTTCTTCCAAGGTCTATCTTTTTGGGTATGACCCAGAGCCTTGCTTCAGCATATTTGCTATTTGTGTATTTACTTCATGCCCACGTACTTCAGGATATCTATAAAGCTTGCAATAAATTGGTTTATCATTTATTGTTTTAATTTCGTGTCTTCTCATATTTGTATTTGTCCACGATTCACCTTCAATGTAAATTAAGTTCGTATATTCATTTAATATATATTTTAATGCATTTTTTTCTTCAAAGTTCAAATTTTTATCTAAATGGTCAGAAGTTATTATATCTAAACTTAGCATCAAGTTAATTTATATCATTTAAAGGATATTCTTTTATATTTTTTAATTCCATAGTATGATTAGTTATAGTTATTATTTCCTTTTCCATGTCTACGATTGCATTCAAGAGTTTTAAAATGTTTTGCCCGAGAATTGTATCAAGAGTTTTTTCTTTAAAACTACTTAACTTCCAAGACATTGTTGCATCTCTATTAAATTCTTCAGAGATATCTGTTATTATTTGGAACTTAATTTGAGAATCACTATTAATTGATTTAAATTTTAAAGCGTTCTTAAGGGGAATTCTAGAGTAACGCATTTTGGCGGCTACGTGGGCTGGATCCGCTACTAATGTTGATGATCCAGTCAGAGAACATCAAACAATGAGAAGGTGCAAACGACTCAGGTCGAACATTTTTATTTATTTCTTAACAGAGTTGAAACGTTTTCGCTGCGGAATTTTAGATTAACATTTTTTGCCAATGTTAAAACGCTGCGAAATGCTAAAATGCATGTTAAAAAGCAGCCAAATGCAGAAAATCAATGTTGCAGGAATATTTTCGGGTTGATAGGTATTTTCCGAATTAAATAAATTTAAAAAAGTAAATAATTTATTGAAAATTTAATTTTTATATATAATGTAATATAAACGAATTTAATATAATGGATCTTTTTATTAAAATTTATTTCAATATTTTCTTCTTCTAGTAACTGATGAAGTGAAATAATTCAAATTTAATTTTAATTAATATATATTTTTAAAATCTTTTTTTTTTTATATTAAATAATATTAAACATAATAGTTTAATAAAAGATTTTATTCCAATTTCTTTATATTACACATCTTAAACTATTTAAAAAAATGAAAACTTTTCAATAATTTTGTATATTCATTCGTAACGAAATAAAATTAGAAGATAAATGTAATTGAAACAAGATTTCCAAGAATGTCTGAAAGTTAATAAATATATTGAATTTAATTTAAAAAAAAATGAATAAAAATTAGACATGGCACGAAAAAAAATCTGGGATTCGAACTATGGGGCAAAAGCTAAAACATGCAATATGATAATGTGGCAGGCGACTATACGCGCTAAGCCACAGCAGACACTTCATGAATCTTGCTTATACGGCTATTTATGCAAACCATAGCAATGTGTGTGCAAAGCAGAAGAAGAATTTACGAATCCAACTAAAAATGAAACAAAGAAGAAAAAGTAGTAACCCGAGAAAAAAACTGTTTTTTGCTTGCCAGCGGGGCAAGTTGAGACGGAAGAGGAGTTATGCAACAATTGTGGATAAGAGAAGGGTTGAAAGGGAAAGGGAACGGTAAGCAAAAGAATATTCTTTTCTGTTTTTCGACAATTTTGGTGTCGATGCGCCAATTGCGCGTGCACGTGTACGCAAATGAATTGATGTGCATTTGGACAAAAGCTCTAGAATGTTCTAGAATGCCAGCAATTTGTCAGACTACGTTTGCAAATTGCATTATTGTCTGATATTGCGGTGTTAAAATTTTCAATGACCGTCGATGGTTTGTAAAATTGAAGATTTTAGCATTTTTGTGCTCGTCGCGAAGAAGATCGTTGAGGGGAACATTTGCGTGCGCGGGGACATGAAATGCTTGCGCTTATGAATGAACGGCATTTGTGTTTAGGAATACGCGCACGCGTTTATGAATGAATATTTTGTTGTTGCATGTAGTTTCAGATATTTTAGAATATTTGGCGCTGGCGCAAGTTAACGACGTTAGTACAAACATACATATGTATGCATATAAATGTATACACTACATACATATATACATAATTATTGTTCACAGACAAAAATGTAGATAAACTACCATATGCCCTTTGGCCTTGTACTCGTATGATAATAATATACACAACATCAAAACAACATAACTTGTCCCAACATGATTACCACGGACTGCAACGGACAAACATTATAACAATAGAAATGTAGTATCACCAAAACAAACAATAATAGCCCAAATCACTACCTACTAGTAAACAGATAACGACCGACGCATCTCAATACTATAAGTAGCACTAAGATTCATGTAAACGAGTCAGTTTAAGAATAGTAATAAAGAGCACGCATTTTGGCACAGCAAAATATTATAATTTTTGAATTCATATCGAGTATCGATATTAACTGGGGGCTCAAGCCGGTCTAACTCTTGACTGCAGCCAAATTCCCTTGAAATACAGGGTAATAAAATAAAAATTCCACAGCTTTGAAGAAAAGCATAAAAACAATCTCTGAAAAAGCGAGATATAACAAATTTAACCAGTCGCGTAAAAGCAAACCTTGAAATAGCAGGCAGCCTAAACCGATCAAAAAAGTGAAAAGTGAAAAACGAAAACTGAAGATTCCTGACTTTAAACAGAATCGCTCACCCTGGACTCACGCACTAAACGCCAACGAAGTTTCAATTATCTGCGCCTAATACCACAGGACGATACAATGGCTCAGGACATCGCAACTCTACGAGCACAGGTAGAACTACTAACTCAAGCTCTACAAAATACACAACTAAAAGTGAATACACTGGAAGCACAACAACCTTCCCAGACAGTCACTACAGCAGACCAACACGTAGAATTTACACCGAACATTACAAATGGAAACCTCATAAATTTAAAAACCTTTGAAGCCATACCATGCTTCAGCGGAGACAAGAACCAGTACAGATCCTGGAGGAAAAGGGCATGGACATTCATGGAAAACATTAAAGAATTTTCCAACCACCCGAACTACTATACAGCGTTTACAATAATACACTCAAAAATTGTTGGGGAGGCAGCAAACATCTTAATCAATCACAACACCAAGCTGAATTTCTATTCAATAATCAACAGACTTGACTATACATACGCTGATCAACGACCGCTGTATGTACTACTCGAAGAAATGAAAAAGATCACACAAGGGAGAAGCACACTATCGGAGTTTCACAGCGAAATCAGCAAAGCACTGAATCTCGCACTCTCAAAGATAGAGATGTCAGGAGAACAAGGACCTGCATCCATGCTAGAATATGCAAATCAAGAAGCAGTCCGTACTTTCATCACAGGACTCAACAGCAGGTATACAAGCGGCACATTATACAGTCATCACCCAAAAGACTTGGAAACCGCATATGCAATCGCAAGCACGATTTACCACGACAGTTCAAACATGCAGTTCGACGCACAAATTACGCCACAAGGATACAACCAAAGACAGAATCCTCCACAACAGAGATATGATGATAGAAGGAGATATAATCCAAATGTGCAAGTACAATATAACCATCAACCACGCCAAGAACCGATGGAAGTGGACGACTCTCGTCAACACGTACGACCAACACAACACAACAATCAACTCCAGCTAAGGAACAACCTTCAGCAACCTCAACGGTACTATAACCCGTTCAGAGAAGACCAACAAGCAGCAAAACGCGGAAGAATTCCTTCTTCACGAAACCTCAACACCAACAAGGTACAAAGAATAAACCAGACGAGAGACGAAGAGCTACAATCACTCGCCGCACATACTGACGACATCTATGAGACAGGAAGTGTTTTTTTAGGAGAATAAACGGATTACCGTGTCTCCAAAGGCGTTGTCAAACGACAGGTACATCCGTTAATATTTTAATTGATACAGGTGCTACAAATAATTATATTAGTTCTAAGTGCAAATTAGGAAAATCTATACCCATAAAACCGGTTAAAGTTAAAACGCTTCATGGATACTCTTTGACCAAAGCTAAGAAAGTTATTACACTACTCAATCATAACTTAGTATTTTTTGAAACCGAAGCTTTAGAGGAGTTTGATATGCTTCTAGGTGAACACGGTCTTAGGGTATTGAAAGCAGAAATTAACATCTTTGAGTATAAACTCTTATACAAATATAAAAAGAAAGTAGTAAGCGAACAAAAAGTTAATTTCACAATTAATAACGACAAGTATAAAACTGAAATTGAAAATATCATGAGAATAAACGACGAAACTAATGAAATCCTTCCGTTTACGACTACAATACAAGCCACAATTAGGACAGAATCAGAAGATCCTATTTGGGTGAAACAGTATCCGTATCCGATAGCAGACAATGAATTCATAAACAAAGAAATAGATAAATTATTAGACAACCAAATTATTCAGCCTAGTAAAAGTCCTTACAATTCTCCAATCTGGACCGTCGCAAAAAAAGGTACCGATAACGAAGGGAAACCTAAAAGACGAATGGTAGTAGATTTTCAGAAGCTTAACGCTCAGACTATCACTGATAGATACCCTATCCCAGACGTTGCAATGACAATTCAAAATTTAGGTAAAGCAAAGGTTTTCACAACGATAGACTTAGAGTCAGGTTTTCATCAGATCTTGATAAAAAAATCAGACAGAGAAAAAACTGCATTCAGTGTGAATGGCGCAAAGTATGAATTCCTTAGGATGCCGTTCGGTTTAAAGAACGCACCTTCCATATTTCAGCGATGCGTAGACGATATCCTACGTCCATATATTGGCAAGTTCGCATATGTTTATATTGACGATGTACTCATATATTCGTCCTCACCCGAGGAACACATGGAACATATTCGTACAATAGTAAATGCCCTCCACAATGCCAATATGAAGATTTCAAACGAGAAATCGCATTTTTTCCAGGATTCAGTTGAATACCTTGGACACATAATAAAATATAATAAAATAACTGTGGATCCAAATAAAATTCAAACTATAAAGAATTATCCAACTCCAAAAAATTTAAAAGAATTACGATCATTTCTTGGCCTAGCGAGTTACTACAGGAAATTTATTCAGAACTTCGCTACAATAACGAAACCCCTGACAACATTTCTACGCGGAGACAATGGTGGTATAAGTAAAAATCAGAGCGCAAAGGTCTCAATTAATCTAGACGAACCAGCACTCGAGGCTTTAACAAAAATAAAAGACGCACTACAAGCACAAGTCGAATTATTCCAACCAGACTTCAACAAACCTTTTGAACTAACGACAGACGCAAGTAACTTTGCAATAGGAGCTGTACTCTCTCAGAACAGGAAACCTATTTCCTTTATATCTAGAACTCTTAGTCAGACTGAACAGAATTACAGCACGAATGAAAAGGAATTACTCGCTATCGTTTGGTCACTTCAAAAATTAAGAAATCACCTATACGGTATAGCAGATCTAACGATTTATACAGACCATCAGTCACTCATCTTTTCAATTTCGGATAAAAATCCAAACACAAAACTAAAACGATGGAAAAATTTCATCGAAGAATACGGCGCAAAACTCGTTTACAAACCCGGACATCAGAACGTTGTCGCTGATGCACTTTCTCGCCAGCAAATAAACAACACGGTAAACTCTGATGACTCCCAACATTCAGCACAAAGCTCCCCAACACAAAAAGTCAAACGAGTAAAGCAACCACTAAACGCATTTAGAAATCAAATTATTGTAAGACAATCAGATCAGAATCCCATCGAAATATCCTCACAAAATATATTTTCTAACAGCCGACATACGATTTTTTTTAACACCAAAACTGAATTGCTAGACAGACTAAAAAATATAATTAGACCTAACGTAACTAATGCCCTGCAAATAGGCGAAGAAATATTATTTTACGTCGAGAATGACCTTATCGACACATTCCCAACCGTATCGATTGTACTAGCGCAGAAATTGGTTGACGACATCACCGAGACCGAACAACAAAAACAAATCATACAAGACACACACAGACGTGCTCACAGAAACTACAAAAATAACGCACAGGAAATTTCGCTCAAATATTACTGGCCGAACATACGTAACGCTTGTAAAAAGGAAGTACAGGACTGCGAAATTTGCCTCACAAACAAATATGAACGCCGACCAAATAAACAACCAATTGGTTCAGCACCAGTACCGAACAAAGTAGGCGAATACATACACTTAGACTTATTTTTTATAAGCAATAATATGTACATTAGTTCAACCGACAAGTACTCAAAATTTTGCTATTTGAGACAAATACCATCAAAGAAAGACACATACAAATACATCGACGAGATACTATCACAAATATACCCTAACGCAAAGTTTGTAATGACTGATAACGAGTCAACATTTACTGGCATATGTGCACAACAAATATACAAGCGACTACAAATAACGCATACCAAAACTCCAGCCTATCATTCAACAACAAACGGTCAAGTTGAACGAACGCATAGCACCATAATTGAACTCGCAAAAGTTTTGGCACACCAACACAGTTCGGCACCCGATGAACAGATATTTGAAGCAGTCCGACAGTACAACAAAACTATCCATTCGGTAACCAACGAGAAACCCGAGGACGTGTTTTTCAATCAAAGGGGGTATCCTGACATCAAAGAGCGTCTTCAACAAAACCAAGAGAGAGTTTTGCGATACCACAACCGCAATCGCAAACAACTGAACTACAAAGAAGGAGACGTAATATATTCAAAGACGCATAGACGGAACAAAAACGTAAAAAAATACGCCAGACATATAGTCAAAAAAGACAACGGCGAAACAGTAACGACAAATAAAAGAGTTATTATCCATAAGGACAATATTAGAGTAAAGGCATGTACGGAATAGTGTTTACCTTACTTTTCTCTATTGCACTTTGTGACAATATAATAGATTTAACTAATAGGAAATATGTCTTAGTGGAAACCGACCCTGTTTACATTTATCAGGATACAGCTTTTCTCTATCACATATCTAACCTTTCAAAAATACTAGCGCCATACGAAAGCATAATGAAATCATTATACAATCTAGAAAACCAACCTGAAACTCAAATTTTAGTGAACAAAATCGAAACTCTGAAAAATCAACTCATTCCCAATATTTATAGACCCAAAAGATCAATCAACCTTCTTGGCTCCGTGTTAAAGTTCATCACTGGTACACCAGACCACGATGACCTAGTAGAAATCAAAACTTCACTTAATATGCTAATAGAAAATAACAACAAGCAAAGGAAAATTAACTCACAGTTCGAAAGAATACTCGAAACCCTTGATCCCAAAACAATAACCGAAAACATTGTTATATCAGAAGTTTACAATGAACTTCAATCAATAACAAACACTATAAATTTTGCGAAAACTAATAATTTTTATTCTGGCACATTAAATTTGAAAGATGTGTACGATTTAATAAAGCACGAAAAACTAGATCTTCCAATAATTAATATATTAGAATATGCCGACATTCATATATGTTACCTACAAGAAGCAATTATAACAATATACAAATATCCTATCCTCGAAACTAAATGTAGCCTATTCAATGTTTATCCTTTAGCACATAAGCATGGTAAAATTAATTTAGACCCTAAGATCGCAAAATGTAACAAATATCAAAGAATATCCAAATGTAGAAAGTATATGAGTAACTTTATATGTAAGTCCGAACCCTCTGACAATTGTACTATAAAAATACTAGAGGACAAATCGGCCCAATGCGAAGCAACCCATGAAAATAATGCTCCACTCCGCATCCTAGAGAATGGATACATTTTCACAGATTACCAGCACACTTGGAACAACATGCATATATCAGGCCCTAAATTAATACACTTTAATGAATCTACAGCCATCGATGGTATCACATACTACAATCATCAACGACAACTCAGAAAAATCATACACAATCAACATAGCGAACAACTTGAAGTACTCCGCATCCTTTCCTCAAACTCAATCTACAAATTCAGCAATATCCAAAAACTCTCAGCATTTTTGATACCTATTGAAGAAAACCCAGTACAATTTACGTTCTTTATCATAATGGGATTCCTTACCTTAGCAGTCATCACTTATGGCATGGTACATCTCTGCCGATGCTATGAAAAAAGAAGAATACTTCAGAGAAAAAGACAAATTGAAGACCTATACGAAATCGAACTGAACCGTCTTCAGCAGCAACTCATAGCAGCACCATAGCGGGGACGCTCCGTTTTAAGAGGGAGGAGAGTTAACGACGTTAGTACAAACATACATATGTATGCATATAAATGTATACACTACATACATATATACATAATTATTGTTCACAGACAAAAATGTAGATAAACTACCATATGCCCTTTGGCCTTGTACTCGTATGATAATAATATACACAACATCAAAACAACATAACTTGTCCCAACATGATTACCACGGACTGCAACGGACAAACATTATAACAATAGAAATGTAGTATCACCAAAACAAACAATAATAGCCCAAATCACTACCTACTAGTAAACAGATAACGACCGACGCATCTCAATACTATAAGTAGCACTAAGATTCATGTAAACGAGTCAGTTTAAGAATAGTAATAAAGAGCACGCATTTTGGCACAGCAAAATATTATAATTTTTGAATTCATATCGAGTATCGATATTAACTCGCAGGCACAAATGCAGCTGCGGTTGTGATTGCGCTGTGATTTGATTTACTTAGATTAAGCGTAGGTCAAGGTTGAATATATGCACATGCACGTAAGTACATACATACATATATGTGTATGCATATGAATTTATGTATTTAGATATACATATGTACATATGTATATAAATATGTACATAGGTACATATGCATACATATGGATGTGTGCATATATGATTGTATACTTGATGATATATTAGTTATTTATGAAATAAATATGTAGTATTCTCTGGAAGTATACATATTTATATCAATATACATATATATGTACATACATACGTATGTATGTATGCTGGTGCAAGAATTTGCCAAAAAGTAAAAATCCAAATAAATTTTAAGCCAAAAGCGCGTGGCCAGGTTCCGAACTCGCGCAAACGAAAGCATAAAGAATATTGCGGCGTCTCTTGAAGCAACTGCACCACAGAACCCAATTGAATTCCCTGATCTAAATCGCTACTTGATACGGTTTCCCGTGAATATTTTTTGCCAAGACAAATTTTTGATACAAATTAACAAATTTATAATATATGTACATACATATGTAGATCGCAATTATTTCGCATCTACAGAAAAAGGAAATCAACATAGGAAACCAAATAAAATATTAAATTGAAAGCAAACTCATAGTAATATTTATTATATTATAAAAAATCATTTTTAATAATTTTTAAATTAAACGAACATAAAAATATATAAATTCATGTTTGTAAGTAAAAATATAAATACATAAGCTTGGGTACGTTATATTTCAAATTTTTTTCATTTTTTAAAATATTCATGATGTCATGATAAAAATACCATTTTATGCTTTTTTTGGTAAAAATTCAACATATAATTTTAATTTAAGCCAACTTTTCTTCTTTAATTTTAAGTAATTTCTCATGAAAATCTTTTGAAAAATTTAAAAAAGAGTTAATTATGTATTAATTTCATATTTTGTAAAAAAAAATGTCCTATACATACACTTGCAGCATTATCAATACTTCGAATTTCAGCTTTTTTTAATTTTGAAAAATATTCATAATGAGGTAAAAATACTACATATTGTGTATAAATATGTACAGTACAAAAATATATTTGTATGAAATTTAATTTTAATTATTTGTTTAAATTTTTTTAAATTTGTAACTTTAATGAAGTTTAGGGAAAATTTTAGAAATAATTTTTTAATAATTTTTCTAAAAAATTGGAAACGATTTCAAATGGATTAATAAACACATTTGTAACAATATTCCCATAAACATCTGCCATTTATCAACATTTCAGCAACAATTTGAACAGTGGAAATGTAAATTGACATTTTCAACCCTGTTAAGTCGGCGGCGAAATAAAAATTTAACATGTCCATTCCTTAGACAAAACCTTTCAAAATTCATTTGGATCGAACCAAATTTTGCACCTTCTCATTGTTGTAAGTTCTCTGATCCAGTATCTACTAAACATACGATTGAAAGTGATTAAATTGTTGTGATTTGTGGTTATTTTCTCCTGAACAGGTACCGTCATTTCTGTTGGAGTAGCAATCAGTAATTTTGACTTGCCGAATTTGTGTATTGTTGCTGTCCTCCATAATTTTGTCTAGAGTTGTTATTTTGGAAGCCTCTTTATAAGTATTTTAACTATTATTATTATTAGCATGTAATTATTTTGTTTGGTATATGTTATTAAAATTATTTTAATTAAAATTATTGTCATTTCATACATTTTTACGAATTAAACCGTCAATTTCTAATAAATTAAAGGCTTCGTTCAAACTGTTTATATTTGTGTTAATTATAACAGATGCCGAATTTGCATCTATATTTGTCCTGAAATGCAACCTAATAATCTTATCAACCTGTAATCTTATCATGTATAGTTTACTTTCATTTATCACATGTATGTATGTTACTTTCATTTTTCTTTTCTCATATTCTCTTTTGTCTAACGCATTAAATTATAATTGTAGCAGTACGAAGTAAGTTGTGAATTTATAGCGTATTGTACTATACTAGAAACTTTGAAGTTGTAAAACAAAATGGTATAATAAAGCTGCAACGAATTTGAATCGGTCGCATCAGCACAAGGACACACTTCACTTAATTTTTATTATTGTGTATGTAAATTCATATATGTATGCAAATTATGTATTTTGCCCGGCGGCAAAATAAAAAAAATGTTTTTTTATTTTATGAGCCTTCGCTCAACTTTATTCACTCAAAGCAGGCTTAGAACTAACTTACAAAGGTTTGGTAAATAATGAGCAAAGGGAAATCAACACATTTCAATGCAACGTGACCGTTGCATTTCGGCAAGTAGTAGATATAGCGTCAGCATTATTTCCACACGCGCAAAGGTGTACCGTGGGAAACAACAGCAAAACTTAGGAATGTTTTGATAAATGCAATGTAGGCATTTTTCCTATGCAAAGCTCGGAATAAATGGTGATATAACTCCCCTCTTTCTTAAATTTGAAACGTCCCGTTTCTTTCCATTTCCTCAGATATTTTTTTAATCTTACTTAACATTTCGTCATACAATTTTTCTTTCATTTCTAATTTTCTTAATTCAAAGATGTCCTTTAATCTATTGATTATTACATAAAATATATATACACTAACAGCAACGGTAAGAAGGGATAAAACGGGATAGACTATTGGCTGCCTTTTAATTTCTTGTTTAAATGAATTTATAAAATTTATATTCTTAAATTTAAGTTCTTCGTCTGAGCTTTCAAGATATTGGAAAACTTTATAATTATTTAATTTATTGTTTTTCAAGAAATCCAAAATTATTCCCGATGGGTTTTCAAATGTTACATTATCGATCTTGGTTGTGTTTTTGAAAGTTACAAGATAAACTCCGTCTATTTTTTGCTCGTCAACAATGTGCTTTCCTGATATCAATATAGCTCCCTCTTTTATTATATCTAGATCTTTATTCTTTTCTCTTATTTTAGTACAATTTCCTTTATTATTATTTAACAAATTTAAAAAGCAAGATGTTTTTTTATTTAATCTACAAAAATTAGTATTTAGTTCGGGTTTGCAAGTTTCAACATTATAGAAGCTATTTCCGCATTTAACAATTTCTTTTTCAATTAAAAGTCTTCCATCCATTTGAGATATTGATCTGGTTTCATAAAGTTTACAATTTTTTTGAATTAGCGGATATTTTATATGGACTACTATGACATCATTGTTTTGTCAAATCTTAAATTTAGATACATCCATTAAGTCGGTCAGTGTTATCTGTTCATGTTCATGTTTAGTAATTTCATGTACCTCTTTCAAATTAAGTATTGCCGGATTTAGAATGCCTATCTTCGATAAAGTTATTGTCTGAATAATATTTTGCAATTCTGTGGTTATTAGCCTGTTTCTGTATCTGGTTGCTAACGTAATTTGCACGTTGGTCCTCATTTCTTTTAGTGAATGTGTCAAGTCTGTAATTGCTTTAAATATTTCGGAATTTGTGGTAATTTGCCTATTGTTGTTCTCTACAAGTTCGTTTAGTTTCGTATTGATGCTTAAAATATCGTCGTGGTCTGGAGCGCCAGATATCCATTTCCATACGGTTCCTATCTCGTTAATACCTCTTTTGTTCCTGAAATTTGTCTTGGTCAATTGCCCGAGTAAAGTGTCAATTAGTTCCAGTTCTAAGTTCATTTCCTTGTATTGCGACTGCAGTGAATTTTCCTCAGTGTTAAAATGATTTCGTTTTCTATTCATTATTTCCCTAGTTTCAATTATTAAATTAGAGAAGAAGGTGAGGTTGGTAAGGTGAAAGATATCCCCATATTTTTCATAGATTATAGCGTCTCCGTTTTGAATCAACACGTAATCTTCTCTTGTATAATCTGTTAGTTCGGTTGATGTGGTTGCAAAGAACGTAAATATGATGAACAGTAGCATTTTCTGAAAAGTATTCAATATGTATTTTCATGGTTTAAGGTTATCTTTATGAATTATCCTATCTCTATTTTGTATCCTAACCTTATTACCTAAATCTTCCTTAATCTTTTGTTTCCTATACCTAGGACCCATTTTGTTTCTTTGACCTATTAATCTTTCATACACTATATCATTTCCTTCATAATTTTTTGTGCCATTGGGTTTGTTTCTTTTTAGCATTTTCTCCTGGGCTTTTTTCAGGAGGATTTCTATATTTTCATGTCTCTTTTTATTATACAGGATCTCGAAAGGTTTTTCATTAGTAACGGAGTGTATCGATTTATTGTATTGTTGAACAGCTCTGTAAATTGCTTCAACATCGCTAATTAAATGGAATTCTTCTTTCATGCATCTGGATATCTCGAGTAGAGTTGAATGGACTCTCTCGACCTGCCCATTTGTGGCACTGTGTCGAGGACTACAGAAATATAGTTCGATTCCTAATCTTTGCATTAAACTTTTAAATTGCTGCGTGGTGAATCCTGGCTCGTTATCTAAAGTGATCTTTTTTGCTTCTGGGAAGTTTATGAGCACTTCCATGATTTTTCCATCAAGTTTAAGTTTGTCCTCAATTTGCTTAATGGCTAAAAATTTTGAATATGAATCAATGCATGTTATGAATTTTAATTTCTGAACATAAAAAATGTCTATATGGATCTGCTCCCCCTCTTTCTTAGGAATTGGAGCCTCTCCAATAGGTACCGTCTGAGGATTTCTGCAGTATTTATTTCTATTACAGATGTCGCAACTCTTAATGAATTGCTTAAATTCTTGTCTCATTTTTGGCCAATAGTACATATCGCAGATTTGTTTGTGATTTTCGATATAGTTCCTATGAGCTCTTGTATGGGTTTGCTCAATTATGATCTTTTGGTCATCTGTATTGATTATATCCATAGGAAACTTCCTTCTTAATTGGCGCTATAACCGCCTAGGCGATTTTGGCCGATTTCAATATTGCACGCCAGAAACTTCCTAGTGAAGACAAATTTGTTTATAAAGTTGTCCTTTATTGGGTGTTGGATTTCGTATAAAACTTCTGCTGTGCAATGGATTCCTGTTACTAAATTGGGTTGTAAAAACTCTTTAAAAATTCCTATTAAATTGTCTACTGTGTCATATTCTATTATATGCCTTACTCTATCAAAATTCCTTACAGATTCGTGAATTGTAAATTTTGAATTTTTTCCTAATAAAACTTGTTGTTTAAATTCATTCAATGGCTTCGGCGTTTCTTTTATGGCCTCGTGTAAGGTGCTTTCACACGAATGTTGGGTGTCGTCGGATGATGTAGATTCGGAAAGGTTATTTAAAAATTGTCTGGACAATGCGTCCGCAACGACGTTTGTGGTTCCTGGTTTATATACCATTTTAGGGGAAAATTCTTCTATAAATGAAGTCCATCTTTTAATCTTTGAGTTTGGATTTCTTGTTGAAATTGCAAAAGTAAGTGGTTTATGGTCTGTATGAATTTCTAAGTCAGATACTCCATACAGATAGTTTCTTAATGTCTTTAATGCCCAGACGATAGCATAAAGCTCCTTTTCGTTTGTGGCATAATTTGACTCTGTGCTGTTTAAGGTTTTTGAAATGAAGGTGATTGGTTTTCCTTCTTGCTGTAGAACCGCGCCTATTGCGTCGTTCGATGCGTCGGTAGTTAATACGAATTTTTTTCCGAAGTCTGGTTGCGTTAGTTCCACTTGATCCTTTAATAAATTTTTAATTTTATTCACAGCTAAAATTCCCTCTTGGTCTAACTTTATTTCAATTTTTGACATATATTGCGACACCATTCCATTTTTCCCTGACAAAAATTTTGTTAGCGGCTTCGTAATTGTTGCATAATTTTTAACAAATTTCCTATAGTAGCCGGCCATCCCTAAAAAGCTTCTTAACTGCCTAAGCGTGGTTGGTATGGGGTAATTATTTATTGCTTCAATTTTTTTTGGGTCTGTCATAATAGCGTTATGACTAATAATATAGCCTAAAAACTCTACATCCTGTTTGTAAAATTGAGATTTCTCTATTGAAATCTTCATGTTTGCGTTTCTAAGAATTTGAATAATTTTTAGTAAATGCTCAGTATGTTCTTCAATTGATTTTGAGTAGATTATTATGTCATCTATATAAACATGACAAAACTTTCCAATGTGATCCCTTAGGATATCGTCCATTGCTCTTTGAAATATGCTGGGTCCGTTTTTCAACCCGAAAGGCAGACGTAAATACTTATATTTGCCATTATTAACCGAAAAGGCTGTGTATCTGGTGAAAACCAGATTCGAGGTCAATTGTTGAGAACCACTTTGCTTCTCCTAAATTTGACAAAATAACATTGGTGTCTGGAATCGGATATTTATCTGAAATTGTGTTTTCATTTATCTTTTTGTAATCAATCACCATCCTTAATTTTGGTGTTCCATCTTTATTTACACCCTTCTTGGGTACTACCCATACCGGTGAGTTATATGGGCTTTTGCTTGGTTGTATTATTCCTTTTTCTAGCATTTGTTGGATTTCTTCATTTATAAATGAATTAACTCCTAAGGGGTAGGGGTACTGTTTGCTCCATATAGGCGCTTCAACAGTTGTGCGGATTTCTGCTTGCACATCCGTCCTAAAGGGTAAACTCAAATCTATGTTTGAATGCATTAATTTAATTTTACGCTCAATTACATTCTTGAGGTTATCAACATTCTCCGGCATCCTTTTCCCTAAAGGACTTTCTTGGTTACACTCAATTAACCTTAAATTGCAAATATAAACGTAGGGTTTGGGTATCAGCTCCTTCGGCTGACTCGAAATATATATTTGTTCCTTTACTCTTTCTGTTTCAAGGGTAAGTTTATCTAAATCAATTCTGGCTTTTGCTTTGAAAAGCAAACTCATTCCTATCAAGACATCTGTTTCTAAATTCGCGATCTCGTAGAATCGGGTTTTTATACTGAATATTATAGCTTCTGAGAAATGTGTTATAATCGTATATCCATTAATAGTTTTTACTCTTTTAGCTATTTCTAACTTTTTCCTATTGGGTAAAGTGTTGGGTTTGCAGTAGCAACACGTTGCTCCTGTATCCAATAATATTTTTACTGTTCTTCTAGTACTTCTAATTGTTCTGAATATGTGGGGCAGTTCTGTTCCTGTCCCTGATCGTCGCCTAAAAAAGTTTGCTCATTCAAATTATTATTCCTTTGTGCCTTATATGTAGTTCAGTTGGTTACTAAATTGGCTGCTATTAGCCTGTCTTTTGGGCGGTGGTTGCTTAAAATTGGGGCGGCCTGAATAACTTGGATGAACATAGTTATTGGTGAAGTTTCCTTGGTTGTTTTGATATCGATTAAAGTTTCCAGGATTTTGGTTTTGCCTGGGATAGTTATTCTGTCTAAGCATTGACAATGAAGGATCCACCTCCGTTGGTTGGGGTTGGTGACGGGGCCGATAATTTCCACTATTCGGTCTAGCTACATTATCCCTTTGCGGGAACCTAAGGTTGTTTCTCGAATAGTTAAAAGGTTTATGTGTGGGCGAACTACCTTTTTCTGTCCTATAGAATTGTTCAGCAAAATTCGTTCTCATACGATTTGCTTCTATTTCTTGTGCTTTGGCTAAGGCATTTGGAAGATCTTCGGGTGATAGGGAAAATAAAATATCATTTAATGGGCTTCTTAAACCAGTTATAAAAACTCTGAGGGCATGCTGCCTGTTCTTTTTATTAATTTCCTTTGTCATCTCGGTATTATTGCCATGGGTCATTATGGTCTTATTTATTAATAGCGTTAGTTTGTGGTTTATATCATTGTAATAATCTATTATTGGCTTACTACCCTGCATCATAATTCCTAACTCTTGTTCCAGTATGTGAACTGGTCGCTTATCCGCATATGCGAAATCGAGTCTACTTATAATTGCATCAAAATTGAGGACTGTTCCATGATTGGATAGGATATTGTTAGCGTCCCCTATTACTTTATTTCTTAGTATGGTTAACGCAGCGAAATATTTTCGACTGCCTCTCGCATAAAGACTCATTGAATTGTGCGCTGCTTCCCGCCAACTCACATATGAATCTTCCTTACCTACGAAAGTTGGCATTGACTTTACAACGTCCAAGGTTTCATCACAAATCACTCCGTTAACTATGGCTTGTGGTTCATATTCGGTCACTGACGTATTAGTGGTAAGTACTTCCAACTTTCTGGCTAGTGTATTTATTTCAACCTGAAGCGCGGCTGTACTACTGGCAATCATCCTAGCTACTAATTCTGAATCTGTTGTAGTCATGTTTGCGAATTTGTCTACTAAATCGTCCAGGATGTGTTTTTTCCTTTTTTTTTTTTTAACTGGATTAAATTAAATTATAGAATCTTGTATTTTCTTTGATATTTTGAACAATAATTTATTATTTAACCTTAAAGTAGTACAATTTTCACTTTTTTATGCGTTTTTAATAAAATATTATTATATGGATTAATATCCTTGACCCTTTGAGGGATTCGTAGAATTGACCTTTGTTATAACGAAATTTTCTTTATGTTATTGGCCGTACAAGCCAATTTATTAATAATTCCCTCTAGGATATTATTTCAATGAAAACACTGTGTTACAAAAAAACAAAAAATCAAATTACTTGGGATCAGACCTCAAAAAAGGGGTTCGGGATGAAAATCTAAGAACAACCTCATACTTGGAATGGGCGTGGCACGTCAGATTTTTTTTTTATAGCGAAAAAAACCGTTTTTCGGTTGTTTTTGCATAAAATACGCTGTAACTTCGTCATTTCTTCCTCGATTTTCATTTTGTTTGATTTGTTTTAAAGCTAAGAAATGGGACTTTTTATTTGCGCACAGGGGTTTGCGTAGAAAAAATATTGATGGTAGTTATAGAGTGACAAAGTTCCAAAAAAAATTTTTTTTTTTAATTTTACAACTTCGGCAATGATTTAGGGATCTATTTTCCTCCAAATGGGTTTAATATTTACTTATTTGTTGGAAGTGTATTTGATTCTGCGTCGAATGATGTATTTTGGAAAACAATTGGTTGAAAATTGGCTGAGCTATAGCACTTTTCGTTTTTATAGTCAAAGTATTCGATGTAAGTAATGAACAGTACTTCCTTTTCTTTTGGGTTTCTTCAATGGTCGCAAATGGTATTTATCATCTTTTAACAATTGTAGAAATTGTTTCATTACAAAAACCCGTTTAAACGAACCCCGAATAAATAAAAGCATTGTCTTATAAAAAACCACTCTTTATTTATGTAATATCACAACTTTGCTTTCTCACGTCTGCTATTATAATTAAAAATGCTTGCTATTTCGTGTTTTTTTGTAAGCAGAATCATCCGTGTCTCTTTTAAGCGACCAGCAATAGTTCGAAAGCATATTTATTGTACTTTTGCCCTGAAAACGCGTTTCTATGCATTCCATTTCCTGGTGCATTCTTTCTCCTTGTTCATCACTGAACTGACCAAGGTTATCCGGAAAGAAATTTAAATGGCAGTGCAAAAAATGAATTTTAATAGACATATTGCATCCCATGTCCGCATATGGTGTCAAAAATTCTTGCACAATTTCAGCATAATCAGCACTCTTCTTGTTGCCAAGAAAATGTTTACACAACGCAAGAAAACTATTCCATGCTCTTTTTTCTACCTCAGTCAATTTTGCTGAAAATTCGTCGTCACGCATAATTTTCCGAATTTGTGGGCCAACGAATACACCTAAAATTAATCAGAAAATGGTTTTAACATATATTTATATGTATTTTACTGCTGGATCGGGCTTACCTGCTTTGACTTTAGCACCACTTAGTTTCAGTTCTTTCACACTTGTTCAATGCACGGCTATCCCACTCGCAGAAATAGCAAGGATGTTTCGTGTAACCCCCTTGCATTCCAAACAAGATTGTTAAAACTTTTAAATCACTGACTATCTTCCAGTTGTGAGCAGCATAATTTATACAACGCAGTATTTTTTCCATAGTTGCATATGTTTCCTTTAAATCGGTCGCATACGCTATTGGGACCGACGGAAATTTATTCTCGTTGTGCAACAGTACTGCCTTTAAACCTGCCATCAAAATAAAAATAAATTTGTTTTTTAGTTATGTAAAATGCTTACTTTTGCAGGAACCATCAATGAAGAGTCGCCACTCCTCAGGAACGTAATTGTGATTTAAAAAACAGAACAATTGTTCTATATTAGTACAATGTACAAGATTCCTGATATCAGTATCAGATTTAAAAACTTCTTGAAATAGCGATCTATCATCATTTCTGATGGAAGTCACCCTGAAATCCGCTTGTACCAAATTCCATTGCCTTAGTCTGGAGCCCAAACCCTCAGACTGTCTTCGTGATAAGCCGAAATCGCGTATAAGGTCTTTGTAGTCAGCATTAGAAACGAAATGTCGTTTCCGTGAACATGATGCTTCTTTCAGATAATCCGGATCATTTGGCTCAATGTCTTCAAATTTGGCTTCTTTTTCCGTCTGAAATTGTTCATCCTGAAGTTGTTTAAGGGGCACAGGTTTCGAAACACTCAACACTTCGGCGTATTGAATCATTTGACGATTTTTATATTTGAAGCCTGCAGTGTTCGTCTTACAAAAATAACAATCATCTCTCTTATGATAGGTTTGGTTATGCCATATCATCGGTGAGGAAAAAGGCAAAATATGGTTTCCGTTTTTTTTTGTTTTTCCAAGTTTTAGCTTAGTAAGGCATAATAAGCATATGTATTCTGGCTCATACCCTGAACTGGATTTATAAGAAGAATTGAACAACTTATTATATTCTTCAACAGCAACTTGGTTATTTTGAAATTTGTACCGATGGTTACTGTCCACAAAATATCCACATATGTAACAAAAGTTATTGCGCTTATCACACATTTTGTTTCTTCCACTTTAATAAGATTTTGAATTTCTAATGACAACTACTATTCAGCTTGTCACGCCAAGCAAACGTATTTGCACTTAAACTAGAGCTTTTTCGGTAGTCACCGCGTCCTGTATTTTTTTTTTTCTAACAACAAGTATGATTGTTCAGTGAAACACTTGTTTCTAAGGGTTTCTGTCATAATAAAATTGCTAAAACTGTTCATTACTTACATCGAATACTTTGACTATAAAAACGAAAAGTGCTATAGCTCAGCCAATTTTCAACCAATTGTTTTCCAAAATACATCATTCGACGCAGAATAAAATACACTTCCAACAAATAAGTAAATATTAAACCCATTTGGAGGAAAATAGATCCCTAAATCATTGCCGAAGTTGTAAAATTAAAAAAAAAAATTTTTTTTGGAACTTTGTCACTCTATAACTACCATCAGTATTTTTTCTACGCAAACCCCTGTGCGCAAATAAAAAGTCCCATTTCTTAGCTTTAAAACAAATCAAACAAAATGAAAATCGAGGAAGAAATGACGAAGTTACAGCGTATTTTATGCAAAAACAGCCGAAAAAACGGTTTTTTCGCTATAAAAAAAAATTCTGACGTGCCACGCTCATTTCAAGTATGAAGTTGTTCTTAGATTTTTATCCCGAATCACTTTTTTTAGGTCTGATCCCAAGTAATTTTCCACTGTCACACAGTGTAACTTAATAAACTTACCACTGCCGTAGTGGTTGCTGATGCTGACTGCTGTAGTTGATTTAGTTCACAAGATGATTAAATGTTGTAGTGGTTGCTGGGGCTGGCTGTTGACGCTAACTGTCACAGTTGATTGTTGACTTTTATCATTCGATTTTACTTGTTTCCAGGTATTTGCTGCTCTAATTCAGGTTCAAGTTCAAAATTTTATTAAAAAGAAGCAGGCTGTGTCAGAGACACGGCCATTAAGTTTAACGTAGAATAGGCCATCCGATAAGACAGAAAACATATGTATGTAACAATAAATGATAAATAATACAAGCAAATGAATTTCTTTATTTGATAGTTACTTTGGATGATATACATAAGCTTATGATAGGAAAAATAGGATAAAAATGTTTTTAAATTATCAATTAAATTTCTCGCAAAAACGAAGTCAATGGCTGTTATCAATAGTAAAGATAAATGATAAATAACATACGTGAATCAATTTTATTATTTTTTTTGCAGTGCTTGGCAGCATTTTCTCTTCTTTTACTCTACTTTAACTTGCCCGCCTAAAATTATGCAATACATTTAAATCGCCCAACAGCAAACACTCAACCAAACACCACACACATATTTGTGTGCATGTGTTTATACAATTTTCATTTGAGAAATTTAAATATTAGGAAGATATCAACCAACATGAAATGCATGTCAAACGAAAACTAACATCTTCATTTGACTACAAAAAAAAAAAAAAAAAAATTAATCGAGCCGTTTCCTTATAATTAAAGAAATAGAGATTACAACAATAAAAACCTGACATTGGTGCCCATACCGTAAGTTAAGACGTATTCTACGCCAAAAGTTCTTGTTTTTATTTTTTTTCTGGTTTTCTCTTGCTTGCAGGTATTTGCTGCTCTAATTCAGGTTCAAGTTCAAAATTTTATTAAAAAGTTCTTGTTTTTATTATTAATTTTTATTTTCTCCTTTATGCAAGGATACTTTTTAATTTGTTTTTTTTTTCACTTTATTCTCCTTTTCGTAAGGATACTTATTTTTATTTTTGTGGCACTCGCGACCGAATCCTTAATTGAATTTTTCAGGATATTTATTATACAGTTGCGTTGCCCCACGTTGGGCGCCAATTAAGTATTTTGCCCGGCGGCAAAATAAAAAAAATGTTTTTTTATTGTATGAGCCTTCGCTCAACTTTATTCACTCAAAGCAGGCTTAGAACTAACTTACAAAGTTTTGGCAAATAATGAGGAAAGGGAAATCAACACATTTCAATGCAACGTGACCGTTGCATTTCGGCAAGTAGTAGATATAGCGTCAGCATTATTTCCACACGCGCAAAGGTGTACCGTGGGAAACAACAGCAAAACTTAGGAATGTTTTGATAAATGCAATGTAGGCATTTTTCCTATGCAAAGCTCGGAATAAATGGTGATATAACTTGCACATACATATGTATGTACATTTATGTACTGTGATAATATTAAAATCATTGTAAGTCCATAGAAAATAGTCAGGATGTACTTAGTTATTGAAATTAAAACTAATGTTATTGTTTATTGTTCATTGTTTATTGTTTAATTAAAAAACAGACTCCCTGAGGAAGACGCGAAATGCGTAGGAGGGAAAAGGAAAATTAAATTTTTCGTTTTTACTCTTTTCGGCCGAAGCAGCTCCAACCCAGCAAACAATTTTATAAGAATTTGGCCCATATAAAAACTAAAACCTTTATTGTCTATATTGTTTAAATTTCGACAGGGACATAAGCGAGATGTTTCATCTAATTCAAAAGATCCTGATGTATACGTTATGAAAGCGATGATATTTGGTTCAGCTTGTTCACCGTGCTCGGCACAATATGTGAAGAATATAAATGCACTGAAGTTTACCACAGTGGCCTAACTATACCATCTGGGGCCCGTGGCAAATTCTTTTGACGGGGCCCTATCAGTAAAAATCGTCACGTTGTACTCAGTTTAATTTTAATAAACTTTGAGGTTTTCAGCGGACTCAATTACACGTTGTATATGTCCCACTGATGGCCATTGGCCTCCTCTCTTAGGCGAGAAGGAATGGTCTGTAGTCCCCATGCTAGCCCAATGCGTATTGGAGACTTCACATTCATCCATAGAACATAATATCTCAATGCATTCATCATCTATTCGCTAGCTTTTCAGTGAAGGAACAACATCGTGAGGAAACCTACATACATTTACAATGAAATAAAAATAACAATTTAATTTCAATAAGATATTTATTAAGAAAAATCTTTTTTTCGAGCTTTCTGTTCCGCAAAAGTGTCTATAACATCATCAAAGTTTAAAGATCTGGCCATAGAATAGCCAAGTTACATAACCTGTCTTGTCCCATAGAGTTCCTTAAATACGTTTTTATCAATTTAAGTTTTGAAAATGATCGTTCAGCACTAGCTGTGGTCATAGGAATTGTAAGAAATAACATTAATGCAGTGCATACTTCAGGAAAGCTGCAGGACATAAAATAATTTTTATTATTAATAAATCAGCAAGGTCTCCAATACACGAAGATTTTTCTATTTCGTCTCTGAAAGTGGATCGAAAACTGAGAATTTCTCTGGCAAATGATTCAGATATGTCTTTTTTATATATCTCAACAAATTCTAGAGCTTTATGTAATAGATCAGTGTCATTTAAAACTTTTAAAATGGAAGGCTGCAAAACACTGAAATTAGAAACAATTTCATTCATTGGAAGGAAACGCTATTTCAGTTGGTTTATAATGATGTCCAATACTCGATAAAATATGTTCACTTTGAACAAACTTTCCGGATCTTGGAGACGCTCATCTTCGCAAAGCTCATCAAAATGGCGTTTTACCTTTAGAAAATGCAGGGGTGATGGACCATTTTTCTGCTACATTATTTGCTTCCATTTTTAAATTTTCAAATTCATGTCGATACCTTTCCAATTCTTCCAGACAAATTTTCAAACGTTTTAAGGCATTTGAAAGATCGGTGGCTTTAGACTGATGTGCTTTAGAGGCTGCATCGATGGTAAGTAGGATCTTGCAATGGAAAGCCAATAACATTATAAAATTGTAGTTTTCGATCTTCTTTTTGATTGAAACAGCTTCATTTCTTTCATCTGATTTGCGACTTAACAGAATTGTTTCCGTTAGCGCTTTTTGGACTTCAACAAACCGAACTTTTAAAGCAAAAACGGCATCATAACGTCCTGCCCATCTAGTAGGGTTTAATGTTTTTAATGTTATTGAAGTTGAAGACTCACTTTCTTTATTAGATATAAAACTTGATAAAATATTCCATCTTCTGATACTATGCCCAAAAAAATTATAAATTTGTTGAACTGTTTCAAAAAAATTTTGCATATCAATAACCTCTCTCACTGCATCATTGAGTACTAGATTTAAATTATGAGCAGCACAGTGAACATATACGGCATTTGGCTCCACATCTTTTATGAGTTTTTGAACTCCACCATAAGTCCCTTTCATTGTGTTAGCACCATCATATCCTTGTCCTCGACACTTATTTAGAGGAATATTTTTGTCATTTATGGATTTAATAACTTGCTTGGACATTGCCAAGGCAGTTTGATCCTTAACTTCATGAAATCCTAAAAATGTTTCTTTAATGACAAGTGCCTTTGGGATCCCATTATCATCTTTTTCGATCATACAATAACGGTAAAGTTCACTCATTTGATCAATTTTTGAAATATCTTGAGTTGTATCGAATATGATAGAGTAGAATGGTGCAGCATTTATTTCCTTTATAGGTGCATTTTCTATTTTTAGAACCAGGACAGAAATAAGCTCATTTTGTATTTTTGGACTTAAGTATTTTATCTGGCCCTTTGGTTTACTTAACAATTCTCGTAAAATCGGGTCGTATTTCCCTAATAACTCAACAATACTCAAAAAGTTTCCTTTGGAGCTTGGATCACTGCTATCTGCGTTTTCTCTGTGGCCATGAAAGGCTAAATTACACGTTGAAAGTGTCAGAGAAACATCAAGGAGCCTAGAAAGTACTTGGCGCCAAAAAGATTTTTCTTCTTTGATCATAGACTCTTGCTCTTCATCGAGTGTTCCATGTAGCCGCCACTGTTGATACGTAAGACAGGAATCCAGATGAATTTTTGATGCCTCGTGTCTTTGTATGGCATCTACAATATGTTTCCAGTCGTCATAGCCCTCAATCCAAACATTTTGTATTTTCTTAGATGCCCGATTTGCGAATAACCAACACGGTTCACAATACGCCTTCTGAAGTATTAAAGAATAGGATAGCCATGTACGTTCAAGTTCCACGCCAGACTTGGAAACAATATAGTAATGTTTTTCTAGAAAAGATCTATTGTCGCTATCTTTTAAGAAAGGGCCCTTAGGTTTACAATGTCCGTTTTCAATCACGAACCTCTTCACTTGATCAGTTAGCTCTTTAAAATTACCCTTATCAGTAACATATGGCGAAGATACAATATTGTTCATGGTAAAATATAATTATCTTTGATTTTTGCTAGTACCCTGTTGTGGTTGTTCTGGGTCTAGATAGTCACTGGTGTTGGGTGCTGCGTCTGATAATTCTGGTATAGTTTTAGTAAGGTTCAATTCTTCACTTTTGGAGCACTGTTCACTCGACTTTTCATTATTTAAGTCATCATTTTTCAAGTACTGACTAATTTTAGGTAGCCTTTTATTTTTTTCTTCAGTCTCCCTCTTTTTCTTTCGTTTTTCGCTCCCACTTAAATATTTTCTGGAACTTGACATTTTAATATCTAACTTTCATAATCAACTTTACTTTGCCACCATTTTCATATTCAATAAAAGAACAAAAAATACGAAAAATCAAAGATACAAATCACCAATTAACAAAAATAATCACACAAAGAATACGCACTCAGTAGAGCCCTCATAAAAAAATATCAAATCCGGAATTCCCCTAACATAGTGTTGCTAGCTCGTCCCAGCAGCAGCGCCACGAAAAAAATGAAAGGAAAAAGGGGAATTCCCTGATTGTCAATACTCACCCGCGTTGCCAACGTACCGCGACAGAATATGTAGAAACCAATGGATGCGTTCTAAGTAAAATGAATAGAGATGTGTAATTACCGGTATTTTGGTAGACAGTTTTTTGACGGTCATAAGTACGTAAAATTACTCGTCACGGGTAACGTGTACATCTCTAAAAATGAATCAACACCTTTTTGTTTAGGTTGGTTGAAATGATTAACGATTAACTTGAAATTGTATTATGGACTTTAGTTGTCTCACTTTGGATTTTAAGCAGAACTTATAAAAATATACTTTTCAAATAAAATAAAATACTCAGGTACAATGTAAAAAATTATTTTTGCGCTCGCGGCCTCTTGGGCCGGGGCCCTCTTAGGTCGGAGGCCCGTGGCATTTTGCCAGCCCTGCCACCAAATTGTTACGCCACTGGTTTACCACCTCATCATTCAAGAGCCACCAATGCGGTAATTGATTGTGACTACGCGGACGACTACGTAGACAGCTTCGATACAGACGAGGAAGCAATTAATGTTTCAAACAAGGTTAAAGAAATTCATAGCCATGCCGGGTATGAATTGCGAGGATTTCAATCTAACTCCGTGGAGGTTCGCCTAGCACTTGGAGAGAAGTTGTCGCCCCTTACACACACTGACATGATGAGTTTCTATACTAATGAATCGAAAAAGGAAAAGTCACTGGGAATGTATTGGCGTCCTTTGGACGATGCATTTTGTTTTATTCTAAAGTTTACGAGAGTTCCCGATGATGTGTTGACAGGAAAAAGGCGACCGACGAAAGCTAAGGTATTAAGCCTTACCATGTCAATATTTGATCCGTTCGGCTATTTAGCGAATATTACAATAAGATCGAAAATTATTTTACAACAGTTATGGCGCTTGAATGTACTAGATTCGAGAAGGGATATACCGGAAGATAGTTATTACGAATGGTACAACTGGTATAAAGAACTAGGCAAGGCTAGAAGTCTGAGCATTCCGCGTTCCTATCATCAGCATTTTAGTAGCTCAGCAGCTAAAATTGAATTGCATATTTTCGTGGATGCAAGCGAGCTTGCATATGCGGCAGTTGCATAATGGCGAGTGGATTTTGAAGGCGAAATCAGCGTAGCTTTCGTAGCTGGAGAATCACGTTGCAGCCCTATTAAAACGCTATCGGTACCGCGATTGGAGTTGTTAGCTGCAGTACTGGGCGTTCGCTTGAAGGATGCTATTTTAGGTGGCCATCACGTTCAGCCTCAGGATATAACAATTTGGTCTGATTCGAAGACGGTTCTTAGTTGGATAAGATCAGATTGTCGTTGTTATAAGCAATTCGTAGCGCACAGAATTGCAAAAATTTTGGACTGGCGGTGGGTTCCAGGGAAGCAGAATCCTGCGGATGATGCAACAAGATCAAAATCGTGTATTGACTCAAATTCTCTTTGGGTTATCAGTCCGGATTTTTTAAGGGAACCGAAAACAACTTGACCAGTTTTAGATAATATTTCCGAAAAGGAGTGTGTAGTAGAAAGGCGAGCCAAATGCATATTTGTAATGGATATTGACGAATCTACATTTAACCGCGAATGATATTACTAGCGCTTAATATTTTATATGTCGATACGTACAAAAGTGCATCTTTTCATATGAGATGAGTATTTTAGCAAACAAGAAAACCCTTCCGAAAAATAGTTCGGGTTTTAAACTTACACCAATACTTGACGACGAAGGTGTTTTGAGGCTTACTCCATTTGTTCGAGTATTTAGCTACACGGCTGTGGATTTCTTTGGGCCGTACTTGGTAGCAGGTGGCCGTCGACAAGAAAAAAGATGGGGATGCCTTTTTACATGTTTGACTGCGAGCAATCCATTTGGAGTTGGCAATAGACTTGTCAGCTGATGCACTCATACTGTGTCTAAGAAATTTCATAAATCGACGGGGGTCTCTTTGAGAATACGCAGCGACAGAGGCACGAATTTTGTAGATGTGAGTAAAGAAGATTGGGTATTGGTAGAGAGAAAGTTGGTTGATGAAGGTGTAAGGCAAGGGGTGGAATGGGTATTTAATTCGCCTGGTAACCCATCAGCTGGAGGTGCATGGGAGCGAATGGTGGGCTGTGTTAAAAGAGTGCTTTCTTTCACATTGAAGACAAGGGTGCCACAAGTGGAGACGTTACAAAGCCTTTTGATTGAAGCTGAAAATCTGGTTAATTCGGGACCCTTGACTTATTTCCCGCTAGAGAATGAAGACGCTGAACCTCTCACGCCTATCCACTTCATATTGTGGTGTTCAAATGACGTACAAACGTCTACCCTGTACGAAAATCTATGCTTACGTAAACAGTGGCAAATCCAGCAGCAAATGAAACAAACATTTTGGAAAAGATGGGTGTTGGAATATCTTCCTACACTTACACGCAGAAGCAAATGGTGTCGGCGAATAGAGCCTATGAAAATTTTAGATGTTGTTCCCATCTGTGACGATAACGAGAGACGTGGTGAATGGAAGCGAGGAATCGTAATGGAAACTTTTCCGGCACCAGATGGACAAGTGCGATCAGCTATAGTTAAGACAACAACTGGAAGTTTCCGAAGACCAGCTTCCAAATTAGCCGTATTAGACGTCGTTCGTGAATCTCCGGCTATCCGGTCGATTCACGGGGGCCGGGATGTTACTGACTAAATCCCATAATTTAAGTTTTCTTTTTTCTTAACGATGTAAACTTTGCATTATACAGAGATTAACAAATTTATACTTTAATTTTATAAATATGATATCACTCAAATCAATATTTCGTTAAACCCGAAATTGAACGAAACGTTACTTTGCTTTTAAAACTTATCTCTCTTCTTTTGACTTCATTTTGAAAAAGAGATCGAGGAAGTAAAACGAACAAGTAAGATATTTTTTCTTTAGTTAATTAATATATTTCACCATAAAATGTAAAAATCTTTTTAGATATTTAAACTTGCTGATATTTAAAATAAGCGCATGTTCATATATACGTAAATGATTATTTCTTCGGACGTTTGTTGCAGCCGCAACAAATACATAAGATGATGTTAGGTTATACTCCACAGAATTAAATTTTTAACTAAAATTCTGGGACTTTATACACGCTCAGAATAAAAATTGTACAGCTTATTGGAAATTTCGTGGCGAATGATTATATATACATATGTACATGTAGGTCATTGACATAGATATTTGGTACAGGAAGGAGTAGAAGTAGTATGATTAATTAAACGTCTCACAAAAGACAATTAATTATAGCAATATTTGCTTTTAATTAGACAATTGTAGACAAATTTCTGAAAAGGTAGCAGATATTTTACTCCCACATTTTTTATTCTTCTACTTGTGCTACATTTACAAACACTGCCTTAAATGCGAGCTAAATTTATACGACATATTGACATATATATGTATATACAAATGTATATGTGATGTACCTATGGATGCAAGTAGGCGGAGCGGTTAGCCCGCTCCATGCGTTTGTTGATGCCGATTTGGAATAATATTGAGGCTTTATGTGAAATATGGAGCAGGATTTCGTGTAAAAGGCGTTTATAATGATAAGCATTTAATAGATTAATAATAAATGAGTTTCCTTATACAAGATTTTACGGGTACGAACGTGCCGAATGGCCCAAAATAAAAAATGCTCTACCAACGAGCATTTGGATCAAAATTACAAAAATCTTCAATTTAAGATTTTAGAACTTTTTCGTGCGACAAGAAGAACATTGTTGAGGAGGGCATTTGTATGTGCGGGGAGATAAAATACTCGCGTTTATGAATGAACGGAAATTTGCTTTCAATGATATGCGCTTGCATTTATGAATGACTTTTTTGTTGTTGTGCTGTGGTTGCACTGCGCTTGAAAACAGACACGCTGGTGTAGGGATGAAATAAATGCTAGCTAGCTATTTATGATTGCACGTACAAATGTGCTTACCTGCACAATTGGCACACCAAATTAAATATTTAGAAGCTTACGCTAATTTGTAAGAATATTTGCAAAATCTAAAATTCGGGCCAAAACAATTAGCACTTATCAGAAATCATATTCTGTTAAACAAATTTTGTTTTCGCCCAACTCTGTGACTTGACACTCTCACAATTTCCCCAGGTGGCCTTTGAAGTTGTGAGTCGGACGAGATATATTGATATTGATCGTCATCCTAACCTAAAAATTCTCTCTCTAATGCAGGTCCATGGTGGTTTTATAGATGGTAGGTAGTTAATTAAATTAAGCGACTATAATATGAATATAGATTATATTAGAGGTAGAGATAATGACGTAACGATTTTTTTAAGCGGAACTAACTCTGATACTCAGGAGATAAACCTCGGTGAATACGATGAATCAAATTCTTTATAGGAGTATAATAATGTAGACGATGATGAAATGACAAAACATTCTCAAGATGTAGATCTACATAACACTATTGGCATTTTAGATACTTTAGTCAATACATAGGCTCCCGGATTAGATTTTATTCAATAATACAGGTACAACTAAATTAGAAATAATTAACAACAAAAATAACCAAATGTTAAATTTTATCAATGTTAGAACACAACATTATTGCCATTTTAGATACTTTAGTCAATAGGTTACCGGCTTAGATTTTATTCAATATATATAATATATAGGTAAAACTAAATTAGAAAACAAACAATTTTCACACGGTTAGCGTCGCTGAGTGGTTGCGTCCTCGCCTAGCAATCCCATGTACCATGGTTCAAAGCCAGGTAAAGTCTAGAAAGAAAGAAGTCTGATGAGGAGATGTGGTGATCTCCGAAATAGCAGCTATAACTTCTACCACTTTGAAAAATTGTTGTTTTCTCATATTATTCCCTAATACAATGCTGGCTTCAAGCTCTATAAATTATACAGCCGATTCATAAATATAAGGCCAAAAATAATAAATTAGAAATAATTAACAACAAAAAGAGCAAAATGTTAAATTTTATAAATGTTAGTAAAATGCCAAAGATATGATTTCCGAAAGTGAAATGTTGAAACAAATTCATAGGTTAGGTTAAAGTTAATGTGGTAGTCCCCGCAGTAGGAACTCACATAGACATAGTAGAGAAGTCCATTGCGATACCACCTAAACAAATTCATAAGTATACAAATATCAAACGGGACACACTGGCTTAACGACAACTACGAAGTCCTAAAAAGATATATTTATTATCCAAATTTAAAAATTGTAATCCAAAAAGGCATTAACGATTGTAATATTTGTAACAGAGCATAATACTTATGATAGAAATCCGATGAAAACGGAATTTTTCATGACTGAAACTCCGAAAGATAAAAATAAAATAATAAATATGAATATACACATGTATGTATGTATGTATGTATATACTAATTCGAAATCTATTTTTTAACAGCTTATTATCTTGAAGATCGAAATAATCAGACAATGATTGAAAAAATTTGACAATATAAACCACAAAAGCGACAGTTCGAAAATTGAATAGCAGATAATGGATTTAAAAGCGTTAATATCAAAGACTATTTAAAATCGGAAAATGTTAGGTACTTTTCACTTAACTAAATCGAATAATCAAACAGGAAGCGCTGACATAGAAAGATTACATAATACTTTGACTGAAAAAATTATATGGAAAAGAAATTATTAAGCATTAAAGAGAAAATTAATAACTCGTACCATTCGATTTAAAAAAACCAATAAATGTAGAATTCATATATATGTATGTATGTATATACAAAAATATAGCTAATGAAAATTAAAGATATATGTATATATATATAAAAGACATTTGAACAGAGAAAATTATATCAAGAAAAGAAGGGTCATTCCATCCGAAATTTACACTCAACAATTTTTTTGGAAAAACATTTTTTTTTCTTGTTCTATATTGAAAAACAATCGACCCGTATTTTTTTTAATTTAATATGCTACTTATAATTTTCGAGATATGAATTTTCGAATTTTTCAAATATTGAAAAAGACGTTTTTCAGTATTCCACAGTAAAAAAAGTTTTGGTCATAAAAAATTCTTCCTGTACTGAAAATTTGCGTTATTCCCCTATCTTCGCAACACATCTAAGTAGACGTTCTGTGAGTTTATTTTTATAAAAAAATAGTTTTTGATGTGTAAACATCTATAGCCGCGGTAGGGCAAATCTCTTACGCTAATACTACCATAAAAACTCCATATAAAAAAAAGTAAGACGTTTTTGATTGGTCAAGAACGACTCTGTGTGAAAATGCGTGTGCCGTCTGACGTATGGGTTAGTATCATATTGACATTCAGTGGCATTCACTTATCTTGGGTGGAGATTTTAATTTTAATTTCGCGGAAACAGAAGCGGTACCACTCAATAAATTTTTGTTTGATGCATTCTTTCTATTATTCATAGTTTTATACTTAAGCACCAAAAAAATTCATTTCTCCTTGAAAAATTGCAAATTGCTCATTATTCTCTTCCCACTATTCTCCCCCTATTCTTTGTTTATTATTACTCAAGATATTTCATCCGCAACGGGATTGCGCAATCTTGTATTCTATCATTCTTGGTTTGATGGAACAAAAAACCTGTTTGATTTGTCCGAACATACACCTGTCCACTTGACAGCTTTGCCAGATAGAAATGCAGTGAAGAGAATAATGCACGAGTTAATGCCAATAAAGGCTGTTAATGCAGATAAGCTCCCATGTCTGTCTTGGGTATTATCTACGTTCTTTGGTATTGACACAAAAAGCAAAATTAATTATATTTAATCAGGAGCACCCTGTACCTTTGAGTTGCATGCAATTAGGCGCAAATTTTTACAAACTGTGTGCAAAGAACGTACATTATCTACGTTCTTTGCTGAGTGAATTAGAGCACAGCGTGTTCTCTAAATTTTGATTGAAATTCCCTTATTCGCTTTGCGTTGGTACTACTTTTGAACAGCTGATCGCTTTGTGTTTCTACAACTCAGCTGATTGGTGTTCTTTAAAACAATAAATTAAACGTTTAAACTGGAGGTATATAACCAAAATGCAGGTAATATTCATGTTTCTAAATAAATTACAGGTCAAATACTAATATTAATTATTATTGAATGCCCATGATACCTTTAGGGCCTGTTTTTCAGTGCTACTTTGAACTGAGTTTAAACCAAGTTTACTTAAACGCCGTTTAAGGTTAAAATAAGTTTAAAGTGCAGAGCTGTTTTTCAGTGAGCGTTTAAGGCCGCCCTAGAATTTGACAGTGTGGTAGGGCAACACTGTTTTTTTCTTTATCTACACAACAAAGCAGCTGACGTTTGTTTACATTTTTTGTACACAAAAACCTTCGTGAATTATTTGTGAAAATTTAAGTTACTAATACGGTGAAAAAATGTTACTAATACGGTGAAAAAATGTATAAAATGTATAAAAATGTATATATTTTAATATATTTTACGGACAAAAAACGGAATTTTGTTGATTTCAATTTCTGTGAACTCATGAAATGACAGCTGAACAGTTGAACAGCTGATTGCTTAAACTCAGTTTAAACTTAGCATATCGGGCGTTTAAACTTAGTTTAAACTAAGTTTAAATTCGACTGAAAAACAGCACATCGAGTTTAAACTTAGTTTAAACTGCAAATCAAGTTGAACTAGCACTGAAAAACTGGCCCTTAAAGATACAACCATTATTAACGAGATTGTAAAGTATTATATAGGGGTTAATATTTCTAAAAACTGCAAATTTAACAGTTTACACATCTACCTTGAGTTCAAACACTCACATGTTTTTTTTGAACAATTAACCTTTTTCCAAATTTGGGACAAATTTTGTTACTTTTTTTATTTTAATATGATTGCCTGTGATTACTATAAAACCTGTGAAAAATTTGCGATGTAGAAATGAAAACTTCGGGAGTTACATATGTATGCATTTTTTTTATCTTTACGCGCAATTCGCCGCTAGCTAACGAGCGAGCGCGCATTGGTTACGCGTGATACATGCAGGTCCAAGCAAGTTCAGCCTCGGAGTGCGCTCACTCGTTAGCTAGCGGCGAAGCGCGCGCAAAGATAAAAAAATGCATAACTCCCGAAGTTTTCATTTCTACATCGCAAATTTTCACAGGTTATATAGTAATCACAGGCAATCATATTAAAATAAAAAAAGTAAAAAAAACTAGTCCCAAATTTGGAAAAAGTTTAATTGATTTGAAAAAAACACTAATTTTTTATTAAAAAAAACTCACAGAACGTCTACTTAGCTGTGTTGCGAAGATAGGGGAATAACGCAAACTTTCAGTACAGGAAGAATTTTTTATGACCAAAACTGGTTTTACTGTAGAATATCTACTGAAAAAACTTCTTTTTTCAATATGTAAAAAATTCGAAAATTCATATCTCGAAAATTATAAGTATCATACATATATTAAAATAAATATTTCAATATAGAACGCGAAAAAAATATGTTTTTCCAAAAAAATTTTTGAGTGTAAATTTCGGATGGAATGGACCCATATACATATATATCCTAAATTTAAAAAAAGTGAATTAAATAAAATATAATGTTAAAAGGAAATATAAATATCCTCATAAATTTAACTTTGAAGGCATAAGTTCAATGTAGAAACCTAAATAAAGGAAAACAAAAAAATTTTGTGCATATGATTACTATAAGAAAATATGTAAAACCAAAAAAAAAGTATGTATATACCAGTCATGCATAACAAATATCTTTCTAAGTATGCCATTTGAATTATTTTTCTTTAAATAATTGCATTCTTACGAATATGTATATTTAGTTTTATTGAGTTTTATTTCAGTTTTAACAGTTTAAGTTTTAATTTGAACGGAGGGAAGTTCAACTTATGTTGATTTTCCCCAAGCTTTCATCCAGTTGTAAGTTAACAGTGTAGTTTAGTCTTAAGATTTCACTAGAATAAACCACAAGCTTAAACTATGATCTATGTACAATATTTGCATAAATAATTGACTTGTATAAACTCAAATATGAATAGAACTCTTAAAAATTGTGAAAAAACCTGAATTAAATAATCCTGTTATTTACCGGAAAAAAATTAGTGAAAAATTATTCATGGTCCTTCGAGCCAGATTCGGCCCAGCACTAACCAAAAAAAAAAAAATTAAAAAAATAATAATAATATACATATATGTATATACATATGTCGATATATCTACATAAACATACTATATACATGTATACATATGTATGTACATATATACATACATCGAAAAAGCGCTGTACAAAAATATACGCATACAAATAAAACACTAAATACACGCGGGCGTTCACAACAAAAGATTAACAGAGAACAAAAAACCAAAGTGACAAAAAAGTACATATTAAACAACAAGGAACCAAAATGGTTTAACAAAAAAAAATAAAATTTCCAAATTGAAAATGTATATATATGTAAGAAGGAGACGATTGCAGTCAGCGATTCAGCGATTTCTCTTAGGAAATACAGGTCCTTCTCTTTCATATATTATAATTAAATTATTAGATAATTATTGGTCAATTTGCTTTATTAGTTCTTGAATCAGCTGTTGCTGTTAAGAACTCTTTATTATAGAGAAGTAAATTAATATCAACACTTGCTAATCATCCATTTCATTTAATAGATTATAGCCCATGGCCTTTAATAGAAGCTTTTGGAGCAATAAGGCACATTCCAAGGAGTACGTCCACTCCTTGTAACCTTAGGTTTACGATGAGACATAATTTTATTTATTTTATCAGAAGTTTTATTCTTTGTTTCAGTTTTTTGAGCATTCTTTCTTAGAAGTTTATCTCCAGGAGATTAGGAGTTCCATGACTTCCTGCAGGAATTAAACCTTTTAATCCATTTCAAATTCTACTTTTAAACACAGCTATCCTTTTAACTTGAGGAGTAACAGTAGCTTGAGCTTACCATAGTCTAATAGAAAATAACCATTCACAACTACACAAGCGTATGAATATATTGAAGCACCATTCACAATTGCAGATTCAGTATATGTATTGACTTTTTATATGGCGACAGGATTTCATGGTCTTCTAATTGGAACAACGTGTTTATTAATGTGTTTAAATCTACATTTAAATAATCACTCTCTAAAACTCATAATTTTGGGTTTGAAGGAGCAGCTTGGTATTTATTGAGACTTTGTTGATATTGATTGATTATTTTTATATGTATCCATCTATTGATGAGGAGGATAATTAATTAACTTAACATCTATATAATATATAAGTATACTTGACTTCAATCATAAAGTCTACACATCAGTAGTATAGATAGTCTAAAAAACATTAACAGATCGAGAAACATGTTCTCCATTTGAATGCGGATTTGATTCAAAATCATCTTCGCGACTTCCTTTCGCTTAACGATATTTTCTTATTACAATTATTTTTTTAATTTTTGATGTAGAAATTACTCTTATCCTGCCAATAATTTCTATTACTAAATATCAGATATTATAATATGATAAGATACTTCAACTACTTTTATTATTATTTTAGTTATTGGATTATGTCATGAATGAAATCAAGGAATATTAAATTGATCAAATTCATTTACAGGGTTGTAGTTAATTATAACATTTGATTTGTATGCAAAAAGTACTGAATATCAATCTACCTTGAATATGAAGCGATATATTGTTTCGACCTAATTTTAGGTAAATTATAATTATTTTTTATTAATTCTTTCAGCAGTAAATTGCAGCCAAAAAGAAGGTAATCACTCTTAATTATAAAATTGAAGCCACTCTCCAATTAAGGAAGTATGATGTTCAAAAAAAAGCTGTTAACTTTTTCTTTTAATGGCTAAATTCCATTCATATTTCTGTTTATATAGTTTAATAAAAATATTACATTTTCATTGTAAAAATAAAATCTCTTTTTTTATAAATCATTAAATAAAATTAACTATATTCAAAAATTAAATAATTACTTTAACAGCTTCAGCGTTACACACTTTCCTTAAGCTATTTGAATAAAATAATAAAAAAAATGAATGAAAAAATAATTCATAGCACAAATAATATTTAATAAACTTTCCAATTATTCTTGTATATTACAAAATTATTTGAGAATATTTTTTTAATTCATTGTATAAATTTTGACTTCCATCATAATCAGATCAACCTTGACCAAATTATTAAAAAACAAAACCACCTAAAATTAAAGGGTACTTAATAATTCCACATGTAGCAATATAAGGTATAAACCATATATAACCAAAAAATAACTTCTTAAATAATTATTTCAAGATATATTAAACTAAAATAAAGATATATTTGAATTAATATACCCAATTAATCCCCCCAAAATACAAAGAAATAATGTTAATAATTTCATATGAAACAAATTATATAAGGTGTTGGAAAATTGATTCAACTTAGTATTCTACAACCAATAATTCTTATAATTAATAAACCTATTATACCTCGAAGTATAACTCAACCTTCATTTCATAATACATATATTTAAAGAACCGCAATTTAATTCACCTCTTATTGTATAATAAACTAAACGCAAAGAATAACAAACATTTAAACTAGTAGAAAAAAAAAAAAAAAAAAAATTATATAGTCCAAACAAACTGTTGCCAAAATTAAATCCTTAGAATAAAATCCTGCTAAAAAAGGTATACCACATAAAGCCAAGTTTGCAACATTAAAACAACCTCTTGTTAAAGGCATATAAATTCCTAATCCTCTTATTAAACGAATGTCTTGAGAATTATTTATATTATGAATAATTAGCTACAACTTCTACCATAGCTGTTTTTTCTTTTATTCTGCCAATTAAAAACTCGCCTTGAGCTTATAAACATTATTGTTGGATATAAATAAATAGGCCAAAATATATTAATATATATATGTAATGGATGAGCCCACCTAACCATAAAAATTTTCTAACAACAACCATACTTTCATGTTATAGCGGCACACTGCCGTACTTGAAATTGTTTTTGCAAAAAGAGGAAGAAGGGGGAAAACAAAAACAGCATACACAGCTTACTTGGCTCATCTCGTTTAGGCTTTGCCTTACTGGATATAAGCTAGGGGACGTAACTGCGAATCCCTGCAAGAAGTCATATAAGGAGATGTGGTGATATCCGATATAGCTATAATATAACTTCTACCACAGTCATCGACTAACTCCCGTTACGATCGGACTCGTTCTTTATTGATAGCTCTCCCTTACGGATTGTCGTTTGCGCTTTACGCAGTGTCTTATAAATTCCCTTTTGCTTATTTCTATTGTGAGTCGTGCGAAAAGACATACATTCATATATAGTGACAGGTGTGAGCATATGGCAAAACTACTACTCCGCCTGGCGGTTAATAGGTTCAGCGAATTGCTTGACAATTCGTTGACTAGCCCCAAATCAAAAAGAAAAAAGAAAGTTGATATTACGAATGAAATATTTTCACAATTACCAACAAAAAAAGTTGACGTCGTGTACCCAAAATTTATAGTGACTAAGTCAGTTGAAGCAAATAAACCACTAAAAAACTTTAGTGTTTTCTCTAAAAAAGAAGGCTCTGGACTCGATAAGTATAGAGATTGAATCAGTGAGTATTCTCCGTGACGGAAGCTTGCTTGTTCTCACCAAACACCAAAATATAGCTGATAGATTCCTAAAAACAACAAATTTCGGCGCCTTGTGCAAAGTTTCTATTACCCTTCACGAAAATTAAAACTCATGTAAAGGCACAATTTTCGATAAAAACTTGATCCCTACCTCTGAAAATGAAATCTTAGATGACCTTCAAAGCCAGGGAGTGACCGGAGTATAAGTTAACAGCTGCTATCGCGCTCATGGGAAGCATTCCGTTCCCATGTGAAATGCTGACGCTATGTCTGCCAATCTGCGCGTGTCAAAACTATAAACAACGGGAGCAGCGGAGAAGCGATCCAGCTGAAACTGCAGCTGCAAGAACAACAACAACAACCATAGCAATAGCAATAGCGAATTTGCGCTTCTCCTAATACTGCAGTCACATTAGCAACAACAACAATATCAACGATTACAAGCTACAGCATTCTCTGCTTAGAATTAAGTAGGGTAGAGTAAGCTTTATTTTCAATTATAAATTTCAGTCTTTTGCCAGGCCCTCTAATTGCTGCTTCCATATCAGCGGAAGAAATAAAGATCGAATAAAAAAGTAATTAAGCCTACATACTAGGCAGCGTTTTTATTCAACATCCTATTAAAATTCTAACTGGCGCCCAACGTGGGGCCACGCGCGTTTTTAAAAATATCCTCGTTAAAAGGACAAATCGCGGCGTGGTTGTGGGTTCGGACCCTCTAACAAAATCTAACATTATTCAAAAGGAGCAGACGGACATCTCGAGCAGGAAACATTCCCGGCCAAGGAGGAAGAACAAGGATCAGCAGCAGCTAATCACTGACAACTAACTCTCAAACACCGTGGATAAAATAAAAATGCTTGTAAGTAGAGTGCCCGACCTCCAATAAGTTAAGCAAGTGAAAAAGTATTATAATTTTTATTAAATATAGATAAGTGATTGTGAAGCTAACTCAATAAGCAATTAAAACTGATGATAACTGTGAATTAAATTAAGGAAAAAGAATTTAGAATTTTGTAATAAATTTGTTGTTAGTAGAATAAAGTAGCTAAGCGCTCAAAGCTCGCTATATTTGTATTGAATTGAAGATCAATAATAAATTGTGAATTTAAAAAAATGGATGAAATGCAACTTCGTGCAGTAGTTAGTGCCGCCGTAAGGGTGGCTACTGAACAGACAAAAAAAGATTTTCAAGTTGTTATCGACGAGATGACAGAAAGATTTGCTAGGATAGAGACACCGACGACGGTAGAAGAATACAAGGAAATTACGTTTGATCCTAATATTGAATGCGACATGTCATTAGATGTGGTCAAGTCATTGCCAAAATTTTCTGGTGATCAGACTCGATACGTATCATGGCGACAGGCGGCTCATGCCGCGTACAAAATTTTTGAATGCTATCCTGGCAGTTGCAAACACTATCAGGCCGTGGCAATTATTTGTAACAAAGTTACAGGACGAGCGGATTCTGTGCTATCCTCGTTCAACACCGTTCTCAATTTTAAGGCTATTATAGCCCGACTTGATTTTTCCTACGCGGATAAGAAACCTATTCACGTCATTGAACAGGAAATGTCCACGCTCCATCAGGGAGGCCTGGCAATCAATGCCTTCTACGATGAGGTCGAAAAGAAGTTGACCACAATAACTAATAAGACTCTTATGACCTATGGAAATCAGCGACAGGTGATAGAGTCACTGATGGTGAAATATCGTCAGGATGCTCTAAGGGTTTTCATATCCGGTCTCAATAGACCATTATGTGATATCCTGTTTTCATCGAGACCGATAGACATGCCAACAGCTCTCGCCCTAGCACAGGAATTAGAGTCAAATCAAGCTCGATCTTTATTCGCCTCAAAATTTGCAGATAATAAAAATTCAGATAATCGTTGGTACAGACCAACAAATATTAGGTCTTATCCTACTGTCAATAGTCCACATTTTAACAGATTAACAAGTGATCAGGTTCAACAAAGGGTTACTCCTATGGAGATTGATCCCAGCCTTTCTAAACTGAGGCATCATACCCAACAAGATTGCCCCCCTCTCGTAATCGCCCGACCTACCCTTCAGGCAGGACCCCATTTGGGAACCCTCTCCCAACCAGTGCCACTGCCACGAACACGAAAAGACCACACGGTAGTGACCAATTTGCTTACAATAAGTTACAACGAATCAATACCTTAAACCAGTGCGTGAATGATGATGTAGAAGGAGCCTACACAGTTTCTGATGGCGATGATGAAAAGGTGGCAGACGCGGGATTTTACAATTATGATGACGTAACACCGGAGATACCAAGCGATGAAATAAATTTTTTACAGTAACGTCCCTGCTACCATATGTTAGCAGGAAGTTCAAAGGTAGACCAGTAAAATTCTTAATCGACACAGGTGCTTCTAAAAACTATGTAAGGGACTGTGAGTGGCGGGGTGTAAAAACCGTAACAACTCCCTTTTCGGTGAAATCCATTCATGGTACCAATCGCATTACGCGGAAGTGCAGCATCAATATATTTAACACCAATTCGGAGTTTTTCCTCTTACCCACACTTGAAACATTCGATGGTATAATCGGATATGACCTTTTGCGCAAAATCGATGCTAACCTTGACGTGAAAAAAGGAGTCCTTTCACACAAAACTGGTTCAGAAAATTTGCTATATCTCCACTGTAAGGACGTTAACAATATTATACTAAAACCATACGCTCAAGAACTGAAAAGCAAGCACGGTGCAGTTTTTTCTAACCCCGAGGAATCGCTTCCTTACAACACGAATATTGTGGGCACCATTAGAACAATAGACAATGAAGCAGTGTATTCGAAATCGTACCCATACCCAATGGCAGCGTCCGAATTTGTAAATGAAGAAATTGATAACCTTTTACGCAATGGCATTATCAGACCTTCCAGGTCTCCATACAATAGCCCTATATGGGTAGTCCCAAAAAAGGGGGTGTCCCAATCCGGTGAAAAGAAAATGCGAATGGTCATAGACTTTAAGAAACTTAATGAAAAAACTATCAATGATAGATATCCGATCCCTGACACTTCCGTTATATTATCGAATTTGGGTAAATCTTCAATTTTCACAACAATAGACCTTAAATCTGGTTTCCATCAGATAACTTTAGCTGAAAAGGACAGGGAGAAAACTGCATTTTCCGTAAATAACGGAAAATATGAGTTTTGTAGACTTCCGTTTGGACTGAAGAATGCACCAAGTGTTTTCCAGCGTGCTATCGATGACGTGCTGAGGGAAGAAATAGGGAAAACGTGTCATGTTTATATTGATGACATAATCGTATTTTCCCAGGATTATGAAACTCACTTCCACGACGTCAGCCGAATTCTTCAGAAATTATATTTAGCAAACATGAGGGTTTCCTTAGAGAAGACCCAATTCTTTAAAACCGAGGTAGAATTTCTCGGATTCTTAGTTTCCCAAAATGGCATTAAAACCTCAAGAGATAAGGTCCAAGACATTGTAAATTATGAAGTCCCGCAGACACTTCGCGCATTGCGATTTTTCCTCGGGTTATCAGGTTATTATCGGCGTTTCATTAAAGATAACGCATCAATAGCTAAACCTCTCACCAAATACTTACGAGGCGAAAACGGGACAATAAGCACAAATCTTTCAAAAAAAACAAATATTGAGTTTGATGAAGAAGCTCACAACGCATTTAAGAAAATAAAAGATCTTTTGTCATCCAGGATGTGCTTCTCCTCTACCCTGACTATCAAAAGCCGTTTGATTTAACTACGGACGCCTCATGTCATGCCCTAGGAGCAGTTCTATCTCAGGGAGGCCGACCAATAACTATGATTTCCCGTACACTGACAAAAACCGAGGAGAACTATGCTACTAATGAGCGGGAATTGCTCGCTATTGTTTGGGCTTTACAAAAGCTGAGAAACTATCTTTACGGTGTAAAGGACCTCAACATTTTTACAGACCACCAACCGTTGACCTTTTCAATCTCAGATAAAAACCTGAACTCAAAATTGAAGAGATGGAGATCATTTGTTGAAGAGTTCTCTCCTAGGTTTCATTATAAACCAGGAAAGGGGAATGTTGTCGCTGACGCGCTGTCAAGACAACACATTAATGCTTTAAGCACGGGCCGATCCGACGAAACTGTTCATAGCGAAGAATCCTCAACAATGACAATTAAAACAGTTACAAATCCTATTAATTGTTTCAGGAACCAAATAATTCTTGAAGATGGGGACAACGAATCCATAAATACAAAAATTCTTTTCCAATCTCAGATCAGGCACCACGTCATTTTCAATAAACTTGAGAGGATCCCCAACTTAATAAAAAGTTGCGTAAATCCTAACAGGGGTAACGCTTTGCTATGTGAACTTCCTGTCCTGGGAAAAATCCAAAACCAGGTACTTTTAAGCTTCCCGTCAGTCAAATTTGTTTACATGAAGCTTCAAGTAACTGACATTTTTAACAAGGATGATCAGATAGAGATTTTGCAGTCTGAACATAACCGAGCTCACCGTTCACTGAAAGAAAATATTAATCAAGTTCTTAGGGACTACCACTTTCCCAACATTCCGAAAATTTTAAAAGGCATTATTTCTTTATGTAAAATATGTAAAGAGGCCAAGTATCAGCGTCATCCACCTAATCCAGGAATAGGCGAAACTCCCATTCCAAGTAGGCCCGGCGAGACTTTGCACATAGACATTTATTCCACCGACAAGAAATACTACCTAACGTGCATTGATAAATTTTCCAAGTTTGCTATAGTTCGCTCGATTCCGTCAAGATCGATACTAGATTTAAAGGAACCCATAATCCAAATAATGAATTTTTTCAAGGACACGAAATATCTCATCTGCGACAACGAAAAATCGTTGAGCTCAAACACAATAACGGCTTTATTGCGAAATCATTTCAATGTTTCCATTTACACAACTCCACCACATCATAGTACAACAAATGGCCAGGTGGAAAGATTCCATAGCACGCTTACAGAAATAGGCCGCTGCATTAAGCAGACGCAGGGCTTGAATGACACTAACGACCTTATTCTCCCCTCCGCTTACAAGTACAATAGGACTATTCATTCTGTGACGAGGGACCGACCAATCGATATCATCCACCACACCGACCAAACATTTCATGATCAAATAGGAGACAGACTACTACGCACACAACATAATGACCTTAAAAGCCGTAACAAAAACTGTCTGACGAGATCTTACCATCCGGGTGATAAAGTCTTTGTCAAAACCAATAAGAGGATAGGTAATAAATTTACTAAATTATATCTAGAGAAGACCGTTGCTAAAGATTTAGGCACAACAGTTTTAATCAACGGCAAACGAGTTCACAAAGCCAATCTTAGATGACCTTTTTTTCTCCCTATTTTTCAGCGTCCTCTAGCATTGATTTTGATTATGGCGGCCATTGGGTCGGAAAGCAAAATACTGAACTATACCAGTGCGACTTATATCGAGATTTTAAACGGAGAAGTGGCAACCTTTTCCCAGTACGATTACCTCATTCATCATCAAAACCTAACATGCTACGAAATTATTGCCAAAGACACACTAAAGTTATTAGACTTGTTCCCACAACCACACATAAGGAAATTACTACAACTAGACGCAGACCAAATTCTACGATTACTGGGTTCACTAAATATCCACCATCGTCATGCCAGAAGTATCAATTTGTTGGGGACTGCCTTGAAATACATTGCGGGCACCCCCGATTTTGACGATTTTAACCAAGTATCTACCCGAGAAGAAGCGCTGATAGAATCCAATAATCGGCAGGTCTTCATCAATACCCAGACTCAGATAAGAATAAATCAGTTGACTGACACTATTAACCAGTTACTTAACTCAACAAAGAAACGTGAACTTAACACCGAACATCTTTTCGAAGTAGCAACATCCAGAAATAGGCACATTATAGATGAGCTTGAGACAATTATTTATTCAGTTACATTAGGTAAATTAAAAATAGTAAATCCGATGTTGTTAAGTGATAAGGAATCTGATAAACTCATTACCAAAGGGCACTCTACCAATATTTCTGTTTGTTTCTGATTTGTTATCGGCTTCAGAGCTGAAAATTTTACAAAATAACGAGAACATTTATTTTATAATCAAATACCCTATCATACGCCAAATATGTAACAAACTTATAATCAGGCCAGTTATTCACAATAAGAAAACAATATTGTTAGAAGCCAGTATGGCAAATAAATGACTGTAAAGAAATGGTATCGAAAACCATCTGTCGAGTCGTAAGCGCAACCAACTCATGCCTACTGAACCTATTGAATCGTCAAGCTGCTGCATGCAAATCTATACCAGCAGACCACCTTGCCCCTCTGGAGGAAATTGATGATGGCTTGGTGATCGTTAACGATGAAGCAGTTGAAGTCCGCGAAGACAGGTTTCCGAAAATTAAAATAAAAGGGACCTTCCTTGTCTCATTCAAAGAAAACGCCAGCATTAATAACATTAACTATACGAACTGGAAGAGAACTGTTCGCTCCTACCCGAGAGCCGCGCCAGCCCAAATATTAAACATAACGGAGCTCGTTCCCCTATTATCCCTGCCCTATCTACACCATGGAAGCTTAAAGAATCTGGAGGAAATTGCCGCCCTGCGAGAAACAACTCAGGCACAGTCAACGCAATGGTGGATTTCATTTTCCCTCGTAATATTCATTGCCGCCGGATCCACCATAAAAGTCATTATTTGCAAGTGGCAACAGAAACGCAAAACTGCAGCAGTAGTAGAAAGAGTTATAGGGGAGCTGGGGACAGCTCAACTTTACAGGGGGAGTAGTTAACACCTGCTATCGCGCTCATGGGAAGCATTCCGTTCCCATGTGAAATGCTGACGCTATGTCTGCCAATCTACGCGTGTCAAAACTATAAACAACGGGAGCAGCGGAGAAGCGATCCAGCTGAAACTGCAGCTGCAAGAACAACAACAACAACCATAGCAATAGCAATAGCGAATTTGCGCTTCTCCTAATACTGCAGTCACATTAGCTACAACAACAATATCAACGATTACAAGCTACAGCATTCTCTGCTTAGAATTAAGTAGGGTAGAGTAAGCTTTATTTTCAATTATAAATTTCAGTCTTTTGCCAGGCCCTCTAATTGCTGCTTCCATATCAGCGGAAGAAATAAAGATCGAATAAAAAAGTAATTAAGCCTACATACTAGGCAGCGTTTTTATTCAACATCCTATTAAAATTCTAACTTATATAAATTCACTAGAAGAGTAAACGACACAGCAATACCAACGGGTTTAATTCTCTTAACATTTAATATGTACACACTACCAAAAAATATTGCTTGGTACAAACTAGCTGTCAGAGAATATTACCCTAACCCAATGCGGTGTAAAAGCTGCCAAAAACTAGGACACACTTTAAAACATTGCAGAAATAACCCTGCTTGCGGCGGCTGCAATTTACCTCCTCACCATCCTTCAACCTGCACTCGCAAAATGTGCGCTAACTGCTTGGGTCCGCACCCCTCCTCCACAACTTTATGCCCTACTTTTCAACAACAGAAGGAAGTACTAAAAACTAAAACTAAGAACAAGTGCAGCCTACTTGAAGCTAAACGCATATACAAAATTAGTAATCCACTAAACAGAGAAACTACTTACGCATCTACTTTCGCATCAGTTTCCCAACTCAATACCGAAAAAACCTACAAATAAAACCCAAAATTAGATTCCAACTATCATCATTCAACTAAAAATACCAATACACAAACAACCACGCAATCTTCTCTCAGCAGTAATAACAGCTCCTCATATAGCCTATGAAATTTACCTACCACACCCTTCAATAATCTACCAACATTAACTAATCTCACAGAATCTTTCTTAATAAACACTCAAAATGTTGCCAGTAACCAAATGACTAATCAGCATTCTCCCAATAACAACGACATTTTTCTACAAAGCCCTCACAATTTATTTGTTACGCAAAATTTACCTTCCACATCACTCTCACGCTCAGACAATTCCTTAATCTGAGTAGAATCTTACCCAATTATCTGACTCACCCGCCACTTACTCTCAAACTCTGAATAACTCTATAGAACACCTCTCTCAACCCAAACACCAAACACACCACTCAGACCCATAATACTCATTTGTTACAATACATTCAGTGTATTGCAACTAAGTGGAGTTAGCACTTTACTTTAAGTTAGTTTGATGCTCAATATTCTCCAGTGGAATATTCACGGCTATCAGAATAACTACTCAAACCTGGAAATTTTAATAAAGGAACAATCTCCCAAAATAATCTGTCTCCAAGAGACTCATTGTAAATACGACCCAAGCCCGACAATACTGCTAAATAGGGTACCGCTTTGCTAATTCACAAATCTTTACCATACATGGATTATGTAACCTTAACACAAACCTTTCTTTAATCGCAGCCGAAATTAAACCTGAAACACCTTTTACAGTGGTTTCAATTTACGTTCCACGACAACAAAACATAGCACTGTCAGATTTTCAAAATATCATGAATGCTTCAAGGTACCCAATTCTCATATTAGGGGATCTAAATGCATGGAGTCCCCTTTGGGGTTCTCCAAATACAAACGCAAAGGGAATAATCATCGAAGATCTTATCCTTTCCTCTAATCTCACAATTTTAAATGGAGCTCCAACACATCTTAGTACTCATAACATCCTCACACATATCGATTTAGCATTATGCTCACCACAGCTTCTCCCCGTATGCAGTTGGCATACAATCAACGACTTGCACAGTAGCGACCATTTTCCGTGTATAACGACGGTAACAACTGATCGCTATACATTACACCCTAAAGCACCTCAATATAATACAAACAAAGCCAACTGGAGCGGTTTCCAAGACAAAATTATTCACTTTGCAGAGCACCTACCCTCAGTCAAAAACACAAATAACGAAGCAGCTAAAACAAAAAATTATTCGAAAATCAGCATATGAGTCTATCCCCCGTACAGAATACAAGCGGGTTTCCAAAACCGTTCCTTGGTGGTCCTCAGAGCTCAAAACTCTGAGAGATGCTAAACAAACAGCTTTGAAGTCTTTTCGAACAGCTCCCTCCATTGAAAACTTAATAACTTACAAAAAAGCTAATGCGCAGTTAAATAGAGCCAAGAAAAATGCTAAGCAAAAAAGCTTCGCTGACTTCACAAGTAGAATAAATCCAAGCAGCCCAACAACTATAATTTGGCAAAATATAAGAAAACTAGTAGGGACATATAATTCAACCTCAATAAAAACAACAGCCACATCATCGTCCACTATAACAAACCCAAAAGCCATATCTGAGGCATTTGCACAAAATTGGTCTTGCGAGTCGCACGACTCAAACTTTCCTATAACATTTAATGCGTCCAAAAACTCAGCCATAAACCAACCTACCGCACCCCACTCCAACCACAAAGCCAATTTTAGACTTAGAGTTCACTCTCCACGAGTTTGAAGGTTGCTTAAATTCCCTTACGGGAACTACTCCAGGATACGATGAAATTTCTTATCCTATGTTAAAACACTTACCAAACTTTTTCAAAAGACGACTTCTTAACATCTTCAACAAAATTTTCGAAGATGGCACAATCCCACAATCATTCAAAACAGCAACAGTCATTCCAATCCAAAAACCAAATAAAGACATATCTCAACTAAACTCCTACCGCCGTATCTCACTTCTTCCTTGCATAAGTAAACTGCAAGAAAAAATTATCTCGAAAAGGCTAATTTGGTTTCTGGTATCATCAAAAGCGCTTTCAGCAAATCAATTCGGTTTCAAACAGGGCTCGAATACTATGGACGCTTTATATTACCTGGAGCACCTAATTTCAAAAACCTTGTCTACAAAAAACCACACCTCAATTTGTTCGATAGATTTCGAAAAAACCTTCGATAGAATAGGCATTCACGTTATTTTGGATAAACTCCACCGACTAAAAATCGGACCAAAAATGTTTAATTATATCAAGTCATTCTTGACAAATCGAAAGATTCACAGCAAAGTGAATAACGTATTCTCGCAAATATACCCACTCTTCAACGGAATACCACAGGGATCTTCTCTAGCGTCAACATTTTAATCGCATTCGATGATCTTAGCCGACTACCGTTGAACCACAGAAACATCAGCCCTTGCCTCTACGCGGACGACGTTTACCTAACTTACAACAGCAAGAACACAAAGGAAATTTCCACGCATTTTGAAGACGCTCTACAAACTATAAATAATTGGTCGCAACGCAGTGGTGCGAAAATTTCGTTTGCTAAATGTAAACATCTACACGTGTGCCGAAAACACAATTGTAATAATATCGTAATTAAGCATAATACTTACAGCATTGATAATGTACAAAATTTAAAAATCCTAGGATTAATTTTTGACTCTAAACATAGTTTCATTGAACACTGTAATAACTTAAGGACTAGCCTAGCTGCCAGATTAAATAATATTAAGTACCTGTCCTCAAATAAAAGCCAAATGCATACTAACACCCTCATTAACGTTACTAAACTGACAATCTTTTCTAAAATTGACTATGGTTTACCGATATACGGGAACTGTTCCAAATCCTCGCTAACACGACTCAAAGGCCCTTACCACGCGTATTTAGTATTTAGAACTACACGCACAGAAAACCTCCGGGTTTCCCTCCATCGAGGACAGAATACATCTAATAAACTGTACTCATATACCAAAAATTTACTGCCATAACAACTCAATCCTGCAGAAAGAATTCCAACTTCTAAAAAACCGAAAGGAAACACGGAAGCAGCCTTCTGCTCTCAACAATTTATATTTATTAACAAAAGCCGAAACCAATATCAAACGAATTTCACCTCCTTAGTTGAAAAATGCACCATGGACCCTTAAGGATACCTCCTTGTCAATTGCCTTACAACATATAGAAAACAAACAACAGACGTGTCCACATACAGGCGACTGTTTAACGAAACAATTCAGCCATTCAATTAGAAAAATTGGGAACTTCTCTTCACAGACGGCTCCAAATCCGAAATCGGAGTAGGCTTCGCTGTAGTGAACGCTACTGGGGCTACACAGGCCCTTGGCATTCTACCCTTATTTGCAACCACTTATGATGCTGAAGTCCAGGCGATATTATCAGCGTTGTAATTAGTAAAAACACTTAAACAAAAATTCGTTGTCTGCACCGATAGCTTTTCAGCATATAAATCCGCTAAAAATATGAATAGCACTTCCGAGCCTATAAATACACTAAAACAACTCATTATGGAACTAGAAAGCAGAGTTAAATTGATGTGGATCCCCGGACACGCGGGGATATATGGCAACAAACAAGCAGATAACGTTGCAAAATCAACTTTACAAACCCCAGCTATTATGTTTACACCTTTCTCAAGTAAATCCATTGGAAAATTTGCCACACTCAACTTTCAACGTAAAGATGCCCTAAAATGGACGAATTACAACCACTACTGCAAAACTTTCAATAAAAGCAAATCGGCAATAAAACTTCCTGCTACTACAGACGCTCTTAGGAACAAGTGCTTCGTACGGCTGAGGGTGGGCCACACAAACCTCACACATGAACACCTATTCAAAAACGAGCCCCAGCCATTATGTAAATTTTGTCGCAACTCCCATTTAACCGTCAATCACATCCTCATAGAATGTCCCCTTATCAACACACAAAGAACCCTCATATTTCACAACCGAAATCCCTTTGAAATCCTTGCTAATCCTACCGAACAAAATGTAAATCTCATATTCAACTTTCTAAAAATAATACACATCCACAATTTTATGTGAAATTTAAAACTTTTTTTTTAACGGTAGCCGAAAACCCTGGGAGCTAGTGCTCTATTGACTTATTAATTGTAATTTTAATTGTAATTAATAAAATAATAATAATAATAATAACTTCTACCATTGCAGTTTTTTCTATAATTCTTCCAATTAAAAACTGTCCTTGATCTCTTAAAAATTGTTGTTAAATAAAATATAAATACATTTATTCTAGCGAATCTTAAAATTAAAAATAATAAAAGAAATATGATATTTAATAAAAATACATTTTTATAATTATTATAAAATACAAATTCAACAACTTAACAAAATTAATCCATAAGAAAGAATATCATACCTCAAATATATGAAATATTTACAAAATTATTTGTACGAATACTCATAAAAAGAATATAGCCATAAATAATTAATTTTGAACCATTCGAAATGAATAATTTATAAAACGGACGGGAATAATAAAGATTATTGCAAACATTAAAGATTATTGTAAATATTAAAAGACTGAAAATAAGCATTTCCATGAGTTCGGATTGTTGAAACTAAAATAGAAAGGAGTCAGAATTTCTCAAACGGGCCACTCGCAATCGTTCAAAATCCATTTGCAATTGAAAACTACTTTTCTGGATAGTATTTCCGATTCAAAAAATGTACTTTGAGGGATTTTTCGAAAAATAAATTATTGTTTTTTGTAATTTTTTTTTTCAAAAATTTATTACCGCTAATGTAATCGACCGATTCGAACAATTCCACTGGAAATGGAAACGTTATTAAACACTCATTGACTGAGATTTTTTTCGATCGAAAACGTTATGAATAAATGAATTTTTCATTTGTTTATAGCAAATTAAAAAACAATCGTCTTCTACGCCATGTATAGATTTGAAAAAAAAGCCATTCGATCTAACGACGGATGCTTCTTGTATGGGAATAGGGGCCGTATTATCTCAAGATGGAAAGCCGATCACTATGATCTCAAGGACTCTGAAAGATCGAGAACAGAACTTCGCTACTAACTAGCGCGAGCTACCAGCTATTGTCTGGGCTCTCAAGAGCCTTATAAAGTACCTTTAAGATGTTAGGAATCTGAATATTTATCCGGTCACCAACTAATCACGTTTGTGGTTTCAGACCGAAATTCGAGCACAACGCACTAATTTTTTATAAACCTGGTAAGGAAAATTACGTTGCTGACGCACTGTCACGACAGATCACCCATGTCCTAGAGGAGGAAGCGCAGTCCGATGTGTACCATCCATAGCGAAATTTTGCTGTCGCATACAATCGAATCAACAGAGAAACCACTCAATTCTTTTCGAAACCAAATTTTTGTAGAGGAAGCGAACCTTGATTTGAAACTTCATTTCATATATTTCGGCAAAAAGACTCGCCATGAAATTCGGTTCACTGACACTGACAGGAGGACACTTGTTAACGAGATTAAGATGGCGATAAATCCAAACGTGGTGAATGCGATATATAGCGATGTGCCAACGTTGGCAAGCATTCAACACGTATTGGTTACATCTTTCCCGTCAACGAAGTTTTGGCATTGCAAACGTATGGTGTCAGAGATTTTCAATAAGAATGAAAAAAATGGAGATAGTTATAGCCGAGCACAATCGTGCCCGCAGAGTGGCTTAAGAAAACTTGAAGCAGATCCTCTGTGATTTGAAAGACCCAATCCTACAACTGCTGAACATATTTCCGGATCCAAAGACTGTCTACTGTCATAACGAGGCATCATTAAATTCCGAAACAGTAAAGTCACTGCTAAAAAGCCAGGTGTTGATATTGTGAATGGGCCTCCACTTCACAGCTCCTCAAATGGTCAAGTTGAGCGTTTCCATAGTTCACTTGCGGAGATTGCTAGATGTCTGAAACTGGAGAGGAAAATTGATGAAACGGATGAGCTTTATTGTTGGCCCCGTTTGAATACAATCGGACGATTCATTCTGTGAATAAAAAGCCCATTGGCATAATTCACGCCGCACCACAAGATATACGAAGCGAAGTAATGGGTAGAATAGAGAAAGCCCAACAAGCGCTGCTAGAGAAGAATAATTCTTTAAGGCCAAATAGGGTGTTTGATGTGGGGCAGCGTGTATTGGTGAAAGCCAATAAAAGATTAGGGAATAAGTAAACACCTCTATACATAGAGAAAAAGGTTGAGGCGGACTTGGGGATCACAGTCTTAATTAAAGGGAGGGTGGCCCACAAGAACAACATAAACTAGTTTTTATTTTTTATTTTTCATTAGGGTAGCTAAGGTAGAATAATTTTCGTATTCTCCAGGTTTCTTCTGGTGATACTTCTAATTGGGTCAACAACAGCAAAACTAACTGACTACTCGAACTCTAATTACATACCGATTCAGGACGGGGTGGTAACTATTTGGCTGTGCGTTAACTTTCTAAAGCACACAACTAATCTCGGGACATACATGGAAATAGCCGAAAAAACAAAAGAACTAACGAAATTCTCTTGCATATCATATGGGGATGTTACTGGACTCAGACACTTTTGGAGACGTTGGACATTCACCATAGACAGAACAGCTTTGAAAATTTATGCAGAAACACCGGACTTCGACGATTTTGAAAATACAAAATTTCGACAAGAGCTAATTAACTAAGAAAATAGACAAATAGAATTCAATACAGTAGTAGAGTAAAAGATAAATAAGCTAACAGATACGGTGAACCTAATCACATTGAAACTAATCATTTATATGAAACATTGCTCGCCAGAAATATAGTTGTAATTACCGAAATTGGAACCTTGATTTCAGCTATTGCCCGTGTAAGGATTGGCGTCATTAATCCCTCAATATTAAATATTGGTGATGTAAAGAATATAATTAACATGTACTCTACAAATACAACCGGAACGGACTTAATGGAGGTATCTAGTATTAGGGTCCTGTTAGACAATAATTTTTTGTATTTTTTAATAGAGTATCCTAAAACTATATTAGTTTGTAAGAGAGTTATCCTGTTTCCCGTTCAACACAATGAAACTGTTCTGCATATTGCTACAGAATACAACATGCCCTCAACAACTACATTCGGGAAATGTGTATCACTTCAGCACACGCCTAAGCCATCTTGAATCAATTACAGTTTTTAATGAAGGTATCGCAGTTATCAACGACCATAATGCTGTGATCAAATGAAACGATGGCTCTGAGAAAACCGTTACCGTTACTTACCTTCTTTGAAGATGAGGTCCAAATCAACGGATCCTACTTTAAAACGAAAATGGCATACTGACGAAACTACCAAGTTCAGCGACCCTTGTCAATATCACCAACCATCAAGAAATATTGACCCGTAGGCCGTGGTGCGGCCGTTACTATCAGGTCAAGCTGCTATGGCCATCCTGATTGGCTGCTACTCCCTCTTCCAACTGCGGCAAAGACGAAACAGAAGACGTCAAAAATATTTTATCCAGGCTGTCATCAAAAAGTCCGAAGATGGCCTTCATTTAGAACGGGAGGAGTTAACACGTGCAGCTCAATGCCAACAGTAAAGACGACTGGCTTGAGCCAGCGTATTTCGTATATCGGAGTGAAGAAGTTGTTATTTCCACACTTACGTGGGACTGAATTAACATTTAGCTGTGGTGCGATTCACTAACTTTAAACGGAGCGACAATCGCAATTTTCGACGACCATATTTGTCGTTTGCATTAAAGATTGTGCGATTCACTAACTTATTCTTAACGACACAGCTGTCTCGTTGTATTTATTCAAAGTGATAAAGAGTGGCACCTCTGTCAAACTAAATGTCAAAATAAGTGAAAAGTACAAAGAGGAATAGAGAAAAAACAAAGTAATGCCTGCAGCCAAATATAAATTTCAGCGTTTTTACATTAAATTCAAATAAGATACTAGTTTATTTCAAACTACAAGTGACATACCCTAATGCTGAACTTGAAACTTTGGCTTTTATCTGCAAAGTTATAAAAGCTCTAAGTACTGAGCTCAGTCCTCTGTCAATGACGGAGAGTCCAGTTCTTCTTAACAGCTCATCCGAGAAAGATCACCGAGCTAGTTAATAAATAAAATTTAGATGATTATAAAGAAAAATAATTCACCCATAGTCTTTAATATTACTGGCGCAGTCGGTAGCATCTGCGCAAAATATCCTAAAACGAGTCTACATAAGTGAGGTTGAATCGAAACCATAATAATCGAGACAAACGAAATTGCAAAACAAAAAAAAACAAGTTGCATTGTAAATTTCTTAAAAAGCAATAACTGGTAAAACGAAGTGTGGAGAGTAAAAGTTTAAAAAACCAAAAAAAAAAACCATTTATTTGATACCGAATACACTAATGTCGTAAGAGCTTGAAAATACTAGCAAAAACACCGTGAGTAAAAGTATGAAAAGCAAAGCAAAAAACAGTGCCGTAATTTAGACTATCAATTCTAATGAGTTAAGGGGAAAAACTTTAATGCAAATAGTTAAGCTTTTGCCTATGTTAAAAAAAACGATTTGTCGTAAAAGTCGACACAAAAACACGCGAAAAGAGAAAAACCAGAAAAGTACAGTTCCGTAATTCAGACTACCAATTCTACTGATGCTGAGCTCTGTAAAAATAATAGAATAGTAGTCTATGGAAGAAGAGTTAGATGAATTAAGCACATTATTAGCCTCAATCAATATAAGAGAAGTGTGCGGTACAATAGAGAAACAAGAGAGCTGGTTATACAAAGCATCAAACTTGTTCAGCCGTTCGATGGCGATCGAAACTATTTGGCACTGTAAGATATATGTATGCATGGTATTGATGCTATCATGACACAAGTCTCCCATAATGTCCGAAGAAGGTAAATCATTTTATTTAAATTGCGTAATACGATCGCTGAGAGGCGCTGCATTAGATGTGGTCAGACGAAAACAACCGCCAGACTGGACGACGTTAAGGCAGTTGCTATTCGGTGGATTCGAAGAACACATACCAGTTTCAATGCTTATTCTAGAAATAAGCAATATCAAATTTAAAAATAACTTAAGATTATTGTGCGAGGAAATAAATACAGAAGTTTGTAGAGTGAAAGATGCCATTAAATTGAAAGACGAAAGTGGTTCCACTAAGACATTTTTATACAACGAATAAGATCAAATAAGCCTGAAAACATTAAAGAAAGAATTGCCAAATTTTCTAACCGTGTTATCCGTGCAAATCTTGGCACTGACCTTAAGTCAGCAATCAAAATATTAAAGGAAAATAATGTATATGAAGATGATAAAAAACTTTGTAAAAATAAATCAAGTCAAAGAAATAACTTTCATCCAAAGTCACCACATTATAGGAATAGCAATGGTTATAATGTACAACATTTTGTAACTAATATGAATCCACTCTATTTCAATCACAATAATAATTTTAGAAATGAACCTAATGAACATAGTCATCGACAAGCTAATTTACAAAATAGCAATTTATCACAACCCAAGCATACTCCTCTCAATTCTACCAACATTTATACTAACAGAAACTTAACTAACTCGCAACAAACTAAGTATCAAGGTTCGAACCAGTCTCGACTCCGACGTTTTGGTTATCCCGAACCAATGGAACAGGAACCATAAAATTTTCATTTAACAGCCTCGGTGGACTACCCACAGTCGACTTAAAATTAAATAAAAAACGTTTTAAATTTTTAGTTGACACAGGCTCGTCTGTCAGCTTAATAAAACCTGGAATGTTAAAAGAAAAGGTCGTACATGCTGAGCCAATAACATCAACAACAGCGACAGGAAAAGTGTGCCTGAACGAGGTTCAAGAACTGTTTAGCGTCGAACAAATGGAAAAGTTACCCTTTTTCGTTTAAAATTTTTCTAATAATTATGACGGTCTACTCGGCTTTGATATACTTAAGCTACTTAAATCAAAAATCGATCTAGAAAATCGTATAATACACATGAACGACGTTCGTTATAAACTTTTCAACAATAAATTCGTAGGTGGAAATTTTGATAATTGCCTTCCAGAATTAAACATAAACGAAAAGCGCAACGTTGAACATAATAAATAAAGACTCGAACACCTAAACTCAGAAGAATTAAACAAATTAGGAACACTTTTGGATAAATTTAAAAACATACTTTATAAGGAAGGGGACAAACTCACCTTCACTCATAAAATAAAACATAGAATAAAAACTGTTCACGAATATCCAATATATGTAAAATCTTATAGGTATCCGGGAATCCATAAAGTAGAAGTAAATAAACAGATAAATGCTTGAACAAAAAATTATTTCACATAGCGATTTCCCATATTCAGCACCAATTTGGGTGGTTCCAAAGAAGTCTGATGATTCAGGAAAAGAGAAATGGGGGATTGTTGTTGACTTCCGTAAGCTTAACACTATTACTATCGATGACCGGTATCCTATCCCAAACATGGATGAAATCCTCGAAAAATTCAACTCAAAACGGACATTTCGAATTTTTAAGAATGCCATTCGGACTTAAAAATGCACCAGCCACTTTCCAAAGGCTAATGAACACAGTTTTGGAAGGGTTAATAGGGAAAGACTACATGGTTTACTTAGATGACATTGTAGTTTTTAGTACGTCACTACAGGTACATATATAATCTCTAGACAGAGTTTTTCGTAGATTGAGCGAGGCAAATCTAAAAATTCAGATGGATAAAAGTGAGTTTTTCAAAAGGGAAACTGAATTTCTTGGCCATGTTATAACGCCAGCAGACATTAAGCCTAATCCTAATAAAATCAAAGCAATTATCCCATTCCTGAAACCGAAAAGGTAATAAAACAATTCCTTGGTTTGGCGGGATTTTATCGTAAGTTTATCCGAAACTTTCCAGAAATAACTAAACCTTTTACTAACTGCCTAAAAAAAGGCAATAAAATAAATATCACAGATAAAAAATACGTAGAATCTATAACCACTATAAAGATTTTGATTACAAATGATCCAATTCTGGCATACCCAAACTATGAGAAGCCATCTACATTGACCACCGATGCGTCAAATGTAGCGTTAGGGGCAGTGCTAAGTCAACAAGGACACCCCATTTGCTTTGCTAGCCGCACACTCATCGAACATGAGTTGCACTACTCAACCACTGAGAAGGAGCTTTTGGCCATGGTATGGGCCACAAAGTATTTTAGGCCTTATTTATATGGAAGGAAATTTGTAATAAATAGTGACCATATACCATTACAATGGCTCCAAAATCTAAGGGAACCAAATTCCAAACTGCAAAGGTTGAAGATTCGGCTCAATGAATATGACTTCGATGTAAAATATATATCAGGTAAGGAAAATCACGTGGCAGACGCACTATCTCGTATCAAGATCAGAGAGTGCTATTTGAATGAAGAATCTGAGTCTAGCATAGATACTATTCATTCCGCCAATGAAGATAATGAAAGCTTCATTAAGATAACTGAGCGGCCATTGAATGTATTTAAAAATCAAATTAAATTAATTAGAGATTGTAAAAATTCTACTACAATACTAACGATTTTTTCCAATAACTTAACCATAATAACCTACATAGAACTAGCTAACGACTTTATTAAACAAATCATTAAAACCTATTTACTAAAAAATAATACAACAATATTTATGCCCAACGATAACGATTTTTTACAGTTTCAAAACGTTTATAAGACATTAACAGTAACAAGTCGAAACAACATTTATCGGTGTTCAAAAGAATTGGAAAATATTACGGATTTTGCAAACTTTAAAAGTAAAGTACTTGAAATTCATTTTGGTGGACTTCATCAAGGTATAGAAAAGGTTGCAAAATGTTTTAAGCTACAATACTACTACCTTAATTATCTTAAGGAAATTACTAAAATAATAAATGAATGTGAACTGTGTAATCATTGTAAAAACGATCATATTTCTAACAGGCTGCCATAAAAAATTACACCGCCAATATACGAAATTCGGAAAAAATGTATTGTAGATTTTTGGAAATGGAATAATGGAAGTTATTTGTATCGATTTGTCCTCAAAGTTTGCTATGGTTGAAAATGTTAAAGCATTAAACTGGTTGGAAACGAAAAAATATTTACTTAAAATGTTTAATTGGATGGGTCCTCCAAAAACCTTAAAAATTGATTAAGATCAAGGCCTAAATAATGTTAATATTAAACAATGGTGTAATTTAATAAATATAGCAGTGGAAGTAACTACTGGTAAAACTGGGGCCTATTTCACTAAACTACAATTCTACAAGTTTACAAGTTACAATCACAGGTTTAATTTTCACAAGTGTTGATAAATTGCGTTTCATTAAAATTTTGACAACACTTGTAGTTTTCTGCACTTGTAAACTACAATTTCTACAATTACAAGTTCTTGTATACTTGTGATGTCAATTTAACAATTGTTATTTCTAATTATTCAAAATTCTACAATTGCTTATAAAAAACGCAATATAAAACATTTGCATAATTTAAAATTAATTTTTTAAATTAAATAAAATATTTTTATAAAGTTATTTTGATAAATTAAACATTTGTGTAAATATATGTATATCGATAATTTGTTTTGATTGTTATCGCATCCCTAATTAATCAAAAAATATGTTGTGTGTGTTTAGTGTTGTTTGCCCACTTGTTGTGTTTATAAAAAAGTTAAAAATTGTTTATTTGTAAAAATGGCAAATGTTTGTTATGTTTGTTAGTTCATTAGTGTGGTGCGGGAGATCTTAGCTGCCAAAGACATTCTCTTTGGTAAGTTTAGCGATAGAATTTAGCGATGTATGGAAAATGGTTCTTCCGCCCGCGGGGATGCAGAAAATAAAAAATTGAAGATGGATGAAAAGGTGGAGTGGCAGATCGAAAACTTTAAGCTGCAGAATAAAAATTTTCACTTGAAAAATAAAGCTCGTCAGATTCAAATTTTGGAGCAGAAATTTATACGCCGTAAGGGGGCGTACACCCCCTTATTTTTTTTAGTTACAACTTTTTGTGCTTTATCATTTTTTTATTAATATTTTTCTTATTTGTAAATTAATTAAAATAATTTAAAATAGTTTGTAGCCTAGCTTGGCCTCTAATGTCTGTTATGGTTTGACTGCCTTCTTCTACATTATCGGAGTAACTAGGGTTAGTAATTGTGAAGTTTTCATCTTCTTCAGTGCGTGAAAAATTGCAAAGTGTGACCGCACAACTAAAAACATCGCTAGCCATTTCTGGGCTCACCCGCAAATAATTTAAAATAGGAAATTTTTCCTTTAAAATACCAATTGTATTTTCCACAACTCTTCTGGTTGATTTATGGGCATTGAGGAATCTTCTATTATTAGATAGTGGAGGAATCAGCCAATCTTTCAGCGGATATGCTGAATCACCTAGAATGATTCCATTCTGAATTGGACGCCAGCCGTTTTCCGGTCTGCGGAACAAACAACTATTCCGCAAGACGCGAGAGTCGTGAGTACTCCCCGGCCAATTTGCATAGGAGCAATAGAACTGGAGATCGGGTGTGCAAACCCCCATACACGAAATGGAGTGATTACCATGCCTATCAACATAAGCTTCTTCATGCTCTTTGGGTGCATCTATTAAAGTGCCGTCCAAACAGCCGCAAACTAACGGCATGCCTCTGATGGCGTAGAATTTAGTAACCACTTGATAGACATTTTCTGGCCATCTTACATACGTTGCAAACAAAGCGGTACATATTTATTGCAGTAACTACGCTTTTTACCACTCTGCACACTGTGGCTTTGCTCACACCATGCAAGTCACCTATTGCGTAATCAGCAGCTGCTGTTGCACCGTTAGAGAATGGCTTCTACTTGTCTTCCTCTCCAGTATTGGACACAACAAATTTAACAAGAAAACCAATTTTTCACGTTTTAGCCTAAAGCGCTCATTATACTCCAACGTGGATTCCAGGAATTCATATTCCAGACGTTGCCTAAATAGCCTTCTCCTTTTTAATGTGATTTCATTATCGCTTTCATCACTAAAATCGTATATAAAGTTCATTTTGCACACACAAAAAAAATATGAGCGTCTTAATATAATATAAGTTTCACTTGCTCACTAGTGGTGTTGCCGCTTATCGATAATTTGTAATAAACCAACAATGCGATTCGATTAATGTGTGTCATAAAATATTAAATATGTTTGATTTTGTGTTCATTTCAACTAACTTTTAAGAAAAAATTGTTATAAATCAAATTCTAAATCAATTTATCATTCACTTGTGACTTGTAAAATTTTTTCTTAGGGTCTCCGTCGACCCTAAGGTTTTTTTTCCACAATTCTACAAGTGTACAAGTGCAAATTTTGTTTAGTGAAACAAAATCACTTGTAAAAGTATCATTTGTAGACTTGTGACTTGTAGAATTCACTTGTAGCTACAAACTTGTAATTGTATTTTTATGAAACACAATGATTCACAAGTTCACAATTTCACATGCAAAAACACTTGTAATTGTGAACTTGTAGTTTAGTGAAATAGGCCCCTGGTATTGGTGACATTGAGCGGTTGCATAAAACTATAAATGAAAAACTGAGAATAATCAATACTTCAGGCGACAAAGAGCTAAAGTACTTAGAAATTGAACAAACACTCTATACTTATAACCACGTTATAGTCCACTCTACCACCAATGAAATACCATATAATATTTTTTTTAATAAAGAGTCGCACAAATATGAACCACAAATTATTAAAAAACGAAGAATCAATAACGCAAATAAAAACAGACAAGGAAAAGATATTGATACAAACATTGTTGATGCAGAAATTTCGAAAAGCGATTAGACAAAATTTGTAATCCATGCAAAAAAGTAAGTCTCATTCAAGCAGAAGAGGATGGAGAACATCATATTGTTAAGTTTAAAAGCCAAAATGTCAGAAAATTTAAAAACCATTTTAAAAGAAAAAATAATACTAACTAAAAATTGCCCAAATCTTTGAATCAACAATTTAAATTTGCCCTTACTTTCTCTGTTTTACTTATTCATTATTATTCTCATTAGTCTACTAAGCCTATTGAAATATAAACAGTTTGTTATACGCTAGAAATATCTTTAAATAATGTGTAAATTTTATTTAAAAAGGAAAATTGCAATGAGGACATTGCATCATTTTCGTATGGTAGGAGTGACATACCCTAATGCTGAACTTGAAACTTTGGCTTTTATCTGCAAAGTTATAAAAGCTCTTAGTACTGAGTTCAGTCCTCTGTCAATGACGGAGAGTCCAGTTCTTCTTAATAGCTCATCCAAGAAAGATCACCGAGTTAGTTAATAAATAACATTTAGATGATTATAATGAAAAATTAATCACCCATAGTCTTTAATTTTACTTACAAACGTTTATAATTCTTTTTATACATTGCAATCTTACATTTGGACTCTCCTCTGAGTGATTTGGTAGAATAGTCATCAACTAGACTCCAAGGAATATCCGGAATTCAAATGCAAATATGCCATGGTTTTCGTTTTCAAAATTCGCGTTGTACCAATATAAAAGTAAAATTTAAAATTGCATACAGTTTTAAAGATTACACGAGCTACTTGTTTCTCAGTCGATTTTGCTGTTATTCTGGAGCTTCTTATTTGGTTGTCAAACTGAGAAATTAGTTATTCAGCCAAGTCTGGAGTTAACCGATACAGCTTCTGAAATGTTGTTGCATTCAAATGAAAGGAGTTGTCCACATCCCGGAGTAAACGTTCCATCAACGGTTGGAGCGCATACTTCTTCGTCACCTCGTAGTAAATCATAAGCCAAATATTCAATCGACATTATGTAATGTGGCTTTTTTAATTTCAAGAAAACAAATCACCGAATTTAAAATTTATCTTTTATTAAAGCTGAAATCGCGAATTTTTCCTTTCTCGATTGAGTTAACAACAACAAATTTGTTGTTTAGTTTTCGGTAATCGACTAGCTAACGACCACAGCTGATTAGGCGAATGCGAAAATCGTTGAAAAATTAATACTGAATAGTAACATCGTTAAAATTTTCGTTAATATGAGTTAACCATACGAGTATATTTAAAACGAAAACGAAAATTTTAACGAATCGCACTACTGGTGTCTAAGGGAACACCTGCATCTGCGATTACACGAAAACATCACAATTAACTTACAGGGCAGCCAGCAGCGTTCCCAGCAGTGTTCCCAGCAGCAATACCGGCTCCGACTGCAGCGTCTGTAGAATATTTAGATATAAGTAATAGAATTAAGAGAAGTAAGTTCAATTTTAAGTAGAAGCTCACCGACTCAGCCAAGGCTGACCGAAAATAAATATATTTTGAAAATATAACTAACCGTTCTTATAATTACTACACTAAATTCAAATGAAGTTCTCGCTTAAATTTGCGACTCAATGCTCATAATATATCTCTGCTCCTCAAAATTGCAAGCGCTAACGCCAAAAATACGCTTCCTTGCCACTAGCAAGTCCCAACTGCTTCACATCCACCAGAATAGACATGATGATTGGTACTCTCCCAAATGCACATTTCAGGCCACAAAAGCAACATTAGCCCCAAACTCTTTCTCTGGGTGGATATTAAATATTATTTACCAAGAAAATGGTTGAAAGTTCAGCCGACTCCCTAGGTTCTACTCAGATGATTTTTGGAACAAGAAGAGATCCTGGCTCCCACTCTTACAAACACTGATTAGTTTTGCGAGGAGATCTACAAAAATACTACTTATTGGAGAAAAGACGGCCGTTACGTAGCAAAACTCCCATTCAAGAGAGCGTTTCCCGTCAAAATCGCACTACGGAACTCTAGACCAGCGGCCCAGCAGAAATACGTAAGCATTGAAAGGATCACGCAGAGCCCACATAGAGCCTACAAGTTCTCGCGAAACTATTCGTGATTGTAAGTATTTCTCGTTTTCCTTGACATAACGCGTGATGATAAAACTCGACAAAACTAAAAAAGTCCGGGTAGTTTTCAATGCGTCAAAACTCTCTCGCTCCGAAATCTCACTCAAAGATGCACTTCACTCAGTCCGAGTAGTTTTTAATCTATCAAACGCCTATCACTCCGGCTTCTCTCTCAATGACGTACTTCATACCGGTCCAGTTCTCCAAACCGACCTGATGCTTGTCATCCGTAAATGGCGATTATTTCAAAATGTTTTCAACGGCGACATTGAAAAAATGTTTCGCCAGATATAAGTCCATAAAGTAGACGAGTATTTCCGTACTCAGTAGATCCCCTCCCTGACACAGACACTGCCACAAAGCGTCAGCTCTTGTCATCTGTCGGGAAACATTTTGACGGGCAGGATGTCTATCGTGCTAGCCTGGCTGCAAACCCTTTCTACATCTGGAAGGCATATGTATCAAACAGAACCGACCATATTGAATTGTTGAAGAAACATGTCAACAATGCGACATGTTTTTGTATCGCTAACAATCTAGCAGATCTAGGCACGCGAGGAGTCAAACCCCAAGACCTCGTCAACTGCTCACTTTGACGGAAAATCATTTCCCCAGACCTAAGGCAAATCGAAGCATCGCTTCTTCTAATACTCAGGATCTCTCAGAGTGGGAGCATTTATGTTACAGTTTATATAAGGCCAACAAATTGCCTCTCCCAAAAACAGCCACTTTATTTAATGCATGAAGGAATAAACGAAGCGGAAGGTCGTCTCATATTTTATGTCCAACATAAATATTATGGAAAGGCGATCACAGCATTAGAAGAGAAAAATTTTTCACGCTGAACCAATTTGTGGAAACGTTAGGACTGTTGCGACTCGGCCCAATCACAAACCTTCACTCCGCTGCAGATCAAAACGTTCGCGTAGTAGACATTCGCACCCAAGACGGAAATGTAACTCGTAACGTAACAAAACTGGCATACACCGATTATGCCAAATAAGCATATAACGAGCACAGCACCAAAAGCATCAGCAACGCCAAGAACTAGGTCAGAGAAGAACACTGAAGAAGTTGTTCCAACGACCAGTAGGCCAGATCTCTGCCTATTTATTTCCCTGAACAAAATTCAACTGGTCTGGTAAAAAAATTAGTACAGATAATTGGTGAAAACATTTTTCACCCAATCTCACTAACCAATGGCAATATTTACGGAAGAACATTACAGGCTGGTATCGAAATATCTAAACGATAATAAAATTAAATTTTATAAATGCCAGCTTAAATGCGTTTCATTTGCTGATACCGTCAAGCCCGTACTTCAGGAATCCGCTCAAGTACTTTTATGCAATGAACTATACAAGAGTTTATGAAAAATCAAAATCAGCTCACTCAATTCCTTGCTGACAAACAAACAATGCCAGCGTCTAAAGCTCTTGATGTTCTTAAATGAAAAGGAGATCGATGTTCTCTATGCTCTCTATGGCATTTAACAAACAAAAATTGCTTCCAGATATCAGGATACGAGGTTCATACAACAAATTATCCGGATAGCAAACCGCATTACAGGACAACAGTACTAATTAAAACACAATTAATTGCAAGCCCCTTCTATAAGCGTGCTTACGATTTCGGGAAATAGAACTTTGTCCGCAGTATAGTAATGAGGAGGGCATGACTCTATATCGGTGAATTCATTTATTGACTTCTAGAACACTCTTGGAGATCGGTTTATCGCAAATTATGAACCAATTAAAGTACGTCCACTTGAGATTATGGAAGTCGTCAAAAAGCAACTGATGTTAAAGATATCACCGGGACATGATCTAATAAGGCCACAGATGAACATAGAACTTTCGCATCCTGCCATAACATACATCTCAAATCTCTTCAACGCTATACTGAGATAAATGTCCACATCTCAATTCCTTGGAAGAAGTCTACCTGGATTTTCAAAGCTCTTTGAAAAAACCTTGATTCACAAGTTTGACGCACATGCGAGGAATGCAATGCCGTCGAATTAATTTGGATTCCTGGAATAGCGCGGGAATTTAGAACAAGTTAACCGTCGAAGATTTGGACAGAGAGTACAGCTCAGCAATTTTTCCGGGCATCGCTCAAGCATTCATTCGGCTGGATGGTCTAATATATAAAATACGGACGCTATTTCCTGCGAACACACACACAAAGTTCTTGAAAGCTATGTTAGCAACCGAGTTTTTGCCATACGACAAAATGGAGAATTCGATATCGCAGCCGGAGTTCTACAAGGAAGCATTCTCGGGTCATTCCTGTATATTGTCTACAGAGCAGAAATTTTGACATATCCTTTGTGGATGACACTGCGATCTTCATCAGATCTCGGTGCTCAACTCATAGGGGAGTGGTTGGCTAACTGGTGCATAAAGGTCAATGAACAAAAGAGTGACCACGTCACCTTCACATTGAATAGGGACTCCTGTACGCCACTTTCCCTAAATAGCATTACGATTCCTCAGGCTATTGGATACGCTTGCATTATTGATTTTGTGTATGAGTGCAATTAACTACTTAGCTATGCGCGTGATTGGGAGAAGTGCGTCGTCGCCCCATTCGCGCTTGTATGAGCGTTGTCTCCCGTGCCTCCTCCCCCCTTTAAGTATCTGCGTCCCGCTGATGAGGTAGTACCTAACATATTAATGCAAGGATCGCCATAGTAACGGCGTCGATGATCGATTCAAAATTAAATGTTTCGCCCAGTTTTTGCAGTCGTCGGATATTTGTTCAAGTTTAGCTTCAGATCATTACTTATCACGTTTTTTAGTGCAGGTAGCACTTTGTAGCACTTTGGTAGACCAGTTGGTAAAGGTTTGATTTCAACATATGTCCTATTCAGAACATTTTCACAATTATTTCCGTGAACGCACCCCAAAAATTTGTTAGGAATAGCGACGTCTCATCGATCATTATAATGAATAATTACCAATGGACGGGCAGCCGTTATTTACATCGAATGTTTCGTCTTGATTAGTTAGAATTTTCTCATATTCGAGTACCACCTGTTGTCCCTTTATAATAGCCGCTGATGTCATCAGGAGTCAAAAGCTGTCTGGCTTTACCTTCAGCATGGAAAAGACATACAAAAAAAGTGTTCCATTTGAATATATGTACAGATACCGATCGGTGTTCAATAGCCTCGACGTTTTGATATGGTAGGGACTTTTCTTCTTTCCCTACTCTGATGACGACCACGATAAAAGTTTCAAGGGCTATGATTTAAGGCCATGCTCTGATGATGCCCGGACCCTTACTTGGGAAGGTGCCTTTGCCTGACTGGTTGATGTCCTCGTAAAGGAAAACTGTGGTCGGACGAACGCATGCCTGCTGATTGGAATTTTAGTGTACTCGGCTCAATCCACAAAAAGGGCGATCTTGCAACTTGCGCCAACTATCGCGAGATCCGTCTCCTCAGCAAAACATATGAGGTTCTATCGAGCGTATTGTGTGAAAGACTGATGCCCGCCGTGAACGAACTCATTGGAGCTTATAGTGTGTATTTAGACCTGGCAAATCTACGATCGACCAAGTGTTCACGATGCGCCAAATCTTGGAAAAGACCCGAGAAAGAAGAATAGACACACACCATCTTCTTTTCGACTTCAAATCCGCTTTCGACAGTACAAGTGGAAGCTGCCTATTTGCCACAATGACCGAATTTGGTGTCCCAACAAAACTAATACGGCTATGTAAAATGACGTTGAGCAACACGACCAGCTCCGTCAAAATCAAAAGGACCTCTCCGAGCAATTTGAAGCCAAATGAGGTTTCAGACAAGGTGACTCTCTTTCGTGCGACTTCTGTAAGCTTACGTTAGAAAATATAATTCGAGCTGCAGAGTTGAACCGTTAAGGCACTATATTTTATAAGAGCGTGCAAGTTCTGACGTATGCTGATGGCATCGATAATATCGGCCTCAACACCCGCGCTGTTACTTCTGCCTTTTCCAAACTGAATAAAAAAGCGAAACTTATGGGTCTGGAAGTGAACGGAGGCAAAACTAAGTACCTTCTGTCATCAAATAAACAACATTCGTGTCTTGGCTCCCATATCGCTATTAACAATTACAATTTTGGAAAAGCGTTTACCCGGAAACCAGCAATAATATCAGCCTGGAAATCCAACGTAGAATCTTTCATGCCAATAACTGCTACTTTGGGCTGAGTAGGCAATTGCGCAGTCAAGCACCCACCCTCTCCACGAACTAAAACCACACTCTATAAGTCTCTCATCATGCCCGTGCTATTGTATGGCGCTGAAGCATGGGCAGTGAGTGCTCGTGAGAAAGATTCTCCGAAAGATTCTTGGACCTTTACGTCTTTGTGACGGCGAATACCGCAAACGAAGGAACGATGAGCTTTACGGCGACATAAACATAGTCTAGCGAATTAAAACTCAGCGGCTTCGTAGGATGGGGCATGTCGTTTGAATGGACGAAAATGCTCCAGCCCTGAAAGTATTCAACGCGATACCAGCTGGTGGTGGTATACGAAGAGAACGGCCTCCTCTGCGTTGGAAAGACCAAATGGAAAAGGACTTGAAGTCACTTGGTAGGAAGAAGGAGCGACTGGCGCAATTTTTTGAACTCAGCCAAAATCTCTTAAGAGGTTATAGCGCCAACTAAGTAAGTTAGTAAGTGTTGCAAATTTTGAAAATTTAGCAACGCACAATAAAAATTTGTCATTTTGAATTCCAAATATATGTAACCAGACGTGATTGTCTCCGGATGGTTTTGGCTTTTTTGGTATCACCCAAATTATAAGGAGGATTTGGACGATGGAATTCTATTCTGCTATGTTAAGACGTGTTTTGAAAATTTCTGAAAATTCATCAACTTCTAAGCCAGCCAACAAAAATGGTGCTAACAACTCTGCCAATAATAGTGCTGCAACAATGAATGCAAATCTGAGGCTAACGCGCACACAGTCTAAGGTCGCTGACCTCGATAAGTCGCCCTTGAACGCGAATTGCTCTAATTCTTTTCCTGCTCCTACAGACTTTGGTGTTGTTGCTGCTCACGCTACTGAACAGCTCTCTGCTGTGGAGAATGCCGCTGTTGGTACACCCACTGACAACACTGACATTGTTGTTGCCGCTCTCGCTACCGATCAATCCACTTATTTCTCTTCTGTGCGCGACGCCCATACAAACAAAGATTTCTCGCCTTCTCTTAGCCGTACAGATGTCACTGCCGATGATTTGCCAGTTTCTGTTCCCGCGGATAATATCAATGCTGCTGACGGTGTTTTTGCTTCTGCTTTCCATCCACTCAGTGATAACAAAGGCCAGCGCACCAACTCTGCTTGGGTTAAAGTTAATAACAAAAGGAGAAGAAAACAAGTGGTTGTTGTTGGCTCTAATAAAAGCACTGAGTTGTCTGTGGCCGATCGCAACATGTGGGTTAATTTATCTTCGTTTGAGCCGAAAGTAACTGCTAAGGAGATAACAAATTATGTATCTAAATATGCGAAAATTGATATAAAGTCTCTCTCTTGTTATGCGCTGGTGAAAAAAGATGACCCAGTAGACAATCACAGGCGTGTCAATTTTAAGCTGGGGGTCCCTTTAACTGATTACCCAACAATTTTGGATGCGGCAATTTGGCCAGCGAATGTGAGAGTCAAACCATTCCATTTTTTTCAAAAACCGGTCGCTCATATGAAACCGGTATAACAATTAAAAATGGAAGTGTAATTCCCAAATCTAATGCCGGTCTTAAGATATATTACCAAAATATTTCTGGACTTAGAACAAAATCAAATTCAGTTCTACAATTCAGTACGCAAGAGGCTTATGATGTGATTGTTATTGTAGAGACCTGGCTGAAGTCTGATCTCTACGATAGTGAATTCTTCGATCCAAATTTATACGATGTGTTCCGCAAAGATCGAGATTCGGCAAAAACGGGTTGTTCAAGAGGAGGCGGTGTCCTAATTGCCGTTCGACAAAAATTTCGGGCATCGTTAGTGACCCTTAGCAATGGTGACTCCTTGCTAGATCAAGTGTGCGTTTGCATTAAAGGAATGAAATCTCATGGCTTTTTATTCGTAATGGCATCATATATTCCGCCCAACAGCAATTTTGAGCTATATAAAGCTCACGTGGACAACATTATTGCGCTACCTCTGGACTTAAGTGATAACCATCTTTGTGTTCTGGGTGATTTTAACCTGTGTCACATTAAATGGTGCTGTAGTTCTACTAGCTCTCATCATATTCCTAATAACATTACTTCAAATCATGAATCTTACTTCGTAGATAGTTGCCTTAGTCTAAACCTAAAACAAATTAACCCTATTTTTAATGACCTAAATAGATTATTAGACCTTATATATGTAAGTGATAATATAGATTCTTGCGCATCTAAATGCATTTCGCCGATCTCTGATGCTAGTATTCACCACATGCCCTTAGATGTTGAGATCAAATTTTATGTGTTTTCAACCATTTTGTCTAATGATGGAAATTCTTACAATTACGCATCCTGTGATTTTCCAAGTTTAAATAAATCCCTCTCAGAAATTAAATGGGATGAGCTACTCATGGACTTGGATACTCACACTTGCTATACAACATTTACATCGTTACTCAATGAAGTCTGTTTTAATAATATACCTGTGAAAAGGAAGAGACCTTATAAGTCGCCGTGGTATAATAGAGATTTAATGAAGTTAAAAAATCTTAAAAACAAATATCTAAAAAAAAAATTTAAGTCAAATAACATCCATTCATTTTTTTTTTAAATACCAGCACTACCATAAGGAATTTAAGTCCTTAAATAACACGCTTTACAAAAAATATGTTCGAAGTGCAGAGCAGAATATTAAAGCTAATCCGAAATCATTTTGGAACTTTGTAAAATCAAAGAAACGTTGTTCTAGTATACCCAGCTCAGTATTTCTGGAAAGCAAATTTGCTAATACACCTGTAGAGGCAGTTAATTTAGTCGCGGAGTTTTTTATGTCAAATTATGTAATTGACAATCAGAGTTCTCATGATTTTTCATCTGAAATATCATCGTTAGTTAATCTTGGTACCATGCATATCTCTCCGGAAGAAGTGATGGACGCGATTCTTTCCCTCAAGCCCTCGTCGCATTCAGATGCTGACGGATTGTCTGTTATTCTACTTAAGGGGTGTCCAGCGTTGTCATACCCGTTACAAGTTATTTTTAACAAATCTCTCTCCTCTGGTACCTTTATTAATGATTGGAAGCTAACAACAATTACCCCTCTTTTCAAAAATGGTAGTAAAAACAATGTTAAGAATTACAGACCAATTTCGAAACTATCAACCTTTTCTAAACTGTTTGAAAGTGTGGTCAAAGACAAAATTTATTTCGCGATAAAGTCATTAATCAACCCAAACCAGCATGGATTTGTGTCCGGGCGATCGACAGTCTCAAACTTAATGGTATTCAGTGATTTTTGCATTTCATCGTTTTCGGCTGGTTCGCAAGTTGACTGCATTTATACGGACTTCTCTAAGGCGTTCGATAGAGTATCCCACAGGATTCTGATAAATAAGTTAGCTTGCCTGGGCTTCCATTCATCCCTTCTAAAATGGATTACTTCATACTTGGCTAATCGGCGCTGTGTTGTTACAATTGATGGCATAGCTTCGGACTTTTTCGTGGCCTCTTCAGGTGTACCTCAGGGGAGCATTTTAGGCCCTCTTTTGTTCATTATTTTTATAAATGACATAGGCAGTTGTTTTTCGTTTTCGAATTATTTGCTTTATGCTGATGATTTGAAGGTCTTTGCAATTGTTAATGATGATGACGATGCAATACAACTTCAATGTGATTTAAATAATCTTAATACATGGTGTCTAAAGTCACGCCTATCTATAAATTTTAATAAATGTTTTCACATAACCTTCACTAGGCGGCAGAACGCCACACCTACTATTTTTCATATTGCTAATATTGTCCTAAACAAGGTTACAGAGGCCAAGGATCTGGGAGTGATTTTCGAGGCAAAGTTTTCATTTAATAATCACCTTAATTTTATTCTCTCGAAAGCATATTCGGTTCTGGGTTTTATACGATGAAATAGTTCAGAGTTTTCCGATCCATACACCTTTAAGCTTCTTTTTTCGTCTCTTGTTCGCTCTCATTTGGAATATGCGGTAATAATATGGAGGCCATACGACCAACATTCCGTAAATAGGATTGAAAGGGTTCAAACAATTTTTCTGAAGCAGGCACTGCGTTCATTGCGGTTCGAGGAACCCGTTCCTTCGTACCACTCACGCCTGTTGCTAATTAATCTTAGTTCTCTTGAAAAAAGAAGGTCTGTCCTCTCTCTTTCATATATATTCAATATAATTAATGGCACAATCGATTGCCCAATTCTACTGGAGCGGATTAGCTTTAATGTTCCGCAAAGAAATCTGCGTAATTTCTATCCTTTTAATGTTGATAGTTGTAGAACAAAATTTGCAAGTAATGCGCCTATTTCGCGTGCCCTAACGGAATTTAATGATTTATTTTCCTCTAAGGTAATTGACTTTTCGTTTTCTAAGTCTGCTATTGTGAGAATTTTAAATTTGATTATCCAATAAGCATTTATTATTAATTCGTTTGTTAGTCTGTGAGGTACTATGTACTGTAGATTTAAATTTGAAAATAAAATAAAATAAAAATAAAATGCGTTGAATAATTACGAATTAGTGGAAATGTCTGGAAAAAAGAGGATGGCAGCCCACTAGTAAGGCAATTTAGGCCACTGTCCTAACCATACCGGCCCCTTGCCACAAGCAGAACGTCGAACTTGGGCGCTCCAGCCGATACTTCGCATGATGTTGTGATCTATATACTAGTGACTAATTAATTTATACTCTTAATTACAATATTGCGCTTAAACTAAAGCTATCAGATAGGCGTATGTCCGGATCTGCAGCGACCATTGATGGGCATAATCACTTCGAGTAGTCTTTTAAAAACACCTCGGGTTCTAGCTTAATATTTCCTTATCTAGGAGACATAGAATGGAAGCATTTAGTATGAGCAAACCCCCTGATAAAAATACCTTTTGTTTAGCAAATTTATCCTCTTAATTCGCCATTATTAATTTTTAACTCAATATAACTTAATTCTACGACGATCACTGAGCGTTTTTAGTGCTCTTCGGGGACGACCAGCCTAAATAAGGCCTCCTGTGCCAATAATCCTATGATGGAAGATGCGAGTGTAACGCTGATCATTATGTGGGCGTACACGTCGAAGCCCAAGGTGAGTATGGATGAAATTGGGGATCGGCCAACCACGTAAATTGAAATGAGGCCGCAACTTTGGGGTCGCGGTTAGTCCAGTGGCTGATCAGGTTGTACCTCTCTAGTACTATTGCCTGCACCGTGATTCTATGCTTCCCTTGCCATATGCCAACTCCTAACTTGTCTGGTCGGCGTCGATAACGGTGTTGGAGGCGCAATGGCTGATGAGCGCACGCACTAGGTGCGACTGGCTCAATCACTCGGAATATTAGTGCGTATGCTTAGGGCATCATTCGACCATTGTCCGAAGGACAGGACGTAAAGAGGGATTTGAGAAAAACCTACGTTCACTGCGAAATAGCTGTCTCTCGCGAACCCCCTAAGCTAAAAGGCAGTCCGACGACGTACCTCCCCGATTTCTCTTGCGATGTAGTGGAGCTGCAGATTTCCTCCACTTTATGGGTCCTGCTATTCGGTAGGTCGTCCAACTCCCAAATGGCAGTGAGCTGCTCGTCCAACGCGACCTCATTAAATTAGTTGAATTAGTCCGTACTGGGAGTATCCACTCGAATACATTTCCTGGGCTACCAGTGAGTCCAAGACGTCCCACACTGGGGTAATTGATAACAAAAAGTGTGATTAAATCAGCCAAGCCGCTCAGCAACGGAATTTTTATTTTGTTAGTTAACAAACAATCATAAGCTATAAAAAACATCATAAAACCATATACTTTAATGGAACTTTTTTTTTTTTCATCAATTTTATTGAAATACATATCTAATACTAAAATATAGAGCGGTTGTAAAATTTGTTTTTTAATTTTTTTATGTTATCAATCATCTGACATTGAGTCATTAGCAAAAACATCATCATCATCGTCTTCTTCTTTGCTTTCGTAATCATCATTATCTTTGATATCATCATTTTTGTCATTATCTTCTTTTGCGGGTTTGAGGAGCTCTACAACTGCTTTAGGCAAAGTTTGAATTTTTTTCTTTGGCAGCTAGAACATATTAAAGGATCTGAAGTGATCAAAAACCTATTAAAAATGTCTTCATTTGCCTTCTGCCTACTACTTTTTCGAGCAAAATCCTCCCTGAAACGTTTGAAGTCTTTGTTTCGGGCCTCCTGAGCCTCTTCGGACAATTGACCTATTGGCAACAATGCATGAGAGACTATTTCCGGTCCATGTATAAAATATTTATGCAGCGTTGGAGGCATATAATACCAAGGATATTTTTGAACAAACAATCTGGCAGTACTCAAAGCAAATTGACGAAACTTCTCTACTTCAATTTCATGTCCACTTGAAACGGCAATCATCAACATATGCATTTTTGTTATTAATTCAACATCAATTTTTGTAATTTCTGATGAAACTTCAGCGTTTTCAAAAAATCTCCTTGCAGTATTGCCGTCATTTGTGCTTCCATAGCCAGGCTTTGGCTGGTCGACAATTAAACCAATTCTATCCCTAAACTCCTTTTCGATACGAGCTTTGTTTTCAGATACAATTTCTTTTTCATCTACTAGTCTTGCTTGCCATTTTTTTATTGGAAGTTTATTTGACACGTGGAGAAGGCATTCAAAAAATCGTATCCAACCATGAAGAATCGATAAACCAAATTGAATATTGTTCATATTCACCTCCCTTTTTACCATATTATCGATGTCGTTTAACTCCTTACTTGTAGCTCCGCATAAATAACATGATTGTGTAGACTTTGTGTCCGTAAGTGCGTTGCAGACTTTTCCATCTACCATTGTCAGCGATAAATTGTGACGCACTTCTAGACGTTTATTTTCAATAAATACAATAGAACTTCCTAGGTTTCTTATTTCTGCATCAACCCGTGCTTTTTCGGTTTTCGAAACTTCGGCAGACTCTTTAACAAATTCCATTTTTAATGGTCTGCAATACCTTGTGGATGAAGGACGAGGGTTCACCCAAATTGTTTTGGTCTTGTAAACCAACCTTAGTGGTACTATACAAGTTATAAATACCGATGAATCGGTTGCACTCGGGCCATGAAATGCTTGCTTATACAAGCTATGCCCAGAACTCCCATCAAAGCCCCATTTCGAGTACAAGCATAATTCATATAAATTTTCCTCATCAAGTATTTCAAATACACTTTTTTGTGACAGCATTATACGTTCAACGGTATGATCTAATAGACCTTGCAAACTCACTTTTACTGAAGTTTCATCTATTTCAATACATTCGCGTTTAGGGTAACAATCTTTTTTCGCAGACTGCACGTATGTATAGCAAAGAAATTTTTCAGGAGCAGACTGGCTTATGATGTTGTACTGATGGCGGGACAATTTAGCTTCTACCAAAATAGACAACGCTTCTTCTTTTGACATCTGTTTATTTTTTCCAGCATTTTGAACACTTAACCGGTACTTAGTCGCATTAGCCGGTGATTCCGATATTTCTTGCATCACTTTCGACGCATCTAACTGTCCCGCAGCTCTCAGACCCATTTGAGTTGCATGAACTAGCAAAGGCAGAGGGACAGTCTTTCTAAGCGCAAAAGATTTCTTGCGTTTAGTTGGTTCTCTACATTCTTCAAAGGGTACCTCCATGCGGCCCCGTTTATGTGTTTTACGGCAGCTAAAACCAATCGAAGAATCTAACCAATCTCATCGATCCAATTATTTTTGATACAATTACGTTATACACAAAAAATAAACATAGTGAACAGTCCCAATTACTTTGTACGCAGCATTCTACGGAATAGGGACTTAATCCAAAATATTTCCTACCTTTACCCCCATGTAAACAAACAGAAGCTACATCACTAATTGTTGACGTTTGTTATTTTATTAAAATAAAAACAAAACAAAAAAAGGGACCAACAAAAGCAACATAAACACTGCAATGTAGATCACCTTTACCCCTCCACTAAACAAATAGCAGCTTCGCTACTAGCTGTTAACCCTTGTTAATTTATAAAAACAAAAGAAAACAAAACAAATAAAAGAACAGCAACAACAATAGCTACACTTACTTGATGTACACTAGGGTGGAGTGAAAAAAGTTAATTTTAAGTAAAGTTTTTCTTAAAAATGTAAAAAGTTTCAAAAAATTTCAAACTTAAAGCCAAATGTGCGACCTCAAGATGATTTCTTAAAAATTAAATATTTTACAGAATTGTTACTAAGTCTCATACACAGTAGATGAAGGGTACCCGTTCCCGAAAACAAAAATTAACTTTTTTCACTCCACCCTAATGTACTCATATCAAGTTTCCGTTGTTTTGCTTGAATATATATACATACATACATATCTGTGGCAATATAACATAACATCTTAAGTCGACTTAAGAGAGGAATAAAATTTCGGTTTTGAAATCATTCTAGCTCCTAAACCCTTTACCCAATTTTGTATTAAAATGTTTATTGTGATTCTTTAATAAATTTACTAGCAATATTTAAACCTAAATACTGGTTTACGAAAGCCAAGTCAACGTAAAAATTAAATAAAACTGGCTATGTGTAGAAATTTTTATTTCGACTTAAGATGTTATGTCATATTGCCACAGATATGTACATATTTCAATTGCATGGGCATACAAAAAAATATATTTTTCTTAAAAACCGCAGAAAATCTGCAAACTTTTTTTTTGTTAACATATCACTTATAATTGCTGTTTCAAAAAAAAAATAAACTTTCACTGAATTGAGTGGTATTCACATCTATATCGCTTACTATATACCCAAAACACACACATTTTATAAGCCTGCACGGAGAAAAACATTAAAAATACAAACAGACACTTTTTGTACTAATATATTTCATTTTAAGTTCAAAAAATACCTGAGGTAGAAGGTTCCATTGCTCAAAAAGCTATACTTTTTTAATTTTTCAAGAAAAATCACTTGGAAATATCAAAACTCTTCTGTTTTTTACCTTGCGCGCACCAAAGTATATAAAACGGAAATTGGCAATCGCAGTGCTGGATAACGTTAATTTTTTTTTCAATTATTTTTTCACATAGTGATGTAGAATTCTATTCTCTTTCGAACGATTCCAATCATGGTTGGGTATCTTCGATTTGATTTTTTTTATTAATCACACAAATTGCAATGAAATACCCCAGAATAATTGGAGATAAAAGTCTCCAGCGCCAATCCCGGAAACGCTTGATGTGTCGATGGATCGATACCACAAGTTGGAAGATTCCCCGTGTGTTAGTCAGTTAGTGAACACGCCAGGCTTGCTTGCACCGAAACCGTGTTGTTGACTCCAGATACCCGTGCATTCACCTTCTTGGTTGGTAATTTGATGCAACGCCGGAGTCGTTTCGCAATAAACAAGCATTCAGATCCGGAATCCATGAGCTCTCTGGCCGAATATAAGTTAGCATCGTAATTGCACAGCTTGCATCAATTTCTTGCCAAACTCCCCTGAAAGGTATTTAATTTTCAATGCGAATTATAGAAATCCGATTTAGAGGGTTGAGGAATTTGTGGCCGTGAAATCCTCTAATATCGGAGATAGTCTTTAAAGTCAGAAACCAACTTGTCAGAAATCTGTCTATAACGTTCCGCTTTAGTATTTCCATTTAATATTGGACCGATTCCGTATTCGTCACAGTCTTTCTCAATACATATTCTATTGAGCGATCGCAAGTCGCAAATTCAAAAACACGAAAATATTTTTAAACATTTATAAAAAGGTGATAGGGATTTTGTGCGCCAATAAATTTCAGTTCCTAGTGCATTAATTAATTAAATACCTGTAATGCAGTGTCATTGTTACAGCGTTGAGTGCAATTCTATTTGATTATCAAAGCATATTGTTTAGACTTCCGGCCTGGATATTGGATGCCACCCTAATGCACGCGTTTAAATATTTAGTACCATCCTAATGTTGTGAGTACCCACACTAGCGCAGTGTACCTTACAAATATACGCCCGCCGAACTATGAACGGATTTAAGAGGAAACTCTTCGGAACTTCACAGTTCGGCGGTTCAAAGACATTTAGGTTTATCGCGCACCTTCACTTCACTTTGGAAGACCAAGGACGAACGATCGCAGCAGCTACCCCGCCACATCTTAGGTAAATTATCCACACAAAATCCCATTGTAATTTTCAGTATTTATCACAAAATAACCCAATTTTTGAATTTTTCCAAAATTCATTTCTAACCGATTGTTGTTTTCCTTTTGCCATCTATTTTTAAATACACTTGTGGCACTCCATTCCGTGAGACGCGCCCCTGTGTGGTCCTTCTCAGCCGAGAAACTGACCCAACGTTTAATATTATACAGTCCACCATCACCTCGAAGGCAAGATTTATTAAGATTTGAATTGATTTGCTACACAGCCAGAGCAACACTACATCAATGAACAGCAGCATTAACACTGCATTCGCAACACAAAAGTACGTGGGTTTTTTCTTTTTTTATTTCATTTCACTTAATGAAATGCACTTGTAAAAAAAATATTGTGCTTGTTTAAATTATGCGGAGAAGGTGGGATTCAGCGCAACATTATTTCTTTCTTAACAAAGAATTATTTACGGTCTGTACGTTCGTGCACCGACACAACGACCAAATATACATCCATTTTGTGCGGCACACTGTCTTGTTAGTGCACAACTGTAAGCACACATATTTTACACACTTTCACATATTCCGTTGCAAAGCACTTAAATTTTTCCTTTTAATTAAACTGAACGGATTTAAACTTTTAATCATATTTGACCGTAGCACAGTCTGCTAAACTTAAGAGCACTGACATTTCTGTTTTTTTTTCACTTGGTTACCGCCTTCACAAAACAATTTAACGTAAAGGAAAATTGTACACCTTCACTTTATACACAAGCAGAATTTCTCCAAATTTTAAATATCAATAGCACAGTTATTGGGTGGTGAGTGTCTGTAGGTTTGTGATATTTTCAACAGCACATACGTACATACGAGTACGCTATATATGTATGTATATAAGTTACACATAAGTGACTGAAAATTTGTAATTTAAATACAAATAAACCATTTAAATTCTCTATATTGGGAATTTGGGATTAGACCTGGAGTAGTATTTATAAAAGCAAAAATATCGAATTCAAATTCATAGCGCACAACTACATTGTATGCGATCAGATTCTTACTACATTGTTCTTCAAAACAAACAATTTAATACTATCAAGTGGTTTCGACACGCCTCCCAAACGATTTGGTGCCTAGCAGACTAGCGTGGCCAAGTATACCTGCAAAATGTGCCAAAGCAATGAGCACAAATTACGAAATTGCCAAAGATTCAAGGAACTTATTATAAAGTACATTAAGAGCAATAATGGTTACTTGAATTGCTTATCAGGTGGGCACACGGTGTCAAGATGCACTAGCTCGTTGCAGTGCGATCCACTCAAGATATTATAACTTGCTCCACATTAAAGTAATTCCGCTAACTGCTCCTAGGGGAATTCCGAACGTCACAGAAGATATACCATGCACAGACCCACTAATTAATATCGAAACAACGTGCTAGTACTATCGAAATTAGTTGGGAATCTGCCGACTTCCAGACTTAATGCTAAATTAGGTTAGAGCGGCTACAACCATGCGTACGTAGTCTGACAAAGCCCGTTGTGATACCTCTGGCGGGTGCCATTACGTTTTTTCCTTCTTTCCCTTAGAAGGTGAACCATCGAGAGTGCCTTACGTAGCACAGAAGATCGGGAATGCTTGCCGAGTTCAGATCGGCCAAACAGTTTAGAAATTACCCATTTAGGGCGGGGCGGTGGCAGAGATAGTATTCGGTGCTCTCTACTTCCTCTTCGTCCCTGCACTTTCAGCAGAAATCGTATGTTATGCATCCCAATCTCTTACCGTGTGTACCGATAAGGCAGTGTCCGATGAGGAGGGGGTCGGTTCAGGCGAATCGGCGCTTTGGTTCACTTTACGTCCTTTGGCCAAACTTCTCTGGCAATCCGACAGGTGGGTAAGATGGCCCACCTAATATTCACTTCCTCAATGAGTTTTGTCTTTAAACTATGTTTGCAGGAGATTAGAGGCATGTCCGCTTCTAGAGCAGCATTTATCATAAGTAATTCCGTCCCTTTCCTTGCCAACTCGTCCGCCGCGCAATTGCTGGCAATGCCACTGTGTCCAGGGACCCATGTCACATTCACGGAATGCTTAGACGCGAGCAGATTGAGGGAATTTTTACATTTTATGGCAACTTTGGACGTTGTTTTGTGAGAATTAAGACCTTGACTGTCTGAGTATATAGTGAACGGTCTGTCTGTAGAAGTGTACACGGTCAGACACCGAGTAGCCTCCATTATGGCATTTATCTTTGCCTGAAAAACGCTACAGTGGTCCGGTAAGCGAAACCTGAGGTCCAGCGCTAAATCGTTGTAGTGAATCCCGCTGCCCACTCTTTCGTTGAGTTTGGAACTATCTGTAAATACAGCCCTCGACTCGGTGGAATGGTATTATGGGTGCATAACACCTTTGGATTTTCCATACTAAAAGAAAATATGTTTAACCCGCGTGGTAACATGTATTTACATGTGAGAAAATAAGCGAAAACATTTAACGTGAACATTAATTTATAAGAAATAGTTTAATATTTGAATTAAAAATCATTCGAATATGTCTAGCATAAGAAGCCCCAAAAACAAACAAAAAATGTGCATACGTTGCATACACTGCAACGCTTTATTTGTGTATGTGATTGGGGCTTAGGTTAAACACTAAATTCACACAGTAATGTTTCTACAAATTTTGTTTCGGTTGTGAATAAGTTAATAAGTTAAAAGTTAAATACTTGAGCAAGCTCCTGCATATCTTATAACGCAAATAAATATGTACATACATACTTACCCGCCTTAGGCAATGTTGGAAAGCGAATTGACTGAATCGACACAAATTCGTGCTAGTGCAGCTTACAATTGGCGCCCACTTAATATACGTATGCGTGCATTTTCCGGCTGGGCACCGGATTCCGGGCGCTCATTACTTGTGCTAGCGCCCAAAGAATTTTCTTCTTCCGATGAAGTCGTTGAGTCTGTCGCAGGATCTGAAAGTGTAGGAGATGAACTTCTTTCTAGCTTTTGTTTTCGATACTAACTCTCTTGAAAACTGTGCTTGTTACTGAGTAACATGTTATGAAATCTTCGCTTCACCGCCCATCACTGTTTGTTGGTCATAGGAGTCTTCGATAGCTGGGTCATGGTAATTTGTAAGCATGGCTTACGAATTCCAAAGTCACAGCAGATTTGCCAACACCTGAGTGTTCCTTTTGTTTTGTTCTGGAATTTGATTTGGATGCAATTTTTTGACATCATTCAATTTTTTTTTTGTCTTTTTATGGCCAGCTGCCTCGTGTACCTTTCTTTTTCGGAATGACATTTTCAGCCAGACGAATTCTACATCTGATGCAGCCAGGTGTTAGTTCACCCACTGATCTGTCAATAAGGTGTTTTGATATGTGCAATGCAAAATGATTTTTTGTAATTCTTCTAAAGGTTTTCAATTAAAATTCAGCATTATTAATTAAAATACACTTCCAAGTCATAAATATTTTTTTATTTATATTTATTTTACATGTTATTTAAAATATTTGCGACATTTATAAATGTATGCAGACCAAATATGTTCTCAGCCTTGAAACATAGACAAGTCCCCATCTTTAGGTTTGGCATTATTTTCCGCTGGGGGCGCAAATGTGCCAGATTTAAATGCATATACGATACGATCACACCCAAATTAAATTTTTTACAGTTGGTGATGAAAATTTATGGGCACCTTGCGCAAAAATACAGCAAATTAATATTAAGATAGCTACATATATACCAGGCTAATCGCGGGTACGGCGTAAGGCTACGGTCTTAGGTATTCAATAATAATACACAAAAACAATATTTTTTTGGTTATCTTTTCTTCTTTGTTTTTGATATCACTTGGCACCTAATATTCTGCAATGTTGGTCAATATAGTCAAAATAAAGACACACAACTTTTTAGACTATGGGCCGATTCACTGTGACGCGCAACAAAACGGAGCAGCGTGTCGTCCGTTTTGACGTAGCATGCCGAATATGCCCAAATAACTAAGGTATAAGGAAGAGAGGCTGCGGGTGGTACTGATCCACCACTTCTGTGCTAACTGCTTGTCCCCATTCCACTATCAGGAAATATGCAGCAGTGTCGGGCGATGCCATCGATGAAATGAAAAGCATCACACAACAATGCATCTAGAATTCGAAGGTGACCGTCGGCGACCGACGTCCTATACATTAATCTGACCGGCCAAATTAGGTCGCGGGCACAACGGGTGGAGGAAGCAGAGAGAGAGGAAGAGGAAGAACCCAAGTGGTTCCTCTTTCAGCGGGCGGCGGCTCGGAAACACGTACTTTGCGACCGTCACTGCAGCATAAACCACGAAGGATACCAGTCCTTACCGACTGCCCAGGCAGCCCGACTTTGGATTCCGTCCATTCAGACTGCCTGCCCAACCAAAGCAAAATAAAGTGCATTGAAGTTGAGATAAAAAAAAAACCACGTGTGATCTTATTTGATGAATGTATCTTTTTTACCGTCCCTTTAAGTATGCCGAATTAAACTCGCGATGTGTACTTGTGATTTCCCACTCCAAATTGAGTAACTCTTTATTTAATAATTCTTAATCTAACCCAAGCTGCTGTCAGTTGTTGTCGTCGCTGCTGCAATTCCAGGAATCTGTTTTACTTTTTATTATTTGCAAAATGTATTTGAAGTTTTGATTGTAAGAGTGAGACATTTATGCAGGTGCATCCGATGTCACATCATCGAAACAGTTGATATTATGGTCGTCAGCAGTTTTGGTGGGAAAGTGGTTGCATTCCTTAACTCTGTGTGGTGCTTTAGTTGCTTATAATTTGAATAGTTGACTTTATTGTTGTCAGCAGTTTTGGTGGGTAGTAATTGATTGTTTCTATCATTTGTTCTATGGACATTGCCGGTTTTTGAATCTGAATTTGTTCGACGTTAACTTTAACTTTGGTTTTCTTACATCTACATTTACAAGTTATTATTAATGCTATTATTAAACTTATAATCACCATTAGACTGTAATTTGCTATTTTGCTATTTTTTGCTTCATATCTGAGTTCTGCAATTTGCTGAATATTTCCAATACTTCTAAAATTAATTTCTTCCATATTTAGGTTCTTCATGATTGTTATATTAATTAATCTGACTGGGTTTGGCAATAGTTGCAATGGGATCGGTTTACGATGTTTATAGGTTATATTATCAATTTCGATGTTACAATTTTCAAATCGTATTAAATAATTTCCGTTAATAGTAAAATTGTTAGAACTACAGTTGTGATATATAGTTTGATTCTTTGCATTGATTACATAAACATGGTTTGTATCCATTTCAAATACTTTCGATTGGTTATTAGTAATATATTTACAGTGCATTTTACTTTTAAATAAATTTTCAATACATCCGTCTTTATATTCTTCAAATTCCTCCCTGAACGAAGTCTTTTTATAAGTAACATCATTTAGAGATAAAATTTAATTTTCGTGAATATAAATTTCTGCTTGATTAACATTGGGTATTGGTTGAACATTGATTGATTCATCAGTTTCGTTAGTAAAACAGGGTATTTTAACTAATATTACAATATTTCCGTTATGAGTGACAAGTACAATTTTGATCCGACTTAATTTCTCAAAAGTTATATTAAAGTTTACAGTATCGTCATCTGTTATAATGTCTCTACTTAGGAGATTATTTTGGTTGTCATAAGGACTCCCTTGATTCTAATAATGTTAGTTTCAATATACATTAGATTTTCAAACAATTTGTTTGTCCACTTTTCCTTTGATAAGTTACTTACTTCTACGTTAACTTTATTAATATCTTGAAACAGTTCCTTGTAATGCTGGCTTAGATTTGCAGTAATACCTTTAATATCATGGTTAAATTTCTCATTAATATTCTTCTGAATATTGATTTTTTCAATTGCATTATGTGCGTTCACTGTGTTTACTTTCAATTTCACTTCTATTTCTTGCCGATCTTCATCATCCATTGTGCCATAAATATATTTCATCCCAGTTCCAAAGAAATTAAACAATCATCTTTTTTGAATTCTATGATGTGGGGTAAGTGTATTTATTTGAGTTCGAATGTGCTTTATTTTAGCCATCATGAGTGAATTAGGTTCCATTTCTTTAAGTATTAATGCTTCTAAATTGTCAAGTTGTTGTTGATAAATTGTTGTGTTAATTAAATAGGTAATTACGTCGTATCTTTCAACTAATTTTAATTTGTCTAGCTTCAGAAGTGAATATCCATTTCCGTGATTAAGATCTATGATTTCAATTTGTGTTGTGATCAAAGGGATCGCCATTAAAACAATGATGAGGTGCATCATTGCGAACCTATAAGATTTTAAGATTTAATATTATCTTTATGTATTATTCTGTTTTTATTTTTAATCATTATTTTATTTCCTAAATCTTCTTTTACTACTTGTTTTTTATACCTAGGTTTTAGTTCACTTTGATATTGATTATCTTTTTCGAATATTATTTCATTTTCATTTAACGTCCGCATTTGTCTATTTTTATTTCTACCATTCAATGTCCTTACTTGTGCGTCTTTTAGCTTGTTAGCCAAATCGCCAGGTTTAACTTTATTATAAAGAATTTCGAAAGGCTTTTTGTCAATTACTGAGTGTATTGTTTGATTATAGGATTGTGCAGCCCTTAGTATGACTTCTATATCATTTACTATTTCAAACTCCTCCCTAATACATTTTGCGATTTCTATTATCGTAGAGTGAACTCTTTCTATTTGCCCATTAGTTGTTGAATGTTTAGGGTCGCATTGTATTTTGTTTCTTTTTTGTATTTTTGTATTTTCATTCGCTCTGCAAAAGATTTAAATTGTGCTGAACTAAATCCCGGTTCGTTATCGCAAGTTATTTTCTTTACTCCTGGGAAGCTTTGTAAAGCTTCTAATCCTTTATCTTGTAGTCTGGTTTTATCATCGATATGTTTAATCACCAAAAATTTTGAGTATGCGTTAATAAAAGTTAAGAATTTTAAGTTTAGCGCAAAGGATATATCAATGTCAATTTGATCTCCTCCTTGTTTGGAATTGGTGCATACTAGCAGCCCCGGCGGACTTCGTCTCACCCAAAAATACAACGAAACTATTGCAAGACAATTCAATTCTAACAATGCCACTTCAACTTTCATAATCTAGCAGATGACGTTTCGAATTAAATATGGCGGCATTGTACTATTAAACTAAACCAAAAAATTTACATTCCATTAAACTGTCAAGTGCAAAAATTATAACGGTTATTAAGAAGTGAGAACAGTTGCTAATAATAAATCTATATACATATTATTATATCAAGTGATTATTACAAATTATAAATCAACTACGATACAGTACAGCCACCTAAGTATGTTATTCTTAGAGAGCCAGAAATATCTATATTCCAAAAAATAACAATAATTCCTGAAACATTGTTTAGCATGTAAAAAATATTTAGGTAGCAAGAAATTTTCCTTAATTGCTTAATTTGGGCTCTTTTCACTCTTTTCCACAGAAAACTTAACAGCGCTAATCACTTGCGCAAGAAATTAGGAAAAAGGGTTCTGCAGTATAATGCATTTTATTAAACACGCAGGTACATACATACATAAGTGTATACATACATATAATATATATGTATATTTTATAGATAATTATTAATATGTACTTCGTAAGAGCGTATGTATGTATACAAGAATGTATGTATGTTATTTAAGGTATTTGAAAGTTTCCTATGTAGGTAGATATGTTAGTTAAGGTTTATTTACTTGAATCTCAATATGCAATGTATATTCGGCCGTTTTTATAAATATTATTTATAAATATTATTGGAGCAGCAACGCAAGCTGGTTACGCTAGTTATATTATATTATCGAAAATGGCTTATTTAATATTATCTTATAAAGAAATTTCTAAAACGCTTTTAATTGCGAGAAAGATATTAATGTTTTTGTTGGTGTTATTTCGACAACTAACGCTAATATATCTACGGAAAACATTGAAAAATTAAAAAAAAATTTGGTTAACATATTTTTACAGAAATTTAAATTGAAATGGAAAAAAACTAATCGCCATATGCAAAGGTTTCTAAACGAAAATGCAGATCGGCTGTCAAATATTTATACTGTTATCTGAGGAAGCACAGACTCCATCATTCGAGAAGTCATTTATTTTGATAAGGATTAATTTCAAAGTAGAAATAAAAGAGCTTTTATAGCGGTGGCATTTATGTATATTTTTTAAAATGAGAAAACACTCACTGTGACATAACTACAATAGTTAGACATATGCTGTCGCGATATTATTTGTAGATAATTATATGTTCTGCAAAGACATAGTACATTATTTTGTTCTATAATCAATAGTTTTTGCAGTGCACGCTGGTAATTTTTTCACACCTTGGGTTACATTATTGGAGTTTTACTGTAGATCCCTAACTGACCTTTTTTTCGTTTTTTTTTTTCTTTTTTTTTTTTAAAACCCGTACTGAGAAAATACCTTACATCGCTTCGGACACTTTCTTTTATATATATACAAGGTGGCGCAAAAGTAAACTTCCGATGTTTTTTGGCTGTAATTTAAAAAAAATGAAAAACGTTGATTCTTCTTGTGGATTATTTTTATTTGTAAATTTATAAATGGCCGCCGCCACAGTTGATTGTCATTTGAGCCCTTTTTATGGCATTTTCCATCACTTTGGCCAAAACTTCCGGCGATAGGTCCTCACATTCTTGACGGATATTCTCTTTAAGAGCTGCAAGAGTCTGAGACTTGTTGACATAAACCCGCGACTTCAAAAAGCCCCACAAAAAGAAGTCTGGAGCGGTCAAATCAGGCGATCTTGCTGGCCAGTGCAAATCGCCAAAACGGGAGATTAGGCGACCGGGAAATGCATCCTTCAGCATATCGGTTGTGGCACGTGCAGTGTGTGCCGTTGCACCGTCCTGTTGGAACCACATGTTTTCCAATCCCAATTCATCAAGTTGCGGCAAAAAGAACTCGTTGATCATTGCTCTGTAGCGCTCACCATTCACAGTAACCGTTTGGCCCGCGACGTCTTCGAAGAAAAAAGGTCCGATGAATCCTCCAGCGAAAACAGCACACCATACAGTGACTTTGAGCGGATGGCTCTTCGTGGGTTACACGCGGATTGTCAGTGGCCCAGAAGTGTAAATTTTGCTTATTTACGTACCCGCTAAGATGGAAATGGGCCTCATCACTCATGATTATTTTTGATGAAAAATCATCTTCCTCTTGGTGGTGATTAAGGATGGCTTGAGCGTATGTTAGACGCGATTCGCGGTCAGCAGCTAACAGCTGATGCACCGTCTGGACTTTGTACGGAAACATCTTCAAATCTTGTACCAAAATTCGCTGTAAAGACCGTCGACTGATACCCATTTGCGTGGCACGTCGTCTGGTCGATGTCGACGGCGCTTCCATGACATCCTCGGCTACAGCAGCAATATTCTCTGCAGAACGGCTACTCCGGAGTCTGCCACACCTGGCAGCATCTCGTAATGTGCCAGTCTCTTCGAGGCGAGCGGCTAAACGTCGCAGTGTTTCACCAGTAGGCGTTGGACGGCCAGGAAATCTGCGACGAAATTCAGGTTGTGCCAAAGTCACCGACCGATTATTGGTCAAATAAATAGTCAGCAATATTCCGCGTTCTGGAGCAGTGTAGCGTAACATTGTTTATTAACGTGTATTTCGCATGTGTTTACTACACAAATGTCAAAACAGAACTGACATTAGGGGCCAATCGCAAAATTTATAGCATTTTCTGATAGGAGGATTACTTTAGCGCCACCTTGTAGATATCGCAGTTTCTAATATATTGTTTGAAATTTTTCTTCATTTCAGGCCAATATATACCTTAAATATTTGTATGAGTTTGTCTCACAATCTTCTCTTGCTCATCTTCGTTTATCACATCCATTGCTATTACGCTGGTATGAAAAATTCTCTTTGTTATTCTATTCCTTAAGACTTGTTTTTACTGCATATAAGTCCTCGGAACTACAATGAATCCCCGTTAGCATGTTCTTATTTAATCGTTCTGATATAATTACTTTTAAAAATTCTAGGTTTTTATATTTTATATGATGTCGGAACGAATCAAAACTTTTCGATCTAAGATGGTCATTTGAACTATCCTTATTCAACACTATTTGTTGTGGGAAACGAGTTTAGAGCTTTGTTAATTGTTTTAATATGAAAAATATATGTATAAGTGCATCTGAACGATGTTTTTTGTTATATTCTTTTGTTATTTCTGAGTTACTCCCGTAAGTCATTATAGTTTTATTTATCCTGAGTGTCAATTGAGAATTCACTTTAATATAGTAGTCTACTAAGTTCAGATTAGTTTGTCTTATTAGATTCAGTTCCTGTTCCAAAATATATTATGATTTGTAAGAGTATCATTGGGTACCTGTGTAATTTTGTTACGAAGGATAGTTAATGCGGCAAAATATTTCCTACTTTCCTTCGCGTACAGTGAAATGGTATTATGAGCTGCTTCTATCCAGCTCACGTATCCTTTGCCATTGAATTCGGGTAAAGAATTTATAATATCCAAAGTCTCATTACATTGAACTGTTTCTACAATATTTTGTGTTTCAAATTCTGTTGCATTATGATTGTTCGTCAAATTTCTTAATTGCAGTCTTAACTGCTCTAATTCCTTTTTTAAATCGTTTGTTTGTACAGCAATAAGCTGTGCTAACATTTCATTTTCTTTTTAAATTTATACACTTTGTCACTTCACATACATAAAATTGTATTCACTTAAAACTAATTACTTTACTTTTTCTCCAGTTAGTAGGATACTTGATTGTTGTGATTCCGGGTATAGCTCCTTTGTCGTTTGGAGGTCCTTATTGTCCAGATATAGGCTAACTTGATTGCTAAGTCCCGAACTGTTTGTTGGGTGTCCTTTTCAATTTTGGTTAGTTGATTGTATGTAGGCACACAGAAAAATAGAATTAACACTTATTGCTCTATTTCTCCTTGTTTTATTTCAAGCATAGTTTTTAATGCAATTTATTAAAAATTCGATCTGAAGGATAGCCAAGTCCTTTTCCGATCGATGTTTAATTCTTTATTACTGTGGTCCGTGCTTGGGCGCCAATTAAACTCGCGGTGTGTACTTGTGAGTTCCCACTCCAAATTGGGTCTCTCTTTATATAATAATCCAAATCTTAATCTAACCTAACGAAAGTCCGGCGTTCAACGATGTGGCGGCTGTAGAGTTGTTGTTGGCGAAATTCACATTAGGCATACGAGTATAGTTACCCGTGGTTAGGTTAAAATGAGGCGTAGTGTGATGCACATGGTTGGGCATAAGCTGATTGGCTGATGTAGTGTTGGCGATATCTGTGCAGACATAGGAATAGCAGAAGTACCAACGAACGTAGATTACAAGTAAGTTGCATCAGTGAAATTATACTGTGGTAAGAAATATTAGCTTACTTCACCACAGCACAAACCAATTGGATCCAATCAGATTTTAATATCAATCAGCAAATGTCAAATTTGTTCTGGTATGGTGAAATAAGCTAAAATATTCTTTTGTACTAACTATCTCTCCTTCTAATATTTTCATCAAATTCAAGTACAGCATCTTGCATCCTGAAAGTAGCCTAAACGGAGAAATAGCACTACTACAACTTGGTGTGCTATTGATATACTATTGAATTTGACCAACGTACTAATATCACTGTCCTGGATTCGCATCAACTAACTTCGCCAACATTGCACTACTACGCAATGCATCGCTATGCTTGTCCATTTCCTCTAGGATCACCAGTAGTAAGTAACAAAGTCTTTATGTTATTACTCTTGCAATAATTTTCACCGCTATGAAAGCTGCTCCCTTATCTGTGATAATTTTCTACGTATTCCCAAATATTGATGAGTGTCTCGGCAATCGGTTAAAACCTGCTTCTGATCCTGTTTCCTTTACGGGATAAGGCTACACAAACTTCGAAAATGCGCCTACAACCCCTAACTGCCTGTTGTCGTCATGAAACCTACATACATGGACTATATAGCGCGTTCCTAGTGGATGGGTTTCCTTATCAACACGTGATTATTATATTTCCACGAATTCTGAACCAGTATAAATTCCCTATCGTGATCTTTGTATGGCATAACTTTGTGGATATAAAATTCTTCGTAACTTTAAATCTCCAATATTTTGCGAATAGCACGAGTCCATTTATCGTCTAAATGAGCTTCTTTCCAATCTAGTGAGTAATTTATCGGCACAACTTAGTCTGCCAACTAAGTCCATCAGCATGCTTCATTTGCATTCCTGACCTATGCTCCACTGCACCCAGAAAAATTTCTGTGATTTTTAAGTTACACGAATCATGTTGAACTCACAACAAGAATTGTGCATTGACGACAGAGTGTGGTGAGTAAATCTTTTTCATTTCAATGATAAGATATGCATATTTTTTAACAAAACATTATTATCAACTATGCATGTGTGCACATATCCACTATGTTATTCATTAGATATCATAACGTACTCTAAAGTCATAAACTCAATTTTGTTTTCTTGTTGGATTCCTTGATTGCTTGTTATGTATCTTCGAATTTTTGAAATTTTATAATTACATATTATTGTAAATACAGTATGGTCCACTTGTGAGAAATCCTGAGTTAAATTTTTAAAGAAAGAGATAAGCAACTCAGAGTTAAATTTGTAATTTCATAACCCAGACATTGCCTTGCATCAAATAAATCTAGTAACTCGGGATACGTACATTTATTTTTTGACAGTTCCTATTAATTTTATGAAATTTAAAATCAAAATAATTTTTAGAGGTTCTAGTGCAACAACAAAATGCTTGGTATGCTTGAACTCTCTGTTCTCTGTTAAAGGAGTTGGAGCCTACATATGCGATGGCATCCCCTTTATTATCGAAAAAAAGCGATTCGTTTCAAACTTTTTCGTTTATTTAAAAAAAAAAATTCACAAATTTATTTTTAATTTATTTATGGCAAATTTAAAAATTTAACCCTGAATCATTGCTTGGTTAAATATTTATGCTTTTAACTTTATGTTGATGCCTAACATTCTGCTGCGCAAGTAAATTTATCAATTTAACCGGTAAACTCTGAGTTAAATAGATAACCTTCTTTCTCGCAAGTAGGCCTAAGTGTACGAAAAGCTTAAAATTGTCGCTTCGTAAGAGAAAAGAATATGGCCTTTTAACTTTACTTCCAAAGAATTTTATTTTAAAAGTGTTTTCTGTTATTGTAAAACTGAACCCTATTTGTTTGCTTAAAATTAAAGATATTGTTGTTAGTTTAATGCAAAAACTTTTCTTTATTTATTTTCAGAGTGAAATTTTAAATTTTAGTACAAACGTTCGGTCGTATTCGGTAGGTGAAAAATCTGACAGTTATAGTTTTGTAAGTGCAGAAAAAATTAGTTCCCCTTCTTTACATATCCATGTTTTTCAAAACAATCAAAAAGCAGTACGATTCGAATGTATGTAAAATAGTTACATACATATGCACGAATATTTATGTTTGCAATTTTTGTAAAAAGTAATTTTTAAGTTAATCGTGTTCATATATAAGTAAAACCAATATTTTCAAATTTTTAATAAAAACTGACTATAAAAAAGGAGATGAATTTAACAATAATTCAATTTTAGGTGAAACAGAGAGAAAAATTCCTTCATGAAAAAAAAACATGACAAATCTTGTTGAAAAAACAACCACAAAATTGGTTAAAATTTGGTTGATTTAACACGATTTTTTTCTGGCTGTGTGAACTCCTGAAGGAAAATTGGCTATGTAGCAATTCGCGTCGGTACGTCCTTGTTCATTAGAGTTATTGCAAAAGCATTGCAATCTATCACTATTTTTTAATCCCAACGAATAAACTCTAGTTTTATACCGATGTTTTCGTCTTACGGTTCATGTTAAGGACAGTAACCTAAATATTTTTCTTACCGCCCTAATGTGTATACTCATATACTCTTACGCATACATATGCAATCGCGAATTATTCCGGTTCACCGTATAATTATTTACGTTAAGTCTTGTCTTTTCTTTTTCTCACAGCCGGATTAAAAAAAAAACCAGGGGAAAACACACGTAAATCAACAGATTCACAGCAGCAAATACACGCAGCAAGCACCATTCAACACAGCAAATAACAAAACCAAAGGTACATGGGTTCAATTCAAATGTACACTTACGAACACCAGGAGTGATTTGGCAAAAAAACAAACAAAAACGTTTTGCATATTTTTTTAAAAAATTCTTTTTTCACAATTCTCTTAAGTCACAGTGCTTATTTTGTTTTAAATTTCAATTAATTATTGTATACGTCTTGCACGGTGAATCACGTATTCAGTTTAATTCGAGGACGATTTTTTTCATTTCATTTTGTTCATATAATCACTCTTGTATATTTCATGAAGTGGCACGTTAGTTAGCCAATAGTTGGGGGGCGAGGGTTTCGCGTTATTTCTTTTACACATTAAAAAAAAACCAATCACTGCTTAAAAAAGAAAATTAGCAAAATAAAAAAAACCGATATTTTTAAAATAAACAAAAACTTGTAAGGCGTTATTATTTACTTGTTGGGCTTGTGTTCTATTTTGCGTTTCCATCCTATTTGTATTACGTGTGATTTTAGATCACATTGCGCACGCAAAGGCAACACAAAACATATTAAATCTACCCTAAGATTTCTATCTGCGTTTCTAGAAAAAACTACATTAAAATCTACCCGGAGGCTTATGTCTGTGTTTTTTAGAGCGATCAAACTATTTCAGGGGATTCTTTACCCATTGCATATTTGTTAGAATAGATACTTTCATCCGTTTAGCCGACTCAGTAACAGAATTTAAAGCTTTATGGGAGAAGGAAAAATTAGCGCGCGACACTCTTAAAAATAAAGGAGCGGTTATCACCCAAAGATATTGGCGCGATTATGAAGAAATTTTAAAGTTGTTTTACGGGATACATTTAGGGTATGTCTTCTATACCGATTTCTTCAGAGGTTACTATCTGTCGTAGCCAACATTTCGCGATATGTTTGGGGGCATACACATTTTAAATAAACGCCTCAGCCCGGCTGAGAAGCTTTTTCATCTCAAAAGAAAAGCAGCAGGGTGAGGCTAAAGACATAGTGAGAAAGTGTCCATTGACAAATGAGGGCTTCTTAATAGCCTGGACAAATTTGTTTGACAGATACGAAATTAAACGTATTCTCGTCAACACACAACTAAAAAATTTATTTAATTTGAAGGCGGTCGAAAGCGAGTGTGGTAGCGCATTAAACAATTGTAGCGGGATATAAATAATTGTCTGTCATCCCCAAAAAGTAACCAAATTGACATTTCGAACTGGGACACAATAATTACGTATCCCTGCTCAACAGAATTACCAGAAAGTACTCTGACCTTATGGGAACAAACTATTGTCAGGAAAAGTAACATTTCCAAGTGGGAAGATAAGGACAAAGGACAAAGCCACAGTACCCAAGGTAGGCCATGAAGGTCCCTCGCCAGAGACTTGGGGCTTTTCAAGCAGCCAAGTTCTCTCGTAAATTATGCAGGATAAATAAGCATCAGTTGCGCAATTGTTCAAGATTTCGTCAGCTAGCCCTTGCTGCCAGAATTGACTTCGTCAAGAGCAACTCGAGCTGTTTAAATTGTCTCTGTTCCGGACACACGGTGTCACGATGCACTAGCTCCTTTAACTGCAGCATGTGTGACTCGACATATCCACGCTCCTTCACCTACAGACGAATCAACCAAAGGTAATTACAAAATGGGCGCCTCCTCGACCTGAGGACTCCATGGCATCAACCTCAAAGCAGGCGTTTGGTAGGCGCGAAGGTGAAAATGCAAACAATCAAACAAACAAAATTGTTAACTCCTGTTTTGCAAATACCAATTCCGGTATACTACTGGGAACACCGCAAGTCAGCATTTACCATAACGGGACTAATTTTTCAGCAATTGCACTGATTGATTTTGGTTCTTAGTGTTCTTTTATATCCGAAAGACTCAAATCCAATCCCTACCATATAAGCGCAACAACTAGGCAAGCATTTTCAGATTTAAGTAGTACGGGCGGATGAAAAGTTCTTTATCAACGAACAAGTAGACCTTGTGCTTGGTGGATACATTTATCCCCAAATTATAAAGAGCGGTTTGAAGAAAAACGTATTTAATACCCTTCTAGCCCAAGAAACCGTGTTTGGTTGGATTCTGACAGGTCGGTCAGACTAATGCTATCCCCCCAATAATATCGTATCCTACTATAGCGTAGTGACTTTGGATAAAAAACTCAACGCGTTCTGGGAGCTGGAAGAATTACCCCGCAGCAAAAACTTAAATGCAGAGTATCGACTGCGGGGAGCTATATGAGAGGACGACATGTAGGAGCATAGAAGGAAAATACATGGTTTCACTGCCGTATACACACATGACGTCGAAATACATGGCTTCTGCGATGCTTCGGAAAAGCGTATACAAGGTAGTGAGGTTTTAGTGAATCTGCTTTGGCAAAAACTAAAGTAGCTCCAGTTAAAACTATTTCACTACAGCATTTAGAACTCTGCGGCACGGTATTGCTCGCCGAAGGTATTGAGTCGGTACTTGGTAACGTACCACTAGGTCACGTAAAAGTACACCTGTGGACAGATTCAAAAATTGTGCTTGCATGGCACACCGGATAACAAAAATTGTCGACAAATTCGGAAATACGGGCTGACTTCATGTTGATTCAGCATCAAGTCCAGCAGATGTGGCAAGCAGAGGAATTCCCGCTTACGAATTAGTGGACAGTACTTTGTGGTGGCATGATCCTTCTTGGTTGCAGAAGACAATGCAGATTGACCGAGACAAGGGACAAACTGCAACACCATCATTGAGGAAAAAACGGTGCATTTATGTGCAACGAAAAAGTTAAATATTTTGATAAAATTCTCGATAGGTTTTCAGATTTACCGAGAGCTTTGAGAGTCTTATATTATATTATGAGATTCTACCAAAGCACTCATCCGAACAAAAAAGCTTCCTTTCGACCAGAGTCTTGTTCAATTTCATCCGATGAAATTAGGGCAACGACACAACGCTTAATAATCATTTACCAGAAGCAATACTATAGTGATGAATATTCTAACCTAAAGTCAAAGAAACCCATCGATGGAAAAAGCGAAGTGCTACCCCTTAACCTTTTTTAGATAAAAATAAGATTATGAGGACTGGAGGTCGTCTTGGCGCATAGTCAGATTTAGCCTGCAACGAGCGTCACCCAATCATCCTTGCGTGGCAAAAATCAGCTAACGTTGCGTTAATTCATGCATAATATTAGATCTCCCGAGTCAAAAATATGGTTAAGTCCATCATCCATAATTGTAAAGTCAATACAAAAAATGAGCTCAAACTCAGCTTAAGGGAGGGATTCTTCAGGAACGCACCACATTTTCGCGTGCGTTCACAAGCATAGGGGTAGATTTTCGTTTGCCTGTTTGTATGTTTCGCAACTAAGATGGAAGCCACCAATGACCTTAACGCTGCATCTTTTTTGGCAGCATTTGCTAGGTTCATAGGTAGGAGAGGATGCTCAAAAAATATTTACTCCGACAATGGCACACACTTTATCGGAGCTTCGTGATCTCTACGACCTGAATTTAAAAGCTTTATGACTGAAGCGCGAAATCATACATTGGATAGGTATAGCCACCAGATATTTACCTGGCATTCTTACTCACTGCAGCGCCTCACTTGGGCGGATTGTGGGAAGCGGGGGTAAAGAGCTTTAAACATCATTTCAAGAAGATTGATTCCAGTTTTAGATATGCATTTGAAGAGTTCACAGCTCTTTTGGGCCGAATCGAGTCTTGTCTCAACTCTCGTCCATTATGCCCCTCTTCTAACGAACAATCCGACTTGAAGCCTCTTACTCCCGGTCACTTCTTAGTAGGTGGACACTCATTAGCTCCACGTGAAATAGAAGTCAACGAAAACCATGCCTCATAACTCGATGGCAAAAACTGAAGGCAGTACATCAAACATTTTGCAGAAGATGGAAATCGGGGAACCACTCTCAGGTAAACTTAAAGCAGGGAGATCTTGTGGTCATCAAGGAGGAGAATCCGACAACTGGGTACGGTTGTGCGTGCGTGAAAGGTTTCTACACAAAAAATATCATTGTAAAAAGCTTACAATTATTCAGCACTTCGAGTATTTTTCATCATTTCAATTTTTTAATTGAAATTTACTGTTAACATTGTAGTATGTACCACAAAAACGTATATTTTCTATAAAAAATCATAACTCAGAAAAAAAATCTTCGCAATCAGAGATTTGGGTTGATTGTAGTTCAAAATGTCTCTTACCCGGTAAAAAAGTTTGAGAGAAAAAAAAAATACTCTTTTTGAGAAATTAAATTTAAAAAAACTTGCACCTTTTGTTTATCGTTAAATAAAAAAAATTAAATAATGAAAATTAATAATTATACCATTCTATCTTGAAGTGACAAGAATTACTGACATTTGAGTAAAAACATTGTTGCAATCCATTAAATTTTGACAAAGTTATGGGCATTTAAAAAAAAATTGTCACTGTCAATTCGGATAATCGATTTTTGGCTGAAAAACAAAATCGCGTTTAATTCGGGCGAAAAATTTTTCCGAGCCAAAAGAAAAAATACGTGTCGCATTATTTGCACCAACAAACAATGTATTTGAGTTTGGTCGAAATTAAAAATCATGCTCGTACCTGACCGGTTGTCTGGAAATGGAAAGCACCATATATATGTACTATATGCAGGCTTATACGAGTATAATGAGCTTTAATATTAAAACACTAAAAAAAAAACAAAGAAAAAGAAGTTGTCTTCACGATTTTCAATTACATGAGCAACCAATTAAGTTATGACTTAAAAATCAATAGTTTTCTTCAATCTATTTGGTCTCCTCTAAGTCCTCTTTATAGAGTTCCTTGAATATCAACATTTGCATTTTGGTGCGAATGCGCAATTTTTGCTGTTTCATATAGGGATGTAAACTGAGCAGATAATGATAGTCATCACCTTCCGGCACAAGCGGTGTTGATTACCCATTGAAATTACTGTCCTCCGACAATCGTGGGCGCTTTAATTTTAGTGCTGATATCAAACCATTCGCATACGATTGTGTGGTGAAATTCGAATGTTCGTGACTACCGTGCAAACAACTGCTGACCCTTTCCATTTCAAATCAACCGGTCCGCGCAGGTCATATTTTTTTATTTTGATAATACTTAAATATGTTGTTCTTTGGTTGATTTTATGAGACACTTATTTTTTCTTTCTGCTGAAAAAAATTTGTTTCTCATATTTTTCGGTATTATCGTTTTTGCTGTAAAATTCGATTTTTCATGCAGCTTTTAGGAACTTTTTCTTGAGACGCGTATAATTTGGTAATAATTGATGGATTTGAACAAATTTTCCATCAAAGTGTGTATAATCGTTTACACTATGAAGCACATATGTCAACAAATGCCTAAATTTTGTTATTATTTATTTATATAACAATAAACAGAATGTGCAAATTTGTTTCAAACGTTTTTTTCCCAAAAAGTGTATTTTTTTCGCTGAAAATTTTTTGTCAATAACTGAATAGTTTGAGCTATATTTTGGCGAAAAAATTTTTTTCGGCAGTTATGATTGAAAAATTAAAATTTTGTTTTTCCCCTTCTTTGACGGCGTTTTGCTAAATATAGTCGCCTTATATCGTAATGCATATGGTATATATCGTATAAAAGTAAGGTTATTTGTCACGCAAAGTTAAGCGATTTGTGAAAACTGTACTCTTTTATGTAATATAAATTAAATTTGAGGTAAAAGTTCCACTTTTGCTCATCAAACTGAAATGGTTGTACCTATATTAATTTTAATTTAATAGCAGAGTTGAATATTTTTGATATATATTCACCAATATTCTCTAGAATTAGATGAGAAAGTACTTAGTACGGATTATGATTCAACAATTTATTACTCATTACACTTGTAATACATCCAATTCACATCTACTTTTACTTCACAATTTTCCACTCGTGTTCGCATGATTTTGCAGTATAAACTTTATTGTTTCCATCAACTTCGAGTTCGTTTTTCCACACACGAGTCTCTCTAATGCCCTTATGCAGGTATTTTTCCCCAGATCTTTATCTTTTCTTTTCGAAAAACTGACAATTCTTGATTGTCCAGTAAAATGTGTTTAATATTCGGTGTCCTAATTCCTACTTTATCAACAAATGTTATTGTGCATAGAATATACTCCCTCGGACCTGTGGTTAAATTGTGCTTGGTCGCAAAGTGCTTCACCAGCCTCCCAATGCCATTAAACGCGCCTTTGCCGTGACCCGTTACAGAAAAAATCCATTTTTTATTTAAGTCCCCTGATTTTAGTTCATTTAATGGAAAACGGTTCTTGAAATGGCTGGCGGCTCCATCAGAAATAATTGTCATACTCTGAATTGTTGATTTTGGAAATCTTTGCTTCAAATCGATTACAATTTTGTTCATTGCGAGCAAGGCGTGTGATGAATCATGAGTTGTATCATCAGATACAACAACATAACTCTTTGTTTCGTGACCAATATAGCAAACTGCAGTGAAAATAGAGATTTGCTTAGATTTCCAGTGGTATGACTGTATTTCATCTGTTACAATAACATACCAATTTTCTGCAAAATCGATATTAACAATAAGAGGGATGGATTTTGTTTCGTTAATCCTTTTTCTTCTATTATACCATTCTGTTGAATTTTTTTACGCAGTAAATGAGTGTTGACTTTTACTGTTCATTCAGCTGACGTTTTTATGAATGTTTGAATTGAAGTTGTCTTTTTAATCAGGTCATTCTCTTCCCAAAAAGCAAAAGTAATTTCATCTGCAATATCGTCTTTCAGTAATTCAGTCAATTTATCACTTATTCCATTAACATTCTCGACAACCATACCACATCTGTTCAAACAATCATTCAAGTCTATCAACAATAAATTAAAATTTGTGCAATAAATACACAGACAAACTTGCTGCGTTGGACTCAGAACAACCCATTTCGGCCGTAGTTTATAAAATTTAGAATGCCCAATTTTCATGCCTGAAGTTCGAGTGGAAATTAATATAAGTATCCCCATTTTAGGCGACTATATTCAGAAAAACGAAGTCGAAATAGGGAAAAACAAAATTTTAATTTTTTAATCATAACTGCCAAAAAAAATTTGCACAATTTGTTTATTGTTATATAAATTAATAATAACAAAATATTGGCATTTGTTGACATTTTTGCTTTATAGTGTAAACGATTATACACATTTTGATGGAAAATTTGTTCAAATTTATAATTATTATTACCAAAGTTATGCGCGTTTCAAGAAAAAGTTCGTATAAGCTGCATGAAATATCGAATTTTACAGCAAAAACGATAATTCCGAAAAATATGAGAAAAAAAATTGTTTCAGCTGAAAGAAAAAAATAAGTGTCTCATAAAATCAACCAAAGAACAACATATTTAAGTATTATCAAAATAAAACAATATGACCTGCGCAGACCGGTTGATTTGAAATGGAAAGGGTCTGCTATTGCCGTTCAATGAAAAATCCTTGTAATAATAATAATAAGCCCAACGGTTACCCTCTTTCCCGCCCAACCGACACGAGGGGCATAGTCCGCATGACGTACGGATCTTTTTTATTTTTATTTTTTTTTTATTTTTATAATGTTTTTTTTTGTGCCGAGTTGTTAAAAGGAAAAAGTTTGTTAAGCGTCGAAATCCAAAACTGCTCAGCTACAGAAAAAAAACTTCATCAGCTGAATCAAATATATGTATATTATACCGCCGTTAATCATTTATTGAGAAAGGACAGTACAGCTCTTTTTATGGCGAAAAGTGAGTCCGAAATATCAAAAGTGCTGGAAAGACAGTTGAAATCTTGACATAAACATCGGAAAGGTTCATTTAATTCATAATTGGTTTTACACTGTCTTAAATAAAGAGGTTTAAAGTGTCTTGAAATCCGAGAAGAAACATTAAGTTTAACTTCGGCAATAAGAAATGTGCTTGCGATAGACCCTGTGAGTAGTTTATTAATGAATATTATGCCTTGCATTTCTCTACGGCTGGAAAGAGTAGGAAGACTTATTAGCTTCAAACGATCAGTATAATGAGGAAGATTAAGCCGAGAATCCCATCTAAAGTCTCTTAGGGCAAAAAGTAAGAACTGTTTTTGAATTGATTCCAGCTGATCAATGTGAACTTGATAGCGTGGGTTCCAAACTATCGAACCGGATTCTAGCATAGGTCTTACCAAAGTTGTAAAAAGAGCCTTTGTTTACATATGGGTCCTTGAATTCTTTTGACCATCGTTTTATAAACAAACATCCCTCTAGCCTTATTAGCTATAGCATTAACATGACTATTAAAATTAACTTTGGAATCCATTGTAACTCCCAAGTCAACAAAGTCAAACACTTGATCCAGAGTATAGTTATTTATTATGTAAGAAGCTGGCTGAATAGTTCTTCGTGAAAAACTCATAAATTTACTTACTTACTCACTGCAGCGCCTCACTTGGGCGGATTGTGGGAAGCGGGGGTAAAGAGCTTTAAACATCATTTCAAGAAGATTGATTCCAGTTTTAGATATGCATTTGAAGAGTTCACAGCTCTTTTGGGCCGAATCGAGTCTTGTCTCAACTCTCGTCCATTATGCCCCTCTTCTAACGAACAATCCGACTTGAAGCCTCTTACTCCCGGTCACTTCTTAGTAGGTGGACACTCATTAGCTCCACGTGAAATAGAAGTCAACGAAAACCATGCCTCATAACTCGATGGCAAAAACTGAAGGCAGTACATCAAACATTTTGCAGAAGATGGAAATCGGGGAACCACTCTCAGGTAAACTTAAAGCAGGGAGATCTTGTGGTCATCAAGGAGGAGAATCCGACAACTGGGTACGGGATAGTTGACATCTACACCGCAAGAGGACAGACAACGAGACCTTTTGCGAAATTCTACTTCCCCCCTACGATATCAGTGCGTGAAAGGTTTCTACACAAAAAATATCATTGTAAAAAGCTTACAATTATTCAGCACTTCGAGTATTTTTCATCATTTCAATTTTTTAATTGAAATTTACTGTTAACATTGTAGTATGTACCACAAAAACGTATATTTTCTATAAAAAATCATAACTCAGAAAAAAAATCTTCGCAATCAGAGATTTGGGTTGATTGTAGTTCAAAATGTCTCTTACCCGGTAAAAAAGTTTGAGAGAAAAAAAAAATACTCTTTTTGAGAAATTAAATTTAAAAAAACTTGCACCTTTTGTTTATCGTTAAATAAAAAAAATTAAATAATGAAAATTAATAATTATACCATTCTATCTTGAAGTGACAAGAATTACTGACATTTGAGTAAAAACATTGTTGCAATCCATTAAATTTTGACAAAGTTATGGGCATTTAAAAAAAAATTGTCACTGTCAATTCGGATAATCGATTTTTGGCTGAAAAACAAAATCGCGTTTAATTCGGGCGAAAAATTTTTCCGAGCCAAAAGAAAAAATACGTGTCGCATTATTTGCACCAACAAACAATGTATTTGAGTTTGGTCGAAATTAAAAATCATGCTCGTACCTGACCGGTTGTCTGGAAATGGAAAGCACCATATATATGTACTATATGCAGGCTTATACGAGTATAATGAGCTTTAATATTAAAACACTAAAAAAAAAACAAAGAAAAAGAAGTTGTCTTCACGATTTTCAATTACATGAGCAACCAATTAAGTTATGACTTAAAAATCAATAGTTTTCTTCAATCTATTTGGTCTCCTCTAAGTCCTCTTTATAGAGTTCCTTGAATATCAACATTTGCATTTTGGTGCGAATGCGCAATTTTTGCTGTTTCATATAGGGATGTAAACTGAGCAGATAATGATAGTCATCACCTTCCGGCACAAGCGGTGTTGATTACCCATTGAAATTACTGTCCTCCGACAATCGTGGGCGCTTTAATTTTAGTGCTGATATCAAACCATTCGCATACGATTGTGTGGTGAAATTCGAATGTTCGTGACTACCGTGCAAACAACTGCTGACCCTTTCCATTTCAAATCAACCGGTCCGCGCAGGTCATATTTTTTTATTTTGATAATACTTAAATATGTTGTTCTTTGGTTGATTTTATGAGACACTTATTTTTTCTTTCTGCTGAAAAAAATTTGTTTCTCATATTTTTCGGTATTATCGTTTTTGCTGTAAAATTCGATTTTTCATGCAGCTTTTAGGAACTTTTTCTTGAGACGCGTATAATTTGGTAATAATTGATGGATTTGAACAAATTTTCCATCAAAGTGTGTATAATCGTTTACACTATGAAGCACATATGTCAACAAATGCCTAAATTTTGTTATTATTTATTTATATAACAATAAACAGAATGTGCAAATTTGTTTCAAACGTTTTTTTCCCAAAAAGTGTATTTTTTTCGCTGAAAATTTTTTGTCAATAACTGAATAGTTTGAGCTATATTTTGGCGAAAAAATTTCTTTCGGCAGTTATGATTGAAAAATTAAAATTTTGTTTTTCCCCTTCTTTGACGGCGTTTTGCTAAATATAGTCGCCTTATATCGTAATGCATATGGTATATATCGTATAAAAGTAAGGTTATTTGTCACGCAAAGTTAAGCGATTTGTGAAAACTGTACTCTTTTATGTAATATAAATTAAATTTGAGGTAAAAGTTCCACTTTTGCTCATCAAACTGAAATGGTTGTACCTATATTAATTTTAATTTAATAGCAGAGTTGAATATTTTTGATATATATTCACCAATATTCTCTAGAATTAGATGAGAAAGTACTTAGTACGGATTATGATTCAACAATTTATTACTCATTACACTTGTAATACATCCAATTCACATCTACTTTTACTTCACAATTTTCCACTCGTGTTCGCATGATTTTGCAGTATAAACTTTATTGTTTCCATCAACTTCGAGTTCGTTTTTCCACACACGAGTCTCTCTAATGCCCTTATGCAGGTATTTTTCCCCAGATCTTTATCTTTTCTTTTCGAAAAACTGACAATTCTTGATTGTCCAGTAAAATGTGTTTAATATTCGGTGTCCTAATTCCTACTTTATCAACAAATGTTATTGTGCATAGAATATACTCCCTCGGACCTGTGGTTAAATTGTGCTTGGTCGCAAAGTGCTTCACCAGCCTCCCAATGCCATTAAACGCGCCTTTGCCGTGACCCGTTACAGAAAAAATCCATTTTTTATTTAAGTCCCCTGATTTTAGTTCATTTAATGGAAAACGGTTCTTGAAATGGCTGGCGGCTCCATCAGAAATAATTGTCATACTCTGAATTGTTGATTTTGGAAATCTTTGCTTCAAATCGATTACAATTTTGTTCATTGCGAGCAAGGCGTGTGATGAATCATGAGTTGTATCATCAGATACAACAACATAACTCTTTGTTTCGTGACCAATATAGCAAACTGCAGTGAAAATAGAGATTTGCTTAGATTTCCAGTGGTATGACTGTATTTCATCTGTTACAATAACATACCAATTTTCTGCAAAATCGATATTAACAATAAGAGGGATGGATTTTGTTTCGTTAATCCTTTTTCTTCTATTATACCATTCTGTTGAATTTTTTTACGCAGTAAATGAGTGTTGACTTTTACTGTTCATTCAGCTGACGTTTTTATGAATGTTTGAATTGAAGTTGTCTTTTTAATCAGGTCATTCTCTTCCCAAAAAGCAAAAGTAATTTCATCTGCAATATCGTCTTTCAGTAATTCAGTCAATTTATCACTTATTCCATTAACATTCTCGACAACCATACCACATCTGTTCAAACAATCATTCAAGTCTATCAACAATAAATTAAAATTTGTGCAATAAATACACAGACAAACTTGCTGCGTTGGACTCAGAACAACCCATTTCGGCCGTAGTTTATAAAATTTAGAATGCCCAATTTTCATGCCTGAAGTTCGAGTGGAAATTAATATAAGTATCCCCATTTTAGGCGACTATATTCAGAAAAACGAAGTCGAAATAGGGAAAAACAAAATTTTAATTTTTTAATCATAACTGCCAAAAAAAATTTGCACAATTTGTTTATTGTTATATAAATTAATAATAACAAAATATTGGCATTTGTTGACATTTTTGCTTTATAGTGTAAACGATTATACACATTTTGATGGAAAATTTGTTCAAATTTATAATTATTATTACCAAAGTTATGCGCGTTTCAAGAAAAAGTTCGTATAAGCTGCATGAAATATCGAATTTTACAGCAAAAACGATAATTCCGAAAAATATGAGAAAAAAAATTGTTTCAGCTGAAAGAAAAAAATAAGTGTCTCATAAAATCAACCAAAGAACAACATATTTAAGTATTATCAAAATAAAACAATATGACCTGCGCAGACCGGTTGATTTGAAATGGAAAGGGTCTGCTATTGCCGTTCAATGAAAAATCCTTGTAATAATAATAATAAGCCCAACGGTTACCCTCTTTCCCGCCCAACCGACACGAGGGGCATAGTCCGCATGACGTACGGATCTTTTTTATTTTTATTTTTTTTTTATTTTTATAATGTTTTTTTTTGTGCCGAGTTGTTAAAAGGAAAAAGTTTGTTAAGCGTCGAAATCCAAAACTGCTCAGCTACAGAAAAAAAACTTCATCAGCTGAATCAAATATATGTATATTATACCGCCGTTAATCATTTATTGAGAAAGGACAGTACAGCTCTTTTTATGGCGAAAAGTGAGTCCGAAATATCAAAAGTGCTGGAAAGACAGTTGAAATCTTGACATAAACATCGGAAAGGTTCATTTAATTCATAATTGGTTTTACACTGTCTTAAATAAAGAGGTTTAAAGTGTCTTGAAATCCGAGAAGAAACATTAAGTTTAACTTCGGCAATAAGAAATGTGCTTGCGATAGACCCTGTGAGTAGTTTATTAATGAATATTATGCCTTGCATTTCTCTACGGCTGGAAAGAGTAGGAAGACTTATTAGCTTCAAACGATCAGTATAATGAGGAAGATTAAGCCGAGAATCCCATCTAAAGTCTCTTAGGGCAAAAAGTAAGAACTGTTTTTGAATTGATTCCAGCTGATCAATGTGAACTTGATAGCGTGGGTTCCAAACTATCGAACCGGATTCTAGCATAGGTCTTACCAAAGTTGTAAAAAGAGCCTTTGTTACATATGGGTCCTTGAATTCTTTTGACCATCGTTTTATAAACAAACATCCCTCTAGCCTTATTAGCTATAGCATTAACATGACTATTAAAATTAACTTTGGAATCCATTGTAACTCCCAAGTCAACAAAGTCAAACACTTGATCCAGAGTATAGTTATTTATTATGTAAGAAGCTGGCTGAATAGTTCTTCGTGAAAAACTCATAAATTTACATTTTTTAAGGTTAAGTGGCATATAATTTATGTTGCACCAATCAACTAAGCTGTTAATATCTATTTGTAATAAATTTCTTTCTTCAATCGAAGCGTATGATTTAAAAAGTTTTACATCATCAGCATACATTAGTATATTCGAATATCTTATTGCAGTAGTAATATCATTTATGAATAACAAAAACAGAATCGGGCCTAGATGGCTGCCTTGGGGAACTCCCGACATTGGAAAAAGCATTTTTGAATATAACGATTTGAGATCTATCATGTAGATAAGAAGAAATCCAGCGGAGGAGAGAGGGTGGAAAGCCCAGCAGATCAAGTTTGTGGATGAGTAAGGGGTGACAAACTTTGTCAAAAGCTTTACTGAAGTCGGTGTATATAACATCTGTTGGAATATTTTCTATAAACCATTTGAAATATGAGTTGTGAATTCCAGCAAATTGGTAATAGTTGATTTGCCCTTACAAAATCCGTGCTGAGAGTTTGCGATTGATGAAGAGATCGTATATTTTAATTGATTAGTAATAATTGCTTCAAATAGTTTTGGAATTGCCGATAGCTTTGCTATTCCACGGTAATTTTCAATCGAAGACCTATTGCCGCTTTTATGAAGAGGGATTATAAAAGACTTTTTTCAAATAGACGGGAAATTACCTTGTTTTAGCGACAAGTTAAGCAAGTTTGATAAAGGCAGATATAGATAATCAGCAAATTGTTTAAGAATACATGTCGGAATCATATCAGGACCGTACCTGAATGATTCTTTTAAAGATTTCAGATAAAATAATACATGTTCAGAAGATATTATATTTATAAGGGGGAAGATTGACTTTAGTGGAATAGTTAGACTCAAAGAATTGTGCAAATAGGTTAGCAATGTCTTCATTGTCGCTGGACACAGTGTTCTGATACCTCATATTTGAAGGAAAACGATTTACCTTACGCTTTGAGTTTACGAAACCATAAAATGATTTAGGGTTACAAATAATATTAATTTTAATTTTATTTAGGTATTCTTGGTAAGATTTCTTATTTAATTTGAAATATTTATGTCGCAGGACTGAGTACTTTAAGTAATCTGTAAGTAAACCTGTTTTTTTATATTGTTTGAAGATACGCGACTTTTTATTTTTCAACATTCTCAGTTCCTTATTAAACCATAACTGTATTGGTTCGTCTTGAACGCATACACGTTTAGGTACGTATTTTAGAAATAAACTATACAAAGTGATATTAAAATGCATTACGTTTTCTTCAACATCACCACTATAATTGGGCCATGTTAAATTGGAAAGTTCATTTCTAATTTTTTTTTAATTCGGCCTTAGCAAAATCAAAGCGAGTACTAGAACCAACTGCTGTCGTATCATACCCCTGAGCAACACCCATGATTTCGAAAGTTATCTCAATTGCAGGATGGTAAACGTCTTCTGGCAAAACTAGAGGATCACATCGATTTAGAGAAGATCTGGAAATATCATCAACGAAAACCAAATCCAAAACCTTCCAAAACTTATTTGGAAGAACATTAATCTGACTTAGGCACAGTTCAGCCATCTCATCCAAAAAGTCGCAGCTACCCAATCGCGTAGAAACTGGTACAATGTTATAGTCAATCATCTTCCAGGATATGTGCGGGAGGTTAAAGTCACCCAGGACAATCATAGAGTCAGAAGATTCAGTCATTGAACTAACGATTTTAAGAAAAGAAATATGTTGGGTATATACAGACAAATCAGACTGAGGAGGTATATAACAGAGAGCTAAGTAGATATAACCTGTGCCAAGCTGCACTCGGATGCACATAAATTCAATGGATTCCATAGCAGGGACACATATTTCTTCTGAAGGAATAGAAGAATGAACAGCGAGTAGAACACCACCCCCAACTCTGCACAGGCGATCATTTCTGTAAACGTACTATGAGCTTGCTTCCAATTTAATATTTGATTTGTTTTCCTATCTTGATTTCCTTTTTCTGTAGATGCGAAATAATATGCGATCTACATATATTACAAATTTGTTCATATGTATAAAAAATTTGTCTTGGCAAAAAATATTCACAGGAAACTGGATCAAGCAACGATTTAGATCAGTGAACTTAATTGTGTTCTGTGGTGCAGTTGCTTTAAGAGACGTCGAAATATTCTTTATGCTTTCGTTTTGCGCGAGGGCGGAACCAGGCCACGCGCTTTTGGCTTAAAATTTGGGGATCGTATGTACATATGTATGTATGTTGATATACGTATGAATACCACCAGAGAATACTACATGCATAACTACATTTGACTTCAGTCATAAATAACTAAAATGCCATCAAGTATACAATCATATATGCATATCTATGTGCATATGTATGTACATTAGGGGTGTCCTTATTTGTAAGGGGAAATTTCAAAATGTTTATATTACAGTTTCCCGGCCAGAATTTAGTTCCTTTATGTATTTAAAGTAAACAGTTAAAATTTGGGGTCAATACGATAACATTTAGTGGGCCCGGAAGCCACCTGAAAAATTTAATAGGTCAGTATGGGCAAATATTGTACATTTTTTTTTTTTTTTCATACATATTACATATTTAAATTTATATTTTACATTAAATCAATTTTTTTGTATGATTTGTATTTTTTGCGATACGATTCAACAATTTGGAGTACCAACTGCTTTTCCTCTTCATCATTCGTTAAAATTTTGTTGTAGTCTTGCAAAAATTGTATTCCTCTTTCAGCGGGATCATTAACAACTTGTAAGTTGCGGCAAAAAGTCCAATTATTTTCGAAATCTGAATTATTTTCCCATTGGGATGGATCCACGCCCAAAAAGGCTGAAGATAACCCAAAATTATTGGAAAAAAAATTTGTCTTTTCTGAAACAAAATCGCTAAGTTCGTAAGTTCGAAAATCTGTCAATTTTGAGTGGCTTCGGCTATTTTTTAAATGAACAACTGGTTCCTTGCTTTTTAATTGTTTTATCATTTTACGTTTTTCTGGGTGGGTAACTGATAAGTTAAAAAATGATAACGCTACTGTTTCTTCGGCGATGTACCATAAGTGGTTAGACATTTTTTTAATAATAGCTTCTGAAATTGTTGAATCTGTATCTGTATAATTTAGAGCGTCTTTAATAAAGAAAAGATCTTGATTAGGTGCTGAATTCGCATTTGTACTTCCGAACCAACTTTTGATGTACATTTTAACAATGAAAATACAAATATCGCGGATGCCACTCAATTCCCTGGTTGTAAGTTTAAACTGATCACGTAATAAATATATTTTGAGACAATAGATTGCTTTTGCCATCCACCGTGCGTTGCTGGTTGCACCTGGAGCACATAAATTAAAGCAATCTGCACCAAGGAAAGTTAAAGCAAGTTGTAGCATTTCTTTGTAGTCATCGCGGCTATGCGATTTTTTTAATTGGTCCTGCAAGAAGCTTACAAGAGCGTCCCGTTCCACTTGGCTTATTTTTGATGCCACAAATTTATCATCAACACTAGTTTTAAACAAGGTTTGGCCAGGCCTTCACAAATCGTTCAAACAAGAGTATTTCTGGAGCTGAGTTTGACATCATCTTTGATTCAAAAACGTTGCGCAAAATAATTTCGTACATATGATGACGGCATGGTAGGTGCATGAGATTGCGTTGCAGTTTTTTTTCCAAAAGGACTGCGGCTCCATTTTTAACACCAGTATTGACAGCAGTTGTATCATAAGATATGCCTTTAACAAGTTCAACAATGTTCCAATGTTCCAATCGACTAATCTCTGATAAACAGTTTCAGCAATATTTGCACCAGTCGACGTCTGTATCTTTGGTGCTCCAAGAAATTTCGATGTTCCATCGTAGCTAATTAAAACAGCAATTCTTTCCACTTTACTACGACCTTTTATATCTGTCATGAACTTCCCATCAAAATGAACAACTAGTGCTCCATTTGCATTGGCCTTGTTAAGTGTTTGAATAAATTAACATTAATAAAAGTGCATTGTCAACTATAGGGAACTCACCTTTTCTTTAAATTCAGTAGAAATATCTTTGAATTCTGCAGACCGATTTTGTTGACGCATACGATGAATTGTTGATCGATTAATAACAAGTTCTTCCACACAATGACCCAATGCTTCAACAGCGGCTACTAAAATATGTACGGCCATACCATCTGACACTTTGGCATTGTCTAATGCTGCTAACAATCGTGGTGTTATGATACTTTTAGTGCCTCGTCGCTTTTTACACTCAGTTTGCAAACAATTTTTTTCCAACGGAATTACTACATTTTCATTTCCAGCTTCCACAAGTACTATATCATTTTCATTGCTTTCCTCGATTATATTAGAACATTCAGAATTTTGTTCTTCATACCGCCTTTTTCGTAATGCTGCTTTCTCCTGTCTTTCTTGTGCACGCACTTCACGATCGTACAAAACCCTATCAACACCCATCATGCAACCTGGCCGTCCTTTTTGACGTTGCATTTCAAGAAATTTCTTATCTTCTACTAACTTCATTTTTTCAAGCGCATTAGCGGTGGCCATGTCAAATAAATCATCCAAACTTCCAACAAACATATCAACGACTTCTTCCTGTGAATTGGATCTCTTTTCTGGAACTGTTTTCAGGATTTTTTTCCAACTTTCGTACAGTTTCAATAACTTCTCAACACATTTATCTTCTTTTCTTATCGGTATTCGTGCTTGTTGCCAAAATATTTGTTCTGCTTTAATAGCAAGTTTTGCGCTTTCCTTTGCTGAAAGATCTACAAATCTCATATTGTAAAACAAAACTTCTAAAACCTGCCGATTAGATGGAAGTTTTGCACCAATCAAACTAACTTTTCTTAAATTGGCAACTGACATTCGTGTTGCTAAACTAGACATATTAGTTTATTTTATATACTTCACTTTTTACACTTTAAACACAACCGCCCACCGAAATTCAAACAATTTTAAAGTATTTATTAAACCAAATAATTATTCTTCAAAATAATTGTTATTTCTTGCTTGTGAACGCTTACAATTATATTTACTTTTAAAATCACAATATGTACAAGAACCTCTTGCATGCTTTTGGAAATATTTCACAGCAGAAATGTCCCGTTATGAGCAGTTACTATTTTATTTTCTGAACGACTTATTGTCGCCACACAGTTCACTTTTTCTCAGGAAATTTGTTTGCCTACAAACAGCGCGCTCAAAATGTAGAAACAAATTTCGGTAAATTTGCAAAATATCAAGCTTGTGTTGCATGCCTTTTTTTTAAATACGCAAAATTATCACAATTATTTTAAATGTTATTACCGAATAAGAATACAAAAATGGAATAATTATTTTTGTATACATATATGTTTTGTTAAATATACTATAAAAACTGCGTCTAATATAAGGCGAATGTATGAACATTGATATTTGCCCATACTGACCTATTGAATTTTTCAGCTGGCTTCCGGGTCCACTAAATGTTATCGCATTGACCCCAAACTTTTACCGTTTTATCTAAATACATAAAGGAACCGATTTCTGGCCGGGAATATATTGAAAACCGATGTTTGAAAATAAGGACACCCCTAATGTACATATATCTAAATACATACATTAATATGCATCCATGTACATACATACTCATATACGTACGTACTTACGTGCATGTGCATAAATTCAACCTTGACATACGCTAAATCTAAGTAAATTAAATCACAGCGCAATCACAACCGCAGCTGCCCTTGTGCCTGCGCGTATTCCTAAAAAGAAATGCCGTTCATTCATAAGCGCGAGCATTTATCTCCTCGCGCACACAAATGTTCCCCTCAACAATCTTTTTCGCGACGAATTAAAAAATGCTAAAATCTTCAATTTTACAAACCATCGACGGTCATTGAAAAGTTTCAACATCGCAATATCTGACAACAATGTATTTTGGCAACGTAGTCTGATGAATTGCTGACATTTTTGTAGAATATTCTAGAACATGGTGGCGAATCGACACAAAAATTGCCGAAAAACAGAAAAGAATATTCTTTTGGTTACCGTCCCCTTTCCCTTTCCTCCCTTCTCTTTTCCACAACTGTTGCATACCTCCTCTACCGTCTCTACTTGCCCCGCTGACAATCAAAAAACAGTTTTTGTTCGCGGCTTACCAGCTTTTTTTCGTGCCATGTCTAATTTTTATGAATTTTTTTTTTAATTAAATACGCTATATTTATTAACTATCATACATTTTTGGAAACCTTGCTTCAATTACATTTATCTTCTGATTTTATTGCGTTACAAATGAATTTACGAAATTATAAAAATATATATTTAAGATATATTAAAGATATTAGATATAGATTTTTATTTATAAATATTGGTATAATAATCAAAATAAAACCTTATTCTAATGTATATTTTAACCGATTTACATAATTTTTGCAAATTAAAATAAAACTATTCAAGTTTTCTTGATGCCACTTGCAACAAATACCTTTCTACCATTGGCAAAAAATTAACATTTCAATTCCGCAGCGAAAACGTTTCAACTCTGTTAAGAAATAAATAAAAATGTTCGACCTGAGTCGTTTGCACCTTCTCATTGATGTAAGTTCTCTGACTATAGCAGCCGATTTGATTTTTTTTCACCTACATGAATTTTGTTTTTGCTTTTGCGTATGAGCTTTCCAAAGCCGTAAAATCAAAAACAAAATGTATGTAAATTTTGAGAACTCTTGCGCAGAAGCAAAATGAAAATACATAGGAATTATAACACCTTATATGAATTCGCCTTGGCATCATAGCTTTGCTTTCTCGCATTTGTTGACATTTTAATTTATATAATTTCATTTATAATGGGCCCGTTTCTTTGTAACCTAGTTGCAAAAGAACACTAGGTAGGATAACAAAATGCATGTAAAGCAACAACAAAAATTCGGAAAAATATGCGAGTTGAGCCAACTCGATTAAACGACATATTAACGTTATTATGCACTATAACAACATTCTTTATTTCATTTAATTTTCATAACAGCTCTTTTATCCAAAGCTTACATTTAAATTCTTATTATCCAAAACTTACATCTAATTACTTCTCTTAAGGAAATACTCTTCTTCTTACTATACTATTATATGGGACCAAAGGTATGATCGTTTTAATGACGCACTCACCTCATCAGCCCTGGTTCCTCTAGATATAACTGGCACTATTTGACGGAAATCTTCTGAAAATAATACCGTTCAACCACCCATAGGTGTGTTCATACTTCTTAAATCGCACATGGTCCTGTCTAGAGTTTCAACTGACGCTTTATGTGACATTGTGGCTTCATCCCAAACTATCAGTGAGCACATCTGTAGTGCGATTCACTAACTTATTTTAAAGATATTCGTTTGGTTAACTCAACTTAACCAAAATTTTAGCGACCCTGCTATTCAGTAGCCATTTTTAACGATTTTCGCATTCGCCGAATCAGCTGTTGATGTTAGCTAATCGATGACCGAAAACTAAACGACAACAAATTTTGTGTTGTTAACTCAATCGAGAAAAGTGAAATTCGTGATTTCAATTTAAATAAAAGAAAAATTTTAAATTCAGTGATTTGTTTTCTTGTAATTAAAAAAGGAACATTAAATAATGTCGTTTAAATATTTGGCATATGTTTTATCACGAGGTGATGAAGAAGTATGCGCTCCAACAGTGGATCGACGTTTACTCCGAGATGTGGACAATCCCTTTCATCTAAATGCAACAGACTTCCAAAAACTGTATCGGTTAACTCCAGCTGAATACCTGAATACCTAATTTATCAGCTTGACAACCAAATAAGAGGATCCAGAATAACAGCAATATCAACTGAGAAACAGGTAGCTCGTGTAATCTTTAAGCCTGCATGCAATTTTAAATTTTACTTTTATATTGGTAGGTTCTAGTGGCGTTAAGGTTCTTTGCAACTGGTTGCTATCAACGACTCGTAGGTGAACAATGGGGAATATCCATGAGCCAGTTTTCCGTAAGCCGGCATTCATCGGGTAACGGATGCAATCAATGATTCGTTGTTTCACCAGAAAGTGAGGTTTCCTATGACCCAAGTGGAACGCCATTCTGCTAAAGAAATGTTCGCTTCGGCGTCGTCTCCCTTTGTGGGAGGCTGTATTGGAGCCGTCGATTCCACGCACATATCAATTTTGCCACCAAGGAATCATGAGGAGGCTTATGCCAACCACCACATCTACTATTCAATTAATATGCAAATGGTAAAAGCAAACTTTTACAAGGATCCATGTATAAAAACAGAAATATAGTTTAGTTTTAATATATAGATAAATGATTATAATTAAAAAAAATAAATATATGTATGTAAATCCTAAATACGCTGGAGCACAACGCGAAGTTTGAAAACGATAACCATGGCATATTTGCAGGTTATTCCGCATATTCCTTGGAGTCGAGTTGATGACTATTCTAACAAAACACTCATAGAAGAGTCCGGAATTCTGCTACAATGGATCATTGCAATATACATACATATATAAAGAATTTTAAGTGTTTGTAGTTTGAAACAAACTAGTATCTATTTCACTTTAATGAAATATAACAAAATCGCTCAAATTTATATTTGGCAGCAGGCATTCGTTTGTTTTTTTTCTATTCCTCTTTGTGCTTTTCGCTTATTTTGGCATTTAGTTTGACTGAGATGCCACTCTTTATCACTTTGAATAAATACAACGAAACAGCTGTTAAGTGTCGTTAAGAATAAGTTAGTGAATCGCACAATCGTTAGTGCAAACGGCAAATATTGCCGCTTAAAATAACAATTGTCGTACCGTTTAAAGTTAGTGAATCGCACTACTGGATAAGCTTAGAAGTATTACTTTGCTTAGAAATCTTGCATGCGCTGGCACAATCGTCAGAAATATTTAGAGGAAGTTTAAATGTAGTATGCGCCGTTCTTCCACCTTCTAAAACGGTAGCTGCAATCCCAGAACACGCAAGGGAAGGAAGTAAATTTATTAAAAATGTTTTTCTCGTGCCGCCAGGAGCATCAAGGAAAAATATCTTTCCGTCCTTGTATTGTATACAAAGAAATTTTTTGATGTTTGTCCAATAAAAAGTTTTAATTGCAATTGTATGCAACATAAAATTGTTATTTTTATGAGTTTGTATATTTAGGAATTAAGGTAAATACAAAATCAAACTATTTCAGAACCAAAGTAACTAATAGTAAGCAATTTCTTATACGCAACCGTTGCCAGCTAGTAAACACATAAACAAAACCAATTTTTGTATGGAAGAAAATGCGCAACACCGTAAGCAAAACACTAAAAAACTTTTAAAAATTCAGCTGTAGTTTCTAGTTTCTTGTATGATCACAAAGCATCTGCAAAACAAGCATATCTAACAGTGTGGATTAAAGTTATCATTTCGCCTTGCACCGGTTTATCAACGACTAGCTGGCAACGGTTGCGCGAGGCTTCGCCACGCACTTTCTGTTTATGGATATGTATAAGAAATTACTTACTATTAGTTACTTTGGTTCTGAAATAGTTTGATTTTGCATTTACTTTAATTCCTAAATATACAACCTCATAAAAATAACAATTTTATGTTGCATACAATTGCAATTAAAACTTTTTATTGGACAAACATCAAAAAATTTCTTTGTATACAATATTATGCGTACCTCCCTCTGCAAGGACAAAAAGGTTTCTTTTCGATGTAACACGTGATAGGGCTACGTACAGTTGTCCGTGTGAAAAACATGGCTTACTCAAATCCACTACGGTTATATTAAATGTTTGCGCCTGTGCCTTGTTTATGGTCATTCCAAAACAAACCTTTACCGGAAACTGAAGTCTTTTAAATCTAAATGGCAAATCTGTAGGTATCATCGGAATTCTAGGTATTAAAGTAGATTTTCCTGCACCACAACCAGTTAAAATAGCACATTCAACCAGATAAAAATGTAACCTTTTTACCTGCAGGCGAGTTCCATTGCATAACAGTGGGGGACTTAAATTTCGCAATAAAATTATTGGAGCACCAACTTTTAAAGTAAGTTTGTGGGGAGGCATACCTGAAGGGTTCATAGAATTTAGAAATTCCGTTGGGTAGTGCACAGCTTCTTCACCGTCGACTACTGTATCCACCGAGCAATATTCTCTCGTTTGTGCGTGGAATTTTACCAATACCAATTCGTTAACTTTTTCGACTTGTTCATTAGTAGGTGTTAATATTGCTCGTTCCTTTAACAAGGATACAGGTTTATAAGCAAGTTGGTCTATTATGGGATATATTTTGTCAATCAGTTGTTGATGGTCGGTGACTGAAACGCATATATCATTATTGAAGGAGATTTTCCCACAAACTGTTGGAAGCTCACCGTTACCAACTTTCAGTAACATGTCAGCAAACATCCTGTTATCTTCTGAGGCTTTAAGCACTCTCATGTTAATCTTGAGTGCTAATTTATTTATATGGGACCAAAGGTATGATCGTTTTAATGACGCATTCACCTCATCAGCCCTGGTTCCTCTAGATATAACTGGCACTATTTGACGGAAATCTCCTGAAAATAATACCGTACAACCACCCATAGGTGTGTTCATACTTCTTAAATCGCACATGGTCCTATCTAGAGTTTCAACTGACGCTTATGTGACATTGTGGCTTTATCCCAAACTATCAGTGAGCACATCTGGATAAGCTTAGAAGTATTACTTTGCTAGAAATGTTGCATACGCTGGCACAATCGTCAGAAATATTTAGAGGAGGTTTAAATGTAGTACGCGCCGTTCTTCCACCTTCTAAAAGGGTAGCTGCGATCCCAGAAGACGCTACCGCAAGGGCAACGTTCCCGCCAGATCTTACTTTAGTGAGAAGTAAATTTATTAAAAATGTTTTTCCCGTGCCGCCAGGAGCATCAAGGAAAAATATCTTTCCGTCCTTGTATTGTATACAAAGAAATTTCTTGATGTTTGTCCAATAAAAAGTTTTAATTGCAATTGAATGCAACATAAAATTGTTATTTTTATGAGATTGTATATTTAGGAATTAAGGTAAATGCAAAATCAAACTATTTCAGAACCAAAGTAACTAATAGTAAGTAATTTCTTATACATATATGTACATAAACAGAAAGCGCGTGGCGAAGCCTCGCGCCACCTTTGCCAGCTAGTAAACACATAAATAAACTAATTTTTGTTTGGAAGAAAATGCGCAACACCGTAAGCAAAACACTAAAAAACTTTTAAAAATTCAGCTGTAGTTTCTAGTTTCTTGGATGATGACGAAAAACAAACATACCTAACAGTGTGGATCAAAGTTATCATTTCGCCTTGCATCGGTTTATCAACGTAGTCAACAGCACAGGTCTCTGCGCCTAGCCGAACGAAGTAGTAACGAAGAGCAGTTGATTTACTACTCACACAACTACACATCTTCCCGCTACGACACCGATTTTACATTCGGTTGTAGCAATGCTGTACTTAGTGTAAAATTTTTTAAAACTTTACACTTAAATATTTCAGAAATGAAAAGGCTAATTTTTAATTTAAGTAGCTATCATTGTAGTGCTAACTGCAAGCATTAATTTAAAAAAGTTGCATCCCAATCCGTTCAGTAGTGTCCGAGATTAGCTCTTTCCAAAATTTTAGACTTTGTTTTATAATATGTATAGATTCAGTTTTCCATTACCTATCCATTTCATTGTACGGTATTTTCCCCTATTTCAAAATTTCACTCCAAAATGAATTCTGCTGTCTGCTGTCCTCAATAGTTGTAGGCCTCCTTCTAAAATATTAAATCAGATTTTCGGTTTTTCAAATGAGTTATAACAACATCTCCTTATGGGAAGTTTCGCAGAGCGGTGCTCTATAAATAAGTTCGTTTACAATATCAGATGTATGTAGATTGTTCAATTACATATATTAAAAAAAGTCAATTGTCAAGCCCTTATGTAAAGATATAGTTCTGGCCTTATATATCGGTTTACTCAGTGCACACTCTTCGAACTTTTCTGCAGGCAATAATCTATACCTTTTATTAAAGTTAATTTAACACCTGAATATTGCAGCACTGTGTTGCAGGTGCAGGTACAGGTGTGATCCTTGTCGATTTTCCCACAGCGAATTTGCAAAGGAACAACAAAGTACAACTACAGCTACAGCTGGGAGAATGAATGCATGCCATGCAATAGTCAACTTTGGCCACGGCACAATTTCTTTTGATCTTTCTGTTATTGCTTATTCCACAATTCGTTTAAATTGATAAAACGAGCTCAATGTATGCCTCATGTTTCACTAATGTAAAGTAAAAAACACCATAATCTGCTCACTAAACCAGTATATATAAAATTTAACTTAACCAGCCAGGTGCTGGTATTCTTACTTCGAGTGCTTACGTTCATTATGAACTCATTCAAATCACTCATCCGGATCATCGTGAAAAGTTTGAAAATCAAGCTTTTGAACGCCTTGAAGTGACGCCATCTTGCTGAGCAAATTATAACCGTCGATTTTAGACTTGCTAGCGATAGTGCATTCATTAAATATATAAACAAGCGGAATGGAAAGTGTAGCTACATTTCTTAAAAGTAGTAGTGATTTGACAATTTTTTTTTTTAAGTAGATAAATAAAGATAATTCTATAATTCAGCCACCCCCACCCATTGAGCGCAAAATTGACTTACTAAATTGTTAGGTAGCTAACAAAAATTAGGGGAAAAAATTCTAATTATAGTGTTGCGTATAATTGTGTACTCAAAGCAAATTAATTTTTGGTTTTTTGATATATTTGTATTATAACAGGAAATAATGCTAAACTGTTTTATCTGAGCCTTTTCCTACTCACAGTTTTATCGCTTTTCAGTTTACATTCAATATTCCATGTTAATTACGCTAAGTATATTCATTAATAAAAGCTTATCACACATCTCCAATATGGCGCTTGTTTGGCTCACTTAATCCCGTTTTTTGGTCACCTTTTTCAAAACTGAATTTAAATGATCTTGAATTGAGGATCCTTGTAGGCTACTTGCCCCGTGCGGTACTTTCGTTCCCTACCATCACGCTCTGTTTTCAGCGCCCAAGCATATAAGGCGATAGGTAAGACTAAAGCAAAAAAGCCAGCACGAAAGGCCACACCCTTCGACTTAAAATGGACAGACGCATAACTTGGAAACGAGCCGAACCGGCATCGAACAGAGTTCCACCTTCCCCTGTGGCATGTCTAAGGGGAGTCGATATTTGCTTCAAATATTCAGCACACAGTTTTGGAACTTGCTACATACAAATCCTTCTCCTCTGCTGCTAAATCAGGCATTTTTGCAGATTGTTTTCGTTTTTTATACACACGGCGAAGTGCCACCAAAATCGCTATAGCGACTCTCATCATTGCGTCTAGACAACCAGACATGGTGAATAAATACAAGTGAAAAATCATACCCCATAGACGTCAAAATTCGGCACAGCTAAGATCACCTGATGTAGCAACCATCAGCATTCTTGTGTCATTCACTGAGCGATTTTCTATGTTTGATAATTAATATTGGGTATGTGTGATATTTAATATCAGCTGCCGCCATCTTTTGTTTTTTGGCAGTAAGCCATTCAAGAAATTGTTATGTACGAGCGTACGATGGAATCAGTGAGGCCTGCTGCTTAAAAACTTGTTTTTTTAACTATCTCAAATAAGCTGCAATACTGCAAACGCGATAATTGAGTTATTCAATTAGGTATAAAACTCATTTGCCAACGCAATGTTCAAAAATAAAAATTTCTCTAGTTCAAAAATTATAAACGTTGATTACGGTCGTTTTTAAAATCGTTTTAATTTTTATTAAGTTTTTAGAAAGGTTCAAACATTTTATGAGCAATTTAGAAGGCAGGAAACGCCTCACATTCGACGAAATAAAAGAGGCAACTTTGTTTCCTTTTCTTTGCGGGGGAGAGTCTGTCACAAGTCAACGCACAATAAACAACAACAACTATTTTAGCTGCTCCTCAGCTGCAGTTGTGATGCCACTGGAACTCTAAAGCAGCACTGCATTGCCGACTCTTGCCAGCGATGGGGGATTCTGCTTAACATTAGGTAGCATTTTAGCGGTACGCCCACAAGATTCAGATATTGTTTGTTTCGGCTGTTTCAAATGTTTTATTTTTTTTTAACGCTATGCCTTTTCCAAGTAAGCAAAAGCTTAGGTTAAGTTTACACCAAGCTCAGCTACCACAATAAATACCCATTATTAACACCTAAAAATAAATTACAGTTAATCACTTAAGTTAGTATACAGCGTGTAGTCCTTCTTTCATTGTTAAATAAGTTTAATAGTTGTGCTAAAAATTAAAGAAAATGTATTCTTATTCCCTTAAAAAAACATAAAATTGAAGTTTAAAGAACAATATGTCATTTTATAAGGAAAAATAAAATAATAATTCAAGTTAGAGTAAAATTAAGTAAAAAATCACTTCACAAAAGTAAGTATACAGAAAGTTTTTAATTGAATACACATAACATTTTTGCATTTAAAACGCATAAATTAATATTTGGTTGGGTAGCCGTTTGAATTTATGATAGTATTAAGCTGTGATGGCATAGATTTAACTAGGTTTTATGTGGTAGTGGACAATATTTTGTACCAGTCTTCTATCGGGTGTTTTTTTAGGGGTATAGAACTTCGAATTGAAATAAAACACAAGAAAATCGTTTTAAGGTCCATCAATTTGGCTTTATTGGAAGGATAATTTTATGCCATTAATGTTTAAATATGATTTCGGGCATGTGGCCGCCGCGGCTGGCTCGAATAAAGCCAATTCTACAGGTCCAATTTTCAACCACTTTTTCGAGCATATGGGGCCGTATGTCGGCAATAACGCCACGAATGTTGGCTTCCAATTCCCCTAACGTTTCTGGTTTGTTGGCGTAGACGAGCGACTTCACATATCCCCAAAGAAAATAATCCAATGGTGTCAAATCACACGATCTTGGTGGCCAATTTACAGGTCCATTCCGCGAAATTATGCGCTCATCGAATGTTTCCTTCAATAAATCGATTGTGACGTGCGCTGTGTGGCATGTAGCGCCGTCTTGTTGGAACCACAACTCATCCACATTCATGCCATCCAATTCGGGAACAAAATAGTCGGTTATCATGGCTCTATACCGGTCTCCATTAACGGTAACTGCCTCTCCAGCATTATTGCGGAAGAAGTATGGCCCAATGACTCCACCAGCCCATAGAGCACACCAAACAGTCAGTTTTTGTGGATGTAATGGCGTTTCAAGGGTCTCATGTGGATTCTCTTCACTCCAAATGCGGCAATTTTGCTTGTTGACGTAGCCATTCAACCAAAAATGAGCCTTATCACTGAACAAAATTTTGCGATGAAAATCAGCATCGAGATCAATCTCATTTTCGGCCCATACACCAAAATCACGACGCATTGCATGGTCTCGCGGCTTTAATTCTTGCACAAGCTGGATCTTGTAAGGTCGCAAGCTAAGATCTTTGCGCAAAATCTTCCATAAAGTTGATGGACAAAGCTCCAATTGCTGTGCACGGTGGCGAATCGATTCATTCGGGTCCTCTTCAACACTTTGCTCTACAGCGGCAATTGTTTCTTCGGTGCGCACTGTTCGACGTCTCTGCGGATGCGTATTATCACATAGAGTAAACGTAGTGCGAAAACGATCCATGGTTAACCGAATTAATTGCTCTGATGGACGATTATGTCGACCATAAAATTGACGGAGCTCGCGGTAAACTTCGCGAACTGAACCATTATTTTCGAAATAAATTTGCACGATTTGCAAGCGTTGTTCTTTTGTCAACCTGTTCATGATGAAATGGCAAACCAAACTGAACATAAATGACATTAGAGTTGCCAGATTTGACCACAAAATGCCAGTTTTATCTCTATTCGAAAAACAAACCTGTAAAAAAAACACCCGATATAAGGACTTTTTTAAGTCCTCCTTATTCTTTATAACATGTTTTCGTATTTGGCGTTCTAGATGCTCCCATAAATGCTCTTTTGGGTTAATACCCTTTGATTGTGGTAGAGTTTTAAGTTGTTTCCGAACATTATACAGGATCCATTCCTTAGCAATGAGTGCTGTATGTTTGGGGTCATTATCCTGCTGGGAGATGAATGACCCCTCAATCCTCAATTTTGTAGCACTTTCTTTCAAATTATTTTTAAGGATGTTCAAGTAAGCATATGGGTCCATTAAATTTTCAATTATTACCAAATTACCCACTCCATTGGCCGGTTTACATCCCCAAACCATTACGGAGCCCCCTCCATGCTTAAAAGTACCAGTCATTTTTGATGGATTTAACTCCATGTTAACTTTTCGCCAAAATTTTTCACGTCCATCCGACCCATGAATGTTAAATTTACTCTCATCTGAAAAAATTACATTATTCCGAAATGTATCATCATATTTTTGGTACTCTTTGGCGAAGGCGATCCGCTTTCGGCGGTTGACTTTGCTAACAAACGGCTTTTTCCAAATATTTTGGCCGTGGTAACCGGCGGAATACAATACGCGGCGAAACGTTTGAGTATTACACTGCTTTCCCGTTTCATTTGCCACTTCGGTTTTTATATGTGGAGCACTTGTTTTAGGATTTGCTATTACTTTCCGAACGATAATACGGGTTTCAGTGTCATTAAAAATACGAGAACGGCCAGAACGTGGGTTATTTTCAGTAGCACCTGATCTTTTAAACTTATTTAAAATTTTTTGAGTTGTAGAATGGCTTTCACCAACAATTGCTCCAATTTTCCGCAAAGATATATTTTCTTTATAAAGTTTTATTATCACATTTTTAAGATAATTTGAAAGTTCTTATCCTCTTGGCGCCATTGCTAGAATATTAGTTTAAATATGTATGCTTTGTATTTTTTTAGTATTAGTATTACTTACTGAAAATTATCCGTATTAATTTTATCTAACTCACGCAAATTCGATGCTCGCCACCCAGAGTCAGGGTGGATCAGAAACCGGGCCTTTTCGACCACGCGTACTCGCAAAGTCACCATCCCGGAGCGGAAATTCATCCTTTCTGACCGCGAATAGATCGACGAATTCCACTCCTTGGGTTGGGGTCAACCTTCCGACCCATGATTGCGATCGCTCAAACGGCAGTAGTCAAGGTGGAGGCTTGAGGGCGGCTAAACCTCATCCTCGCTCTGAGCGACGTATGCGCCTCCACCGGCGAATCAGACCCCCAGCCAGATGAACCCAGACGCGCCAGCCTTACGCGCACGTATGTTTAGCGAATCCGAAGTTTTACGGGCCCACTCCCATCAGGCGCGTGCTTGGCGTTGATGTCTATGAGGACATCTTGCCTGGAACACTGCCAGCGTCGTTTGCCCATGTGTGGCGCAAAGTACTATTTTTGGCTGGGTTCTTTCCATGATAAAGCTTCGCACCTCCTCCACCGAGCAATCATTTCAATTGTTCGGTAATTTCAAAATTATTTGCTTAAACATGTGACTGAAAGCCCATGGGTTTATAAACATGTACCTAAAATCACAACAAACTAATAGCCACTGCAAAAAATAACCGAACCATGCCTGAAGGGGATTTCAAACGTGAAGGAAAATGCAAATTATATGAAGAAAATGGAATATCAAATAATTACAACATATTACTATCAAAACTCTCAGAAAATGTTTGAAATTTTCATTAAAATTGTATTCAAAAAGCCAAATGTCTAGAAAAGATGGACTATTTATAAAAAATGAATTGACAAAACCTTTTCATATTGTTTCAAAACGTATTAAAAACAGCAAGATTAATAAAGCAGAACGTAACGTCAGAGTAAGAAGTTCTCTCAAAAGTTTGCAACAGTGCCAGAGTATCTTCCCTGCAGTAAATGCCAGTAGTGAAAATTTGTCGATTTGATATTAACTCTGTCACCAGTACTAAAGGTTACATTTTAAGGGCCGATGTTGAATGTGAACCACACCTAAACGTCAAGTTTTTTTCTGCATTTCATTTGACATTTCTCAATTTCAGACTAACTCAATTTGAACATGGAAAGAAACACAATCGAGCAATGTTTTAAAGTTATTCAGGCTTATTGTGAAAATCGGCTTTCAAATCAAAATGCATATCGTGCACTTCATGATTCTTTCGGTCAATTTAATCGTCCAAATGTGCGTACAATCGGGAAAATCGTGCATAAATTTGAACAAACCGGGTATGTAGGATATGTGAAAACACCAGCGCATGCTCGTACTGCTCGTACTGCAGAAAATATTGCTGCTGTTCGCGTTAGTGTGGCTGAAGAGCCGTCCACCTCAACTCGTCGTCGTGCCCAACAATTGCTCCTCTCACGCACGTAGTTGATGAACATTATGCATAAAGACTTGCATTTACACGCTTACAAGGTGCAATTAACTCAATAACTAAAGCCTCTTGACCATTCCAACCGTCGTCAATTGTCAGAATGTTGGCAAGAAATGGCAACAGTGGATGATCAATTTTCCAAGAAAATCATCTTCAGTGATGAGGCTCATTTTCACTTCAGTGGATTCGTCAATAAGCAGAATTGCCGCATTTGGGCGAATGATAATCCAAGAGTGATTGTCGAAAAACCAATGCACCCACAAAGAGTGACTGTTTGGTGCGGTTTATGTGCTGGCGGCATCATCGGGCCGTATTTTTTCCAAAATGAGGCCGGTCAGGCAGTTACTGTGAATGGTGTTCGCTATCGTGAGATGATAACGAACTTTTTATGGCCCGAATCGGAACATATGGATGTGGATGATATGTGGTCCCAACAGGATGGTGCCACTTGCCACACAGTCAACGAAACAATGGCTCTTTTGTGCGACAAATTCAATGGCCGTGTTATCTCGCGTGGTGGCGATGTCAATTGGCCACCAAGATCATGTGATTTGACACCGTTGGACTACTTTCTTTGGGATTATTTGAAAGAAAAGTTGTACGTCGATAAGCCAGCAACAATTCAAGAGCTAAAGGATGAGATAATTCGGCACATTAACGGCATAGAACCTCAATTATGCCTTAGCGTCATCGAAAATTTGGACCATCGGATGGAGGTGTGCCGCCGAGGTCGCGGCGGAGATTTGGCCGATATTTTGTTCCATACATAATTGAACCACACCATATTATCATAATAAAAAGAAATTACAATAATTTCCAAAATAATTTGTGTGTTATTCAAAATCAACATCGGCCCCTAAATTTTTACCACCCTTTACTTCTAAGATATTTGCTATAGACATCTCACATGTGCTTGTCATTGATATTCTACAAAGTTATTGACAGTTCTTCGTTTGAGACCATATGGAGACATTGGAACTAGAGATTCTCTATAACTGCTTAGCGAACAGTTGTTTTAAACCTTTGGGCGAGGTAACAATAAAATTCATTGAAACACATATACATACATATATGCACATATATTATTGACAAAAACGATTTATTGATAAAGTTATGTAAAACAATGTTAAGGTCTGCAATCATTCACAATAGAAAACTGCCACAATGAGATGTAGCCGTAAGCTACTCGCTGACAGGACTCGTTACTTGGTTTGCTTTTGCACGAGTCCTGTTAGCTGAACCCATTTCCAGATAGTGGTACTATAAAAGCGACCGGCAACCAGTAAAAAACTCTTACTTTGCTTACTTTCATCACAGCGACAACTCAGGTGAGTGACACTTTTTCTCATCGCGTATGCAAATTTCCAGGTTTCTTTACAGAAAATAAACGGCGCTTTTAAATACTAAACAGAATTTCTATTCTATTTTTTATATGTGTGTGTGCACACAGTGGAATTGAAAAAGATCAGGTAATTATCCGTCTTAAAGGATCGGCCCCAGAATTCAAGAGGAATTCTGGACCCTATTCAACCCCGCCCTTAACGTGGTCCTTCGAGCCGGATCTCTGACTAGAAATTCTGTTCTTTTTTATCTGAGTGTGTGCACACAGTGGAATTGAAAAGGATCAGGTAATTATCTGTCTAAAAGGATCGGCCCCATTTTTAGATCCCCGTTTCCAGAATTCAATAGGAACTCTGGTTCCTATTCAACCCCACCCTTAACGTTGTCCTTCGAGCTGGATCTCTGATTAGAAATTATGTGAAATTGAAAAGGATCTGGTAATTATCTGTCTTAAAGGGTCGGCCCCATTTTAAGAACCCCGCCCTTAACAACAAGGTATGCACTTCGTACAGTCCTAAGTCTCGTCTTTTTTTACTAAATTGGAATTCTTCATTCTACTCATTTTAATTGTCTTCTTTATTTTCGTTTTTCTTTTTGTTTCGATTTTATTGCGTGTTGTTCCTTCTGGTATTGGAAAGCGGCTCTCAAGGTCTTCTCTGGAAATTTGCTAAAGGTTATATGAAAGAACGTAGATTGCAAAGAATTTAAATCGCGTTTGGTCAAATTCCTTTAATTTTTCGTCAGAATTTATAGATAAAATGCTTATAATGTTTTCCACTGCTGAGCGGATCTTCCTAATTACGGCTTTAAATTTTTACCAACTGGACTCTGCTGACCCACTTGGGCGACCACTTCTTACCGTATGCTTTACTGACCTACCTTCCTTAATGCGCAAACCCGTTCTTTATGTAGTGTCATAAGATTATTCGTCGAAATGTACAAAATTTGTTTGCGCAGCTTTGAAGTTATTGTATTTAAAATTTTTATAAAAACATCATATAATAACACATATTATCATGTTTTTTCAGTCATCGACAGACACTCTTTGCGTACGGTTGTGTTTACTCTCGCAGTCTAGTAATTACAACTTTAGTTCAATACTTTTCACCAATTCATCTCATTTCTTTTATCGTTTTTTGCTATTTGGTGTTTTATAGTGCTTGTCATCTCGCGGACTTTGGTAAGAAAAAATGCCACCTCCTCACGGAGATAATCGGTTTGCCGTGCAAGCGGCAAGACCTCAGCGCAAAACAAAAAAGAAAGCACAAACAATTATGAAGGAGTTGTTTTCAGCACTTCCTGCGCGGGAAAATGAAAATCCCTAATATTTAATTGCAAGTGCACTTGATACATCTAAGCCTCTCAGCAAATATTCTTGCTTTGCTGTCCACAAATATTTCAGAATTAAGAGACGGAAATTTACTTCTGTTAGTAAAAATACGAATGTAGCGAACAAATATCTGCAAACTAATGTTCTTTATGGCATCTGCCCAGATAGATTTGAATTACGTAGCAACCTTAATTCAACTAAGGGCACTATCTTTGCACCGTGTCTGAATAGCGTCCGGAAAGTGAAATGGTCGTTAACTTAAAGGATCAGGGTGTTATTTCAGTCTACAAATTCCTCAAATTCGTTGACGGCAAATCCATTCCATCTGGCGTAGTTATTTTGACCTTAGACCTCTACCCCTTGCCTGAAAAAATTGAAGTTTCTTGGTACACAACAAAAGTAAGGCAGTATTTTCCTAATCCCATGTGCTATAAGGGCTATTAACTGCTTGGACATTTACTCAAGCGATGCAAAAAAACGCCTATATGTGTCAACTGCTACCTCCCTCCTCACGGAGAGATGCTTGCTCCCGCACCTTTTGTGCAAACTCCTCGGGCAGTCACTCATCCTCAAGCAGAGATTGAGATCTGAAACTGAAAATGTAAATAAAGAAGCTTCGACTATCAAATCACTCATTCGTTAAGCGGCCAACACTGCTATCCTACAGACCTGTATGAGAAAAAATTTCTGCGAAACTTCCATACTGGTCCAATCTTTTCTATTCTCAGAAAAAATAAACAATCCTCTTGGGCGGAGTACAAACGATATAGAACCGATGAGAATCTCATCAAATACAAAACAGCCATTGCCTGTCTTTGCCGTGAATTAAAACCATTGAAAAGGCAAGCCTTAGAAACTCTAACAGCTAAAATTACGCCTTCCTCCAACCCAAAGAATATCTGGACACACATGAAACACCTCACTTCTTCCTGCCAAAGAAAGCACATCCCTTTCATATACTCACCGGAAGGCCCACTATTTTCTTCCAAGGGCATTGCCGAAAAATTTGTAACAACTTTGTCCAACTATTCGCATAATTCTAACTTTCATCCGGATTCCGGCATAAAAAAGTCAATCATAATATCAAACCATTACCACACCCCCTATGCTTTCAGTAAAGTGCTTGCTATAGAATCTTGTATAACCTAGGAAAAATTTAACTTAACTATGTCCTCGTTGTCAGGTAAAACAGCTGGTACTGATAGAATAACCAACGATATCCTAAAAAACTTGCCCATCGTCCTTAAACTCCGCCTTGTTAACTTGTACAATTCGATATTAGAATAAGGAGTTTTTCCGCAATCACGGAAAACTGCAGATATCATCCCGATTAGCAACCAAAATGGACAAAACTTCTTCATTTCCAACTATAAGCCTATATCCCTATTACCTTGTAGGTTCTTGGAGAAGATCATTGGTCGTCATCTTGTATGGTTTGCCCAGTAATATAAACTCTTACGTTCACAACAGTTTGCATTTCAGAAAAGCTCAGGCTCTTCTAATCTTTGAACACTTTGCCTCCACATGCTTTGCAATCAGAAGCCATGTATTGATTTCGAAAAAGAGTATGACAGAATTGGAAGGATCTACAAAATCTTAAAATCATATTTATGCAATCGCAAATTTTTTCTGCGTGTAAACAACCACGAGCCCAATATTCTCCTACTTTTCATTGGAATACCGCAAGGGTCACCTCTAATCAGTATTCTCGTTTATTATTGCCTTCAAAGAAGTTAGCAATATTATATCCATACATCCCAATGCCGAGCGGATAGTAGAGCTAAGAAGGCAAACAAAGAGCCTTTACATCTCTTTGAATACGCTCTACCTGAAGATATTAAAAAACTGGTCAAGCGTTCTAATTATGAAGCTTCCCTGACCAAATGGAATCAGTGCCAACACTAATACAAAGTATTCAATTCTTCGAGGCTTAAAAACCAATACCCGGATGATTAAGACTGTCGTTCGTCTGAGAATTGGCCATACAGTTTCGACCCACTCATATTTACTAAGCCATGCCTTTTTGGTGGCTGCAATGAGTTCACAGTATCCCACTTCATGGATACCTGTTCGGTGGTTCAAAATGTTAGATTTTCTCAAGCGCTCAACGGATGCTAAAATCAGTGCCATAAATCAAATTGTATCACACTATATTAAAGATTTAAATCCACGGCTTTTCTACCACGTTTTTTAAATATTGGAGTGGCCTTGTACATCATAACTACATACACATTTTCCATTGTATGTATCCTTTCAACATCTGTATATTATATTGATAATATAAAACCAATCCCTAGAAAACATTGTGAACCTATTTAGTAGTAGTACAAATGCTATTATGTTAAGTAGTAGAAACTAAGTGTAATCATCTTTACGTAGTTATTTTAACCATTAGTCGAAGGCCTTTACAGCCAGTGCTTATTACTTATAATTATTACTCTTTTCAATAAATAAATTATATTTTTTTTCAACGTTTGTTTTTAGCTTCAAATGTATATGTATATATTCAGTTTTCAAAACTCTATCAAATATCAACGTGTTGAATTTAAGTATTTCATATTTGATAAGGATTTGAATATCATCTACTGAAAATGAAAACTTTCGTGTTTAGATATGTGGTTACAAATTGTTACTAAAAGTGAATGTGGTCGTATAGTAATGAGCATGGAAAATGTCATATTATGTGCGTATTTCATTATAAAATCTTATTATATACAGTACTTTCGTTGACGTTTGTAATAGGATAAAATACGTTTATGTTTGATTTTACTAGTTTCCCTCCTCAGTGTACATTCAAAACCTTCCTTAGCACTCATATACCATCTGTTTCGTCTACTGATGGAATGATGAACTCTTCCAATTTGGCTAAATGAGTTCAAGTCCTGCTTCCCCTCTATCATGAACGATCGCCCCAATACGCCACACATGAAGTCACCACACCTAATCGTTCCAACATACACAACACACTGGAATTAAACCTACCAAACACATGAATTTACCACATACATATGTACACAAGCAAATTGTACAATACACAAACACATGCATGAATTACACAAAACATTTAAACCACAATTAGACGAATGTGAGAGTGAACGGACGTGTCTACCCCCGCATTAAAATCAAGCTTTTAAGCCCCGACAATCGGAATCTGTTTTTTATTTAGTACTGGAAAAAGTGGTGAGCGCCGTATTACTAAGTGCAGTAAGACCCGAAGCGCAACTATAGTCCTTCACTTAAACAGACAGGAACCTATGAAAAAAAATTTATAAACTAAAAAAAATTTTACCAAAAAGGCTGAAATAAAAAAGAAGCCAGCAAAATATAGCGTAAAAAGTTAAAAGAAGCTTAATAAATATAACAATAAGAGGACAAGTTTTCACAGAACAGTGACAAAAAAAAACAAAAAAATATAACGGTGAAAAATACAATTTCAATACATATAAAATTATATCTATGGTCTGATTCCGAAATCGTTCAACCTAGGTTAGGATGGGGGGTTTACAGGGAAAATATATGTGTCAAATCGAACAGCCCACATAATTAATTTAGTTTGGCCAGCCACATGGGGACATGTAGCCAGTGCTGATAACCCCGCTGATCTTGGCATAAGAGGATGTAAAACTCTGGCTACAAGAAACTCTCAATCTAGGCCAAAAAACTCTCCACACGATTTAGAAAGACAGTGACCTGGAACGATTTTTAACCGCCAAGAACACCTAATACCCCAAGTCATGCACTACTGAATCAAGGCATACAAATGGTTAAAATATACTTGGTTAGTGCTACTCAGACAAACTATTACATACTTACTTAATTGGCGCTATAACCGCTTAAGCGATTATGGCCGAACTTCTCCTACAATTTGTGGTCTTGATGTTGTAACACAAATTGAGGGACGTACTCTTTTACGCCGAATCCGAACGGCGAATGTTTTTTTTTGTGAGAAGCTTTTTCATGGCAGAAATTCACTCGGAGGTTTGCCGTTGCCTGCCGAGGGGCGACCGCTATTAGAAAAAACTTTTTCTATAATTTTTGCATGTTACTTGACCCGAGCTGGATTCGAGCCTGGGACCCACCGAATGAAGTGGGCACACGCTACACACTCGGCTACGGCGGCCGCCCAGACAAACTATTACGGCAGTGAAAAAACACTTTTAAAGGGATCAAAGCAAATATATAAAAAGCGCTCTCTCTTAGTTCTCATCCCCTTTTTAGATTGGAATAAACTGATTCATGCCAATGGACGTCTAGCAAACTACAGTTTGAGCTATAACGAACGGTACCCCGTAATAATACCCGAAAAATCCCCTTTACCACATTGTATTTAAACGTTTTGCATTTATTGATGCTACACGCCGAACATCGGCTCATGCAACAAATGATTCGACATGACTTAAGCCTTAGATAAAGAAATGTATTTACCTGTGCAAAGTCTGCTCTTTACATAAGTAGAGAATGTGCACGAAGGTTATGACAGCTCTACCACCTGAATGCTGCAATTTCACTTTGCCCTTCACCATCTAGGGTGTCGACGTTGCGGGGCCTTTCCAGATAAATGCCTCTATGTAAAGGTCCTCCACCTTCACGAAGGACTACGTAGCCGTTTTGTAGCGGTGCTCCTTGGGTTATGTTCAGAACTGACAACTGCGGCTTTTCTCGCGGCATTTGGCCGCTTCGTCGGACGGCGCGGATTTCCTCCAAAGATCATAAGCGACAATGGTAAAACCTTTGTCGAACCTCAAAGGGCCACTAAAAAACAATTTACCCAATTTACAAAGGAAGTCTCGCTGAAATTATTAAAAAATGCGGCAATAATTGGCAATATATTCCTTCAAGCGCTCCACAGATGGGTAGACTATGGGAATTAGCAGTGAAAGTCTTTAAATCACATTTAAAAAAACCGCTGGTAATTGGAAATTCACCTACGAAAAATTTACTATATTTCTACAATGGTGGTCTCGCCCCTCTATACTAACTTATCGTCAGCGCACCTGTATTTTCAATGTAACGTTGCTAGCATCGAATATGCACCCACGCTCTCTCATCGCATACACTCCGTACACACACCGTTTCATTGCAGGTGTTGCGGTCGTCGCGAGCGTCACTACCGTTTGTTATTGTTTTCGCCCAGTTTTTTTGTAACCCCACTGTCTTCGCACATTCGTCATCGCTTGGTCGCTGCAGCATAAGTACCATGCATATGTATGCTTCTACGGACATACATACTTACATACATGTGTATGTACAAGCACACGTCATCATTCATACATCATTCACTTTAAATTTGGTCAATGTCAAATAGCAGGACATTTCCATGCGATATTCTGTATTTTTTGCATATGTATGTATATATGTACCAATGAGATCTCCGAATTCGCTAACATGTCCGAGTCAGAGCTGAAGGTCAAAGCGGACATGTTAGAGCGACAGTACAACACCTTCGAGAAAATACAGTCCACTTTGGAAGAACTAGACGAGTCGCAGTTTGACCACAATCATCGAGTAGAATTTGAAGCAGCATATGCCACCATAAAAAGCGCAATCACCACCAGACTAGCGGCGCCAAGTATTGATCACCTAAGCAGTACCCGCATAAATTCTTCGCAAATTCAATGTAGAGTAAACCTGCCAAAATTCCAACTATAGAAATTTAGTGGGCGCCGTACAGAATGGTCAGATTTTTACAATATGTTCCTCGCATTGGTTCATAATAATGCTCATGTCTTACCGACGGCGCGGTACGTCTAATTCAGTCATCAGAGGTTACACCAACCAATTATCAAAAGGGGATTGATCTCATCGTGGGCAGATTTGACAACAAGCGGTTTACATTTCTGTCGCATTTATCAACCATTTTCGATGTGCAAAAGGCCATCAAGCCAAGCGTGTTAAACCTGCTCGAATTCATTGATAGGGTCAATGCCAATCTGCGCGCCATGCAATCGTTGGCGACCACCATTCAAATCGCGGACGAAAAAATTCTTCACCTAGTAACGTCTAAGCTAGACGAAAATACGCGAGACAAATGGGAAGAAGAAGTGGCAGCTAAATTTGACCGAAATTCAGTACACACCTTGCAGCTTCCCACATGGAACGATTTGGCAGATTTTCTCGAACGCCGATGCCAAATGTTCGACATTATCGAAGCCAATCAACCAAGCTCAGATCGCCATATTCTTCGAAGCAACAATCTTTCACCACCACGACGTCGTCGAAATGCTTACTTTGTGAAACTAGGCCATATCACAATGCATTCAATTGTGCAAAGTTCATGAAAATGCATACCCTTGATCGATACAATTAGGTCAAACGGTTAAAATTATGCCTGAATTGCCTCGGGTTCAACCACTCATTGAATCAATGCCCATCGCTTCTCCGGTGCCAGCACTCTCGTGTAAGCACAACAACGATACAATCGGCAATAACAAAGGGAAGGACGCGATTGCTAAGAAACCAACAACGCTACAGGCTGGTATTAATACAGGTGCAGTCATTCTCGGTACAACATTAGTTTGTCTATGCAACAATTTGGGAATCTCCATCATCGCACTCTAGACTCACGATCTCAACTCCATTTCATTACGGAGAGAATTGCACAACACCTTCGGTTATCGCGCAAAAGGCACAGTAGAGTAAAACCATGTCAAGTGGGACCACTAAAAAACCGCTAAGTCATCGATATTCTATCGTGTAGTGGACGTGACGCATATATCACAGTATTAATGTTTTTAAAAAATTCGGTTTTTTGTTTATGCTATTGTCACTCAAAGTTTTTCGCACACTTAAATTAAAAAATTGATATCTCTGAAACCACTGTGTATAGTTGAGTGAAATTTTACATGTGTGTGTAGTTATGTTTGGAGTACAAAAATAACAATAGGTTAGGTTAGGTTACAGTGGCAGCCGCCTGCAGCGGCTCACTTAGGCCAGTATCAGGAGGCCCATTGTGTTGGCACAAGGAAAAATATTGTACCATCCAAGAGGAAATTACACCTCACCAAACCATTTTGCCTCGGTGATGACCTCAACAGCTTAGCCCTTACTACTCTGCAACAGAGTAGCTGGCCGATAAACTCAACCAGTGAGTGTTCAACCCCAAGATCCCTGACGGCGCCAGTTATAGCTTCTGGAAACACGTTATTAAAGGCGCCTTCAATGTCCAGGAAGCCTATAAGACAGAACTCCTTGACGCTGAGAGACTTCTCAATATAGCCGACCAAGCTATGGAGTGTAGTCTCAGTAGATTTGCCTTTGCGGTAGGCATGTTGGTCATTAGACAGTAACCGACTGTCGATGGTATCGGGCAGGTGGCTACTAACAATCCTTTCAAGTGCCTTAAGAGCAAAGGATGATAGACTGATAGGCCTAAGATCCTTTGGATTAGTGTGTGAGGCCTTACGGGCTTTAGGACTAAGGACGGCCGTGACATTTCTCTATGCCAACGGTATGTGATTCAGTTTGAAACAGGCCCTGAAAATAGAAGAAAGCCATTTTGCAGACACCTCCAGTTTCTTAATTAGCTGGGCAGGTATTATCCCATCCGTCCCTGCAGATTTGTATGGTTTAAAGCTTTGGATAGCCCAACCTTTTCTTCCGAAACCGGTATGTTGACGGGGTTGGAAGAGATGAACGGAGGAATTTCTTCCTCCGCAGTTGTATTCCCAGGGAAATGGGTATCTAGTAGCAGTTCAAGGGTTTCCCTTCCCGTTGAGGTCCAGGAACCGTCTTGCTTTTGCTAGAAACCTATCGGGTTAGAGGATTCTGAGAGAACCTTCCTTAGCCTGGCTGTCTCGGAAGCACCCTTTAGCCCTTAAAGCTTTTAGCTTAAAGCTTTTTTATAGGTCTGAAGAGACTTTTTGTACTCTAGCCATACCAGCTCGAGACTAAGTCTCTTGGTTTTGTTGAAAATTTTCCCACAAGATTTTCGTATGGAGTCCAACTCATGTGAGCACCTATGGGGTTTACGTTTGCCCCACTGTTTTGGTTCAGGGCAAGCTTGATCAAGGGCATTTGGGCAGGTCAGCGTAAAAACGTCCACCATGTTCTCTAGATTCCCGATACAATTAGGTTCAACAAGAGGTTCGCTGGTTAGCCTATCCTCACATAACCTTTTGTGAGAGCGCCAATCCGTGTATTTTAGGTTTCTACGCACTTTTGGGCTGATAATAGAAAAGTTCAATACGATTTCAATATAACGATGATCAGAGAAGGAGTGTTCATCTAGAACCCGCCAACTCTCGATCAATTCAGATAGACTATCACTGCATAGAGTTATACCTAAAACTTCGTTACGATTGCTAGTAATGAAGGCTGAATCCCTACCATTGTTGCATATAAGTGGGTTAGTTGTAAGAAGGTAGTTGAAAAGTAACTCACCTCGATCACTGATATCCGTGCTAAATGTGTCCACTCTCATAACTGGACACCAAGTTCCGCACTTTTGGGGGAGCAGTGTACTCGGCTTCGTACGGCATGTATGCCGATGTCAGAACGATTGACATACCCCCTATCTCCGCGAGAATTGCCGTGACGTCGCAATCACTGTAATTAGGTAAAAGAAAGATATTTAAATCTGCTTTGGCCAGAATACAGGCTCTAATTTTACTTTTACCGTGCTCCACGTAAAGCTTAAAATGGGCGGCACTCAACCTACATACCCTTGAGTTGCAAACCCATGGTTCCTGAGTACCACCGTAACGTCGCTTTTGCTCAAGTGACCTAGGAGAGCAGCTGAGGCTGCTTTAGAGCGATGGAGGTTTATCTGCAGCACTCTCATGCGAGAAAGCCGCTACCCCCGCTCGAGCCACGACGGTGACATCAGCCTCGCACTCTCCGTCGCTGAGCAGCAGCATCCTGTGCATTGTTGGTGCAAAGTTTGTCTGGGAGGAGACGCTGCCTTCAGCGTCATGGAGTTCCGGTTCCGGCTCCAGTTCGGGTGCCTCATTGTCCACGTCCAGTGCTGCACCCGCACCAGAGGAGCGCTGATTGTCCCCGCGGTACACCTTAATGATGACCTCATCGAGGCCATATGAGACGTGGCCTTGCCTCTGCTGTAGAAGTCCGATGGACTCCTTGTTTAGGGACAAGACCACTTGGCTCCAAGGGCCTTCCGCGTCCTCGACCCGGACGACCCTCCAATCACTTGTTGGGAGAGCCGGGTTCATCACCTGAAGCATCTTTAGGATAATTTCTGGTGCCGATGGTGTCACCGGAACCTATGCCCCCGATCGGGGTCTGACTGGAATATCCTTCCAGTCCACCACCCCCAACTTAGCCCCTGGGGAGACAGGACCCACCTTTGCAACGGCGACGTTGTACAGCGTCACCGATCTCAGGTCCTCACAGGCGACCACCTTAATGTGGCCCTGGTACCAACCAGCGTCCTTACATTCCGGGGGGGTTCCAGGATTCTCTAGCAGAACGTCAAAGATGACGTTCGCCAGAGCTGCCTTCACCCACCTCCACTGGTTCTTTGGTATGGACCCGAGCTCGTTGCTTTGGTCCAGGACCCCAATAAGGATCCTGTCCCACGCAATCTCGGCAAAGCTAGGCCTGCCCACCCAGGAGTGCGGCCGGATTCTTTTCGAGGCCGGAGTTTGTTCCTCCGCCCATCTCTGTCGTTTAGACCGAAGCACCCGGTTTTCCACTGAAGTGAACCGGAAGTTTGGAAGCAGGGCTTTCGCCCTTTCCACCGCTTCCTTCGCGCTTTGGAGCAACGTTTCCAACGAGACCCCTCCGTATCTTTTTAACGTCTTCGTGGCCTTACGCTTATCAGCAAATATTAGCCGCTCCAACTCCAACATCAGAGGGGCGTGGCTCGTAGTCTCCATCGCTGCCACACCCTCCATATTATCTTGTGCAGCTGCTCGTCGCCTTAATCCACTCGGGCCAGGCCGTGAGACCTTTGCTTTCGCGAGATAAGGCTTCGCAGCCGCGCTGGTGTTTGGCGGGCCCTTAGTGCCTACATCCACGGAACGATCTGCCGTTTCTAGGACAATCCCCGCAGCTTTACTGGTGCTAGGCCCCGCCATAACACCCGTAGTCACGGGCCGGCGTGCAACACCCACTTCCAGCCCGGAAGAGCCCCTAACGAAACGAAGCGGCGCATTAGGCGCTTGCGCCTGCGCATTCTTGCCCCGAGATCGGGAAGAGGAAATTTTTGTGCTAGGCGCTCGTGCCTGCAAAGTCGTACCCCGAGATGGGGAAGATTGGGGTTTTTGTGTTATTTTTTCTTTTATTGTATTCATCTTGGTCGTACGACCACCTGCTCGACGAGGCAAGCGTAGCGGTCTGAAAGTTTAAGAGGGGAAAGTGGATGGTACACCACGACTGCTCCCCTTGCTGCGGTAAGGCCAAACTTACTCCCTGAGGTGGCCCAGTGTCAGGTAGGCGCCGTTAAAATACAGCCGGAATTTAGACCCCTGGGATTTGGATCCAATAAGCATCCCTCTTAGTTCGTGGTGGCATGGAAGTCCTCGAAAGGAGCAACCATGCCAACACTAAAGCCTCATCCCCACGCCAAGGAGACCAACGATGATGAGGAAAAATATAGCAATAAATCGATATGAATTTGTTTAATCAAAGGTTTTTCGCATACATTTTTTTTTAAACAATCAAATTGTTTAATGTGTTCTTCACGCTAAAAAGAAAAAGAAACTACTACCATAATACGCGGAAAACTCCCCTCTTCAAGAATATGTAGTCAAAAGTTTGTTTATCATACATATGTATGTCGTTTCCGAGATATTCGAGAATTTGTCACCTGGTCTGCTCGCCGGAACGCTCCGTGCGCCGCCGCGCCGACGTTCCGCGTTCACGCCGGCAGCGTTCACGTTCCAACTTGCGCAAACATGATTTTCCGCAGATGGGCAGATATTTGACTGTTTCAGTTCAGTTCCAGTTTTAGCACGCTCATTCTAGCGTAATATGTTATTAGCATTGCTGTTGTTTGTTGATAAGATGATCATGTATAAGTTATAATTAGTGATGAAAAAATGGTTCGGCCAAATGAGTGTTGTAATCCTCTGGGGAAAAAGATCACAAATGTATCCGTCATAAGTTATTCCAAGTAACATGGGGTAAAAAATTTGGAAAATTTGTCGGTGAATAGATTTGTAAAGTCATATTATGTACAATAACATGAACATAACTGCAGAAGTACCCACTGATCAGCCAAGCACAAAGTAAGTTTATTAATTTTTCCACTGTAATTCATGATAAAATTGGTGACTTAACCTCATTGTGATGAATCATCAATAATATTTCTCAATTTTTTCAACAGTTATTGTTAGATAATATGATTTAAATCATTGTTTTTTTGCTATGGAACAAAAATTGTCTATGCAAGTGAACCCTGGATCTGGGGTCTTCGCGCAGTAATTTTAAATGTCCTTGCAACGTTTGACTATTGATTAATTGATCATGTATTATATAATTCACGTCAGATCTTATTTTGTAAAACATATTTTCGTATGACTTTTGTATCTTCGAATGAATTGATGAAAGTGGCGCTAAATGTAAAATAGCAAAAATTACAATTATCTTCAAAGAAAAGTGAAAAAAATGAATTCTTTGTTGCAGCGCTCATGAACAAAAAGGAAGTGAAGACTTTTCCGACAGCTCCATAATACCCAAGATGATCCCGGTTATGATCCAGATTTCGAAATCATTGACAATGACCAGTCAACCAAATTCAACAAAGGAAACAATATTTTAAATGAGGTGGGTGCACCTCCAATGAAAAAAAAAAGTTTTTGAAACTGTCAAATGAAAGTCGAATTCGATTCAGATTTCATATAGAACATTCGTACTGATCTAAGCAAGGAAAAGACTGTACCAGAAAAAATCAGAATTTTGACCACCATTCCAAATAATTGGACGATAAAAAATATGTAAGGAATTTTCTGTTTCTAAAAGAATGGCGAGGAAAGCTAAACAATTGCAGATGATAAGTGGATTTGCATCAGTAAATATCAGTAAAGGGCGTGCGAAGGGGTTGGAGGCAGCGTGAAACGACTAGCGCACAAAGCAAGTATGCAGCGTGTTGCTGGCAATCATATATGTAAACAATCCTCGAGCTTTGTTTGAATGGGCTACAGATTTGTTCAAAGCCATAGATTTCGACTTTTGCACTAGAGCTGGTCATGATGCGCATGAAAAGAGAAACAGGAATCGGTTAAAAAAAAAGCATTGGCTATAAGAAAACGCAGCAATGCTACCATTTTCAACCATCGGCGAACAAACAAATGAAAAGTAGAGTTTTTTCCAAAGACAAGTCTTGTTCCGATAATCCGATTACTACCTAAACTCGGAATTAGATTCAGAAATAAGAAAAATATCGAAAATAGATATATATATATATATATATATATAAGGTAACATATTTGCCAGCACCTAAAACACACAGTTCCCACAGTCAACCAATACATGTGCCGCTGTGTCAGCAGAATTGCATTTCACCATATAATGCAATTGGGCAATACAACACCTATGGGAAACGTGGCCTTCCACGGTCGTTACCAGTTAAAGGATCTTTGATCCTACACTTAAAAAAATAGAATTTAAGGGCCAACTTGCCCAAGGAAAAACACTAATTAAACGTTGTAAAAATATTTATTCAATTAGAACTACACAATTTAGTCTTAAGAATACTAGCACTCCTATGCAACTGACTTCATAGCTGCCACCAACCCAAACACCAGCCCTCGGTGTGTCGGCAGCGACGCAACCCTTGCGTAATGGTTTGCCATGGTGCCGACTGTGGCCTTGGTTTCCCACGGGCATATTTCGCTGCGTTGCGAAATGTTTCGATTGCGTAAGTATGGCCGGCGGTAACGACCGTGGCCTTGGTTTCCCATAGGTGTTGTATTGCCCAATTGCATTATATGGTGAAATGTAATTCTGCTGACACAGCGGCACGTGTATTGGTTGACTGTGGGAACTGTGTGTTTTAGGTGCTGGCAAATATGTTAATTTATACTTATGTAATATATATAATAATATATGAGAATGATGTATATAGTGGTAATAGTGAGGAAAATATCTAGAAATACTGATGATTATTTTCTAAACGTCCACTACTTTTATATTGATGACTACGTACAAAATTAAATTTAAAACTGTTAATGCACTTAAATGTTCCTATTGAATCGGGACTAATTTATGAAAATTATTAAGTATATAATAAAAAATATACAGAAAAATTATTAATGTGAAACATTGCATAATATATATAATATCGATAGATCAAGTCTATAAAAAGCATATAAATGCGACCAGAAAAGAGTGCCTTTGATCTATAAAAATATGGTGATATATTCAGTTGCGATTACGTTAATTGTAAGATATGTAGATTAGTAAGATTCTGTTCACATCATGTACTTGTACCTTATGTAAACATAGACTTTTAATACACAACCTTTTTTTTTTTGCACTTCAAACGCAAAGAACCAAGAGCCAGTACTGATGAGCAGCGGTGTCGCACGAAGCGTTCCGGTGAGCGGACCAAGTGACAAATTCTCGAATATCTCGGAAACGACATATGATAAACAAACTTTTGACTACACATTCTTGAAGAGGGGAGTTTTGCAAATAACATTTGTTTAAACAAATTAATATCGATTTATTGATATTTTCCAAACATAACTACACACACATGTAAAATTTTACTCAATTATATACAGTGGTTTCAGAGGTATCAATTTTTTAATTTAAGTGTGCTAAAAACTTTGAGTGACAATAACATAAACAAAAAACCGAATTTTTTAAAAATATTAATACTGTGATATATGCGTCATGTCCACTACATGATAGAATATTTTTTTTCCTAAATCGGTGACTTAGCGGTTTTTTAGTGGTCCCACTTGGCATGGCTTTACTCAGTATAGAGGTAACAGGCATCGGAGCTACAGCAACGAAAACGCAGCATGTATGCCGCGTTGTACTAAAATCATGCCATACTGCATTTTCGTCGACCTTGGAAGCAGTAATCATACCAACAATAACTTCGCGTCAGCCCAGCAACAGTGTCAGCGTAGCAGACTGGAATTTGCCTGCCAACATAAATTTAGCAGACGAACACTTCTACGAGCCAGCTACTATCGATTGCCATATTGGTGCAGCGTTATTTTATGATTTGCTGCTCGTTGGTCAAATCAAGCTGGGCAACAAGTTACCAGTTTTGCAAAAAACGAGGCTCGGTTGGATAGTTTCTGGCATCGCTAACTCTTCTGCGTCAACAACTTCACAACCAAAAGCATCATAGTTGAACTCATCTTCAGCCTACAAAGCATTTATCACACTGTCCAATGAACCAGTTCTCGATCAGCTGTTAAAGCTTTTTGGACCCTGGAAGAGCATCACACCAATTCAGCGAAGACATTTTCGGTAGAGGAACAAGCATGTAAAGATAGCTTCGAAACCACTACAACGAGATGTCCCAAAACCAACCAATTCATCGTTCGCTTGCCGTTTAAAGAAGATCCCTGCAGCTTAGGGCAATCATATGACGCGGCTTAGTATCTCGCAATCTAGCACTTTTCAACACATACCGTGACTTCATAAACGAGTACATTGATATGGAGCATATGACACCGCTTCATAATTCTAAAGAAGCTCATAATTTCATTCTCACCACACCGTCACAAAGGCGGATAGCAGCACTACAAGGCTACGTGTGGTATTCGGATGGAAGGTCCTTGAACGATAAACTCCTCGTCGGTCCGACGCTACAAGACGATATTTTCACAATTTTACTTCGCTTTAGAGCTCACAAATACGTGTTATTGGCTGGCATTGCTAAAATGTACCGCCAGGTTCAATTGAACCCAGCTGACGCTTCGTGCCAATGCATTCTGTGGCGAGATTCACCTACCACAGCTGTTCAAATATATAAGCTGCAGACCGTCACTTATGGTACAAGCAGCGCACCAGAGTAAAGCCACGTCAAGTGATCCCCGAAAATTTCACTAAAATTTGGATTCCAGAAACAATTATTTTATTATGAAGTGAATATTATGCTTACATCGGCCCATTAATATTTTGCAAAAATTCGAATTATTGTTAATCAAAGTTTTGTGCACGATCAAATTAAAAAACTGATATCTCCTAAGCCACAATAGATAATGAGATGAAACTTTCAGAGCTTATTGAAAAGTGTTTGCACTATTTTTTTTAATTGAAAACAAACATTAAATTGTTATAAATAATTGATTTTGCAATAATTTATTTTAAACAATTGCAATTTTCAATGCTTTCTTCACGCTGTAAAAAAATGAAACTAATGCGGAATTGTGAGGAAAACGTTTACCTTTAATAATCTGTAAAAAAAATTTGTGTACTTTTTCTTCGTTCCGGAGATATTCAATTTTTTGTCACTCAATGCGCTCTCCGGTCGCTCTGACGCGCTCAGCTGATCGCTGCAGTACGAGTATACTCTTATTCATGCTAAGCGCGAGTTACGACGCCGTCGTTGCAACCAACCCTAATAATTTGCAAATTGACTGGTCTGCATAAACGCAACCAAAGCATGTTTACAACTCATGCCAGCCACACTTCAAATTCATTGCAAAGTGACAAACGAATGTGTCACAACATAACACTTAAGAAATTTCATATTTTATATTTCTCTTTTTGCGGCACTTTCGTCAACGGTGGTCATGTTACAAAAACCAGAGCACTAGGCCAGCATTGCGGCAATTTCAAACGTAATTGTTGCAATGTTATACACAAATGCATTGCATTGCGGCAACTACAAAAAATCATTGCGGCAATGCTATGTATAACAAATAATATTCGTAAACGAATTTCGAGTACCCGGAAGTAATAAATTAATATTCCGAAATTCACGAAATTCGTTACACCAACATATGTACACAATAAATGTTTAAGTAATCACAAGAGCCGCAACACCAAATGTTACAAAGAAAATCACAAAAAGATATATGTATGCAATGAAAATATTACTTAGCCTAAGAAATTTCATTTTCAATAAAATCAGAATCAATTTAGACACCAAAGTGTTAAGTTGTGTTTTCTGCTCGATTGAACCGAAGTTCAATCCACATTTCTCGCGTGACACACCACGTCAGAAGCAGTACATGTGTAACTAGACATCATCATCACTCCGGAGAGCGCATTGAGGGGAAAAAATTGAATATCTCCGGAACGAAGAAAAAGTACAAAATTTGTTTACAGATTATTAAAGGTGAACATTTTTCTCACAATTCCGCACAAGTTTCATTTTTTTACAGCGTGAAGAAAGCATTGAAAATTGCAATTGTTTAAAATAAATTATTGCAAAATCAATTATTTATAACAATTTAATGTTTGTTTTCAATGAGAAAAATAGTGCAAACACTTTTCAATAAGCTCTGAAAGTTTCATCTCATTATCTATTGTGGCTTAGGAGATATTAATTTTTTAATTTGATCGTGCACAAAACTTTGATTGTTAATAACTTTAACAATAATTCGAATTTTTGCAAAATATTAATGGGACGATGTAAGCATAACATTCACTTCATAATAAAATAATTGTTTCTGGAATCCAAAATTTAGTGAAATTTTCGGGGATCACTTGACGTAGCTTTACTCACCATATCTCGCCACAAGGGCGCTACAACAGTCGGCAAAGGACGGGGAAGAATCGCTGTCAATTGGATCAACTGTTACACTCAGAGATTTTTATATCGATAACTTCATGACAGGAGGCGCCACCATTGAAGAAGTCATCGAAATCAAAGAGCAAGTAGTTGAATTACTGAAAAGAGGGGGGTTTCCACTATGAAAATTCGCCACTAATGACAATTCCATCATCGCTGGCATTCCCATAACTGATCGTGAAGAACTCGGTGACATAGACTACATTAAAACACTCGGGTTGAAATGGTCACCATCGGGCGATAACTTCGTATTTAGCTACACTAAATCATCGTCTCAACCCTGTCATCGTTTCATGCAAAATACTGATGCAACATCTATGGATACTCAACGCACGAAAGGTCATAGGGCAGGTAATTCACCACTGTATAATTTGTTATCGCTTTCGTCCAGTTATCACCGAGCAAATAATGGAGGCACTACCTTCGCAATGCATCACTCCATCACACCCATTTGAAACGACAGGCATTGATTATTGTGGTCCTGTGTTAATGACTCAGAAAATCAGAGGCAGACCTGCGGTAAAAGCAGTGTTCATCTGTTTTAGCACCAAAGCTGTTCACTTAGAGGTAGTGCCGGATTTATCAACAGCAGCATTCATCGTTGCACTTAAACGATTCATTGCTCGGCGAGGACGATGTCGGATTATCTACTCCGACGATGCAACTAATTTTATCTGAGCAAACCGTGAGTTACGTCATCTGCTTGAAGCATTCGTTACTCAGCAACACATCAACTCGGTTGAAAACTTTTGCCGCGAGGAAGGAGTCCGCTGGAGGTTTATCCCACTCAGATCACAACATTTCGGTGGTCTGTGGGAAAGCGCGGTAAAAAGCGCAAAGCATTATCTACGTCGGTCACTTGGAACAACAATACTCACATATGACGAGCTTCATACAGTTGTATGTCAAGCTGAAGCTGAAGCTGAATAGTCGCCCGTTGACACCAATGTCGGACCCAAACGATCTCCAATCACTTACCAATACCTGAATCGGCACAACCTAGCACCCTAAAACGATATCAAATTGTCCAGCGGATCCAAGTACAATTTTGGCAACGATGGCAGCAGGATTATTTGAAGGAGCTGCAAATTAGACGCAAATGGCAATCATCGCAACCCAATCTGAAAATAAACGACCTAGTATTACTGAAAGACGACTTCTCACCACCATTAAAGTGGCCGATGGGCCGCATTATTGACATTATGCCAGGAGAAGATGGCGGAGTACGAGTGGTACAAGTAAAAACCGCAGAAGGAGTTTATAAACGCTCTATCACTAAGTATGCAAACTTCCAACAGAATCTTCACCAATTGCAGAACTTGATTGAAAGCATAGTCTTCAGTATGGGGGGAGGGGGGGCGGGGGGGGGGGCGATCTCGCCGCTCCCTACTAACTTATCGTCGGCGCACCTGTATTTTCAATGTAACGTCGCTAGCATCGAATATGCAGCCACGCTCTCTCATCGCATACACTCCGTACACACACCGTTTCATTGCAGGTGTTGCGGTCGTCGCGAGCGTCACTGCCGTTTGTTATTGTTTTCACCCAGTTTTTTTTTGTATCCCCACTGTCTTCGCACATTCGTCGTCGCTTGGTCGCTGCAGCATAAGTACCATGCATATGTATGCTTCTACGGACGTACATACTTACATACATGTACAAGCACACGTCATCATTCATACTCATTGCCACCTATGTTATAATTTAGCTAGAGATAAGAAATGAATTTTCATATAGTCGACATCAAACATCCGGGCGAGGTAGTTAGCATCGCGCATTCTATTTTTCGTCCTCAACAATAATAAGCGCTATTTAAAATTTAAATAAAGTATATTTAATAAAAGTTTGATTCGAAGCTCTTGTTTATTTTCATCGTTTGAAAAGATCACGGAAAAGGCTCCGACTACAGTCATATTTTCTCTGTGGCGACATCAGCCGCAACTCCTCGTTCTGAGCCACGCAGAGAAACCACCAGTAGGAGCAGAAGCTTCATAGGAACAACCGGAGGTGGTTAATGGCGTCCGATGCCCTCTGCGCCGCCTAATTGCTAAATGAGTTCAAGCCGTTTTTCTCCTTTTATCATGAACTATCGTCCCAATACACCACAAATAAAGGCACCACAGCTGATCGTTCCAACATACACAACGCACTGGAATTAAACACACCAAGCACATGGATTTACCACATAGATACACAAATTGTACAATACACAGATACATACATACATGAATTACACAAAACATTTAAACAATAAATTTTGGCCACTGTTATATATAGATATATGCAAATATATTGGATTTAATGGACAAACTGGAATTGACGGAAGAAGATCTAAAAAGTTTAGAAGAACTAATAAACAATCACCACTGGCTCAGATTTTACGTCTTAAACGCAAGCATCATTTTATGTTTCACTATTCCAGAACCATTAAAATGCTAAAACTATTAAGGTACATACATATATAATATATTTTCAAGACGCAAAATCTCTTTATAATAGCACAAAAACAATGCCCTAAGAGGCAAGCTAAAAATGTTCAATTTTACAAAAATATTCAACTAGTTTACCAACCATATTTAGCATAGATGTTTTTTTATAAAGACAATGTGAAAGAAGAAGGTTTGTTTAAATATATAACCACAGGAAGTCTTAAAATTTATTTAGAAAATGTATGTGTGTCCAAGTATATGTGTAGGTTGTTTACAGTTTATTTAGCAAGTTCTTATCATTTATTACATTAATAAAATTGATTTGGGGAAAGCGTATTAAAATCGATTTATTTGTGTAAGGTATGCTTAAATAAATCATTAAAATGTTGCGCGTGGTGACTTGGCAATTAGTTTCTAACGACTGACTTTTTAAAATCGGCCGTTTGTTCTATCTACCCGGTGTTTTGCCCAGTTTTTAAAATTAGGTGAGTCACTCACAGTTGTATTTGCAATTTCAGTATTGCCTCCACTTCTGTGTTCCCTTCCCACATTCGGCACTTTTGGCACATTATATGGCTTGAATAATGGCTCGGGATCTTCATGTTCTCATACTTTTTGCACCTCATGCCTGCCATGCGACAAAACCTTACTGATCTTGTATGGATCAACAAACTTCGGCTTCAACTTAAGCCTCGATCGAAATTACGTTCCCTTGGTTGCTACTTGCTGATTTAACCTCTACCTGGTTTCTTCTTTACGGTTATTGTTAAGCGATTTGCGGAATTCTTCTTGAATTTTGATGTTTTCCTGTGCCTCTTTGTGCATATCTTCGCTTTCTTGGTCCATCTCGGTGATGGCAGGTTCTTCTAATAATTCTCGCAACTCGAGACTGGGTTTGCCCGCATCGCAACGCTTGTTAAAAATTTAAAGAGTGAAATTTTCGTACTTCTCGGTGGTGTGTTGTTTATTGCCAGCTGAATATATTCGATATGCTTAAACCAATGCCGCACACAGCTTCGGGAATATGACAATAATGATCATGTGGGTACGTTTCACCTGACCATTCCCACCAGGTACACCAGCAGCCATTAGCAAATGTTGTATGGCCTTACTTTCTCTATAATATCATTAGTTTTATTGACAGAGAAATGACCTTGTCGGCGTGCTATTTTAATTATTTCATCTTTCATAGCTTCTGGAGCGACTATGAGTTCCTTGATGGGATCTTTGTGAAGAATCTTATGCTTGACAAACAAATCTTCATAATTGCTATTTTTTAAAGCTTCGAATACTGCTTTTATCTTGTGCTAAGCCTGCCTAAACCTAAGTACCAACGAGTCTTCTAACCTCAGGCATGATACCCTACTCAATGCATCCACATGTTTCATTTTGGATTCGCTACGGTGTGCAATCTCATAGTTATATTAGTTTTGAAGAAACAACGCCCACCGCGATACCCCTGTTTTTTTAGATCATTGTAATGGCATTGCATTATCTCAGCAGATAAATCCGCCATTTTTTAAGTGCCTCCACTATTACCAGCACTTCCTGTTCGTATGAATGTTATCGTTCCTCAGCCGGTTTGCAATTGCGGCATATATATTGTACAGGGTAAAATTCGAATTGTGCATCTTTTCTTAAAAAATCAGTAAAAACTTTGTGAATGCTTTAAAGAAAATGCAGCAAATTTTCATCATAATTTACAACTTTAGACAAAAATTTCAGTATTTAGTTGCATTTTTATACATTTTTTTTTGAAAGTTTGAAGCATAGGTTTACATGGTTTTTGGTATAGAAGTAAGGGATGAAGAATGGTCAAAACTTGTCAATACAAAACCAACACATATTGACAAATTTTCCCTAATTTTGTTTTCTTTTATTTCATTTCCGCAACTTTTCAATTAAAATACAGTTCATAATCTAAACAAACCCCACATAAACCCGAGTTTTAAACTTTATACACAATTTGTAATAATTTACTAAATTTTCATCGTAGTTACAAACTTAGAAAAAAAATTTAGAAAATTTTTGTTTCCGAAGATGTCGCGGTTTTCTTCCACACAAAAATTATTTTTTAATCGTTATATGCGATAAAAAACTTTTCAAAAATCACCGTAGTTTCTAATTACTAGAAACTTGCACTTTAGGTTACAAAACTATATTTTTATTGAAAAGTAGCGGAAAGTAAATAAAAGAAAATTTGTCAATATGTGGTGCTTTTATAATTTGCAACGGAGTGTATTTTGTGAATACAACTGAGTATAAACGAAGCTCGAAATTGTTAAATATACCTCTGCACTAAATAAAAAAAATTGGAAGGTGAAAACTGAAGTAAGTACTTAAAGGTATAATAAACTTATTAGGTTCATATTGCGACACATTAAATTAAATCAAATAAAAATTAGTTAATTATGCAATAAAAATAATAAGTGAATAGTGAGCTACTTTTTTCTCCCTTGGATTTCTCATTCCTAATGTTTCCGATATTTAGCTCACGTATCTCCGTGACCAATATAGTGAAGGGCCAGTGCCTTTACATCTTCCTCTGCATCTGTAGCAGAATTATGGCTTAAAGACTATCAGCAATCCTTATTCTGCAGCCCTCATCTTGCATATTACTACTTTACAATATAAAAGTGTCTCCAAGGGCATTCTCTAATATAACACTGTGGAACAAATTCAGGTTAGCAAAAGTTAGGTCGATTCTGAGAATGAGGGGCGAAAATAGAGGCTAAATTAGAAGACCCGTATCGCGGAGTTTGTTTATGTTAGTTCGAATTTTTTTTTAATCGGCCTTCGAACTTTGCAGTCAAATGCCGATTTTCAGCATATTGTTTATATGGTTTTTTGGCTATAACTCGTCGACTAATTGATATTTTTCCAATCTGTTAAAGCCAAATGTGCAACAATTAAAATTATCGACCTTTCTGATGATGATGTCGACGAGTTATAGCCAAAAAACCATATAAACAATATGCTGAAAATCGGTATTTGACTGCAAAGTTCGAAGGTCGATTAAAAAAAAATTTTAACTAACATAAACGAACGCCGCGATACGGGTCTTCTAATTTAGCCTCTATATTCACCCCAACTCACAGAATCGACCTAACTTTTGCTAACCTGAATTTGTTCCATAGTGTAATCGAACTAGCGCACAACAACCATTTACAATGTTTACTACCATCTTAAGTTGACATCGTAAAATTCTTTGCAAGCAATGAAATCGGCTCGGAGGAATTCGCTTTATTAAATTTATATTCGATAACATGTACTGAATCGCCGTCAGGAAGATCGCATTGCTTAAATTCCACACGAAAGAATTATTTATGGCTTGCACCGGGGTATCGTGAATCTTACTTACTTACTTAATTGGCGCTATAACCGCTTAAGCGATTTCGGCCGAACTTCTCCTACAATTTGTGATGTGCGTCTTGATGTTGTAACACAAATTGAGGGGCCTACGACCCCGAACGCCGAATGTTTTTTTGCCTGCCGAGGGGCGACCGCTATTAGAAAAAAACTTTTTCTATAATTTTTGATGTTATTTTTCCCGACCTGGATTTGAACCTGGGATCCTCCGAATGAAGCGCGCACACGCTACACACTCGGCTACGGCGGCATGAATCTACCGCACGAATTATCATATTGCGTCACAAATCTAAAAAATAAACACCTCTAAATTGCATACCTTCATTGTGCAGTATTTGAACTTACTTACAATCATCGCATTCTTACTAAAATATAATTTACTATTAAAGTATAGCGCACCCAACATAGCCAATTGTTTACCACATATGTACCAAGCATTTGACTGTGGCACTCCATATATGTATGTAGGTTGTCTAGTTGGCGAAACCTTATTGTGTTACCGATATATACATAAACAAATGTATAGATATAATATATAGATAAATAGCATGAACATTTTCTTTGGTGGCACGCTTTCCCTCTCAGCAGTTTTAGTTCTTGGGGGGGCACTACCTACATATTTAAAATAATTTGAATTGTGTACCGATCACATATACTGCAGTTGCCCGCCGCAGATTCATATATGTATAAGTTTTAGGATTTACAGCCTCCTTCACGTTCAAGTTTTTCTCAGCTTGATGAAGACCCCGAACTGGATCTGGAAGAGATGGAGTTAAAAATCGCTAATACATCTGAATTCCACCTCGTTTCTTCATATTCAAAGTATTGTGAAAACTGAAAAGTTGTCATTGTTGTTGTTACAAATATGTCGATTACAAGTAAAAACAAAATTTAAAATTTTATCGTTCATGGTCCGTTCACGAATTTGCAGAATAAATGAAATACAATTTTCTTAAAGTGTTAATATTTATTAATGCACAATCTCGGTTTGTTTTCATTAATGGTAGAAATCCACACCAGTATTTTCAGGCGTTGTGGTTTTCGAAGTTGCTCAGGTTTTACAGTGCTAGAATTTGGCAACTCCCTTCGATAATTTTCAGGCATAACTTCGCAATGTTTACATTTTATAACATATGAGTTAGAATACACCGAAAAACTAAATAAAATAAAGTAAATTTAAAATATGCGCAGTTTTCTTCACCCTATTTAACATTTGATTAATTTTGCAAATATATATGTAGATAAATAGCACCGTTTGCCGTTCGTAATCGCTCTTGCACTAAACTGCTTTGAGCTCTGTCCGATATTGTTCTGCAGAGCTCTACACTTTCAGTGCATTCAATGAACATACCTAAAAGTCTACACAAAAGTGAAGGAAATAATTTTTGGCAAAGTTTATCGTTATCGGGGCAACCGAACCTCAAATACCCGGCGCAGGTTTTATATCCAATAAATCGTGCTTGTTGTATGCAGTAAAAGCAGTGAATCTAACAATTTTTATTTAGAAAAACTAAATGACTTTATTTATTTAAATAAAAACTAAAATAAATGGTTATGTTTTAAATGTTTGTGTTTACGTACAGTTATATACTTAAGAAAGTATTGTTATATTCGCTCTATTAAAATATTATATTTAAAATATTTTTTTTATTTGTACATACTTATTCTTTATTAGATATATTAAACAAATTCCATACTAATGTCTATATCTATCTATAATTTCCGAAATTTGACTATAAATGCAAAGTGCACTTAAGGTGGTAGAGTTTGACGAAGAAGTTTCGGAGATAAACCAATTTGCTCTAAGGTGGATACCATGACCATTCCCTATATTTTTGATTCCATGGCTTTCATAATCAATCTTGTCTTTCAAATTAGAGCAAATTACCTTGGAGCATGGATTTCTACAATATTCGAAATTTTGCTTATTGACTTGAAATGTGTGCACCACATTTGGTGGAGTTTGGTAGCATAATTTTAGAGATTTACCTGGTTGTTCGAAAGTGGGTAGTGCCACGTCTATTACCATTTTTTTTTATTCCGTGTATTTGGTTGTGGAACCTCATTCTTCATATTAAATTTCATCAAACTCTCTTTAGGAGTTACTTAAATACCGCATTCTTTTTGATTTTTGAAAATTACCGTTTTATGAAAGATGGACATAGTTTTGATCGGATTTGTACAATTTTTGGAATTTTGCTCACTCATGCTAAATGTGATATGGCTAAAACTCAACTGAATTTGGTAGGCTTTGGTAGCATGTTATCGGAGATATGATTATTTGCTCTAAAGTGGGCGGTGCCACGCGCGTTTTTAATTTTTTTTTGATTTAGTATATTTGTTGATGCACCCCCATCCTTTAAATGAAATTTGAGCAAATTGCCTTTAATGCTGACCTAAATATCGGGTTTTTTAATTTTTGAAAACTACCGTTACATGGGAGGCGGTACAGCAGCTTAAAATATAAAAACTTGACTAACGACCAGTATTATGTATATCGTTTATTTTGATAATTCTATCTATAACTAAAACATTTAGAAATTGAATTCGATGTATATTGATTAAAAATATAATGCAGCGGGTGAAATGTGGCAGCCAACGCAGAGGACATTGTCATAACGGCAGTGGGCAAGCATCTAGATACACTGACAGACCTGGTGCAAGGGAGTAACGTTGAGAAGAATGGAACAAGCCAAGTATCTGGGACTGATCAGGAAACTAAATTGGGGATCCAACGTTAACGAAAGGGTCCGCAAAGCCATGACTGGCTCCCGCCAAAAAAGTAAATATTAAGAAAGTAGAGAGAGTTCTGCGAGTAGCTTCGACAGTCACTAAGGCGCTTAGTGCACTACTTAATTTCCTTCCGGTAGACATATATGCTAAGAAAGCTGCAAGAAAAACTGCCATTAGACTAAATTCCGTTAGGAAATGGACACATCCTTACATCGGCCACAGTTCGATAATGGCCGAACTCACTTCCGACTGCTCCACCGAAACCTTACTGCCCGAAAGAAGGGTTTATAGAGGAGTTTCTTCGGAACAATTGGACATAATTTTCAGCTTCCGTCTACCTGACTATTGCAGTGTTTTTCAGCCGGAGCTGATAGCAATTTCGAAGGCCACATCACTAGTACAGTGTGATATGATTCCCAGTGATGTAATCTATATTTTCACTGACAGCCAGGCAGCAATTAAATCCCTAAAGGAAACGTCGCCGACATTCAGAGCAAGTGCGGAATGCCCCCGAACATATACTGTGCGGGTTGTCGGCCACTGCGAAATACGGGGTAACTGCAAAACTCATGAGCTTGCTCGTCAAGGCTCGACTTTGCCGGTTAGTGATATTAGTGATTCATCCGGCATCCCTCTATAGACTAAGCTATTGATAAACCAAAAATGTGTTAGAATTGCAAACGACAGGTGGCAGGCTGATCCCACTTGCCGAATTGCAGGGTCACTCTGGCCATCGATGAGTGATCAATCTCTTCTCAACCTGAGGAGACATGATATTAAGATGACGACAGCAGTTCTATCCAGGCCCCTGGCGGGACTACTGTAGGAGATGTCGTGACGTGGAGGAGGAGGAGACCATACATCGCCTACTCTGTCGCAGTTCGGCACTAGCTAGAAGGAGAGCTGAAACTATGCGTAGCTATTTCCTTAATGAACTCCACGATCTTAGGTCAGTCGAAATTAAAACCAGACAAGGTTTTAGGAATATGAAATAGTTTTAGGAGAACAGGAACCACTATACAGCCCCCAATGCCGTATCATAATGGGGCATGAGCCTACGTGTGTCTCTAGGGGCTGCCGCCTAACCTAACCTTAGTGCCTTCTTCATGCTGCAAATTTCAATTAGAATTATTAGCAAACAAAATAAAATTACAAAGACAACAACATAAATAGCGAGATCCTTCAACTCAGTCATCAAATGCAAGTTAAAAACAGACAACACTTAATTCGCATTATAGCTCGCGCACAATACCGGTGAACAGCGAATTTTCCGCCTTGATTGTTCGCTGTTAACACACTGACATATGTACATATATGATAATGTGCTGATCAAATCGTACAACGAACTTCTTCCAACGACTATTTGAGGCGATAGTTTTATTTAGAATGAAATAAAATATAATAAATCATATTGTTATTTAAAAATAATAATTACATTATATGTAAAGTCTGGATTAAAGCCAAAAAAATTATTTTATATGAATGATGACGCCCCTTCGACGAAATTCTCCGTTCGTCGGTATTGTGTTTAAGCTAATATGATGAATTTCATTTCAAAGGCTGAAAAAAACGTACATTTTGAACCCGACCCCCTCAGAATTTGATGAAATTTTGCATATAGGTACATCTTACGACCCAAACACAACCTTATTTTTAGAAAATGGATTTTCGAAAAATTGTGGGCGTGGCAAGGTATCGAAATATTCGAAAATATTCGAAAAATGACGATAATAGGTACTTTTAAAGTGTGATTACTACGGAATGACTTTACCGATTTCAAAGATCTTCATACCATTAGACAGGTATTGAAATAAGCTTTCAAAAAAATACACTGTAAAAATTTTTTAGTACACTGAAAAAAAATTGTTTCCCAAAATAAAATTTCAAACTGAAAAAACACTTCAAAGATCAAGCGATTTTGAAAAATAAAATTTTATTTTAGAAAGGTCTATTTAATATATATAACATATCTGAAAACTGAAATGGGGTGTTTTTTATTTTAATTTATTTAAGTAAATGCATCTCTTGTTAACTTTTTTTATTTTGATATTATTGTGTGACCAAAAAAGGTACCTAGCTATACTTTGGAAGTTATACAGATTTTTTTTAATTCTTGTATAACAAACGCATAGTTTTCAGCGAAATCCATTTAAATTAGCAGTTCTCCTGGCAGCAGTGTCATTTTTCTTTCACTTACGAAGCGGGACTGGCGCTTAGCTGTGAAATGATGTGACACCAGCTTATTGATGTGCTGTACAAAAACGTCAACAAATGTGTTTGTAGTAGAGGAAATGGTTTCGAGATTACATCTGAGTGTTGTGTTCCAGTTTTTGTAAATGACTTCTTGAATCGAATTTTTTTCGTAATATTCCAACATCATCGTTCTAAGGTTCGTTAAATTATCGTAGCACCGATCACACATTGATACGCAACACTCGCTGTTTTCTATATTACCATTACAGACAACGAATTTAATAACATCTTTATAGTTTCTGAAATTATGTTGACCTTCCATCGATTTCAAACCCGATTTTTCGAACATCAGTCTTACATTGTGATGCAATGTGCACACACAAACATTTTGCTGGTTTCCAACCCCAAGTTTGATACAATTCTCTGGTCGCAACATGGTAAATTTTGTAAATCCTAATTGAAGTGAAGGATGTATTTTTCTAAATTCATAGTAAGTTTCACGAAGCGATGACAGCATTAGTCTTTTTTGAAGTTTCTCGCGTCTTGTCTTACTACAATTGAGTCCTGTGACCCAGGCATGATTCGGCTGATTTCATCATCTTCATAAAACAATTTTACTGTGTTTAAAGTTTGTTCAGGTAAACTACGTCTGTCCATGCTCAAGCGTTTGACGTCCGAAAACTTTGTTTTATTTTTTTGTATATCTGCTAATTTTTATCAATTCGTAAGATAAATCATGCCCAAAAATGTCTTTAATTTCCTTAGATGTCATGGTGTTTGGTAATAGAGATAATATTTTTTGCTTATTCAAATTATTTGAGCAGTTTTCGATTTGATATTTCATGTTCTCCAAAATTTGTTCGTAGTAAGCTTTGATCTTCTTTTGGTCTTCTGATAAAGTTGACAGTGAACCACCTCCAAGTGAATCCGAAATACCTTGCGCAATTTGCTGTGTTTTTTTTTTGCAAAATGAATCCCTTTCTAAATATTTTCGCTTCATTGGCGATGGATGGCTTGCAAGATGAGGAATAACATGCTTATTTATATTGTTGACGAGTTCGTTACGTTCGAGTGATTTAGTATAGCTGCTGCATGTCGGAACTTCCTTATATTCTTGATACAATTCACCCCTAGCCAAGTCATGTAAATCCTCAATTTCCGTTTCAGTAGAACGCTGATTATCAGCAATCTTGAACAATTTTCGCAAATACGGCAACAATGAGTGTTGGAGACTGCTGGAAAATGCTCAGATATCACTGCTGCTTCGTTTAAGCTAATGTTTCGAAGTTTAGAGGAACATTTTGTTGATAGCTGCACACATCTGTATTTATTAGTTGATTCCATATCTATTTGTAATTTAAGGAGAAACTAAGCACGAAGTATAACAGCCGTTTAAACACAACTAAAATTTTTACTAGACGAAATTAACGTACATACGTTCGCTTTGAATTTGCAATGGCAACTGAAACGAATTCATAGAATATCGCTATGAAGCTAACAATCAGGTAGAAATAGTATATACTTAGTCATTAAAAGTTTATTGTACTATCTAACCGAAGGGTGTATGTTTATGTTGTCCAATAGATCCTAGGTACGTTTCGGCACTACTATGCATAGGATCTATTGTACAACATAAACATACACCCTTCGTTTAGATACTATTTCTACCTGACTGTTAGCTTCTTAGCGATATTCTAGGAATCTGTTTCAGTTGTTGCGGTAAACAGCACAACAAACAGGTACAAAAAATTATTTTCGCTACTGATTTCATGTGGTGGAAGGTTGATCCGCTGTATCCTTTGATGAGCGGTTAAATTTTTGTGTTACCAAGGTCATTAATTTTATATTTTGGGAATGCCTGAAAATTTGACAACAAAAATTCTTGTTCGACTCTATTAGAATTAAAAAAAATCTGTATAACTTCCAAAGTATAGCTAGGTTAAAATTTTATTTTTCAAAATCGCTTGATCTTTGAAGTGTTTTTTCAGTTTGAAATTTTATTTTGGAAAAATTTTTTTTTCAGTGTACTAAAAAATTTTTACAGTGTATTTTTTTGAAAGCTTATTTCAATACCTTTCTAATGGTATGAAGATCTTTGAAATCGGTAAAGCCATTCCGTAGTAATCACACTTTAAAAGTACCTATTATCGTCATTTTTCGAATATTTTCGAATATTTCGATACCTTGCCACGCCCACAATTTTTCGAAAATCCATTTTCTAAAAATAAGGTTGTGTTTGGGTACGTAAGATGTACCTATATGCAAAATTTCATCAAATTCTGAGAGGGTCGGGTTCAACGCATATTGGATTTGATATGAAATTCATCATATGTGAAACTCTTGGGAGACTAAATTGCCAATTGCATATTTTTAAACGAGTTCAGGCGAGACTTCCTCAAGTTTCATAGGCAACTTGATTACTTGCATCCAGGCCCTCTACAATTTTTAGAGTAATGTTAAGAATGTTACCGAATTATCAGTTACGCGACAGATGCATTTATCCAACTACTAGACGTCCTCGGAAAATATTATGCTGACAACATCGCAGTACAGGATGAGCTATGGTGGCATGTGTGTAAGACGGATGCAGCATACGTCGTTTGTTAGAGCCGCCATGAGACGGCACACGGGTTTGGTGTGGAACTGTGCCTCCAGGTTCACCTTCATTAGCGAGCGGAGTACCGCAACCCACATCAACGCTAAGTTTAATACCTCCCTTGTCTTGACGGAGGAAAAGGGCGCTTAGACTGAAGAATACAGGACACGATGTTAAATTTCTTCTTGATACTTTATCGCTAAAATAGTTGGCCCAACAGGGGTGTTGCGAAGAGAGACCAATTATATTTCCTAAATTTATTGCCATTTTGAATGCGTGCTCTTGCTTCGGAGTTGTCATTCTTGATTTCATTTTCTTCGGGCGCAGTTAAAATTTTAAAGTTTATTGTTACTTGGTCGGAAGAAGGAAAATTCAGCTATCACGGCAAAACCTTCGATAACGGCGAGATGCTGATCGATATCACTGCAGCGCGGAACATGGTGGTGAGTAATAACAAATAACATCAAGTTCGGCTTCGGAAAGCTAGAACCACAACAGATTACCGACGAATTTTAAACTCCACTAGAGATTCTGCTTAAACAAGCAATACTTCATCTCCGGGGTACGTATGGCCACATTGCCGCTGCAGAAGTTACTAACACCTATGTAGAAATAGCAGGTGATTCGATGCCTGTAGCCAATTATTGCGCGAGCCTCAAGAGAGTGATACCAGGAGAAGAAGAGGGAAGCTAGTTCCTGTGAAACCGAAGATGGGAATCTGATAGATATATAGATTGATGTATATTTAGATATAGAAATAGTTATAGATATAGATATAGATATAGACATAGATATAGATATAGATATAGACATAAATATAGATATATATATAGATATAGATATAGAACAGATATAGATATAGATGTAGATATAGATATATAGATATAGATATAGATATAGATATAGATATAGATATATATATATATATATATATATATATACAGATATAGATATAGATATAGATATAGATATAGATATAGATTTAGATATTGATATAGGTATAGAAGAGAGAATGATATGATGCCCACCTTTTGGTAATGGATGGAACACATATGGAATACGTAGGGACTACTTCTGAACTTTTTTGAATTGCACCACTGGTGATGCGTTTATTGATGCGTATAATGAATAAAATTCTTTTAAAATAATTTTATTTTATTTTTTGAAGAATGTTTAGCCTCCAAGTAAAACAAAAGACGTTTTTGGATTTAACGAAGTATAATTTTACCATATGTAAGAAAAATGAAAATTTCCAGAGTTAAAATTTTTTATTGGCATGTCTTATTAGGCAATAGTTTTTTCATCATATCCGGAATGAGATAATTATTTTTATAACACATTACAAGTTTTTTGCTGGTGCATTTCTGATCCAGGGGGGCATTTAAATACTTCTGCTGCGCTTCCTCCTTGAGCAATTAACCAACCCAATCTAAAAATATAAAACAGTTATGACATTATACTCGAGAAAGTAATTTTTCTACACATTACTAAAATAATTAAAATAGATAAACACAACTTTATTTTGGTCAATCTACGAATACCCTTAGATAGTATCATATACCTATTTATGTATGAAGATGGCGCTCTGCAATAAATGATTTCATTAGAAGATTGATTAAAATAAAAATCTTAAATTTAGATGGGAGACGTTCGAGTCACACAGCCCATATCAATTTCTCTAGCAATATTAGTACAAATAGAATTTGTTATAACCAACAAAAACCACACATTCATGTAATAGCGGCAGACTGCCGTACTTGAAATTGTGTTCGCAAAAATAGGAAGATGAAAAAGCAACAACAGTGTACACCGCTTGCTTAGTGGAAGTAGTTAAGGCGCTGCCTTAAGGAGTACGAGTAGTGATCTCCGAAACGGCTACCATTGTTGTTTTTTCAATAATTTTCCCTATTAAAATGGTCTTGAGCTAGTAAAAATTATTGTTTGATATAAATAAATAAGTCAAAAACTATATAAGTTAAGGCACATGTCATTAACCTTCTTAAACATAACTCCGACGACGCATTTGTCGTCGCTATCCATTTGCATTCATATGCACTTTTACTTTTCATCCATGCACTTCTGTTTTTTGTTTTTTTGCATGCACCTCACTGCATTGCATTCTCACGGTGAAATCGCTGACGCTGTGGATCCCACCGTCGCGGCAGCTCCAATTTCGGCATACCGCTCTGCTTAGTTTTTGGGTTCCCACCTTTTCCCATGTTTCGCAATCGAGTCGGATTGTAACTCCAAAATTCTTTCGTGTCGATTTGAACAGTCACGTTATAAAGCAACGTGACTGACGCGCTGCTGAAGCTCTCTTGTTAAGTGACAAGTAGATTTGAATTTAGTCTTAAACTCACCTTACTCTACGCTACGTGAAATCAATAAAAAGATTCAAAAATTCCTCCTTGTGAGGAAAGAAAAATACTGTTGTTTTAATTCCGCGAAGCCGGGTCAGTAAGTGGCGCCCAACGTAGTAGAAAAAAATTCCTCATGTGAATATCCTTGCTGGGATAAAAAGAGGAAAAATTAAATAGTGAACTACCCTGAATAAATTCAAACTAAGTGTTAAAACAAAACACAAAACGAAAATTCCTCATGTGAATATCCTTTTACTAGGACAAAGAGGAAAAATCAAGTGAACAATAAAATAAAACTTAAACAGAACACAAAAAATAAATTCCTCGTGCGAATATCCTTTTACTAGGACAAAGAGGAAAAATCAAGTGAACAATAAATAAAACTTATACAAAACACAAAAAATAAATTCCTCGTGCGAACATCCTTTTACTAGGACAAAGAGGAAAAATCAAGTGAACAATAAATAAAACTTATACAAAACACAAAAAATAAATTCCTCGTGCGAACATCCTTTTACTAGGACAAAGAGGAAACATTTAAGTGAACAGTTAAGAAAGCTTTAAACTTACGAAACGAAAACTTAAAAACTACACATTATCAACAAAAACAACTACGAAACGAATCATCTCTAAATTACGAACAACATTGTGAGGAAAACCGCAACCAACACTAAAAGGATTAATTTCATCATTCAAGGACAACGAAGCAGATCATCTCTAAAAATCAAAATTATCACCACGAGATGTTCTTCTTCATATTTTTGTAAGTTAATCTAAGTGATTAGAGCAATAGTTAAAAAGGAAATCCTTTAAGAAAAAAATATCAAGCTAAAATTTTTTCCCTGTTTTTTTTATTTTTAATTGAAATTCAAATTAAAATTTAAACTAAGAAAAAGCGAGAAAACTATCTAAATTTAAAAGTGAAATAAATTAAAATTTTTTTCTTTTGTCTAGGCTTTTTTAGTTTTCATTCTTTAAACTGAAATTCAAATTAAAATTTAAAGTAAGAAAAAGCGAGCAAACTATATAAATTTTAAGTGAAAGTGCATACGGGTATTTATAAAAAAAAAAAAAAAAAAAAAAAATATAATAAAAATAAAACTATTTTTCCTTAAGAAAGAAAACTATTCAAATTTAAATACAAGAGTGCATTATTCTTTTCTCGTCCAATTAAACCAGGGCCATTAGTGCTTTAAAAATTCATGAGCTTAGATAATCTAATTGACGAACTAAATAGATTGACAGTTAGACCATTACACAACCCGACAATAATGGACGCAAATCAGTTACAAGCATTATTAAATACTGCTATCACTCGAGCGACTGAAGAGGCTAGACGGACATTTCAGATACAAATAGATGGCTTGACAAACAGACTAGCAAGCCTGGAAATTCCATCAAGAGTTGCAGAGTACAAACCCATAGAAATTCGTAACGACATTGTTTGTAATGAATCCTTGGAGATTGTTAAGTCCATTCCGGAATTTAATGGGGACGCTACTAGGTATGTCTCATGGCGGCAGGCAGCAGTAACTGCTCATAAGCTGTTCGAACACTTTGAGGGTAGCTCCAGATACTACCAAACGGTAGCCATTATAAGGAATAAGATCGTAGGCACTGCCGACTCTGTGCTTAGTTCATATAACACCGTACTAAACTTCCAAGCTATTATTGCCCGACTCGACTTCTCCTATGGGGATAAGAGGTCATTATTTACTCTAGAACAGGAAATGTCCACCTTGAAACAGAGCCGAATGTCCATCATCGACTTCTACGATGAGGTCGAGAAGAAACTCAATCTCATCGTAAACAAAGTTATAATGACAAACGACGGAAACGCAGCATTAATCAAATCATTAAACGAAAAGTACAGGCAGGACGCGCTGAGAGTCTTCATTTCCGGACTTAGGCGTCCTATGTGTGATATACTATTTTCATGCAAACCGCAGGACATGCCATCGGCTCTAGCTCTTGCCCAGGAGCTAGAGACTAACCACATCAGGTACAATTTCGCAACAACTTACTGGAATAATACCCAGAGCATGTTGCAACAATCCCAACAGCCGCGGACACGCGCTCCCCAATTTTCTGTACAAGATGCGTTGCAACAACCTCAACAATCGCAGGCACGCGCTCCCCAACCTTCTCCCCAGAAATTGTTGCCACAACATCAGCAGCCACAGGCACGTTTTCCACAATTTCAAGCTAGGAATTTTAACTACAATCGACAAAGCAATAGAATACAAAGGCCAGAGCCTATGGAAGTAGATAGAAGCATGCGTAGTATCCAAAGGGAATTAAATAAAACGATCCAGCAAGAACCTATTAAAAGACCCATAGAATCTTCACGGTAGAATATTCCGCCAGCAAAGGCACAGAGAATTAATCAACTAAATAGTGAAAACAAGGTCGAGGAGTTAGATGAGAACGATTCAGTGATTGAGGACGAAGAATTTGATGATACTTCCGAGTACTATGGTGTAGAGGAGCTTAATTTTTTAGAGGAAGATCCCTCCTCCCGTATATAGAGCGAAGGTCAGGAGGGAGGACAGTTAAACTTCTCCTTGACACAGGGACATCAAAAAATTACGTAAAATGTAAGGACAATTTTAAAGGATTTAGAAATATAAATACACCGTTTTTAGTTAAATCAGTGCATGGCAAATCGCAGGTAACGTCAAAGTGTCCAGTTAATCTGTTTGGAAAGAATACGTGGTTTTTCTATCTAAAAGAACTTAAGAGTTTTGATGCAATTATTGGCTCTGATTTTCTTAAAGATATTAACGCTAAAATAGATTTTAAAAAAGGACTCCTTAGTTACGAAGGGGGAGAAATTAAACTTCTGTATCTTTACTGTAAAGATGTAAACAAATTAATTCAGTCCATAGATGACCCACCCAAATCCCAAGAAGTGGCAAACCTAGAGATACTTTTAGAAAAAAATAGTAAAGTCTTTGCTGATCCCGTGGAAGCCCTTCCTTTTAATACATCAATAACCGCAACTATTAATACGAAAGACGATCAGCCAGTTTACTCCAAACCCTACCCGTACCCAATAGCGCTAACCGAATTCGTGGAAAAAGAAATTAATGAGTTACTACGAAACGGAATCATTCAACCTTCACGCTCGCCCTACAATAATCCGATATGGATCGTTAGTAAAAAAGGTCTAGACGAGAATGGGAAAAACAAACATCGCATGGTTATTGATTTTCGGAAACTGAACGAACGGACGACAACAGAAAGATACCCTATTCCCGATATTTCTGTAATATTGGCCAATCTAGGGAAATCATGCATATTTTCTACGATAGATCTAAAGTCAGGATTCCACCAAGTTAAGCTTGCAGAAAAAGACCAATTAAAAACCGCGTTTTCTGTTAACAACGGGAAATTCGAGTTCTGCAGGTTACCCTTTGGGCTCAAAAATGCCCCAAGCATCTTCCAGAAAGCTATCGATGACGTACTTCGAGACGAAATCGGGCGCTGCTGCTATGTTTACATCGATGATGTTATAATTTTTTCGAGTTCCTTGCAGCAACACTTAGAAGATGTAGAACGCGTGTTGGAAAAGCTACTTAACGCAAACATGAGAGTCTCAAGAGAAAAGTCGAAGTTTCTATTAGAAGAGGTAGAATACTTAGGATTTTTAATTTCAGGAAAAGGAATAAAAACCTGTCCGGACAAGGTAAAAGATATAGTAGGCTACGAAGTTCCCAAAACCTTACGAAGTTTACGGTCATTTTTAGGACTAGCAGGGTACTGTCGAAGATTTGTCAGAGATTATTCAGCAATAGTAAAACCACTTACAAAATATCTGAGGGGAGAAAATGGATCCATAACTGCAAACAAGTCAAAGGGTGTGAAAATTTATCTCGATAACGATGCCTTGGAGGCATTTGAACAAGTCAAGAAAATACTTGCCTCAGAAGATGTGCTTCTACTTCACCCGGACTACCAACAACCCTTCGACCTTACCACCGATGCGTCGTCACATGCCATAGAAGCAGTACTGTCGCAAAGAGGAAGACCAATAACGATGATTTCACGCACTCTCACACGAGCAGAAGAGAACTACGCAACTAATGAAAGAGAGTTGCTAGCCATCGTGTGGGCCTTGCAGAAATTGAGAAATTATCTGTATGGAGTGAATCAACTGAACATCTTCACGGACCACCAACCCCTGACATTCGCAATATCAGAGAAAAATCCGAATCCTAAAATAAGACGCTGGATGGCATTTATCGAACAATTCTCACCAAAATTTCTATACAAGCCAGGCAAGGAAAACCTTGTAGCAGACGCACTGTCGCGGCAATACATTAATGCCATGGAGGACTCAGCATCATCCATCGAAACTATACATAGTGAAGAGTCCCTGAGTAAAATAATCCGAACAGTAGCAAGCCCTGTGAATTGTCTTAAGAATCAGATAATACTAGAGGAAGGTGTACCATCAAAAGTACCAAAGAAAATTCTTTTCCAGCCCCGTATAAGACACACAATTATTTTTGACTCCATAGATATTCTTTTAACAGACATCCAGCTCTGCGTAAATCCAAATATAACAAACGCCCTTCTTTGCGAACTTCCCATACTCGGCAAGATACAACATAAATTACAAGAAATTTTTCCCGGAACGAAATTCGTGCATACCACAAAGCAGGTCATCGATGTAGTAAACGAGGATGACCAGATCGAAATAATTAATAAAGAACACAATAGGGCACATAGATCAGCTCGCGAGAACGAAAAGCACATACTGACCGATTATTTCTTTCCGAAAATGAGAAAAAAACTCACAGAAATTGTGACGAACTGTAAAATATGTAGGGAGTCCAAGTACAATCGCCACCCAAAGAAACAGGAAACACTTGCAACACCCATTCCAAGCTACCTCGGGGAGATTTTACATTTAGATATATTCATGACAGATAAAAAACTTTTTTTAACATGTATAGACAAATTTTCGAAGTTCGCTATAACCATACCCATAACATCTAGAGCTATAGTCCACATTAAAGAACCGCTCCTGCAAATCCTTAATGTATTTACCAAGGCAAAAACTATAGTTTGTGACAATGAGAAGTCTCTAAACTCACAAACTATTAAAAACTTACTGAGAGACCGGTTTCAAGCGGAAGTCTACACATGCCCACCTATGCACAGCACCTCAAACGGACAGGTGGAACGCTTCCACAGTACCTTAGGTGAAATAGCGAGATGTTTAAAAGCGGAAACAAAAATAGATGACACTGTCGAGCTGGTGCTTCTGGCCACCATAGAGTATAATAAGTCGGTCCACTCGGTTATAAATCGTCCACCCGCCGAACTAGTTCGCACCATACCTTCAGAACTAGGAGAAGAAATAATAAAAAAAATAAAATCAACGCAGACAATTTCTCTAAATAGATTAAACAAAAATTCAAACAATAGAACATTCAGTAAAGGACAAAAAGTGTTTGTTAAAATTAACAAAAGGCTTGGTAACAAATTTTCAAAATTGTATGTAGAAAGGGAGATTCAAGAAGATTTAGGTACAGCCGTTTTAATTGGAGGGAAAAAAGTCCATAAAGATAATATAAAATAAAATGCTTCTTTACAGACTTGCGATACAGACAATCAGATGTGACGTGCAGATATTGGACTATTCAAACTCGGAAATTGTAACATTTGAGGTGGGACAATCCATGTATACAGAACGGGGACTACAAGCTGATACACGTAATGGACATCGACCTGTACGAAAGGGAACTGAAATTAGTAAAAGACCACATCAACTTTAAACTGAACCCGTACAACTCACTCTTACCGTTTTTGAAACACGAACTTACTGAAATTGAACATATTTTAGAACGAATAAGACCTTTCCCACGGACAAAAAGATCAATAGACGCATTAGGAACAGCCTGGAAATGGCTTGCAGGTACCCCGGACGCGGACGATTTAAAATTAATCAACGACAAAATAGAAGGAAATTTAAGACAAACAGAGAACCAAATTGTTATTAACCGACTCATTGAAGATAAATTAAACGAAATCGCGAATAGAACGAACGCTATAATAAAAGATTTGCAAGACGACGAAGACGTACAAAGGACAACGGCAGTTAGATTCAAGTTCGAGTTAGAAGTTTTAAAAGAAGAGGTAACAAATGTAGAGAGAGCCCTGCTATGGTCTAAAGCCGATATTACTAACACGGCGCTTTTCTCCGAGAAAGAAATAGATGCACTCAAAGATCTTTTACGCCAAGAAAAATTCCCGTATGCCAATCTAGATCAAAGTTTAAAATTTTCTAACCTTAAAATAGCTACAAATAATTCTATCATTTTATATATTGTAAGCTTACCAACTGTAAATAGTAATAGTTGTCAAGAAATCCTAGTTAAACCCGTAAAGAAAGAACATGAAGTAATTAAACTAACAAACTCAAATATAATTGTATGTGAAATGAAAATATATGAAATTACAAAACCATGTAAGTCACATGACAAGATGAGCATTTGCAGGTTTGATAATATCAAAGAAATAACGGATACTCGATGTATTCCCAACATACTAAAAAGTAAACCGGCAGTTTGCACGAAAACAAGTAATTTTCATATTCCGTCTTTCGAAATTATTCAACCGGGAGTATTTTTATTTAACGCCTTTAATGGAACGGTACTAATTCATGAGAATCCAATTAGACTAAACGGAACTTGTGTTGTGCAGTATCAAAATACCTCCGTGACCGTCAACACAGTCACCTACTCCTATTATGAGAAGTCCGACTATAAGCCACTGCCAGCCATTCTGGCATCTATAAATTCTACTCATGTGTTCGAAGAAACGCTATCACTACAATTGATTAAAAAACTTCACCTCGATAATAGTAGGACCATTCAAGCTATGTCAAAAAAAAGCAGGATGAACACCCTACAAAACATAGGCACCCTTATCCTCGTATTAACAATAATTATTGGTATGGTCGTGAAACAATACACTAAAAAGAGGAAATCTCGCGATATATTGAAGTGGCTACAAATGGAGTTGAAGAAAAATCGAAAACAAAATGACGCAACTGCAGACAGCTGCGCTTAAAGGGAGGAAGAGTTAAGGCACATGTCATTAACCTTCTTAAACATAACTCCGACGACGCGTTGAGCGTTGGCTCCCGTGTTAACTGCCCCCCCCCTTTAAACATCTGCGTCCCGCTGATGAGGTAGTTCCTGTCGTAAATCCTTGAAGTGGGCGTAAGGCTGGTCTTTGTTTGGAGAGTGATTGAGCCTGGGAAAACTAATGGTTGTTGTAACTTTCCTCCAAATTGCGTAAGATATTAGTGCAAGGATCGTTAGAGCAACGGCGTCGATGATCAAGGAAAAATGAAATGTTTTACCCAGTGTTTGCAGTCGTCGGATGTTTGTTACGCTAAGCTCGTGGATGTAGTCCAAGTTTAGCTTCAGACCATTACTCGTTACGTTTGTTAGTGCAGGTGGCAAGGCTTGTACTACTCTTGTAGACCTGCTGGTAAAGGTTTGATTTCCCACTACGATAGTTTCGTTGTTGAGTAGTATAACATATGTCCCATTCAGAACATTTTCATAGTTATTTCCGTGAACTTCACCCCAAAAATTTGTTAGGAATAGCGACGTCTCATCGACCATTTCAATGATTCTGCTGTTGGATGGTTCGAAGTGGCATTTTGCATTTCCACCTTTAAGTAATCTTGCTATGCATCCGTCTTCGGGTAGTCTAGTTAGCGATTTCGGTGAACAAATTGAATAATTACCAATGGACGGGCAGTCGTTACTTATACCGAACGTTTCATCATGGTTAATTAGCATTTTCTCATATTCGAGTACCACGTGTTGTCCCTTTATAATAGACGCCCGTGTCATTAGGAGTCGATAGCTGTCTGGTTTTACCTTCGGCATGGAAAGGACATATAAAAGAAGTGTTCCATTCGAGTATACGGATGCCGATCCGGGTTCAATAGCCTCGATGACGTTTTGGTATGGTAGGGAGTCTTCTTCAAGTATAATTTTTAGGACTTCCGCACGGTCAAGCAGATTCGTGTCTACGATGCCTGTTTTAGCCATTTGGCACGCTTGCACCACCTCTGATACTTGTTCTTTAAGGATAAGGACCTTACTCAAATCCAAAAGTTCGCGGTTTTCTTCTTCTACACCGTTGCTGATTGCGTTAATGTGAGTCATCATCTGGTTTGCTTTTTCTATTGCTTCACGGGTCCTGTTAAAGAGCTTCTCATTGACGCGATATTGGTGGTTATTGTTAGTCACCACTTCGTTAAAACTTCGTAGGATGTAATCCCAATCCGCGGCATCCGGAGAGCCAGCAATCCACTTCCATGCTGAGCCGATCCAGTCGATAGAACGTGTTTTTCTCAATTTGGTCGTCTGAAGTTCTTCGAGACGGAGCTCAGTCTGGTCTAGATGAAACTGCAACACTGTCTTTACTGCTTCGCTGTCGATCTCATACCGTATTAATTCTCTTAGTTTCTCCAATGCTTTGTTAAAATAGTTGAGGTCAATCACGTGGACTAAACTGAATTCAAGATCCAGCCATGCCCGTGATCAATTGTCACCAAGGGGGAGTCATAACTATAAATGTTGAGGCTGCAAACGCCAGATACGAAGAGTAAACTGCTTACAACAAAGAACATTATTTAATTCTTAAAATTTTCTACTTTTGCAATTTCATTAAGATTTATTTACTTTAAGGGACGGATGCAATCAAATTGTTACAATAAGAGACTGTTTTCTTTATTGTTATTTAGTATTTGTTTACTTAAATCAAATGGATACAAAAAGTGTTTACGTAATTATCTTCATATGCCGTCCCTATTTTTTATTCGTGTGAAACCCACAGGAAATATTGGCTTAAACGATAATTTTCGAGTGATTCCCGAATGATTTTTTAAAATATACAATTTTAATCCACATTTGCCCATATCCTGTAAGTTTCCTTTGGTGATTACTGAATTTTTTGATTTTTTTTTTTTGAATATATTTTTGCTTCTTCTCTTCGCTTTTTCTGTTTTTAGTTTACCATTTTTGTTTTTATTATAATTATATTTAAATATATGCCTTTTTAGTTTTTTGAATTTTTACCTTATACCACTGTTGGTATAACATTGTTTATTATTTTTGGGCAATTTCGACTCTTTTGTGTGTACCTGATCGGTTTCTCATTATTTGGGCCATTGTTACTTTCCATGGGTTTTTTTTTTTTTTTTTTTTTTTTTTTTTTGATTTTTGATTTCTTTTTTTTATATAGTGGTTTTTGTTTCCCCTTAATCTGGTTGTCCCTTACGTAAATGTCGTCCCCTATTTGAAACTTTTTTACGCCCTTCCTTTTCCTATTTAGTCGAAGGTTTCGCGATTCCTGACTTTTCCTAATGCGGTCTCTAATTTCCATGTGAACTCTACTTCTAAAATTCGACAGCCCTTCCGGTTCTATTAAAGAATACATCACTGGGCTTCCTTTTAGTCACCGAGTGAAACGTTGTATTGTAGCGATCGACCGCAATGTAAGCTAATTCTATCGGGCTTGTATTGCTTGTTTCTCTTCGCAGACATCGATAGATTTCGATTAGAGTTGAATGGAATTTCTCGATCTGTCCATTCACTTCACTTCTTTGCACTGGAGTTTGGTACAATTCGATCCCAAAACCTCTTATATAATTGCTTACTAGCGGGCTCATAAATCCACGCTCATTGTCCGATACTATGACCCGAGGGGTTGTGAAATAGTAAATGAGCTTGGCAAATTTAGCGCGAAGAGTGAGAGATGACCTGTTTTTTATATGAAATAGTTTTGCAAATTTCGAAATTTATCAACGCATGACAAAAATTTTTCATTTTGAATTTCAAATATATCTACGTGTAAAATTTCGCAAGGATATTTAGGGATTGGCGTTTCCTTAATAGGGGGTACCGCGGGATGTCTATCATATTTATTAGTGAGGCAAGTTTCGCAGATAGATGCGTAGTATGAAAGTAGTATTTTTCCAGGATTTGCTCCTTATTCTCTCTGGGGTTCCTGTGCGCCCTTTTAAGTTCGTCCTCGATTATTCTGCAAATTCTGTCTTCGTTGGCCACATCTTCCACTACCCGCTGCGTTATCCTCATCTTATACAAGAGAAAGTGCTCCAAGTATACCTCTTGTAGGAGTTGAAGGCGATTTTCCGGGATTTTGATTCCGTTTATGACTGCTGGATTAAGTCGTTCTTTTAGCGTTTCAATTAATGTCGGCTTTTCAATACTCTCCAGGCTAATATTATGCCGAGTAAATCCCTGGTGTGGATTTTCTACGCACGTTAGTGTGTTACCCTCCCTGAATATTATTTGATTACGAAATACGTTCAAGGGGATTTCGACGTGTTCCGCACTGTGGACAGTTACCATATCGCTTTCTGAGGTTGAAGCGCTGTTCAACTGAGCATTTATCCGAATAGAGCAGTCTCCTTCATCACTAGTTGTTTTAACTGTTGACTCTGCGCTTGTTAGATTATTTGCCTGGCATGGCAGTTTTGACAGAGCGCCTGCCACGACATTTGATTTACCAGGAGTGTAGATCAATTCGTGGTTGTACTCCTCGATCCTGGCCTTCCATCTCTTAAGCTTTGCATTGTAATTTCTACTTCCTAGTGCAAATGTAAGAGGTTGATGGTCAGTGAAAATCTTAATCATTTTTGCCCCATACAAATAGGATCTGAGGTTATCCAGAGCCCAAACAATTGCCAGCATTTCCTTTTCGTTTGTGGCATAATTCTCCTCTGTTCGGGTAAGGGAGCGCGATATGTACGCGATTGGCCTGTCTTTCACAGATTCGTCCTGGGATAATACTCCTCCTATGGCATAGTTTGAGGCATCGGTTGTCAGATTGAAGGTTTTGCTGAAATCGGGAAAGGCAAGAATGTCTGAGCAGACAAGCAACTTTTTTAAGTCCTCGAAAGCATGAAGCGCATTCTCGTCCAGATTAATTCGAATGTTTCTAGACTGGCTAGCTTTAATCTGGGCGTTTTCTCCTCTAGTGAGGATGGTTAATGGTTTCGCTACTCTGGCATAATCTCGGATGAATTTTCGGTAGTACGATGTCATCCCAAGAAAACTTTTTAACTCTTTTAGCGTTCGGGGAGTTGATAAGGCCTCTATAGCCTGGACTTTTTAAGGGTCTGCTTTCATACCGTCGGATGTTATTATATACCCCAAGAATTCAACCTCCGTTCTCATGAATTTGGTTTTTTCTAAATTTACCCTAATGTTAGCGTCTGCTAGTCTTTCGAATATAATGTCAACATTTCTCAGATGCTCGTCTATATCTTTACCAAATACTATTATATCGTCAATGTAGACGTAGCATATTTTTCCAATATATTGTTTCAGGACGTCGTCTATCATTCGTTGAAATATGTCCGGCGCATTCCTCAACCCAAATGGAAGTCTTAAAAATTCGTACTTCCCATTCATGGTTGAAAATGCTGTTTTCGGGATGTCGGTCTCTTTCATTGCTACCTGGTGGAATCCGGACGTGAGATCAATTGTCGTCAAGAATTTGGCGTAGCCGATACTGGATAATGTTGCATTGATATCCGGGATGGGATAGGTGTCAGGTATCGTAACCGCATTTAAGCGTTTAAAATCCACTACCATCCTATATTGTTTCTCTCCGGATGGTTTTGGCTTTTTTGGTACTACCCAAATCGGAGAATTATAAGGGCTTTTGGATGGACGAATAATGCCTTCTTCGAGTAGTTCGGAGACCTGTCTGTCCACCTCTTCTCTCATATTCGCCGGGTACGGATAACTTTCGGCGTATATAGGGTCTTCTGTGGTTGTTTTTATTTCAGCTCTAACTGATGTTTTAATGCTAATTTTTGCACTCAAAGGTTCAAATAGATGCGAATAGTTTTTAAGTAGAGACTTCAGAGCGGGCAATATTGCCTCCGGGATTGATGCTTCACAAAAGTTAATACCCCCAACCGTCTTATTTTTAAGTGGAATTTCGATATTGGGATATTGGGATCTATCGTTAGTTTATGATTTTTCCTATCGATCACAGCTCCCAATTCTTTTAAGGTATCGTCGCCTATTATGTCGTCGAAGGATACCAGCCCCGGTAGAGCGTAAAATGTTACTTCCGTATCATTGCCTATGTTGTAAAAAAATTGTCCACTAATTTTCCTGTTTATTAAAATGAGTCCTGCAACGGTTTGCACAGAAAAAGGCGGCTCAACTGGGGTTGAGTGGATCGCTAGTTTTGGGCTTACAAAATTTTTGTTCGCACCTGTGTCGACAAGGAACTTCAAGGTAATATTGTTTGTGGTCAAGCAAGTAAGGTAAGGTATACTGGAGTACTGGGCAACACCCTTTATATGAAATAAGCTGGTGGCCCGTCCATCATAAAATTTACCTGCTGAGTCTCTTCTTCCAATGACTCACTGTTATTGTCTTCTATATGGTAAAGCTTTTGTTGTTTCGGAAATCTTTCAGTTAATGCTGCTGGTCCTCTTTCAAATGCATTACTGTTTGCGGTTCGATTCATGTAGTTCACTTTCCTAGATTGGATGCTGCCTTCGATTTCCATTTTCTCCGCAGGTTTCGGAGCCGTGGGTCTGCCTGGAGGCGAAGTATGGGATTCTTGGTTAGACCTAAACTTATTGTATGGCATTTTGTTGTACTCTTGGCCAGCGCTTCTGTTTGTCCAATTATAGCTGCTACGGGCTCGAGGAGGTATAGTCGGCCTTTGGTTATTTTGCAACACGTTATTTGGAACAACGACTCTATTAACTGTATTCGTATGTACTATTGTGTTCCTCAACGTCAGATTTTGCATATCCAGACAAGCTGAATAAGCTTCCGGAAGTGTTTTTGGTTTTTGGACTATCAGCATGCGTGATAATTCCGGATTCAATCCCCTAATAAAGACGTCAAGGGCCCTATTCCGATACGTTTCTATGAGGACAGAAACCGTCTCCTGCGTGTAATCGTCACACTTAATTTTGTTGACAATCAACGACATTTGGTGGTTAACTGTCGCATAGAATTCGTCTAGCTTGGAACCTCCTTGGGCGAGCTGATTCAGTTGGTGCTCTAGTGTCCGTATGTCCCTCTTGTCCGCGTAGTGCAGCGAAAGGACTTTCTTTACTTCAGCCCAGTCGCTTCCAAAGACATTGTATGCAACTAGCCCTGCATCAGCCCCTCCTCGAATCTTCTGTCTAATATGTTGAAGGATCGCCCTATATAAAGGTTTTTCTTTGATTACGCTGTAGTCGGAAAGGATACCTTCGACATTATGTATCCATGAAATATATTGGGCTGGGTTGCCCTCGAAAATTTGCAGCTCCTTGACACAATCAGGAAGCCTGCCGATATCTTTAAGGTCTTGTTCGGACATTGGCGCTCGCGTGGTTGCAGTTGACCTACCTAATTGAGCGTTGTTCGCTTCTTCTACACTACCTAGTCTTCCGTCAATTCTGGCAAGATTTTGATCTAGGATAGCCGTGCCAGATTCTATTCTTGTTAACCGAGATTCTAATCCTAACCCATTATTTTCAATCCCCGTTAGGCGCCCCTCTAATCTCCTAATTTGTTCGAGAAGAGCATTAATTCCCCCATTTAGCTCGTTCACTTTTGTTGCCAGCGCGCCCATTTTTTTAATTTTATTTTTTTTAAATTTAGTTTTTATCTGTTATATGAAAGAAAATTTTTTCCGATCAGGTTACAGGATGTAGACAATAAAACTGTATTTTTTGCTTTGCAAGATTTTATTGTCGATCTTTGTCCAAACCCTGACTGGTTTTATACGGTAACGATTTTTTATTTTTGTTTTGCAAGGTTAATAATTTTTTTTCTTTTGGATTTGGGTTTATTTCTTACGTTTTCAGAGTTTCCTGCAAAAAAAATAAGAAAGGAGCCATGATTAGATTTGTGAAACTTTTACCGTGTTCTTATGTGTACGGCGACATGTACCCGGTTGGCGTTTCACGGCACATTAGTCTTTAAATACAAGTTTTGGTCAGGAAGGCTGTGTTATCCGTTTTAGTCGTCGACAATCAGATTGAAGGCAACCTACTAAGGCACAACTCACTTCACGACGTGATTTTGAACCAATTGCAATTTCCAGTGTGTTCTGATGTGTACGCTGGAATTACCCCCGAAAACAAGGAATAGTTGCCGTATTCCGATGTGAATGGCAACAAGCACCCGTTCAGGGCGTATTTGGCGGCTATTGCATGGTCGAAATACGTTAACCAATTGGCTTTTTTGGGGAATGAATTTCGGCCTAAGAGTTTAGGGACACGGATTCACCCAGCCAATGTGATCGTGTAAGGACGTCCACCCATTGCCATAGTGGAAGGTTTCGGGCTTTAATTTCTATTTATTTGTATTGTTTTTAATAGTGTACCTGAGGGTCTACGGGGTCACAGGACAACTTTTAATTTGGTTATTCCCTTCAGAATCACTAAGGACTCAGAGGGCATTGACGTAGTAATTTACAGCGTAAGCCAGAGGGTCTTCGGGGTCACAGGCATTCGCAGAGTTAAGTTAGTTCAATATTGGGTACCTCCGCCCTTTGATTTTAATTCACCCTTTTTTTTTTATTTTATTTGAAAAAGTTGACCTCTTCTAGGAAGAGGAGCTTTTACACCCTGGAGTGCCCCTGGAGTTGGGGATCGCAGAGTTAAGCTAATATTATAAACCGAAGGACACCCAAGGGTAGTCAATGGTTTTAGAGTATTTTGTTATGTGGATGTACAAGCCATAAATTTATAATCATATTTATTTCACTTTCGTTTTTGCGTATTGCCTTTAACACTTCCACTTAGTCACAATCACTGTTCGTCACTTATCACAACACAATCACTTGAAAAGGACTCCCGCAATTAAGAGGATCCCTTTCATAAGGCCCCACATTTAAGGAGGTCCTTTCACGGCGACCCACATTTTAAGTGGGTCCCTGCTCGGGCGCCAGTTAACGAGCTCACGCTTTATTAGTTGCTGACGCTGCGCTTCCCATGGATTCATTTATGAATACGCTTGCATTTATTGATAATTGCGTAAGAGTTCAATTGCTTACCTAGCTATGCGCGTGTTTAGGGGAAGTGCGGCGTCAGCACATTCGCGCGGGTATGAGCGTTGGCTCCCGTGTTAACTTATATATTTTTTTCTTTAATCTTACTTTGTGAGTATTTTAACAAAATTGAAAAAGTATTAATTACAATGGTAAATTTTTTATCAGAAATTTCAGGAAGATCTTTGGTATGCGCCTTTAAAAATCACCTGTTGATAGTATCTTCCTTGTAAGGCCTATATTCCTTAAAACAGGCTGCGGAGGGCCAATAGATATTCAGTCGCTCCCATCTCATCATGATCGGCCCTCTTGCCGAGCGGATGTGGCTGAAATGTTGGCTTTGAATTTCCAAACAGGGGTTAAGCGCTGGGTGTTAGGAGCTACCGTGCCTATGAGAAGATTGGCAGACAGAGGTATTCGACTGTATTTTTTCCGTGCCCTTCTAATATCGGGCCACCATAGGAGGTATAATTGGCCTTGCTATGGCAGATGGCCTGCCATAATCGACGCTTCTCTTTTCCATAAACCACTCCCGGGCCTGGTGCCCTTGCCTGTCGAACAATGCAGATGTTTATGAAGGATATTAAATACCTCTGATAGGCACTCAGCCATGAGGATCCTTGGAAACATTCGCGATCTTAAAAGAGGGGGACTCTCCAAAGAGCACCACGGCCCCAAAATGTAGGAGGAGTCTTTTCTGGAGGATCACCAGGAGAGAGCGAAGGCAGATCTCCAATTTGTACACGGCCGCGAACCTGGGGCCAAAGAAGTCCTCTACCGAAGAAGCAATGGAGGTATTACTGCGGGCTGTGATTGATGGCGGTGCCCATGATGATGGGATCTCTCAGAAGAACTGGGGCCTGGTAAACAGAAAGTTGTGTACGAAATACCGGGAGGTACTGCGGTGCTTCCACCAAGTAACTTGAATGCCGGATGGCAGAGATATGTGATGATCCATCTCATCTTATCCCAGGTCCAGGGTAAGGGTAGCTGACTTCCACGATGATCCAGAAGAGGTTCTGGAGCTCATTAAACTGGCTGTTTCAGAACTATCCACACAAATCTGAAAGGTGATGAAACTGGAGCAACCCATTGGAAAGCGCCAGGTAAACAATGGGTTCCAAGCCCTAACTCTCCAAAACGTTCAACGTCAACTCTCTGACATTCTCAAGTACGGACGAAGGTGAATACATATGAAGAGGACGCCAACTAAAGCGTATCTTGAACCGTAAAGATTATCGACCGATCTACATCACAGATAAAGAAAATGAGTATTTGATATTAGTAAAGAACAACATTAATGCCTATCTTTTGGCATACCTTAGCAATGCCGACAATGTATTGACTGCAGTGGAGTCTTCGAGGAACAAATTCTGGTTGGCTTAAAGCTACGTGGCGTATGAATCACCGATTCTGCCCCTTTTAATGATAAACACGGTTGCAAAGGAAGAAGGTACTCCCGCCATATCGGATCAGAGCGCCGACACCAACGATCAAGCTAAGTCGCTCTTAAAACTTATACTTAGTTTTAATCTTAAGAGATACAATGTCGCGAACGAACGGGGTTATACAATTATAAAAAACTGGAAGTTATTTAAGGAAAACAGTTTCTCTGACCATAAGTACATCATCTTTGAGCTGTGCATTTCTATTAATGAGCCTAATGTATTTATTTATAGAAGACGCATAAATTGTGATGTCTAGTCGGGCATCTTCTGAAACCTCAAGATAATCTTGAGGACATATACATACTCGACTCTACGGTCAATGAACTTACTTTTCAACGAACGACGAAAGCAGCGTATTCATCAAGAATGTGGAAGAAAAAAACTATGCCTGGTGGTCTCAAGAAATAGCAAAACTCCGAAAGGAGTGTAGGGCAAACTCAACCAGTCCGAATATTCTCACTATTGGAGTGAGTAAAAATACTGGCAATGCAGATTCAAATATACAGTTAGAGCCGCTAACCGTTGCGCATGTAAAATCCGTGGTCAATCCTTAGGAAGTAACTCTGAGGTAAGCTGTTTCCGGAAAATTTATTTAGTAAAGGAGGATGTAAACCCTTTCATTTCAAAGGGTGTTTAGATTCCAGAAGTATGGATGAAACTTCTGTTACGGCTGAATAGAGTTTTTCTCTGTGCCGTCATCTCTGAGGAATATATGAGGAATACAGCTATTCGAAGCGTCTCACCTTGCAAGTCACCACGTATCGATGGTATCATACCTGTTGGCCTACAGCAGACCTTGGACACAATAAAACAAAGTCTGAAAACAATATATAGGTCGAGAGTACGCCTCAACTGTATACCACAAAAGTAGGTCCAGGTTAGAGTAGTCCTTATCCCAAAGGTAGGAAAAGCTTCACATAACAAGTTCTAGGATCTCAGACCAATAACTCTCGTTTTTCCTTTTACAAACATTGGAAGGGTTCTTGGACACTTACAATACGAGAGATAGTAGTGTCAAAACTCTCCGACATCCAACATGCCTACTCTAAAAATAAAGGTGCGGAAACTGGCCTTACAGCCTTATCTTTAAGTCCGAAATAGTTTTTTTGGACTACGAAGAATATTCCCTAGCAGTGTTAACAGTTATTCCATCGCTATAGGGGTTGAGCTTATGTGATACCATGACCGCGTTAATCACAACCTTTTCCACGAAAAGAGTAATTAAAGTAGAGGTGGGGGACTCTGTGAAAAAATTCGAGTTCAAGGTTTTGGGGTTGACACCAACAAAACTGAAGCAGTGAAGCTAGAAACCATTGTTACACACTAATGGAAATTTTAACTCTAAATGGAGTAATTCTGAGGAGAACGGAACAAGCAAAGTATCTGGGCTTGATCCTGGATAGGTCACTACAAAAGGATCCCCAAAACCATAACTGTTGTGTACGCATGTTTAGGACACAAGATTTTTGCATGTATCGGCTGTACCTCTTTTATGGTACAATAGTCTTGTTGGATACTCTCGCCAAAAAATAGAAAATACTAAGAAAGTAGAAAGAGTTCATCAGATATGAGATTGTGTTGGCAACCCTGGCTTGCGCAATCAAAAGTTTCTGTCTTCATATTCTTTTATATTTTAATCGTGTTTAAGTGGATTATTACATATTTGAGTAAACCATACTTGATTGCGCCAGTAAAGCATAGCGAAACTGCAGGTAAGTGAGCAAGGTGATCAAATTGTACCAATTTGCAAAACAAATGAATGATGAACAGGAATGGTTTGCTTAAAGTGCTATCAGACGTTAAGAGCATAAATAAAAACCGTTGCAGCGGGTATTACCTCGGATGCCCCTTTCTATGGTAATGAGTATTTGAGTAAACATAACCACGAAATATTTAAATCTGTTTTCTATCTGAAAAAGCCAAAAAGTTGCCGCCGTTTTTACAAAACCGGGGATGGTCTACATCAAACATTTGAGCAGTGACAGGCCACGAGTTATATATAGCATGGGGGACCTATGCAGTATCGTTTTCACCAGCCCTGCCGCAGTAATTGAACACTCCCTTCTTTCTAAGGTGCATACCTATATGCTAAGAAAGTTGCATGCAACAATGTCAATTGCCTTACATCGGTCAGAGACCAAAAATTAAAAAAATTGGACGCGGTTAGGAAATGCCGGACGGGCGGGTTGGTGGAGGGTATTTTCAAAACAATTAGGCATAACGTTCGATTTCCGTCTACCTGATTATTGCAGTGTTTTTCAGATGGAGCTTATGGCTGAAACACTCCAACACATATTGTCACTGCAAAATAGGGAGCAGCTGCGAAGCTGATGAGCTTGCTCGTCAAGGCACTTCTCTGCCAGACACTGATATTAGTGAATCACTTGGCATCCCTCTACTGATTTGTAAGCTACTGCTAAATCAAAAATTTGTTAGGATCGCAATCGACATACTTGCCAAATTGCAAGGGCACCAACGGCCGAAACATCTTCCCAACGTGGGGCAACAGGGCAGATGACGACTGCGGTTCTAAGCAGAAATTATTTAAAAGGTGCACATGGGTGACGTATAAGAGGAGACCATACAACATCTAATCTGCCGTAGGTCCATAGCTAGAGACGCGTCAATATTGGTATTGGTGGGGCCCACCACCGGACGTGATCCTCCCGACCGCCGTAGGCGCGACCGACCACTGTCGGCACCGGGGTGTAAATTGGCGACCCTTCCAAACCGCCATTTTGTATTAGGTAAGCTGTCTTCTCGGATGACAGCTAGACCGCCCGCTTCCATATCGGAATGTTGTCTCTTGCATTTAGTGCTCTTTTGTAACTTCTTCAAACACAAGTTTTTCCCCAGGTGACATAATGAGCGGTGGACCGCTTACAGGTGGTGCAAGCAGATTAGTTCCGAGGAAATGTCCTGATGTGAGTGGTTCCTGAATTGAAGGATTTTTCTACGCTAGACTAAGAGGTCTGTATTCCAGCTCAGATAACCCACCCATATGTGGAGCAGATATTGGATAAATGTCATGAAAGCTGTTGGTGGAAATATTTTGACAACAGTGGCTTTAAAGCGAGAAAGGAAGGATTTAAGTTCCGTCTTTAAAGCTCTCGATGCTCTGAAAAAGTTTGTACCATTGTCGGACTATATAGTTTTCGGGCACCCTCTGCACAAAACCCACAAGTCTCAAGTATATTGGAGCTATATCTTTCATTATAAAGCAGACCCCTATAGTATATGTAGTACGTTTTAGGATTAGTCAGTATCCGCCACTGAAATTTTCCTTTCGCAAACCTGATTGGCACCACCCCAGAATTTGATGATTTCTATGAAGTCAGCAGAGAAGAAGAAAGTCTTATAGAGGAAAATGAGCAGCAGATTAATATAATCTCAGAGTTGAAAGTTCAGCTGATTACGGAGGCTCCCACGGCACATGATATTTACTGAGCACATTGCAACGCCGCACAGTGGTAAATTGGCGGCAAAAATTCAATTTTTTCACGTCTTCTGATTTCAATGATTTTTTAATATTTTGTTTATAGATACCCAACAACCATGTTTCCAAAATATTAGTTCGATATATGTATTATTTTTCAAGACAGACACGCTCAAAGTTGCGCTATGTTGCAATGGTAAAACTTGCATGAAAATTTACTTAACTTTCAAAGTCTTGAGACATAAAATATAATTGAACTATATGACTTTTTTTCCATTTCCAAAAATAAAAGTTGTCGAAGATAAGAACTGTAAACAAAAAGTTGAAGAAAAATAATATATACAAAAAACTGTCATATAATACCTTTTTGCTATAAAAAAATAAATATTCATCAACTTCAATGGACTGTATCGTATGACCTCCACCGACCTCCAGCTGGAGACTTATATCAACTTAAAGCGTGAAATCTTAGCTAAACAGCTGCACAAATTTGCGCCAATTTGATTTATTAGCAAAAAACAAAAGAAACCCGATCAAAATTGGGTAGAGAGAAGTGTACAAAAGCAACTGCGCAGTATCTCTCGCTTTGTTCGTTGTTGTACAAAAGCAACTACGCACTACCTTTCGCTTTGTTCGTTGTTGTTGTTTTGCGCTTACGGGCATTATATTGTCAAGTGCAAAAATTATAACGGTTATTAAGAAGTGAGAACAGTTGCTAAGAATGAATCTATATACATATGTACATATTATTATATCAAGTGATTATTACAAATTATAAATCAACTACGATACTGTATATCCACCTAAGTATGTTATTCTCAGAGAGGCAGAGACTTCTATATTCCAAAATATAACAATGATTCCTGAAACGTTGTTTAGCATGTAAAAAATATTTAGGTAGCAAGAAATTTTCCTTAATTGCTTAATTTGGGCTCTTTTCACTCTTTTCCACAGAAAACTTAACATCGCTAACCACTTGCGCAAGAAATTAGGAAAAAGGGTTCTGAAGTATAATGCATTTTATTAAACACACAGGTACATACATACATAAGTGTATACATACATATAATATATATGTATATTTTATGGATAATTATTAATATGTACTTCGTAAGAGCGTATGTATGTATACAAGAATGTATGGATGTTATTTACGGTATTTGAAAGTTTCCTATGTAGGTAGATACTTATGTTAGTTAAGGTTTATTTACTTGAATCTCAATATGCAATGTATTTTCGGCCGTTTTTATAAATATTATTTATAAATATTATTGGAGCAGCAACGCAAGCCGGTTACGCTAGTTATATTATATTATATTAGTAGCAGCCCCGGCGGACTTCGTCTCACCCAAAAATACAACGAAACTATTGCAAGACAATTCAATTCTAACAATGCCACTTCAACTTTTATAATCTGGCAGATGACCTTTCGAATTAAATATGGCGGCATTGTACTATTAAACTAAACCAAAAAATTTACATTCCATTAAACTAAACATTAAATAAATTATTTTTTTAAATAAAAAAATTTCTTAGCAAAAAATCATCTTTATTCGAGTACTTTGTGATACACAATATTTTTCGTTTTTTGTTCCGGTGCCAACACAATCAAAGCAGATGGCTTACCAACACGTGAACAGGCTACATACAATTGCCCATGTGAAAAACATTCATTTTCTAAATTTAGACCACAAACATCCAATGATTGGCCTTGCGCCTTGTTAATTGTCATGGCAAACGCAAGACGAACCGGGAATTGAATGCGTTTGAATTCGAAAGGCATGCCTGTCGGTATCAAAGGAATACGCGGAATGAGAACTTGTTCTCCTTTAAACTTGCCTTTGAGAATTGTTGCGTAAATTATATTGTTCATGATTTGCTTCACAATCAAACGCATTATATTGTCAAGTGCAAAAATTATAACGGTTATTAAGAAGTGAGAACAGTTGCTAATAATAAATCTATATACATATTATTATATCAAGTGATTATTACAAATTATAAATCAACTACGATACAGTACAGCCACCTAAGTATGTTATTCTCAGAGAGCCAGAAATTTCTATATTCCAAAAAATAACAATAATTCCTGAAACATTGTTGAGCATGTAAAAAAATATTTAGGTAGCAAGAAATTTTCCTTAATTGCTTAATTTGGGCTCTTTTCACTCTTTTCCACAAAAAACTTAGCAGCCCTAATCACTTGCGCAAGAAATTAGGAAAAAAGGGTTCTGCAGTATAATGCATTTTATTAAACACGCAGGTACATACATACATAAGTGTATACATACATATAATATATATGTATATTTTATAGATAATTATTAATATGTACTTCGTAAGAGCGTATGTATGTATTCAAGAATGTATGTTATTTAAGGTACTTAGAAGTTTCCTATGTAGGTAGATATGTTAGTTAAGGTTTATTTACTGGAATCTCAATATGCAATGTGTTTATTATATTATCGAAAATGGCTTATTTAATATTATCTTATAAAGAAATTTCTGAAACGCTTTTGATTGCGAGAAAGATATTGATGTTCTAGTTGGTGTCATTTCGACAACTAACGCTAATATATCTACGGAAAACACTGAAAAATTAAAAAAAAATTTTGGTTAACATATTTTTACAGATTTTTAAATTGAAATGGAAAAAAACTAATCGCCATATGCAAAGGTTTCTAAACGAAAATGCAGATCGGCTGTCAAACATTTATACTGTTATCTGAGGAAGCACAGGAAGCCAGAAATAAAGATTATAGAAATTATAGACTCCATCATTCTAGAAAATGTTCAAGGTCGTCCACCAATGAAGACGTTATGCATCATTTGTTGGTAACAACAGACCCATTTATTAACAAATTCAGAAAAAAATTTTAATTTAAGAAATTAGAATATCATGATGAAGTAAAGGACATGTTAATGGAATATGATTAAAAATCAAATTATTGATGTTTTCTCTATTATTTTGAAATTGTTGTTAAGTATGACGCTTATAACTTCAAACTTGTATGGGAGGTGGACGTGTTCGTTGGCAGATCACCTTAATATTTATTATGGGGTATGCTATTGTTGAAACAAACAATCTCACAAAATTTTGTTGCTCTAGCGTGAAAATATTTGAAAATAAAGCACTTTTTAAGTTTCAGTTGTATGGGAGGTGGGCGTGTCCGTGGGCGGATTTTCCAAAAATTTTTGTCAATATTTTATTTTTACCTAAAATGCATCTGTGCAAAATTTTGTTGCTCTAGCGTGAAAGTCCTCGAAAATAAAGCACTTTTTAAGTTTCAGTTGTATGGGAGGTGGGCGTGTCCGTGGGCGGATTTTCCAAAAAATTTTGTCAATATTTTATTTTTACCTAAAATACATCTGTGCAAAATTTCAAAGCTCTACGATACCTCCTTCAATTTATTGCCGCACCTCTGAACAAAATTTACCACTGTGCGGCGTGAGCGGCGACCATGCGACATTTTTCAAATAACTTACATCTTTTAACTTGTGATATCTTTCGAATGGAATGTCCAAATTGAATAATTCAAAAAGTTATGTAATGGTATTGAAGCAGACTTAAATATGAAGTCATTTATTTTGATAAGGATTAATTTCAAAGTAGAAATAAAAGAGCTTTTATAGCGGTGGCATTTATGTATATTTTTTAAAATGAGAAAACACTCACTGTGACATAACTACAATAGTTAGACATATGCTGTCGCGATATTATTTGTAGATAATTATATGTTCTGCAAAGACGTAGTACATTATTTTGTTCTATAATCAATAGTTTTTGCAGCGCACGCTAGTAATTTTTTCACACCTTGGGTTACATTATTGGAGTTTTACTGTAGATCCCTTTTTTTAAAAACCCGTACTGAGAAAATACCTTTCCATCAAAGTACAAATCATCAAAATCGGTTTGGCCACTCTCGAGTTATGGGATTACATCGCTTCGGACACTTTCTTTTATATATACATATAAGTTAACTCTCATTAAAGGAGAGTTGGAAAAAAATAAGATTGCGGCGAACCAACTCGTTCGCCGACTTTTGAAATTAAACACAAGTTTAAGAAAACGTTACAATTTTAATTCCGTGCGCCTTGCGTACTCCAACAGAACTAACTTTACAATTCCAATTTACTTAAAAGGTAAGTTCTTAGCCTAGTAGCCCCAACGATAACTTCCATGGCTCCAACTTGCTGATGTAGCACTTCCCACACTTTTGGTATGGCGCGCCTGTCCACGACTCCAACTTGCTGATGTAGCGGTTCCCACATTTTGGTATGGCGCGCCGGATGCGCGTGTGCCATGTCAGCGAAAGTTCTGCCCGTGTGAATGCAAGTTGCGTAACCGAGTAGCGGTCACCTGCATGGCAACGTGAGCAAGTGTACGAACCGTGGGATACCGTAGTGATAACTCCTCCCCCTTTAAAGATCTGCGACCCGCAGATCAGCGATTGAGCGGCACGGGGGGTTAGTGGCCCTTAAGGAGTAAACACAACTTCCTGGCGGCGATGTATCTTGGTTTCTCCTGGATATGGCTCCTGGCAGGTCAATTTCTATTCTGTAAAGTTCTGGTGAGGACTCCCCCTTACTGATCTTGCTGCTGCTGGGGGTTTTCGTCCACTGGGTAGGGATTTGCACAGGTGGTTGGTCGAGTTTTTTCGTGTAGCATCTCCACAGCAAAACCGCAATAAGGATTATTGCGCATATTGAAAATGCCTCTGTAACGATAGAGAAATTTATTTTTTCATTAACGTACCCTAGGTATTTGACGTTCGCCATAGTGATATCGTGGACGTATTCCAGGTTGACTCTCATCGTGCTGTTCTTTACATTCGATAATGCCGCTGGTAAAGCTTGCGCTGAAGTAGCTTCTCTACTATAGAAAACCTGATCCCCAATCGTGATGGTCTCGTTGTTGAATTGGATTACGTAGGTACCATTGATGGCATATGTGGCGTTACTACTCTTAACTTCGCCTTGGAAGTTTGAAACAAAAACTGTGCTCTCATTTATTAGTTCGATTAATGTGCCATTCCGCCTGTTGAATTGGCAAGTGGCTTCCCCACCTTTTAACAGTCGCGGCAGGCAACTATTCTCTTCTAGCTTATTTATAGACTGCGATCCACATATTGTAGATGAACCTAATACTAGGCAGTCCTTTGTGAGCCCATAAGTTTCCTCCTGGTTCACTAGCACCCTGCTGAATGGTAGGTCTAGTTCTTTCCCGTCGTAGATACCAGCGCGAGTCGTCAATAAGTTAAATTTATCAGTTCTCACCTTCGGCATGGATAGAATGTAGAGAAGCAGTGTCCCATTGGTGTATACCGATGGCGTGCCGTATTCTATTGCCTCAATTATATTCTGGTATGGGAGTGTTTCCATTTCTGACAGGATTTGATTGACTTCGTCGGTGTCGAGTAGATTGGTGTTAATTATTCCGCGCTTTGCCAGTTGGCATGCCCGGACCACTTCGTTTATCTCTTCACGAAGAAGGACAATGTTGTGAAGTGCACTTCTCTCAAAGGTTTCTGCTTCAGCTTCCCTCGCCACAGAGTTCACGCGGTCCACTACCTCGTTGATTTTCTTCAAAACCTCTTGAGTCTCGGTGAATAATTTATCATTAACCTTGTATTGGTGATTATTGTTTTCGATGATCTGGTCTTGGCTGTGGAGAATGTTATTCCAGTCAGTTGCGTCTGGAGATCCTGCCAGCCATTTACATGCTGACCCTATCCAGTCGATAGAACGGGTATTTCTAGCTTTGTCTCTACCTCCCATAAGCTCTTCGAGGCGCTCCATCATCTGGTTACTATAGAGCTCTGCCAGGAGCCTGTCATCAGACTGTTTGACCAAGCGGCTCGCCAAATCTCTCATTTGCATCATAGTCGTGGCGTATTTTTGAAGGTCGATGATGTGGATTAATTTAAATGTTCCGCTGATAATCCAGCCGCTTCCATTCTGGATCGTTACCATCGGTGCCTTATAGTGGAAGATATGGAGACCGCTGATGGCTGATGCCAGCAGTGGCAGTCTGTAATGCAAAATGTTATCTCTAAATCTACAGTTGTTAGTTGGTTAGTAATAAAGGTTTTTCTATAGTAACATTATTGGTTATAATTAAACTAGTAATTGATTTTAATGTTGCTAGTGGGATAGTAGCAAAGCTTCTTCGATGCTAACTTTATTGGTTACTATTACATTAGTAATTGAATTTAGTGTACATTCCTCACGAAAATAGGCTAAAAAATACAAAATTTCTATTTGTACAATTAATTTTCCATAGCTAAATGTATATACTTGCTACTGACTGTTAGTGGGTTAGTAGTTCTTAAACTTTTTTTTCCTAATTCTATTGGATATGCTTAAATTAGTAATTGAGTTTTATATGCTTCTTTACGAAAGTTAGGCCAAAAAAAAAAAAAATCAATTTTTACACTTTGTAATTTAATTTTCATTAATCCTTAACAACTTTTCTCTACTAATTCTATTAGATATAAATAATTTTGCGGCTGGATTTTCTACAAAATTTTCTAAGAAAATAACGCCAAAAAAAAAAGAAAATCCTCAGTTTTTAATAGTTAATATGTGTTAATATTAGAATTTTAATATGTTCTGGTTAGTAATTAAATAAATTCCAAAACTGTTTCGCACAGAAAATGAAGCGTTCGCTAAAACTACTACTAGAAGCTTGCAATTGTTTCTTTTATTCTTGTAAAAAAATAAAAATTCTTATCTTCTTACAGTGCTTTGCGGTTTAAGCGCAGCTATTTAAATGAAAAGATAAAAATCCCTTTTTTTTGTATTTAAAAAAAAATAATTTTTCTTTTTTTTATATTATCTTGCGGATTAGGCGCAAAGATCATTTATTCTGTTTGCTTTGCGGATTAGGCGCAAAGATCTTTTATTTATGTATATTTGCCTTGCGGATTAGGCGCAAGGATCTTTTATTTCTTGTTTGTTTTGCGGATTAGGCGCAAAGATCTTTTATTTATATTTGCCTTGCGGATTAGGCGCAAGGATCTTTTATTTCTATTGCTTTTGCGGATTAGGCGCAAAAAGCTTTTATTCTGTTTGCTTTGCGGATTAGGCGCAAAGATCTTTTATTTATATTTGCCTTGCGGATTAGGCGCAAGGATCTTTTATTTCTTTTGCTTTTGCGGATTAGGCGCAAAAAGTTCTTTAAATATCTTCTTTATATTGGATCAGGAATGCTAACATTTCTCGAACCAGCCATGGGGGATCGTGGTGTCCGTTTTGGGAGCCACGTAGCCATTTGTAAAATTCGATGGCGTCGCAACCTACTAAGGCACGATTTGTCCCACTTACAGGCCCGCTCTTGTAGTTAAGCATCCTTTAGGTATTTGTATTGTTTTGTCGTATAGTTTCTTTAGCGCTTTCTTTCTTTCTTTCTTTTTTGTAAGGCGGTCGCTGTTTCCCTTTTATTTGCTTATCCTTCACGTATATGACATCGTTCCTGTCATAACGCTCCGGTAAGGTTTTGTTCCTATTGTGATTTCTGATTTGCGACATTTGTTTCTGTTCTAATATCATTTTCAAATATCTATTAATTTTTCGACTTTTTTCAAGAAGTTCTTGATAATTAGAAGCTTTTGATTGAAAAAAATATCAGTCGGTTTTCTGTCTATAACCGAGTGAACTGAATTGTTATAGCGATCTACTGCAATATTTACGAGCTCTTTTGTCCTGAGATCAGGGTTTTCCGTTTTTAGGCATCTAAATATTTCGATTAAGGTGGAATGAAATCGTTCGACTTGACCACTCACCTCGCTTTTTTGCGATGGTGTGCGGTAAAGTCGAATTCCCAGTGATTCTAACAGATTCCTAATTAGCGGGCTAATCAACCCGCGCTCATTATCAGTTACTAGGATCTTTGGGATCGTAAAATAGTGCAGTAGTTTGATCACTTTGTCTTTAAGGTGCAAACTTGATTTGTTTCTGATGTGAAAGAGTTTTGCAAATTTTGAGAATTTATCTATGCAGCTTAAAAATTTTTGTCCTTGGATTTCAAAAATATCTACGTGAATTATCTCACATGGTCGTGAAGGGATGGGTGTACTCTGAAGTTCTGGCCTGTTTGGGTGTCTGTCGTATTTATTAGATTTGCATGTTTCGCATGCCAGTACATACTTCCTAATCTGGCTGCTCATTCTCGGAAAGTAGTAATGCTCTAAAATCTGCTGCCTATTCTCTTTATCATTGCGGTGTGCCCTTTTATGTTCCTTCATTATCACCTGGCACACCACGTCGGGATTTCGCAAATCCTGCACGAGCGTTTGAGCTACGCGAATCTTATAATTGGAGAAATGTTCTAAGTATACCTCTTGAAGTAAGCCCAAATGGCTTTCTGGCATTTTTACTCCGTTAATAACGCTGGGTCTTAATTTTTCCTTAAGTATGCTAACAAGTTCGCTTTCGCCCATACCCTCTATTCCTACATAGTGCCTTGAATATCCTGGGTGAGGTTCCTCGAGGATGTGAAGCCTACCGCCGAATACAATTTGGTTTCTGAAAACATTCAACGGCACCTCGACGGATGGAATCAGGTCGGAGTTATCCTGTTCCGCGCTGTGAACTGTATCACATTCACTCGCGGTGTCTGTCGTTGATCCTGCGGTTGCTCCTTGGCTGGATACCTCTGAAGCCGAAACGGTTGAGTCCGTTAGTTGATTTACCTGAGTTTTTAGGCGGGATAGGGCATCGGCTACGACGTTGGACTTACCAGGTTTGTAGATAAGTTCGTAGTTATACTCCTCTATTCTAGATTTCCAGCGTTTGAGCTTGGCGTTGTAGTTACGATTGCTGAGCGAAAAGGTTAGCGGTTGGTGATCTGTAAATATACGTATCTTCTTTGCGCCGAACAAATAATTTCGGAGATTATCTAGCGCCCAAACGATCGCTAGTATCTCCTTTTCATTGGTCGCATACCCTTCTTCTGTGGATGTTAAACTTCTTGATATGAATGCTATTGGTTTGTCCTTACCGTCATAGTCCTGAGACAATACGGCACCAATGGCGAAGTCGGAAGCGTCCGTCGTTAAGTTGAAGGCTTTTTCGAAATTGGGAAAAGTCAGGACCTCCGAAGTTGTCAAAACCTCTTTAAGGTCCTCAAATGTCTTAAGGGCTTCTTTATTTAGGGTAATTGCCACTTTCTTAGATTTAGTTGCCTTTATTTGAGCGTGCTCCCCTCTTGTAAGGTTGGTAAGTGGCTTGGCGATTTTAGCATGATCGCGAATGAACTTCCTGTAATAGGAGGTTAGTCCCAAGAAGCTTTTGAGCTCCTTTAGATTCGATGGTGGTAGCATATTTCTTATTGAGTTTACTTTTTTTGGATCTGGCAGAATTCCCTCGGAAGTTACCACATAGCCAAGGAATTCAACGCTTTGTTTTAAAAACTGCGTTTTTTGCAGATTAACTTTAAGACCTGTGGCCGATAGTCTACAAAGGATCGTCTCAATATCCCGTAAATGGGTGGGCTCGTCTTTATAAAAATAATTATGTCGACAATGTAGACGAAACATATCCGCCCTTTGAATTCCTTGAGGACATCGTCTATCATGCGCTGGAAGATAGAAGGCGCATTTTTTAGGCCGAAAGGAAGCCGCAAAAATTCATATTTGCCATTCATGGTAGAAAAAGCTGTTTTTGGAATGTCGCACTGTTTCTCCTTTGTATGCTGCGCAATGCAAGGATCAATACGAAGGTCTGCGGTGATGCTATTGACTTGTTGTGCGTTTCTCCGTTTAAGGGGTAACACAATATCTGGTTTTAAAATAAGAAGATTCAATTCCCTATCTAGTACTGCTTTGATTTCTGTAAGTGTATCATCGCCTAGGATGCCATCAAAGGACTTAAGTCCTGGAAGAACAAAAAATGTAGTGGAGATGTCTCTTCCGACGAACTTAAAAAAATGTCCACAAACTTTCTTCTCTATTTTAATTTTACCCCCTGCGGAGGTTACCTGAAATGGTTTTTCCACTGGCATGGTTGTCTGTGCCACGCGCTCGCTGATATAGTTTTTGTTGGCCCCCGTATCCACCAAAAACTCTAGAGTGCCTTGATTTGGCGTATCATATTCTAAATATGGTACGCCGGACACGAGGCGCCTATTGTAAAATTTATCTCATCACCATCATTTTGTTCCTGATTGGATACAGGCACTGTGTTCGCGTCATCCGTTCCGTTTACCTGTAATAAATGAAAAAGTTTCTGCTGCTTGTTTGGATTTGTTTGCCCGGAAAATTTTCCGGAGTTTGGGCCCCTCTTCAAACTCTCATACCTCCGAAATTGGACAGAATTATTAAATTGCCGAGTTCGGCCGGAAGGATCGACAACCATTTTACTTACTCCTTAAGGATTATAGTTACTGCGCCAACTTCGCATGGTTTGATCAGTGTTTCTTGTTTGATTTGAGCTGGGGTAGTCCCAGTTTCCCCCGGCTTGGCTTTGAACCTTACTTGGAAAACTTGGATTTAGTCCTTGTTGGCTTTGGCCTGAGTAAGGTTTGCTTGTGCCTGAATAACTGTTGTTAGGATATCGAGAAGTGGAAGCTACGAAATTGTTATTGAAAAACCTGTCATGTGGGTTTGCTGCGCGTGGCGGGCGGTATATGGCGTTTCTTCGGTCTACGTTCATGAACGCCAAACACGCCGGGTAAGCCTCGGGCAGAGATTTGGGTTTTTGAACCAAAAGCAGGGTCGGAAGATCCCCGTTCAACCCCCTTATAAACACGTCTAGTGTCTCCGCTAATGCCATGACTGTTTCCGCATGGTCGTATTTCTCGCTATTTATTGTGTTAATCATGAGTGATAACTGCCTATTTATTTGTGCATAAAAATCGGACACTTTTTGGCGTCCCTGAGTCATCTGAATTAATTGTTGTTCTAAAATTTCCACATCCCTGATGTCTGCGTAATGCAGAGAAAGGATTTCTTTTATCTGGTGCCAATCGCCATCTAGAATATTATGCGCAACTAATGCGGCGTCTGCCGCCCCCCGGATCTTGTGCCTTATATGGCGTAAGATGGCCCTAAATATAGGCTTATGCCTTACTATCTTGTAGTCATTAACTATTTCTTCCGCACTGTGCATCCAGGACGAATATTGTTCCTGATTTCCCTCAAAAACTTGTAGCAAATTTACACAATCTGGTAACCTAGCAATTTCGTTTAGTTCTGCCTCCGTCTGAGGACTGATAAGAGGCTCATATGCCTCCTGCGGATCAGTATCTGGGGATTGCCTACGCACCTCATCTAGCCTATCCTCTAAACTTTTTAAGTTAGCACTGAGTCCTTGTAAGGACTGTGAACTGTCTCTGGCCTCTACGGATTGTAGACGGGCTTCTACAACTTTCAATTGCTGTAGAACGGCATTTACGGCGCCGTTCATTTCCGTTAGGGACCTTTTCATTTCCTCCGGATTCATTGTTGTTTCTGAAAATATAGACGGAAAAAAAATTTTTTGTTTCTCTTATTAACTTACATAACCCAGAACTTCATTCGGGTTTAAGCGCTTATTGCTCTTCGAGTCGAGTCACTTTTCTATATGTAAAGTAAACAAATTACTTTAACTACTTTTACTTGAAACAAGTCACTTTAAATATTTCTTTTTTGTCTTCACTTTAAATACTTTTACTTGAAACAAGTCACTTTAAATATTTCTTTTTTGTATTCACTTTAAATACTTTTTTTTCAAAGAAGTCACTTTAAATACTTTTACTTGAAACAAGTCACTTTAAATACTTTCACTTGAAACAAATCAATTTTGCAACCCGCTCGGGCGCCAGTTAACTCTCATTAAAGGAGAGTTGGAAAAAAATAAGATTGCGGCGAACCAACTCGTTCGCCGACTTTTGAAATTAAACACAAGTTTAAGAAAACGTTACAATTTTAATTCCGTGCGCCTTGCGCACTCCAACAGAACTAACTTTACAATTCCAATTTACTTAAAAGGTAAGTTCTTAGCCTAGTAGCCCCAACGATAACTTCCATGGCTCCAACTTGCTGATGTAGCACTTCCCACACTTTTGGTATGGCGCGCCGGATGCGCGTGTGTCATGTCAGCGAAAGTTCTGCTCGTGTGAATGCAAGTTGCGTAACCGAGTAGCGGTCACCTGCATGGCAACGTGAGCAAGTGTACGAACCGTGGGATACCGTAGTGATAACTTATATGTAGATATATTATTATTAATATTACGATGAAGTAAAGGCATACCTGTTAAGTCATGAGTACTACTCGTACTAAGTAGCAATTTAAGGACTTTGGCTTTTCTTAGAAGTACTCAATACTTTTCAAGTACATTACATTTGTATCAATTACTACTCGAGTAAAAGTACTTGTAATTGGAAAATATTTGGAAATACCATCAAGTACTGAAAGTACTCGAAAGTACTCGAAAATACTCGCTAAAGGAATTGCAATCCTTTTCCAAGTATTTTCAATTACTTTCAATTACTTTGAAGTATATGGAAAAGGATTGCAATTCTTTTAGCGAGTATTTTCGAGTACTTTCGAGTACTTTCAGTACTTGATGGTATTTCCAAATATATTCCAATTACAAGTACTTATACTCGAGTCCTAATTTTAATTCAGCTAGAAAACAATTACGTATTCATTATAAGTACTTTAAAAAGTATTTGTAATGAGTACTAATTGTACTTGAAATTTAACAGGTCTCAGTAAAGGACATGTTAATGGAATATGATTAAAAATCAAATTATTGATGTTTTCTCTATTATTTTGAAATTGTTGTTGAGTACGACGTTTACAACTTCAAAGTTGTATGGGAGGTGGACGTGTTCGTTGGCAGATTACCTTAATATTTATTATGGGGTATGCTATTGTTGAAACTAACAATCTCTCAAAATTTTGTTGCTCTAGCGTGAAAATATTTGAAAATAAAGCACTTTTTAAGTTTCAGTTGTATGGGAGGTGGGCGTGTCCGTGGGCGGATTTTCCAAAAATTTTTGTCAATATTTTATTTTTACCTAAAATGCATCTGTGCAAAATTTTGTTGCTCTAGCGTGAAAGTCCTCGAAAATAAAGCACTTTTTAAGTTTCAGTTGTATGGCAGGTGGGCGTGTCCGTGGGCGGATATCCAAAAAACGTTGTCAATATTTTATTTTTACCCAAAATGCATCTGTGCAAAATTTCAAAGCTCTACGATACCTCCTTCTATTTATTGCCGCACCTCTGACCAAAATTTTCCACTGTGCGCCGTCCTTGCCATATCTGCATAAAGTCAACATACAGAATTTAAGACATGTCATAACACTAAAGCACAAAATTAATATGAATTCAATCATAATGTTTAGCTCCCTTGGCGGAATGATTATCTCGGCAGTCATAGCATTGACTATACATATTTCGTTGGTAATTGATAGAAAAGAGTAATACCGAACACCCAGGGAAAACAATGGCGCACCCAAGTATAGACGCTCTTAAAGGGAGAGAAGTGAATACTCGCAACTGCATTCCCAATGGTGGAGAACCAAGCGGAGTCACAAAATAACTCACGGGTTATTCAAACAAACACGAAATCGACTAAAATATTATGACCAGTGCTCGGATTGTGATGACCTAAAAAACAATGAAAAATTACCCAAAAAAAAAAATGACAAAAAGACCCAAAAACCCCCTAAAAATTACCCAAAAAATTAAAAAAAATTCCCTTAAATTTATAAAGTATTATAATAAATTTAATAAAAATTATTATATATTTAATTTTTTTAAATTTTATTTAATTTTTGTCTTTGTTTGCGTTGCAGTAAATTACTAAGTACATTTTTAAATTATCAAATAGGAAAGACCTTCGATCGTCACTTAAAATATTTTTAAACATTGAGAAACTTCTCTCTACGTCGACACTCACAAGAGGAGCATATTTAAAACATGTTATGTCAGAAATAGAACCCATAATTTTGTAACCCTTATTTTTGGTCAGCACACTATTAAATTTTTCAAAAGCATTCTTGCCAATATCACCGCGAACGCCGCTTAACTGGTTTTTGATATTTTCAATGCCGGATATTCCACCTTCTAATGAGAATCCTTTTGTCTGCATCTTTGGCAATGCAGAAGCAATGCATTCAAAATTTGCTTTTATAAAAGCTAATTGTAACTTTATGCTTTCATCCGCATATATTTATTGAGTTTCTTTAATTGATTCGGCATCTTGGCTGGGAAATGAATCTACAACTATTTTTATTTTTTCAAAATGCTCACAATAATATGTACATGCATTTACCATGTACCCCATCGCATTAAAATTGGTTCTGGTGGTATATCAGGGCCAAAGCTCTAAAACTTTCTCTGCGTAATGGCGCTTTAATGAACACTTTCTTAGTGTTTGCTATAAGTGCATCAACCAACGGGAAGTTAGATCTCACTTTTTCCGCAATCCTGTGTAAGCCAAGTGACATGTACTAATTTTGGGTAAAAACTCCTGATAGATTTGGCTGCCTTGACCATATACGGAGCTCCATCCGTTAGAAAAAGCAGCACATCCTCATATTTTATACCTGCGTTACAAGTCAAATAAAAGTAAAGACATGGATGTATTAAATAGTTTGCATATACTGGTGTAATTGACTTTTTCCAGTACTTCAGACGTGAGCAAAAAAACATTGGCTGGTTCGTCAGATTGCATAGTACCAACAATAACATTGAGGACATTCCTACTCTCGGCATCACAGGTTTCATCGATGGAAACGAAAACTTTTTTTCCAATCACACTTTTTTCTTATTTGGCACAAAACGTCATCATAACAACGCGGAATATAGGTTCTTCGTAGGGTTGACTCGTCTGGAATACTGCGCTGCGTGTACTTCTCCATAAAGCTTTTAAATATCGTATTGTTTAATTTATTCAATGGAATGTTAGCAGAAGCAAATGCCTCACAAAGCTCCTTAGAAAATTCAGAAAAGCTGGCATTCCTATTAGATGCACTGTCGATGAGCAAAGATTGCTTTGTCTTATTTTTTTCCTCTAACTTTAAAGAGCGTTGATGTTTGTCTCGCCCAATATGTTGTTGTACGGTAAGTTTATTATCAGCAGCTACTTTGGTTTCGCATATCTTACAAAAAAGAATTTGGCCATCGGTTGAAAATATATTTGCACCGAATTCTTCAACTAAATTTTTTAAATGCGATGTTTTACTATGTTTGACTTTTGGCATTTTTATAATATAAATTTACACACGGAAATAAATTGATTGATTCAAGGAATAGCGGTAAATGGAATACGCTCAACATCAAGATCATTTTATCGCAAGTGTGACTGAATAAGAAAAATTTCAATGAACATTAATACACACGCTTGGATTGCAATATGCAAAAGCAGGAGAGCATGTCATACTAACAAAACAGATGGATGTTCAAACCGCATAGCTATGTACTTTCATATAAAATTGCCACATTGAAATATTGAAATATTTATTAAATCTGACATAAATTACATAAAAAATGACTAAATTTAGCAAAAATGATATAAAACCAAAAATTAACAAAAAATGACCTACAAATTTTTATACTTGGAATCTAGGGAGTATGTACGACATTTTCCTTTCATCAGACATTGTCTACGTAGGCGCAGAAAAAAGATGACATATCATCAAAATCCGAGCCCTGATTATGACCATGCATCCACTCAGAAATCTACATTTTTAGCAAGCATTCATCTGCAAGTAAAACCATAATAACGTGTGAAAGAAAACACGTATGTGTATGCGAGTTGTTTCAACTGTTCATGTATATTAGCACACATATTTAAAATGTTTAACTTTAATAACAAATTTAGGAAAAAATCTTTTAATTTTGATCAGTTTAGGAGCATTTTCCCAAAGGATATGTGACGGCATGTGCTTCCCACACTGGTTTTTTGCACCAACTGAAAATTTTTCTTGTAGTTTTACGCTTACCAATTTCACAATACTTACAGCAGACTGGAGTGTTTGATATTTGACGACCGAGTGATATTTCGATAGCGAGACGTAGTCTAATACTCGGGAAACGCTGTTCAATTTCTGGAATAAAAAGTTGTAAATGACGAATGCAGCAATGGTCAACAATTAGATTTGCTAAACACTCGGCTACGGCGGCCGCCGACTTATTTACGCGCGCCAAAAATAGCAGACCTATGATCGCTCTAAATTCAATATATGTACGAGTAAGTATGTCAATATATCATACTCTTTCCTTTGCAGAAGGATAGTCCTCCTTCCAATTTTTAAACTTTTTCTAAGCTTTCTTGTTAGTATCTATAAGAACTTGTACATGGATCGACGGAGTGAATATCAAGCGAAATATTGCAGACACGACCAGCCCTTTGGTAGCCCAACAGCAATGCCGCAAAATATATTATGGGCATTTCTGCGAACAACCCAGCTGGGCAGATTGGTTAGCCAGGCAGTACGATCTTTTGCAATCAACGCACCAAGACTTTGCTCAAGTACTGGCTTCCCTACTTCTAACTCTTGCAGTAGCACCAGCTGGAACATAATCATCATCCGAATCATTGCCAAAGTCTAACTGCTCTTCCCCATCAAGCAGGCTCATTAAATTTTATATACATATGTAGTTGAAGATCCTCGTATCTTAGGCTAAGAGTACAATTTTTTCTTCATATGTGTTCTTCACAAAAAATAAATTACTTACGGCTTAACTTGCTTGAACTATGAATAAAAATTAAATATATATGTATGTGTGTGCGCGCACACAGAAACGTACTCAATGAAGCTGAGAATAATAACAGTTACCAAAAATCACGTTTCCATGTAACTTCCATGTATTTTATTGGTGTCTACATTTTTAGAATACCGGCCAGGAGATGATCTTTTCTGATGGGGGGTCTGGGGCTCTGTCAAATTAAAATTTCTATGCTTTTATCGGCTAAAATTCCTTTTAGGAAGCTACTAAAAATTTGTATTAATTTTTTATCTCATTACGTTTCTATTTTTCCACGAAAATTCTATAAATGTACTTATAAGACTACCGAGCACATGAAGGTTAAAGGCGGACTAACGAATCTCTTTATTATTTCGCTAGTAAAAGTGTACTGAATATTAATACGCTAGTATTATAACGGGAACCTCCTCATGCATTCAAATTATCGCTACGAGCCACTGAAAACAAAAGTCAAGCGTCAGATGGTCGAATGAACTGAACTGAACTTACAAATTTTAGTAGCATAGGCTTTTTATAAAATTTTTTCTTATTTACTATGCTCACTAATACAATAAGGTTGTTTATTTACTTATTCTAAATTACATATGTTCTTAATTCTACATCTAAAGGTAAGTTATGCTTACGCTGCAATTTTACGCAACCCAGTTTGGGCGACGGCACGACTTCCGCTTAAAGTGAGTCCTGGCGAAATGTGAAGTAGTTGTTGTTGTTGAATTTGCAGAAAACTGTTTGTGTGAACGGATTTTATTTGATTAGCATATTATATGCGCTTATACAATGCTGATACACAGCGTTGTTGTTATTGCAGTTACAAGAATTAATTATGTTCGGACTATGGTGCTAACTTTCATGTGCATACATTCAGTGGACTGTATAATAAATAATAACACTTATTAACCACAAGGTGTACATACATATGTATGTGTATATGTAAGTATGTATTTACATACATAGAAAAATAGAAATCGTTCTTGCAAAGCTACGTTCACATATATAGAGATAAGAGCTGAAATAATTTGATAAAGGTCAGATTCACTAAATAACTCACGAATTGTTGAAACAAACACGAAATCGACCAAAAAATTATGAGCGCACAGTTTAGTTTGATTAAAGGCGTTTGAACCGATCTCTTTATTATTTCGATAGTAAAAGTTTACTGAATATTAATACACTCGCATTATATCGAGAACCTCCATATGAATATAGGTAAATATGTAGGTACATAGAAAAATGGAAACCGTTCCACAAAGATGGCGGAAAGAAATGCTCACTCTTTCAGCGTTCAAAGCGTCTGACATTTCACGAAAGTAAGTTTCCAATGTCGAAAATATTTAAAGTTCGTTAAACACTCAATAAGCTCCATGAAATTTTGTCCCTTTGATGGATTAAAAGTCGATTCGTAGTCCAAGCCGAGCAACAAAGCGTTGAAATGCTGCTAAAAATGCGTATGTGATAAGATCACTATGGTACCTAAATTGGGGCATAAAACGTTGCGTTTTCTAACGCCAACGATAGGCAGCGATAGTCCTCGGTGAACGGGTTTAAAAAAAAGCAAAAAGTAACAAAGTTTAGTTACTGCGAAGTGGCGCTGAATATGGATAAAAACATACTCATTTATTAAATTCATTCTACTTAAAACGAAACTTATTCTAGTTACAATAATTGCTTACTTACTACTTTCGGCGTTTGAATTTAATGACACTGTTTGCTAATCAATTTTTTTCCAATTTAATAAACCTTGGTAATTTTCCCTTTTGTTTACAATTTTACCAATGACCATGAATTCTCAATTTAAAAATGCTTTCTATGTTTGATCTATGTTCCTCTATTATTTCGCCTAAGAAATTCTCTTCGTAAATTTTCCGAAGATTCTCATACAATACCTTTATGGCGGCCGCTGTAGCCGAGTGTATAGCGTGTGCGCGCTTCATTTGGTGGGTCCCAGGTTCGAATCCAGCTCGAGGCGAGTAACATCCAAAAATTATAGAAAAAGTTTTTTCTAATAGCCGCCGCCCCTCGGAAGGCAATAGCAAACCTCCGAGTGTATTTCTGCCATGAAAAAAAACTTCTCACAAAAAACAATCGCCGTTCGGAGTCGGCGTAAAACTGTAGGTCCCTCAGTTTGTGTTACAACATCAAGACGCACACCACAAATTGTAGGAGAAGTTCGGCCAAAATCGCTTAAGCGGTTATAGCGCCAATTAAGTAAATAAGTAAGTAATACCTTTTTCTATAATGAAAAATAATAGTCGTTAATTTTAATTAAACAATTATTAAATCGTAAGAGGTACATTCAACATATAATGGGTTATTTTTTATAACATCTGGGAATAAGCTGTAGATTTATTGCGATTTTAGCAAAATCGTGTGTATATTTATTTCTGGTATTTGTGAGATGAAAATTGTATCCTAAAATACAGTGGCTATTAAGTTTCATTTTTTAATGATTCGTTTTCTTCAAATATAAATGTCTTAGTTTCTATATGTGCTAAATTTTTTATCAAATTGTTTGCCGGGTTGGAACTGCTTCGGCCGAAATGAGTAAAAACGAAAAATTTAATTTTCTTTTTCTCTCCTACGCGTTTCAACGCATCTGGCGTCTTCCTCAGAGAGTCTGTTTTATTAAACAGTAAACCGTAAACAATAACATTAATTACAATTGCAATAACTATATCTGGACTATTTTTATGAACTTACATTGATTTTAATAATTATTAAAAAATCACAGGTACATACATATGTATGTATGTTCACACTAACCACAAGTTTGATAATATACTTATGACAATATATTTTTTACATTGCTCTTATTTATATTCATGTCTGATCATAGCTGTGTATGCGTTATTTGTTTTGTCCACATCTTCTTTAAAATTCATCGCGTTCTCTAAGTTTTGTTGTATGCGTAAGCTTACCAATGTCATTCTCCTCCTTGCTCCTCTTTCGGCGTCTAAAATCCTCGTATTCGCGAAGTCAGCTGTATGTTTATGTGTAGTCAGGTGTTGAGCCAGGGCTGTCATATTTCTTTCTTCCGCCTTATGTTCGCCAATCCTTATACCCAACGCTCTTTTTGTCGTGCCCACATAGCATTTGTTACAATTTTCGTCTTCTTTGCCTTTGAATCTTATCTCGTATATTGTATTGTATATCATTGTGTTGTTGCTCTTTTTCTATTTTGTCTTTTGTTTTCGTAATTATTCTACTCAGCGTGTTATGTGGTTTGTAAGCATAAATAATATTTTCATTTTTAATGATTTTCCTAAATGCCTTATTATTTGTTTGGCCTGGAATGTATGTTAGTCCAATATATTTTTTGTTTGTGTTTTCTATGCTTTTTTTCCTGTTGTTGCGTGGAGTGCGAATTTTGTTTGCCATTGTCTCTATTAGTCTTTGTATTGTTGCTTTAGGGTAGCTGTTTTTCTCTAGTATATTTTGTATTATCTTGTTGTTTTCTGTTATGAATTCTTCGTCACTAAGAATGTGTATTTTTCTAATCAAACTAGTAGCTGTATTAATTTTTTGCTTCCGTGGGTGATTGGAGTGGAAGTTTATTATCCTACCCGATGCAATCGATTTGGTGTACCAGTTAAACTTAATGTTACTTTTTCGTTTGTGCATTTCAACATCCAGGAATGATATCTTGTTGCTTTCTTCTTTTTCTGCTGTAAATTTTATTTTAGTGCGTTGGCTGTTCAATGTTTTAAAAATATCCTCCATGTCTTTTGATTTTATAATTGCGAACACATCGTCTACATATTTGGTTATGTAAGTTAACTTAGGGTAAGTTAATACCACCCAAGCTGCTTGACAGATGACTCGCCGTCACATATCAAACACTCCAAGCCAATACGTTAGAACCACCCATGAAGACAACATAAATTAAACCCCGAAACCAACCACTTCCACAAGATGTCGTAAATTAGTTACTTATAATAGACCCACATTCCAGAGAATCAAATAACGCATTCATATTCCGTTATTTGATCACTAATCATAAACTGGCTACATTAAGTTGACCCACATCAATAATCAACTTAAGAAAGTCAATATTACACATGTTGCCCGAATTATGACCACCCATCACAAATTCGGCCGCATCAACAAACGCATAGCAAGACGACAATGCTAAGTGGCGCACAGCTATGTAGAACGGAAATCAACAAACAATCGACTCAGCCGAACTGCACTTGTAAAACCAAGTACATGATTTACTCAACAAACAAACATGTGGGGCACAGACGGAGTCAGCACAAATGTGACCGAAATTAATGTTGTTAACATTACCAGTACAACAACACATGGGAACCACGCTAAATTCAGCGTCAGCAGCATGAATTTACCACACAGCAAAATACAGACGCCACGCTACGCAGCAGAATGCAGTTGCACAGGCATAGCTAAGTATAAATAGTCAAATTATTGTAACTTAGCTTTAGATTCATTTCTCATTTCCAATAAACGCGGTCTTGCTGTTCTAGTCAGCACCCGCAATTAACAATAAAACTTTCGTTTTATTAACTGGCGCCCGAGCAAAAGTCTCGAGCCACGCGAAATTTTAAATCCTGAAAACGCAAAGTAAGGATTCGCGCGCGCCCGAGTGCAATAAAAAAGCCTGAAAATTAAAAAGTAAGGCAACGCGAAATAAAATCCTGAAAATCTAAAAGTAAGGATACGCGGAATTAAGAAAAGTTAAGTGAAAACGCGAAATAAAATCCTGAAAATCTAAAAGTAAGGATACGCGGAATTAAGAAACTTTAAGTGAAAACGAGAAATAAAATCCTGAAAATCAAAAAGTAAGGATACGCGGTATGAAAAAAGTTAAGCGAAATATCGAAAAAAAAAACCTGAAAATAAAAAAGTAAGGTATCGCGATAAAAACTCTCGGAAACCTGAAAACGACAAGTAAGGTACGTGTAAAGCGGCAAAAAAATAGTTTCGCAACGAAATAAGTGCGTGTTAAAAAATAATAACAACACGATTATAGTGATAGGCCCCCTAGCAGCCTAGGCAAACCGGCGGTATCGTTCATATACCAGCCTACGCTATAAAAACTGACAAAATAAATAGACGCTATAAAACTGACAAAATAAATAAACACTATAAAAACTGGCAAAATAAAGTGCGGAATAGTGAAATGCCGAAAAGCCTTAAGAACAAAAAAAAAACACTTTTTAACAAACATTTAAAAAAAAAAAATAAATAAATATACTCCTTATAAAAGGAAAAAGTGAAAAGTAATAATCAACTCTAATCCTCAACGGTCGAGAGCAGCCAACATCCACTAAACGGACGAAAGCAGAAAATCAACTCAACGCCCGCAGCTACAACGTTCGTATTGACGCAGCAAACAAACGCAGCAGTAGAGTAAGAAAATATTAATAAGCATATAAATATATTTGTATTAGGTTAGAAGTTTTGTTCATTAATTCTAAACACCCCACTAATAACCCCATAAAATCAAATGGACGCATTATCGGACAATTTTGACTACGACAGTCTAGACGGTATCATCAAAAAAGTAGAATCAGACATTAGGGCAAATAGGCAAAAACCGTTCGTAATCACAAGCATTAGCAACGAGGAAAAAGTTAGGACAATGCAGTTAATTTACAATATAATAGGCGAAGACAAGGTAGCCACTTTACAGGACTATGACAATAGAGACAACATTGCAGAGGAAATGGCACGACTAATGCAGGCCTCTAATAAAACTTTTATTGGAAAACATTAAAAATATATATATATATATACAATGATATAAAGAACTGATAGAAAAATAACTAAAGGCTTGTACAGCCAATAAAATAAAAAAACTAAGAGCTGCGATTCACCACCGAAAGGGGGACCCTCCAGTTCTATAAATAAAGCTTAACTTTGCGATTCTCACGGGACCCTCCAAGGTAAAAAAGCTCCCTTTCACAGAAGGGGTCACATTGAAAATATATAAAAAAAATATATATACAGGACCGTACAGGTCAATACCACAAACATAAAAAATAAAAATAATTGTGTTCGGAAAAAATATTTTAATAAAGTATTATAAATTTATTTGAAAAATAAACTTTTTTATTACAAAGGAATATACATTTATTAAGATTTTAAAATGGCAAACCCCAATAATCTGATTAGGCCTCCAACCCTCTCTCAAAATTCACCTGCTCTTCAAGCACCAAATAATGCACAATTAAGCATGAGTGACTTGACAGCCCTAATTACGGAAATTTCAGCCAATGTCTTAAGGCAACAAGGACCACAAGTCGTTCAAACTGTCCTAAACCCAGATTATAGTTTAGCCCCGGCAGTTGACCAAACAATAGAAGAAGGGCATAGAGGAAACCTTAACGATTTAGACAATATACCAGACGTGATTAAATGTCTAAAAGAATTTTCGGGACGCACAGAGGAATTCAACTCCTGGAAAAAGAGCGTGGACCGTATTCTAAATATATATGAACCACTTAAAGGATCTCCAAAATATTATGGAATCCTAAATGTCATTAGAAATAAAATTACTGGTCAGGCAGATATGGCATTGAATCGTATAATACACCACTAGACTGGCCAGCAATTACAAAATGCTTATCCATGCATTACGCGGATAGACGCGACCTGTCAACTTTAGAATATCAAATGACTACACTAGTACAATGTGGAAAACCAATATCCGAATTCTATCAATAGGTATATAAACATCTCTCACTAATTTTGAATAAATTAGGTTATGAGGGTATGAGCAACGAGACCTTACGTATGTTAACGCAGTCTTACAGAAGCAAGGCGTTGGACACATTCATAAGAGGTCTAAATGGGGATCTGCCAAGGTTGTTAGGAATGAAAGAACCTGCGGATTTACCCCAAGCTCTCCATTTGTGCCAAAAATTGGATAATCAAAACTTTAGGACGAATCATGAAAACAACATAGGGCAATCGTACCAAAAGCAAAAACGACAAATATCGCCGAAGAAATACCCTTCGCAAGCAAAATCAGAGGTATTTTACCCACAGTTAGCACATACACCACAAACAAACCAGCAAGGATGGCAAACCAGACGGCCTCAGCAGCTTGTAAACGCGCCACCCAGACCTCCTAAGCCACAACCTCGGCCAGAGCCAATGGATGTCGATCAAACCATGTATTCACGTCGAGTGAATTACATTAATAAACCACAACAAAACCCACAAACTGTGAAAAGACCAAATCAATTTGAGGATAACAAAAATAATAGTAAAAACCAAAGGATGTACCATTTAGAGGCATCAAGGGAAAAGGACGAGCAGAGCGAAGAGCCCTCGGACGAATATTCAAGTAAAAACCTTAATTTTTTAGTATGATGAGCTCTTCACTGCCATACTTTGAAGCTAACGTGGAGAGCGGGAAAACCTTAAAGTTTCTTGTGGACACAGGATCCAGCAAGAATTACGTTAAACCCGAGTTAGTAAAAAAACGCATACCGAATGAGACACCATTCTATGCGAAATCAATTGCAGGAGAAATCAAAATAATTGAGCATACTTATGCACAATTCTTTAATATAAAGGATAAAATTAAATTATATTTAATGCCTGCATTAAAATCGTTTGACGGTATATTAGCCGGTGTACTCAAAATTTTACCCCTACCCAGCATCTTTGAAATCCGAGGTAGAAAGACAGGTAAAACAACTTCTGGACGATGGCATAATAAGACCATCTAGATCACTATTTAACTCTCCTGTATGGATCGTCCCAAAAAAAGCCGATTCAGCAGGTAACAAACAATACCGTATGGTTATTGATTATACGAAATTGAACGCAGTTACAATTTCAGACAGGTATCCTATTCCTGAAATATCAGAGGTAATATCACACTTAGGTGAGAGCAATTATTTCTCAGTATTAGATTTGAAAAGTGGTTTCCATCAGATTCCATTAAGGAAATCCGACATAGAGAAAACCGCATTTTCTATTAATAATGGTAAATACGAATTTACACGTTTACCATTTGGCCTAAAAAATGCGCCATCAATTTTTCAACGAGCATTAGACGATATACTAAGAGAACATATCGGCAAACGCTGCTATGTGTATATCGACGATATAATTATCTTTAGCAAAACCGAAAAGGAGCATTGCGAAGATATAGAAAAAATTTTCAAAACATTAAAAGAAGCCAACATGAAGGTTCAGTTGGACAAATGTAATTTCTTTAAAAAAGAAACAGAATTTTTGGGGTATATTATAACTCCAGACGGCATAAAAACCAACTCAAAAAAAGTGGAAGCTATTTCAAGCTTTCCACAACCAAAAAATTTAAAAGAACTCCGTAGCTTCCTAGGACTATCGGGCTATTATCGCAAATTTGTAAAAGATTATGCAAAAATAGCTAAACCGCTGACGTCACTACTAAGAGGGGAAGACGGGAGAATTTCAAAACACAAATCTGTAAACACGAAGATTTTGTTAAATAATGAAGCGCAAGAATCCTTCAGGAAAATTAAGAATTCATTAATTTCCGAAGACATTATCCTTGCCTATCCAGACTTCAACAAAGAATTCGAATTGGCAACGGATGCTTCAAACTTCGCCATAGGTGCAGTATTATCACAAAGTGATAGACCGATAGCTTTTATATCGAGAACTTTAAGTAAAGCCGAAGAACATTATGCTACTAATGAGAAAGAACTCTTAGCAATAATATGGGCATTAAATACTTTCAGAAATTACTTGTATGGATCCGGAAAAGTAAAAATTACAACGGACCATCAACATTTAACTTATGCCTTAAGCAATAAGAATAATAACAGTAAAATGAAAAGGTGGAAGTCAATTCTTGAGGAATATGACTATGAATTAATATACAAGCCCGGCAAAGCGACGCGTTATCAAGAATTCCATCACAAACAACACAGTTGAACACGCTATTAACAGCGACAAACTCTGATGAAAGCTCATCACACAATTTAATTTACAGTGTCGAAACGCCGGGTTAACGTGTTTAAAAACCAAATTTTTTTTAATAGGGATGCAACATCTAATTACCAATTCAAGATAGTATTCCCCACTTACCATCGACACATCGTGACAGAACCAAGTTACTCACAGCAAGAGCTGGTGCGGATTCTAAAAAAATATTTAAACCCTTCCGTGATCAATTGCATAAAAGCCGAAGAAAGCGTAATGGGAATAATACAGGAACTATATCCAATACATTTTGGTAAATACAAAATACGATTTTCACAGATACAGGTAGAGGATATAATAAATATTCAACAACAGCAGGAAATCATCATTAAAGAACATAACAGAGCACATAGAAATTGTAAAGAAAATAGATTACAAATTTTAAGGAAATATTACTTTCCAGGAATGGCAGGCAAAATTAAGAAACTAATTAAAACTTGCATTACATGCAAGGAAAACAAATATGACCGACACCCAGCAAAGCCAGAAATTCAGACAACTCCAATACCCACCTTTCCTGGTCAAATAGTTCACATTGACATACTGCATATGGGAAAACAATTAATCCTGACAGCAGTAGACAAATTTTCAAAATATGCAATGGCAAAACCAATAAAATCCAAAGCGGCAGAGGACATAAGACAGCCTCTTAGGGATATTCTTTTTTCTCTTGTGCCGGAGACCCTAGTCATGGACAACGAGAAATCATTTAAATCAGAGACGATTAATTACATGATGGAGAACGAGTTCGGCATAGAAATTCATCGAACTGCACCATACACAAGTTGCTCCAATGGTCAAGTGGAACGCTTTCATTCCACACTACAGGAAATAATGAGATGCATCCAGTGCGATAAAACTCACCAATCTTTCAACGAACTTTTGGAAAGATCGGCCAAAGAGTATAATCACTCTGTGCACTCAACCACAAAAGAAAAACCAATAGAATCATTTTTTGGAAGGAGAGTCAACAGTAACCCCTTGCTATTAATGAAACACAGACAAGAAACGACAAAAAAGCTTAAAGAAAAGCAGATCACCGATCTTGCTTATCATAATAGGAAAAGAAGAGCATTAAAACAATATGCTCAAGGAGAAGTAATTTTTGTAAAGATAAATAAGATATTAGGAAATAAATTGACATCTAGATATAAGAAGGAAATAGTTTCACAAAACTATAACACTACAGTTAAAACTCAATCAGGGAGAGTAGTACATAAAAATAATATTAAACAGAGTTAAAAATATATATATATTATTTTTTTTTTTTTTTCTTCAGAAAAATTCGAAATAGACAAAATGAAGACAAACATAATTATCCTGTTATCATCATTGTTAACTATTTCTGCACAACAAATCGACATACAAGACCTAACAAACAACAATGGATACATACATACCTATCAAAACAGGAGAACTAAAGACCATCAGCCACTTCAGTAAAATTCTTCACTTTATAAACCTAACAGTCTACGACGAGACAATTTCATTGATTACGAATAATATCGAAGCCTTAACAGCAACGAACCTAGAAGATAGACAGTTATTAAACACGGTAAACAAGAACTTTTTACTACTCAAGGCAAAAATAAGTTATTTACACCCACGTACAAAGGCAAAACGAGGTTTAGCGAATATTTTAGGTAAAGGACTAAAATACATAGCAGGTACTATGGACAGTGATGACGAACAACAAATAACCGATACATTAAAAATAATGCAAAATAACGAAAAAAGTACAGCAGATTGAACAATCTAATTTTTATTAATAAGCTTTTAACAGACCAAATTAGTAACATTACTAGCCACATAAACAGACAACAAACTCTGATTCAAAATTATATAAACATATGTATTTAGGAAAACAACTCAAAATAAAATTAAAACCATAGAGGACGAATTGGAATTTATAAGGCACACATATCAAATTAATAATGATATATCACTTTTACAAAGTCACATTAATGACATAGGGCAGGTAATTTTTTCAAGTAAATTGGGTATAATACCAACAGACATATTAACGCAAACCGAACTTGACCTTATCAGTGACTTTGACATGTACAACAGCATACAGGTAGCAGTAATTTTTTATAATGACAATATTATTATAACCTTACTAATACCTCAATTTTCCTCCAATATCCTATCTAAAATAATTTTTGAACCTATTCCCGATCAAAAAAACTTATCATTATTTTTAGATGAATACGAAATACTTACAGATGAAAATAATAATTTGTATAAAAAAATTGTAAAGGACAACCTAGAAAAAAATTTAATCAAATTAGATAATACCTGTTTAAAAAATATTATTAAATTTAAAGAAGCTGATTGTAACCTAAAACCATTAGAAGAAACAGAAATTAAAGAAATTTTAACTGGAATATTAATATTCAAAAATTTGTATTCAATTATAACTCACAATTGTAACAAATTGGAAATTAGACAAACAGGCACATTTTTAATAAAATTCGAAAATTGTAAAGTAATAGCTATGAACAAAATATTTGAAAATATCAAAATTAAAATGTATGATTCGTTTATACTACCAAATAAAATCACAAAAATTAAACAAACTAAAAATATTACTCAAACAGAACTGAAACTAGAAAAATTGTACTTAAAGCAAATTAACCAACAAGAACACATTGAACTATTGGTAAAAGATAATAAAAGTGTTCATTTAATTAGTTTAAGTTCAGATTTATTAATTGTATTATCTATTATTGTAGTAATTTTTATTCTAATATGCATTAAGAAATATATAACAAAATTATATATATCGCCTGAACTGCAATCACCGAAACAAGATACCGCAAAAACAATGGAAGGCCCATTTCTCCAATTAAGAACCATAGCGTAACCTATCCACAACAACAATACCGATTGAGGACAATCGATTTAAGAGGGGAAGAGTTAACTTAGGGTGCTTGACAGATGACTCGCCGTCACATATCAAACACTCCAAGCCAATACGTTAGAACCACCCATGAAGACAACATAAATTAAAACCCGAAACCAACCACTTCCACAAGATGTCGTAAATTAGTTACTTATAATTATTTGATCACTAATCATAAACTGGCTACATTAAGTTCCGTTATTTGATCACTAATCATAAACTGGCTACATTAAGTTGACCCACATCAATAATCAACTTAAGAAAGGCAATATTACACATGTTGCCCGAATTATGACCACCCATCACAAATTCGGCCGCATCAACAAACGCATAGCAAGACAACAATGCTAAGTGGCGCACAGCTATGTAGAACGGAAATCAACAAACAATCGACTCAGCCGAACTGCACTTGTAAAACCAAGTACATGATTTACTCAACAAACAAACATGTGGGGCACAGACGGAGTCAGCACAAATGTGACCGAAATTAATGTTGTAAACATTACCAGTACAACAACACATGGGAACCACGCTAAATTCAGCGTCAGCACGCGATCGCAGCGAAGCAGCATGAATTTACCACGCAGCAAAATACAGACGCTACGCAGCAGAATGCAGTTGCAGCACAGGCATAGCTAAGTATAAATAGTCAAATTATTGTAACTTAGCTTTAGATTCATTTCTCATTTCCAATAAACGCGGTCTGCTGTTCTAGTCAGCACCCGCAATTAACAATAAAACTTTCGTTTTATTAACTTGTATTTGATGTGTATGTCTTTATATTTTAGTTCCGCTAGGCTGTCGTCAATTATTTTGTTTGGTACAATGTCCGCTATTGTTGGAGATAGTGGATTCCCCATAGGCATACCATAAATTTGTTGGTAAAATGTGTTAATGTATTTAAAATAATTATTGTCACGTAAACAAAATTCGAGTGTTGTCGGGAATTGTCTTTTTTTTTAATTTTAGTGTGCTTGGTCATTTGTTCATGATGGTTCGTATAGCTAAATGCATTGGTATGTTTGTGAATAATGAAATAACGTCAAATGATATGTATTTGTCTGAGATGATATTTTTCAGAATGCTTCCAATATATTTAGAGAATTTGTAGCAAGGTACATTTGTCGGTGAAGAAATTGGTTTAAGTGGTGTATCCGGTTTGTGAATTTTAGGAAGGCCATACATTCTTGATGCATTACCTGCAGATCATATCAGTTGGAATTTTTGTTTTAAGTCAAGTATTTTCTGTTGATATATTATATTTATAATACATATATTGCTTCTTGTTTTTATCCCATGATCAATTTTATCATGCATTTAGCTACGCTGTTGCCAATTCACTGGCTATAATCCCTTTAGTAAGACACAACGCTTCGAATTTTGCAGAAACATACACCCTTAAAATATTATACTCTTCGTTTGCCCGCTCCAAATTTGATTACGCTGCTCTTATTTGGAAGCCTTATCATGCAGTACATATAAATTATATTGAGAGGATACAACGAATCTTTGTACGGTTTGCATCATATTCTCTGTCGATTGTTTAGACTTTTTCCATTAAGTGATATAGGAATTCTTCTGGCACTACATTTATCTTTGACCTTGTCAATGCACAGTGGTTCCACTTGTATGGGAACAGTGGCCAAAAATAGTTAGGGTTGAGATATCAAATGTAAGTTTTAGGAGTCGATCAATAGCTATGTAAATATAAAGTTCAGTTAATATGGGCATGACCAATCTTTTTTTACTTCAGGTTTTAGTATTTAGTTGCACAAAATATACAAAAATACATTTTTAAAATAAGCAATGATTTTTTTATTGACAATTTTAATTGTTCTAACAAATCTAATGCTGATTTCAATAAAACTGTTTTTTTCTTGCAACAAGATTTCCTCTCGCTAAACAAAACTTTATCCGAGCTTAATAGCAACATATGAAGCAAGTCGATATTGGTTGTTTTTCGCGATATTTTTCGAGTATGTCGTATTCTAAACATTTTTATATCTTTATTTCTTCGGAGAGTTCGCCAATCGATAAAAGCGCATGTTCTATAATAACAGGTCCATGAATCAGTATTTTATGGACTGAAGGTGGAAGGTTAAACCAGGGATATTGTTGAACTAAAAGATGTGCAGTTTCAAGCGCATACACCTTGAATTTTTCAATATTAATATTATATCCAGATGATATGGCTTGTAACAATGCGCAACATCTTTCCAAAAGATTACGAGGAATACCAGTAATTTCAGCTGCTATTTCCAAGTTCCTAAAAAATGTCCTTGCAGTGTTTCCATCATTTGAATTCCCACTACCTCCGACTTTAGGTCTGTCTACTATTAGTCCATGTTTTTCTCTGAATTCAGATTGAATGAACGTTTTTCTCTCAGAAAATTTCATTTTATCATCTGGCGATCTTATTTGCCATTTTCGATGTCGTCTCTGTACGAAATATGTAGGAAATATTCAAAAAATCTAATCAACGAGTGTAATGGCGATAAACCAAATGATAAACGCTCTGTATGAATTGGTTTTTCTTGACATTTTGCGATATCATTCATTTCTTTTGGTTTTGCTTCGCAAATGTAGCACTTTGCGCTGGACGTACCGCTAAGGGCATTGCACACTTTTCCATCGGCCATGGTTAATTGTAATTTGTGCTTTAGACATATTTCTGTATTGCCTAGCTTTATCTCTGATATGTATCCAAACAAAATTAAATGTACTAAAACGATTTACAACTTAACAACACTGAGAGCTAGAACTGACATTGACAGTTCTTAGCGCGGACAACCTTTTTGTCCTCTTTTTCTTCTGGACTTTACCGCCGAGAGAAACAGAGACGTATCACATTGACCCGCCGTAATTTTCTTATATATTTATTAGATTTAATAAAGTTATAGTTATCAACTCCAACTCTTTAATTAATATTGTTGGACACAACATTACTGGCGACGAGGACAAACAAGGTTCAAATTAGAAAACTAATTTGCATGCACACGAGTTTTATGAGGTAAAATGGACGCAAAAATTATTCAGGAAATAGTCCAGCAGCAGCAATCATTCGCATCATCATTGCTCGAACAGCAAAAGGAATGGATGAAGTACATGCAGCAGTCGCTTCTGAACGTCAGTGATACAAGCCGCACGGGAGAAACGACAGTAGTCCCACCTTTTCACTCGTTTAATAAAGACCAACAAAATTGGGAATCGTACTTGGAGCAGCTTTCACAGCATTTCGTGGCATATTCTGTAAGCAATCCAGATAAACAAAAATCCTTTTTTCTATCGTGGATTGGTACGGAATTATTTGAGCTATTGAAAAATTTGTTTGGCGTAACAAATCTACAATCGCTAACCTTCAAACAATTAACATCGAAATTAACAGAGCACTTTCACTCAAAAAGACACATATGTAGTCGCAGCTCGTTATGAATTTTTCAAGCGGGAAATGAAACCCACTCAAAAGCATCGGGAGTGGGTTGCCGACCTACGTGGTATAGCAAGGGAGTGCAAATTCAATTGTACCGCAACCAATTGCACAGCAAATTTTGTTGACGAAATGATACGTGACCAAATCATTGTTCGGACACCATACGACCAAGTACGCACCGCCGCCCTTCAGAAGCTACAGCCATCACTGGAAGATGTGCTTCTGATCGCCGAAACATTTGAAGCAACAACTAAAACGGTAGCAGCACTCAAAGAAAACACGAGTTCATCTCTAACGCAAGTAAACGCCATGCATACACACAAAAACAGCAAGAATGAAGCTAATAAGCAAAGTAATAAGCAAGAACACCAAACAATTAATCACTCAACAAAGCAAGTGAAGTTTCAATCTTGCTCTGGTTGTGGCCATTCTCACTCAAGAGAACAATGTAAGTTTCGAAATGTCATTTGTAACAAGTGCAAGAAAAAGGGGCACATAGCAGCAGTTTGTATGTCTAAACAAACCAAACAAATGAACAAAAAGCAAAATTCCGATAAAGGCAAAAAAGGAAATGAATATCGTGTTGACACATTAGATGCAGTGAACGCAGTTACCGGCATAATAAAATCGGAAGAAAATAAGAAAATGATTGATCTTGAAATTAAAAATACAACAATAAAGTTTCAAATCGATTCAGGTGCTTCTGTGTCAATAATTAATAGAAAAACGTACGAGTTACTGAACCGGCCAAAACTGTTACAGTGTACAAAGGCCTTATATGCTTTTGGCGAAAGAAAAATCCCGATTTTAGGTGAGTTGCACACCGAAGCAAGGTGTGGAAGCAAGCAAAAAAATATTGTGGTAATTGTAGCAAATGTAGAAAACTCTTACAATCTCTTTGGCTTAGATCTCTTCAGAGAATTTGGGTTTCAGATTACCGAAATAGCCAACGTTTGCGAAATGGAAACGCATTCACAAGAAATTAACCAATTGTGCAAGAAATACCACGATATTTTTGACAGTACTAGCTCAGGGTCAATAAAAAACTTCAAAGCTACTATTCAGATGAAATCAACTGCTACGCCGAAATTTTTCAAAAGCAGGCCAGTACCATTCGCACAAATAACAAAGTTTCGTGAAGAAGCCGATAGGCTGATCAAAGCAGGTATTTGGAAACCGGTGAAATTCAGCAACTGGGCTTCTCCAATTGTATTAGCACCCAAGCCAGATGGTTCAGTGCGAATCTGCGGCGATTTTAAGATTGCAGTTAACTCGCAATTAGAGATAGAGCAATATCCATTACCAAAACGCGAAGAGTTGTTACATACCATACGACGGGGCACTCATTTTTCGAAGATAGATCTGAAAGATGCTTATTTGCAGATGGAAATCGACGAAGAGTCGAAGCAAATGATGGTGGTGAATACGCCTTTAGGCCTTTTTCAGTATCAAAGATTACCATATGGCATTGCCAGTGCGCCCGCTATTTTTCAACGCTATCTGGAACAACTCCTCAGTGGCATAGAAGGATGTGGAAATTATTTAGACGATATAATAATCACTGCGCCGACAATTCAAGAACACATACTTAGATCGCGTAGAGCAAGTCTCTGGTAACTCGGCACAATTAGAAGCTTTTGTAGGTAAGATAAATTACTATTGTAATTTCATACCAAACTTTTCTCAGCTAGCAGCGCCGCTCAATAGACTACGTCGTAAAAATGTGAAATTTTCGTGGGGCACTGAGCAGCAGGAGTCTTTTACTGCTCTGAAGTCACACATTATCAGTGCTACCCAGTTAGCACATTTCGATGAGGAGTTACCAATAAGTCTTGCCGCTGATGCATCGTCTTTTGGAATCGGTGTTGTTTTGTCGCACATCAATACCGATGGGAGCGAACGTCCAATCGCTTTCGCGTCGAAAACATTGGACAAGCATCAACTTAAATACAGTCAAATTGAGAAGGAGGGTCTCTCTATTGTGTATGGTGTTCAGAAGTTTCACCAATACTTGTATGGTCGAAAATTCTTACTCATTACTGACCATAAGCCACTCGTACAAATTTTCAACCCATGTAAAAGTCTTCCGCATATGACTTCGAATCGTTTACAACGTTGGGCTCTAATATTAATGGCATACAATTTCGAAATCAAATATCGCAACACGCACGCACATGGTAATGCCGACGCACTTTCACGGTTGCCAGTGAATACCGATGACAATTTTGACATAAACGAGGCGTGCCATAATATAACAGAAATTCAAACACCAATCGATGCGGAGGTGATTCGCAAACATACAGCTCAAAATAGAACCCTTATGAAAGTTCGCACTTTTGTTGAAAAGGGTTGGCCTGAAAAGTTATCTCCGGGCGATACAGAGATCCAGCCATATTTTCATCGTAGGTTTTCGTTAACTATTTATAAAAACCTATTGTGTTTGAACACTGATGTAAATCGGATTATAATTCCACTAACTTTAAAACAAAAAATCTTACAACTGTTACACGATGGTCACTGGGGAATCGTCAGAATGAAACAGCTGGCTCGACATCACGTCTGGTGGCCAAAGATCGACGATGACATTGCAAAAGTAGTACGTGAATGCGACATTTGCAAGTGGGTAATCCAGCACCTGCACGCGAATATCTCAGTTGGCCAGAAGCCAAAAGTCCTTGGGAAAGGGCCCACATTGACTTCGCCGGTCCCATATTTAACTCGATGTGGCTTATTTGTATAGATGCTTATTCGCAATTTCCATACGTAACACAATTACCGTCGACGACTGCGGATAATACCATACATGCACTAACGTCTATTTTTGCTATTGAAGGTTTTCCGGCGACACTCGTGAGCGACAACGGACCCCAGTTGACATCCGAAGTATTTGAAAAATTTTGCAAGCAAAATGGTGTCACTCACATAACGACAGCGCCATTTCACCCGGCATCGAATGGACTCGCTGAACGTTTTGTACAAACGTTTAAGGCATCCGTTCGAAAAAATATCAATGCCGGCCTAGCAATCAAGACCGCCGTAGTTAAATATTTGACAACTTATCGTTTCACCCCAAATGCCACAGGGAAAACTCCAGCGGAGCTTCTGCATGGCAGACCGGTTAGAACAATGTTAACTCAACTTTTTGAGACACCATCGCATAACAAACGTGCAGACAACAACGCACACAAATTTCAGCGAAATCAAGCAGTATATGCCAGAAATTATGCAAAGGGGGAGAAATGGATCAAAGGCAACATAATACATCCAATTGGTAAAATGATGTTTATGGTACAAACCAAAAGCGGCAAACTTAAGCGTCATATTAACCAACTCAAACCAAGAGTGAACACAAATGGTGATCAGCAGTCATCCGGGAACCATGTTCGCCCGCCGTTGACAGATGCACCTGAAGTAGGGGTATCCTACAACCCACTTACACCTAACTCTGAAAAGAACTTAGAAGATATCCAAGGTGGTACACCAAGCCCAGAGCAGACGGTATGCCAGTCAAGCAATTCGCAAAATGTATCACCGCAGCCTGATCGAAACCCATCAGATGAACATGCTGAAACACAAACGCCTGGTATGACGATTCGTAAAAGCAGTCGTTCGCGGCAACAGGTCAACCGTTTCACAGCCCCAGATTTTAGATCCAAATAAAAATCAAATTTTTTATAATATTGTCACATAATAATATTGTAACTTAAAGGGGGAGATGTGATATGTATCTAAACAAAATTAAATGTACTAAAACGATTTACAACTTAACAACACTGAGAGCTAGAACTGCCATTGACAGTTCTTAGCGCGGACAACCTTTTTGTCCTCTTTTTCTTCTGGATTTTACCGCCGAGAGAAACAGAGACGTATCGCACTGACCCTCCGTAATTTTCTTATATATTTATTAGATTTAATAAAGTTATAGTTATCAACTCCAACTCTTTAATTAATATTGTTGGACACAACAATCTCTGTCGGCTCCAGTCTGCCAATTTTTTTTTTTATGTATCGTTCTTCTTCAATTGATAACTCTGTAGTTTCCTTTTTAAATTGAAAACGAATGGGCCTACAAAAACGCGTTGATAACGGACGTGGATGTTTCCATATGACAACCCCTTCGTTCGTTACGAGTTGAAGCGGAACATATGAAGTGACAAACAAGCTATTGTCTTGTAGCTTATAGTTCTCAAATTTTTGCTTATATTCGCTGTGTCCACTACTTCCATCAAAACCCCATTTTTACCTATCTGTACAAGATTTTTCAGTGAATCCTCAAATACATTATCAAACACTTCCTCTTGGAGTTCTACTAAACGACTTGCTGTGTGATTAAGTAAACTCTGCAATTCCACTTCAGCATTTGATTCACTAACGGTCGTACTCTCAGAATCTGGGTAACATTTTTTCTTCGCTTTTAAAATTTTTTGATAGGTTGGCAGCATATTATATGACAACTTCGAGTTGATGAATTCTTTACTTCCTAAATATTGCCGTTTACTTAGATTTGTCTCCATTATGATTGATAAAGCTTCGGTTTCGTTAATAATTGGCTCTACTATCTTCTATGTGGTGGAACTTATACGGAGTATATAGCCGACGCACGGAGCCTTTTTATGTATTTTATTAAGCTTTCTACGCTTACTCCTTTTTGAAGAGTTTTCAAAAGCTTTTTGTGGTCGTCCACGCTTTTTACTTGTAGACGGCCCATCATTATCACACTTAAGAACAATACGTTCACTAACATTCAGCCAATCTGGATTATTTGTTAAAAATCTGTGCTTAGTATAATTGCAATTTTTCCATAAACATACTATTCTTTTACAAATATATTGCAATTTTATATGTAAGTCTCCCAAATTACTAATTGACTGCCCATTATCAATTTGTTGTACTGCAGTTTCATATACATGTTGGGAAAAAGTGCAATTTAAATTGTCCTCTGCAAAAAAAAACATAAAAATAAGTGTTTTTCTCTGTAAAACCAAACAGTTCACATAAAACACATGAACAAACGAACACGAGAAAACTCAAAGGTGGTGCAACAATTTTGTGTTATTTTGAGAGGGAGGGACGAGGCATGTACACATTTAAAGTATACATAATAACCTTCAATTAAAAAACCAAACAAGGGTGCGTGTCATTAGCTTCATACTTAATACTCTATATAAAAATGAGTGAAAAATATAAAAGTTACACTTGAAGTAAGTTTATTTTGAACCCATGTACATCACTTAAAAACATTACCACAATAACTATTGACTACATAAACTTAAAGCAAATACCTTCTTTTAAAAACTCCATTTTCAAAAATAAATGAATATGTTATTGTTTAACTTTCGCAACACGAACAAAAAGACCTTAACGTTGCTGATAATGAACTAAACAAGCTTTGATATGCTCTCCCTTTCTGTGCTATTTTTACAACATAACAACAAAATATCAACAAAACAGGTTTTACCATTTGAATATTCGACTTTTCAACATAATCTTTGCATTCTTAGTTTTGAGAATTATAACAACAAAAAATTTATTTTTGGCCTATGGACGGTACCACTGTGCAATGGTAGAATTTGCTGCCCTGTAGTGCGATTCACTAGCTAATTTTAACGATAATCGCATGGTTAACTTATCTTAACGAAAATTTTAACGATGTTGTCGTTAGCTTGTTGATTATCGAAAACTAAACGACAACAAATTTGATGTTGTTAACTTAATCGAGAAAAGAAAAGTTCGTGATTTTAACTTTAATAGAAGATTAATTTCAAATTCGGTTATTTGTTGATATTAAAAAGGAACATTAAATTATGTCGTTTGCATATTTGGATTATGATTTATGACGAGGTGACGAAGAAGTCAGCGCTCCAACAGTGGATCGACGTTTACTCCGGGATGTGGACAATCTATTTTATTTGAATGCAACAGAATTTCAGAAGCTGCATCGGTTAACTCCAGACTTGGCTGAATACCCAACTTCTCAGCTTGACAGGTTTCCTATGACCCAAGTGAAGCGTTAAACTACTAAAGAAATGTTTGCTTCAGTGTCGCCACCTTTTGTGGGAGACACTATTGGGACCGTCGATTGTACTCATGTATCAATTTTGGCGCCAAAGAACCATGAAAAGGCTTATGTCAACCACGATATCTACCATTCAATTAATGTGCAAATGGTATAAGCAAACTTATATGAAGGATTCAAGTATAAAAACAGAAATATAGTCTAGCTTTGATACATATATTAATTACTCAAATTAAAAATATTTAAATATATGTAAATCCCAAATACCCTGGAGCACAATAGGATTCTTAATGGAGTGTATTTTGAAAACGAAAGCTATGTCATATTTATAGGTGATTCTAGATATTCCTTGGAGTTGAGTTGATGGCTATTCTACCAATTCACTCAGAGGATAGTCCGAAATTCTGCTACAATGGAACATTGCAATATATAAAAACAATTATAAATGTTTGTAGTTCGAAATAAACTAGTATCTTATTTCACTTTAATTAAATATAATAAAAACGCGCTCAAATTTGTATTCGACATTCAGTATTCATTCGTGTTTTTTCATTCCTTTTTGTGTTTTTCGCCCATTTTCGCATTTAGTTTGACCAAGGTGTAACTCTTTAAAACTTTGAATAAATACGAGACAGCTGTTAAGTGTAAAGTAGCTAACACAGTTGTTCAAAATAGTGAAAATTATGTTAGCGATGTGAATAAAAAACAGTCCAGTATAGATGCAGGCGTGGATAGTGACCGGTTTGAAATACTTTGGAAGGATTTCGACGCTGAAATTCAGCAACACATTAAGCCAGCAAATCAAAGGGCATCCCATACCTGTTAAGTCATGAGTACTACTCGTACTAAGTAGCAATTTAAGGACTTTGGCTTTCCAGAGAAGTACTCAATACTTTTCTAGTACATTACATTTGTATCAATTACTACTCGAGTACAAGTACTTGTAATTGGAAAATATTTGGAAATACCATCAAGTACTGAAAGTATTCGAAAATACTCGCTAAAAGAATTGCAATCCTTTTCCAAGTACTTTCAATTACCTTCAATTACTTTGATTTATTGCTATATAACAAGCCAAATGATTTTTTTGCCTTTCGAATAAACATATGAAATAGATTTAATTCTTCTTTTTTTTGTTGACATACATATGTATAAGTCACATGAACCGTTTTTTAATAAGCTCGACTATAAAACGGAAATGGATTTCATTTTTTTAAATGTTTTAACATATCGCCATTACTGTATCGAACTAACAAATATGTACAATCCAAATGATTTTAATTTTAATCCAGTCTGCACTTTCGCTTGCTTTCCGCTGCCATTTATTCCTTTATTGTTAAACTTTGGTGTTTGCTATCCACCATTTTCTGCGGCGAATACTAATAGTGCTGTCCGTTCGCGATGCAAATAATTGTTACGAACATTTATGATTTTTGTCAAAACGCATTCGCGATGCCCAAAAGGATTGTATCAAAGGAAGTAAGAGCAAATAAGTCAATACATATTAAAACGACTTATTAAGTTACTTGCAACATCTTACTTTAATATCCGCCGAAAAAACGTGATTTCATGACAAGGGTGTAGTGGAGCCATTGTGTACAGTCGAAACCACTTAAAATTGTAAACGTTAATTACGTTTACTTTCATTCATAAATGGATGCAAACAGAAATTAAAATGATATTTTTCGCTGTTTTCTTTTGTTTCATACGCAATTGTGACAATCAGCTGGCAGTCAACCTTCTAATTAACGTTTGCATTTTTGAGTAGTGTTTGTGCAAATTTTGCGTTCGCTTAAAAGTTTGCAAGCATCTCTCAATGAGATACTTCAAATTCATAACAATTTCGTTACTGGACTCTTTGGACGAATACACCAAATATCACATTGGGTTACCGGAGAGGAAGAGCGTGGTCATATGTATGTACATACATACATATGAATGTATGAAATATCTAAACATTTTTCTTAATTTTTTTTTTTAATTTTGATGAAAATTTGTTGAGTATCATAAATTTTTTATAGAGTTTGAAACATTAATATACATGGATTTTCTCAAAAAGAAAGTGTGATAAAAAATCTTACTAATATTATTAAATGATCACCACTCGATTGGTTTTGCTCACTACGTATGTATCGGGTGTTTTTTTTAGGGGTATAGAACTTCGAATTGAAATAAAACACAAGAAAATCGTTTTAAGGTCCATTAATTTGGCTTTATTGGAAGGATAATTTTATGCCATTAATGTTTAAATATGATTTCGGGCATGTGGCCGCCGCGGCTGGCTCGAATAAAGCCAATTCTACAGGTCCAATTTTCAACCACTTTTTCGAGCATATGGGGCCGTATGTCGGCAATAACGCCACGAATGTTGGCTTCCAATTCCCCTAACGTTTCTGGTTTGTTGGCGTAGACGAGCGACTTCACATATCCCCAAAGAAAATAATCCAATGGTGTCAAATCACACGATCTTGGTGGCCAATTTACAGGTCCATTCCGCGAAATTATGCGCTCATCGAATGTTTCCTTCAATAAATCGATTGTGACGTGCGCTGTGTGGCATGTATCGCCGTCTTGTTGGAACCACAACTCATCCACATTCATGCCATCCAATTCGGGAACAAAATAGTCGGTTATCATGGCTCTATACCGGTCTCCATTAACGGTAACTGCCTCTCCAGCATTATTGCGGAAGAAGTATGGCCCAATGACCCCACCAGCCCATAGAGCACACCAAACAGTCAGTTTTTGTGGATGTAATGGCGTTTCAAGGGTCTCATGTGGATTCTCTTCACTCCAAATGCGGCAATTTTGCTTGTTGACGTAGCCATTCAACCAAAAATGAGCCTCATCACTGAACAAAATTTTGCGATGAAAATCAGCATCGAGATCAATCTCATTTTCGGCCCATACACCAAAATCACGACGCATTGCATGGTCTCGCGGCTTTAATTCTTGCACAAGCTGGATCTTGTAAGGTCGCAAGCCAAGATCTTTGCGCAAAATCTTCCATAAAGTTGATGGACAAAGCTCCAATTGCTGTGCACGGTGGCGAATCGATTCATTCGGGTCCTCTTCAACACTTTGCTCTACAGCGGCAATTGTTTCTTCGGTGCGCACTGTTCGACGTCTCTGCGGATGCGTATTATCACATAGAGTAAACGTAGTGCGAAAACGATCCATGGTTAACCGAATTAATTGCTCTGATGGACGATTATGTCGACCATAAAATTGACGGAGCTCGCGGTAAACTTCGCGAACTGAACCATTATTTTCGAAATAAATTTGCACGATTTGCAAGCGTTGTTCTTTTGTCAACCTGTTCATGATGAAATGGCAAACCAAACTGAACATAAAAGACATTAGAGTTGCCAGATTTGACCACAAAATGCCAGTTTTATCTCTATTCAAAAAACAAACCTGTAAAAAAAACACCCTATATATGTGAATGCACATTAGAACGCCCACAATTTGTATGGAAGTTGCAAAAGTGTTAATTTATTTCGCTCGACACGCGTTTTCGGGTAGCTTGAGGATGAGAAATAAGATCTTTAATAAAAATGAGCACCTGTAAGGGGGGAAAATGGAGTCGACATTTGTACTTTTAGCAAAAAACAATTCAGTTTTGAAAAAATTTACTTTGATCACTTAAAATCCCAAGAAAACACTTGTTGGGGTAAAGCTTAAAGGAGAAAAAAAATTACCGGGTTCGTTTTACAGAAAAGTTTTTATATTTAGATGATTCAAAAGGTTTTCTGATGTGTCGTAAGCCATAATCATAAAATTTCAAATTGAAAAATTTCCTAATTTTTCTTAGCAATCCAAATTAAGTTTTTATTCTTTTTGACACCTTGTGAAACACCAAATTGTTATTTCTTCTTAAACTTTTTTATTTAAGAGATATTGCTCTTTAATGTTATGTATCGTTACTTGGTAAAATTTTCGAATTTAAGTCAAATCGCATGGCTTTATCCCATTACAGATGCCAAGATTTTTTTGCAAATCCTAGTTTTTGATCCCGGTTTATCCGAAAATATGCGGGGCGTGAAAATTACATATATATATATATACATCTAATAGGTATACAATTATTTATTTTTTTTTGCTTACATGTGCTCAAAGTCTGTCGACTCTGTATCTATGCCAACGTAATCAGATTCCTCGCATAGTTCTTGAGCGAATACTAAGAAAAATATTTGTGTGGGAGTTAGATCTAAACCTGGCAAGCGGGCCATTCCTTTTAATGATCCAGTGGTTGACAGCATAGAATGATATGATATCTGCATACCTCCAGAGTGAATAAGTATGTCCATTTGACTGTGATTCGAGAAAATTTTCGTTGATTCAGGTACACAACGTATTGCCTTTTCCTCGAAACTTTTCGTAATAGACCTTAGAATTTCCTTAGCAATGTGTATGCCTACTGATGCGTACTGCAGATACGGTGGTAGTCTATCGTCAAAATAAGGTACCAGTATAACAGATAAGGGGACCACTAAAAAAATAATTTTTAAAATATTACTTAAGTGCAATGGACTAAAATACATATTAATTTAAATATTTGTAAATTATTTATATTTCTAGTGGTCATATTCAATTTATTATTACCATTATTATTTACTTTAAGTTTGACAACACTTTCATTTACCAAACGTGTTAGCAAAAAAAAAAAACAATTTTTTTTGCTATAACTGAAAAAGACCTAGAAAACAGGTTTTTGCTTATATCTTCAAAACGCTTCATTGGAAAAAGAAAAATAAAATTTTTTTTTTTGTAGTCAGCGAACCAAAATTATTCTAAAAAGCAATTTGTACAGCTGGTATTACTTAATTGTAATTAAACAATTTATTTACAAATAAGAGAGAAACGTGAATCAAACGGCACGACGCCGAGACCGGGGGCGACAAAAAAGATTTGATAAGTTAGTTCATAAGGAAGTTCATTACAAAAGACATCAGATAAAACTGATATATCGTTATACAAACATTATAACTATTATTTGCATTATATAAAAAAATTTGAGAAGATTGTTATTCAAATAAAAGATAAAATGCCATTCACAAATTTTCTATTTTTAATGAAGAGCAAATTTTCATTCACATTACAAATAATTTTGAATATGTTGAAAAATTTTGAATATCGAATAAATGTTCATTCATCATTCAAATATTTTTTGAGTAAGAAATAAATTTGTATTCGCGAAAAAAGGTTGCGTTTGACGAAGTTACTAAGGTTGTAAAGTTATCATTTATTATCAAAGTAAACTGTTTATTGCCTTTTGCCTATTAAGTAAAAAAGGAAACAAATTTGCTTGCCTGAACTTAATATTATAAGGCTTTTTTCAATCAAGCGAATGGAAATTATGCTCTGAAATTTCATACCACAGCAACTGGCTCAATGATAATGGGTTATACAATTGAATAAAGAGGGAAGTAAGCCCGTGTTTTACAGTAAATAAAAAGAAGCAGGCTGTGTCAGAGACACGGCCATTAAGTTTAACGTAGAATACGCCATCCGATAAGACAGAAAACATATGTAACAATAAATGATAAATAATACAAGCAAATGAATTTCTTTATTTGATAGTTACTTTGGATGATATACATAAGCTTATGATAGGAAAAATAGGATAAAAATGTTTTTAAATTATCAATTAAATTTCTCGCAAAAACGAAGTCAATGGCTGTTATCAATAGTAAAGATAAATGATAAATAACATACGCGAATCAATTTTATTATTTTTTTTTGCCGTGCTTGGCATCATTTTCTCTTCTTTTACTCTACTTTAACTTGCCCGCCTAAAATTATGCAATACAAAGAAAGGGCTGCACGAGTACATTTAAATCGCCCAACAGCAAATACTCAACCAAACACCACACACATATTTGTGTGCATGTGTTTATACAATTTTCATTTGAGAAATTTAAATATTAGGAAGATATCAACCAACATGAAATGTATGTCAAACGAAAGCTAACATCTTCATTTGACTACAAAAAAAAAAAAACTTAATCGAGCCGTTTCCTTATAATTAAAGAAATAGAGATTACAACAATAAAAACCTGACATTGGTGCCCATACCGTAAGGTAAGACGTATTCTACGCCAAAACTCTTGGCCTCAGAATTTCATTTTATTACAATTCTGACGTTTTGTTTGTATTTCAGTTAAATTAACTTTGCTAATGCAATGTTACTGCCTTGGAAAACCCATGCGACCACTTTTACAATTTTTTTGCTTTTTTTCGCTGGCATTTTTTTATGCTTTTTGAACATATTTTCCACAAAACTACGACTTTTTTGCTTTCTGTTTGATATATAATATGCTTCTCAGTTTCATCAATAAATTTCATTTGAAAAGAAAACAATCATAATACAAAATTTGCGTTTTCCAACTTGTTATTAATTTACTTCTCATTTCTTACGTACCAATTTTTTCAGTGTTGCTTTTGAAGAAACATTGACAACTAAATTTTAAAAATATGGGAAAAAATATAATGTTGAAATGTTAGTTATGAAAAGTTTTAAGTAAAACAATTAAATTAATGATTTGGCCAGTTGCCGTTTAGCAGGCGGCTGTGGATCAACATCACTGCTCTCTCTAATATCTTGGTCATCGTCATCATCATCAGAAAGGTCGATAATTTCGTCCAACAGATATTCTGGAATTTCATCTTTGTCTTCCCCTTCTTCCTCTTTTTCCTCGTCTTCCTCTTCTTCAAAGGTGTTTTAATACCACCAACAAATTTCAGCGAGTATTGCATCTGGAGATTTTTTTCCTTTTTGTCTTTTTCAATGTTTCTTCAAAACCAACACTGAAAAAATTGGTACATAAGAAATGAGAAGTAAATTAATATTAAGCCGGAAAACGCGAAAAAAAAAATTTCCAACATTTTGCTCATAAGCACTACAAAAATTTTCTAAATCAAGTTTTTTAAAAAATTTAATTGTTGCACAGGTCTCTAGCAATAATTTGGTTTTAATAGATTAGAAAAATATCAATTAGTCGACGAGTTATAGCCAAAAAACCATATAAGAAATATGCTGAAAATCGGCATTTGACTGCAAAGTTCGAAGGCCGATTAAAAAAAAATTCGAACTAACATAAGCAAACGCTCGAAATTCAATGATTTACATGTCGTTGTGTTAACTTAAAATACATTGGATATCCACAATATGGAATTCAAGAGGAGAATCCAAAGAAATTGTGGAACCCGCCCTTTACAATAGGTATCCGCCATTGTAATATATTTTTCCCTAATAAGTGAAAAATGTTGCGATACTTCGTTTTTTAATCACTCTTTTGATAACTACAACAAATAACGCACTTTCTTATGAGATCGCCATTCAGTTTTATCACACTTAGCTAATATATTGGGGTTTTAGCTAATATTTTGCATTTTTCTATAAAAAAGTCTGCATAATGAATTTTCGAAACCATTGCTTTCCTCGTTGACCTTGCAGTAGTTCGGTATCCGAACCCCACATATGTATCTATACATTTTATAAAACAACGTCTAAAATTTTGGAAAGAGCTAATCTCGGGCACTACGGAACGGATTGGGATGCAACTTTTTTTAAATTAATGCTTGCAGCTAGCACTACAATGATAGCTACTTAAATTAAAAATTAGCCTATTCATTTTTGAAATACATATTTAAGTGTAAAGTTTTAAAAAATTTTACACTAATATAGCATTGCTACAACCGAATGTAAAATCAGTGTCGTAGCGGGAAGATGTGTAGTTGTGTGAGTAGTAAATCAACTGCTCTTCGTTACTACTTCGTTCGGCTATGCGCAGAGAGCTGTGCTGTTGACTTCGTTGATAAACCGATGCAAGGCGAAATGATAACTTTGATTCACACTGTTATAGTGCGCACAGTCACCGACGTGTCCGTTTGCCGTGTCTGTTTGTCGGGAGATACACAAAATTGAGCAAAACTTGTGCCCGCGCGTATGTTTTGTAAACAAACTTTGCGTACATAAAACTGTGTTTGTATGCATCAACACAATGTTGCCATTCCTTTGTTTGCATACATACTTTTACACACATCCGCGTTGTCAATTACAATTTTTCATTGTATAATAAACCAAAGCCAAAAACCAACAAATGCTAATAGTTAATTTATCTATAATTAACATTATTAAACATCGATTTTAAATTAATTTAATAAAAATTTAAATTCTTATAAGGTTATTTTGTTAATGATTTTAAAAAGTTCTGCTTGGCAACACTGTGCGGTGAGAGAGCACTCAGCTGACACGGCTTCACGGCAAAAATCTAAATTTCTCTGATTACACACGTACACGTCGCGCGTACCCGTCACACGAACACGTTGATGAGTTTGCATTTACATGGCGCTCTCATAAGTTTGATCGTGTCAGCTGACACGTAGCGTACGTTTGCGTCGGTGACTGTGCGCACTATTAGATATGTTTGTTTTTCATATGATTTGTCATCATACAAGAAACTAGAAACTACAGCTGAATTTTTAAAAGTTTTTTAGTGTTTTGTTTATGTGTTTACGTATAAGAAATTACTTACTATTAGTTACATTGGTTCTGAAATAGTTTGATTTTGCATTTACCTTAATTCCTGAATATACAAACTCATAAAAATAACAATTTTATGTTGCATACAATTGCAATTAAAACTTTTTATTGGGCAAACATCAAAAAATGTCTTTGTATACAATACAAGGACGGAAAGATATTTTTTTCCTTGATGCTCCTGGCGACACGGGAAAAACATTTTCAATAAATTTACTTCTCACTAAAGTAAGATCTGGCGGTAACGTTGCCCTTGCGGTAGCGTCTTCTGGGATAGCAGCTACCCTTTTAGAAGGTGGAAGAACGGCGCATACTACATTTAAACTTCCTCTAAATATTTCTGACGATTGTGCCAGCGTATGCAACATTTCTAAGCAAAGTAATACTTCTAAGCTTATCCAGATTTGCTCACTGATAATTTGGGATGAAGCCACAATGTCACATAAAGCGTCAGTTGAAACCCTAGATAGGACCATGCGCGATTTAGGAAGTACGAACACACCTATGGGTGGTTGTACGGTATTATTTTCAGGAGATTTCCGTCAAATATTGCCAGTTCCTGGCTGATGAGGTGAATGCGCCATTAAAACGATCATACCTTTGGTCCGATGTAATAAAATTAGCACTCAAGATTAACATGAGAGTGCTTAAGTGAGTGTGCAACAACTGATTGACAAAATATATCCCACAATAGACCAACTTGCTTATAAAGCTGTATCCTGGTTAAAGGAACGAGCAATTTTAACACCTACTAATGAACAAGTCGAAAAAAAAGAAGCAGGCTGTGTCAGAGACACGACCATTAAGTTTAACGTAGAATACGCCATCCGATAAGACAGAAAACATATGTAACAATAAATGATAAATAATACAAGCAAATGAATTTCTTTATTTGATAGTTACTTTGGATGATATACATAAGCTTATGATAGGAAAAATAGGATAAAAATGTTTTTAAATTATCAATTAAATTTCTCGCAAAAACGAAGTCAATGGCTGTTATCAATAGTAAAGATAAATGATAAATAACATACGCGAATCAATTTTATTATTTTTTTTGCAGTGCTTGGCAGCATTTTCTCTTCTTTTACTCTTCTTTAACTTGCCCGCCTAAAATTATGCAATACAAAGAAAGGGCTGCACGAGTACATTTAAATCGCCCAACAGCAAACACTCAACCAAATACCACACACATATTTGTGTGCATGTGTTTATACAATTTTCATTTGAGAAATTTAAATATTAGGAAGATATCAACCAACATGAAATGTATGTCAAACGAAAGCTAACATCTTCATTTGACTACAAAAAAAAAAAAAATTAATCGAGTTGTTTCCTTATAATTAAAGAAATAGAGATTACAACAATAAAAACCCGACATTGGTGACCATACCGTAAGGTAAGACGTATTCTACGCCAAAAATTAACGAATTGGTATTGGTAAAATTCCACGCACAAACGAGAGAATATTGCTCGGTGGATACAGTAGTCGTGGTAACACAATGGGCCTCCTAATATTGGCCTAAGTGAGCCGCTGTAGGCGGCTGCTACTCCAACCTACCTACCTACAGTAGTCGACGGCGAAGAAGCTGTGCACTACCCAACGGAATTTCTAAATTCTATGAACACTTCAGGTATGCCTCCCCACAAATTTACTTTAAAAGTTGGAGCTCCAATAATTTTATTGCGAAATCTAAGTCCCCCACTGTTATGCAATGGAACTCGCCTGCAGGTAAAAAGGTTACATTTTTATTTGGTTGAATGTACTATTTTAACTGGTTGTGGTACTGGAAAATCTACTTTAATACCTAGAATTCCGATGATACCTACATATTTGCCATTTATATTTAAAAGACTTCAGTTTCCGGCAAAGGTTTATTTTGGAATGACCATAAACAAGGCACAGGCCCTATCAAGTGTTACATCGAATAGAAACCTTTTTGTCCTTGAAGAGGGAGGTACGCATAATATTGTATACAAAGAAATTTTTTGATGTTTGTCCAATAAAAAGTTTTAGTTGCAATTGTATGCAACATAAAATTGTTATTTTTATGAGTTTGCATATTTAGGAATTAAGGTAAATGCAAAATCAAACTATTTCAGAACCAAAGTAACTAATTGTAAGTAATTTCTTATACATAGTTATACATAAAAAGAAAGCGCGTGGCGAAGCCTCGCGCAACCGTTGCCAGCTAGTATAAACTATAAATTACAGTTAATAGTGAAATATGCAACATATACAATTTCATCATCACCCCCTGGAGCCGCCGCTGATGAAAACATAACACATTGCTCGAGTAACAAAACCTGAATCTGTTAAAACATACATAGGAATAGTCCTTGTAAAGAAGATTTTAAATGTAATAAGCATATTTCTTATTTGCAAAAAAAAACTGTGAAAAGTATTTTACTTTCTTAAACATCTAAGTTGTCGCAGCATAAATACCTATGTACATTTGCAGTGCCTGGTTAAATACCCTGTAAACAACTTCTGGACTAGAGCTTATGCCATAGGTTAACCTCTTGAAATAATATTTTCCAAGTGAGTGTTGAACGTTATTAACTTTATTTTATAAAATACAATTTCTAAATGTAATCGCCTCACACGCGGGAATTGAAGTAATAAAGATATCAACAGGCCTCTATCGAACCATCTACTTTACCTGCACTTCCCTCTCCACACGGCATTAACTAAAAGGGTTGATATATATGTACATAAGTAAAATATAAAAAACAGGTATCTCTGCCAATATGTATGTATGTATGCATAATGAAATGCACGATGCAGAGAAAAGAAGGTGACGACAAAAGAACTTCCGTTACTTCGTACTTGAACCGTTTGACGGATTGACGTCACAGATTGCTCTTAAAAAGTAGATTTTTCAGAGTTTTGAGTGATTTTTACAAAAACTTAAACACAGAATAATTAATGTTAAGTGCCGTGCTTTGTATTTTAGGCAGTTGCAGTTCAAATAAAATGCCCAAGTGCCGTTATCACCTTCTTTTTCGTCTGGCTATTCCTGTAGCACCAAACGTTGTGACGTGTACGCTGCCGGCGTTGTCGAAATCTAGTTTTCTATCATTCTTGAATGAAATGTTATCAGGCTAGCTGAACTCGTAGGTTTCCCAGACACCAGCCTTCTATCATGCATCTCTTTTGCCAATGACCTAGGTGTTTTTCCTTAGCCCGGGTACAGTTCTCTTGCTCAATTAACCATTGCCAATTTTGCACTTTTAAATTAGTTTTCCAATTGTATTCTTCCTTCCTTGAATATAGTTCTTCAATACAACATAAGATTTTAGAAATGTTATGATGTTTAATTTTACAGGCACCACTAAGAATTTTATTGCATTGCGCTCCCGCGTAATCGAAACAACACATATCTAGTCACAAAAAAATCTTTAAAGTTACCTTCCTCTTCGCCCATCACATTAACTACCTTGATTGATTACACTACTCGACAAATTTTGATCAACTTTAGTCTCCAAGAATAAAATAGTCCTTTCCTAAAGTGAAATTTTCTCCTGATTCCGAATATGACTTCCATTTTCTTGTGGCAGATCTAGTTTCCGAGATATCGGCGAAAATATGAAAATTCCCATTTTTGCAGAACACTACTTCATATAGGTACGGCAAAAATTTGCATTTTTCATTTTTTCGTTTTTAACTGTTGAATTATGCATTATACTAATTCCCATAAAAATTTCTTGCCTTCTTCGCCCTCAAGTATCTTCAGTAGTTTGGCCACTATGCCAAAAAACGTTCAAAAAATGTTGAAAAAAAAAACGAAATTTTTTACACAATTTCAGATTTAACCACTTTAAAATCGGAAAAATTCTATTGACGAAAAAAAGTTAGCCCTCCTATGTTGTAGGTAATTTAACTACGAAAATTTTAAGCATACCAGTACAACAATCGGACGTGCCATTGAAACTATAGCCCCGTTAACTTGCAAGCGTCTATCCTACAATTTTAGTATTACTCTGATAAAATTGGCGAGACATTTCATTTGGTCACTCTACCTTAGGGTCTAATAAATTTAAAAAGACATCAAGTATTTAATTGTCACTACTGTTTGTTGTAAATTTTGTTTTGCAAATTGTAGTGCAAATTTATACATACTATATCGGTAGATGTGTTTACGAAATGGCTTGTTGCAAAAGAGATTTTAAATGTAAAAATAATCCGGATGATTTTTGATTTATTTGCGGACATTATATTTTCGGAAACTCAGCTCGGAAAATAACTAATTCTGTCAGAGATGCATACTTTCATTATTTCGGTTTCCGTGTAAAAAATCTCGATAAATCTTGGACACCTAATTTTATTTGCGCCTCCTGTAGATTAACTTTAATGAGATGGGTATCGGGTAAAGGTCATAACATGAAGTTTGGTGTTCCAATGATGTGGACTGAACCCTTTAACCACGACCAGTGCTATTTTTGCGTGATAGACCTTAAAGGTAAAACGAGAAAAAAGAGGAAATTAATAAGTTATCCAAATGTGGCATCAGCTAAAAAACCAAAACTACATGACCATACCTTACCCATACCTAGACCGCCTATAAGTTTTGAAGCCTCAAGCGAAAGTGACTCCGAAGCAGATAATTCAGAAAGTGGACAAGAAGGAGAGATCCCACATCGAGTCTCACAAGCCGAACTTAATGACTTGGTCAGAGATTTGAAATTATCGAAATTTGATAGCGAAGTTCTAGGATCTCGTTTGCAGCAATGGGGCAGCCTGGGCCCTTCGACAAGTACTTCCAAATTTCGAAATAGACACAAGACTTTCTCTTCTTTTTTTACTAAAAGTGAAAATATTTGCTACTGCAATGATGTTCAAGGTTTATTTGAAGCACTAAAATTAGAAAATAAAGTGGATGATTGGCGCTTGTTTATAGACAGTTCAAAGCATAGTTTAAAAGCAGCATTACTCCATAAAGGAAATTCGTTACCGTCAATACCAGTGGCACATTCTGAGATTACTAAAGAAACTTATTTAAGCATATCAAATTTACTTGAGCTCATTCAATATAAACAATTTAATTGGAAAATTTGTGCGGACTTAAAGGTAAGCAGTTTCGGTGGTACAGTTTAAAATAAATAGTATATGAAATACATCCTAGGTTGTAGCTATAGTTCTCGGACTTCAAGGAGGTTTCACTAAATATTGCTGTTTTCTCTGTCTTTGGGACAGCCGTGCTAGAGAAACCCATTATATTCAGGAAAACTGGCCACCAAGAGCTGAGTACGAACCAGGTGCCTTCAATATCGCAAACCCGCCTTTAGTAAATCCCGAACGAGTTATTTTGCCAGCACTTCACATCAAATTAGGATTAATGAAAAATTTTGTAAAGGCTTTAAATAAGGACGCGTCATCCTTCCAGTACCTAACGAAATTTTTCCCTAAAATAACTCAAGCCAAATTAAAAGAAGGTATATTTGTTGGTCCGCAAATTAGAAAGTTGCTGAAAGACGAAAATTTTGCGAATCATTTATCATCAGTAGAAGCAGCGGCTTGGGACAGCTTTAAGCAAGTCGTTAGTGGGTTTCTTGGCAACAACAAAGATCCCAACTATAGAGAGATGGTCAAAGCCTTGTTGAAAAACTACAGTGCTATGACATGCAACATGTCCCTCAAAATGCATTTTTTGCATTCACATTTGGATAATTTTCCCGCAAACCTAGGTGCTGAAAGTGATGAACAGGGTGAAAGGTTTCACCAAGACCTCATGATTTTTGAAAAGCGTTACCAAGGTTTTTGGAATGAAGAAATGATGGGAGATTATTGCTGGACAATAATACGGGAGACAAACCCAGAAAATTATAAACGGGTAGTTAGAAGTACCCACGTCCCTCACTATTGACCACCACGGTAAAATCGCTCAATTTGACTTTTTTAGATGTAGATATGTATGTATTTAATGTTGTTGTCGTTGTTGTTTTTTACTGAATTGCTGATTTATACTCATATTACTCAATTGAATACAGTTTAACGTGCAAACATATGTCTATAATAAAACGTTATAAAAAAATAAAAACCTAGTTTGAATAAAAATTTTCTCTATAAAAAAATTGTAGGATAGACGCTTGCAAGTTAACGGGGCTATAGTTTCAATGGCACGTCCGATTGTTGTGCTGGTATGCTTAAAATTTTCGTAGTTAAATTACCTACAACATAGGAGGGCTAACTTTTTTTCGTCAATAGAATTTTTCCGATTTTAAAGTGGTTAAATCTGAAATTGTGTAAAAAATTTCGTTTTTTTTTCAACATTTTTTGAACGTTTTTTGGCATAGTGGCCAAACTACTGAAGATACTTGAGGGAGGTGAAGGCAAGACATTTTTATGGGAATTAGTATAATGCATAATTCAACAGTTTAAAACGAAAAAATGAAAAATACAAATTTTTGCCGTACCTATATGAAGTAGTGTTCTGCAAAAATGGGAATTTTCATATTTTCGCCGATATCTCGGAAACTAGATCTGCCACAAGAAAATGAAAGTCATATTCGGAATCAGGAGAAAATTTCACTTTAGGAAAGGCCTATTTTATTCTTGGAGATTTTTTTTGTCGAGTAGTGTTATCGTTTGTTACACCACAAGGTGTAATACCCCACTAGTGTGGAAGATGCTTGTGGATGAACTGCCTTGAACGCTAACAAATATAAATACTCTACTTGAAAGGATTCAATTAGGCTTAAATATGACCAGAATATGGTGTGCTAGGGTGGGATTTAATGTTAATGCATCATAAACAATAATTGTACCTTTTTCAAGGAAATATAAACTTGAAGGTTTTAAGCCTATTAGAATGGGTAGAACTATCGTTGGATAAAGGGGCTTAAATTTCTAGGCTTGTTACTGGACCAAAAAGTACTCTGAACATCACACTTTGAGGAAGAGGGTAGGAATTATGTAAGAGCACTTACGACTGGCAGAACCATGGAAGGAAAGAGGTGTGGATGCTCCCCAAAAATAATGAGAAGGATTTATACAGCTATTGTACGTCCAATGATTGCCTACGGGGACATCGTTTGGGTAGATACAAACACTAAATAGGGAGCCATTGCAACGCTCAGGAAGCTACAAAGGCTGGGCTGCAACTGCATTACAGGAGCTATGAGAAATGTCCGACAGCAGCCATGGAGGTTCTATCGGAGCTAATACTCTTCACATTCACATCGAATCGCAAGTGAAGATGGCTTTCCTGAGGATGACTAGTACAAACAATGGGCAGAACGGTATATGAATCGCAGCATAATTGAGAAGTTCAATTTTCTCGTACGTATGTACGTTGTTCCAAGGTTTTTTTTACAGCAATAAACGGCGACTTATATACCGAACAGAGGTTCTTTTTAATATACAATTGAAGTGAAAAAATATCTGTCTAAAAGGACCGGCCTCCATTTTTAGATCCCCGTTTCCAGAATTCACGAGGAATTCTGTACCCTGATTCCCCCCGCCCTTAACATGGTCACCCTCATCATCGTTGGTCTCCTTGGCGTGGGGATGAGGCTTAAGTGTTAGCATGGTTGTTCATTTCGAGGTTCTCCATGCCACCACGAACTAATAGGGAGGCTCCATATAAGAATCAATGTAGGACTCGATCTTGCACGGCTTCTTATGTGGAGATTAACGTAACTTTTCCGCATACCTTGTATCCCTCCTAGTATCTCCCAGCTCTCCTTCTTCTCTAGCTAATCCAGGGTGTCAAGCGTCACCATGCCCATTGGTCGGTTTGCAGCCAGGGGGTCTAAATTTCGGCTGTGTTTTATCGGCGCCTCCCTGATACCGGGCCACCTCAGAGAGTAAGTTTGGCCCTACCGCGGCAAGCGGCGCTGTCGTGGTGTACCACCCATTTTTCCCCCTCTATATTTTTAGACCGCTGCGCTTGCCTCGTCGAGCAGGTGGTCGTACGATCAAGATGAATACAAATAAAACAATAAAAAACACAAAAAAGTTATCTTCCCCATCTCGGGGTAAGACTATGCAGGCGCAATCGCCTAGCATGAAAACTTCTTCTTCCTCATCCCGGGGTAAGAATGCGCAGGCGCAAGCGTCTAATGCGCGGCTTCGCTCCGATAGGAGCTCTTCCAGGCTGGGGGTGAGTGTTGCACGCCGGCCCGTGACTACGGGTGTTATGGCGGGGCCTAGCACCAACAAAGCTGCGGGGATTGTGCTGGAAACGGCAGATGGTTCCGTGGCGGTAGGCACTAGGGGCCCGCCAAACACCGGCGCGGCTGCGAAGCCAAGTCTCAAGCAGCCGCACAAGATAATATGGAGGACGTGGCAGCGATGGAAACTATGAGCCACGCGCCTCTGATGTTGGAGTCGGAGCGGTTCCAATTCGCTGACAAGTGTAAGGAGGCTGCCCCAGACCGCGAAGGAAGCGGTGAAAAGGGCGAAAGCCCTGCTGCCTAACTTCCGGCTCACTGGGGCTTCGGTGGAAAAAATCGGAAAGCCTACGTCAAAACGACAAACATCGGCGGAGGAACCAACTCCGGCCTCGATGAGAATCCGGCTGCACTCCTGGGTGGGCAGGCTTAGCTTTGCCGAGGTTGCGAAGGACAGGATCCTTATTGGGGTTCTGGACCAAGGCAACGAGCTCGGGTCCATACCAAAGGACCAGTAGAGGTGGGTGAAGGCAGCTCTGGTGAACGTCATCTTCTGCTGGAGAATCCTGGAACCCCCCCGGCCTGTAAGGACGCTGATTGGTACCAGGGCCACATTAAGGTGGTCTCCTGTGAGGACCTGAGATCGGTCCGGTGATACCATCGGCACCGGAAAGCATCCCAAAGATGCTTCAGGTGATGAACCCGGCTCTCCCAACAAGTGATTGGAGGGTCGTCCGGGCCGAGGACACGGAAGGCTCTTCGAGACAAGTGGTCTTGTCCCTAAACAAGGAGTCCATCAGACTCCCAGAGAAGAGGCAAGGCCTCGATGAGGTCATCATTAAGGTATATCTCGGGGACGCTCAGCGTGCCTCTAGTGCGGGTGCAGCACTGGACGTGGACATTGAGGCCCCCGAACCGGAGCCGGAAGCGGAACTTTCCGACGCTGAAGGCAGCGTCTCCTCCCAGACAAACTTTGCACCAACAATGCACAGGATGTTTGCGGAAGAGGAGCTGCTGCTCAGCGACGGAGAGTGCGAGGCTGATGTCAACGTCGTGGCTGGAGGGGGGATAGCGGCTTTCTCGCATGAGAATTCTGCAGATAAACCTCCATCGCTAAAAAGTAGCCTCAGCTGCTCTCCTAGGTCGCCTGAGCAAAGGTGGCGTTACGGTGGTACTCATTCAGGAACCTTGGGTTTGCAACTCAAGGGTATGTTGAGTGCCACCTGTTTTGAGCTCTTCGTGGAGCGCGGTAAAGGTAAAATTAGAGCCTGCATTCTGGCTAAAGCAGATTAAATTATCTTTCTTTTACCTAATTACAGGGATGGCGACGTCACGGCAATTCTCGCGGAGATAGGGGGTATGTCAATCGTGCTGGTATCGGCTTACATGCCGTACGAAGCCGAGTACCCTTCTCCCTCTATGGTGTGGAACTTGGTGTCTAAATTTGAGAGCGGACACATGTTTGTCGGCAGCGACGCAAATGCCCACCATGTCAACTGGGGGAGCACGGACATCAATGATCGAGGTGAGTTACTTTTCAACTACCTTCTAACTACTAGCCTTCTTATATGCAACAAAGGTCGGGATCCCACCTTCATTACTAGCAATCGTAAAGAAGTTTTAGATATAACTCTATGCAGTGATAGTCTATCTGAATTCATTTTTCTCTGATAATCGTTATATTGAAATCGTATTGAACTTTTCTATTATCTATTATCTATTCTATTACACGGATTGGCGCTCTTATAAAAGGTTATTTGAGGATAGGCTAAACAGCGAACGTTTTATTGAACCTAATTGTATCAGGGATCTAGAGAACATGGTGGACATTTTTACGCTGACCTGCCCTAGATCAGGCTTGCAGTGAACGAAAACAATGGGGCAAACGTAAACCCCATTGGTGGTCACGTGAGTTGGACTCACTACGAAAATCGTGTAGGAAAAATTTCAACAAAGCCAAGAGACTTAGTCTTGAGCCATACCAGCTAGAGTACAAAAAGTCTCTTCAGACCTATAAAAAAGCTTTAAGGGCGGCAAAGAGATCTTTGTGGAGCAAGTTCTGAGGCGGCATCGAGGATGCTTCCGAGACAGCCAGGCTAAGGAAGGTCCTCCCAGGATCCTCTAACCCGGTATGTTTCTTGCAAAAGCAAGGCGGTTCCTGGACCTCAACGGGAAAGGAAACCCTTGAATTGCTAATAGATATCCATTTCCCTAGTAATACAACTGCGGAGGAGAGAGCTCCTCCATTCATCTCTTCCAATCCCGTCAACATACCGGTTTCGGAAGAAAAGGTTAAATGGGATATCCAGCTTTAAACCTTACAAAGGTGCAGGGACGGATGGGATAATACCTGCCCAGCTAATTAAGACACTGGAGGTGTCTGCAAAATGGCTCTCTTCTATTTTCAGGGAATGTTTCAAACTGAATCACATACCGTTGGTATGGAGAAATGTCACGGCTGTCTTTATTCCTAAAGCGGGTAAGGCCTCACACACTAATCCAAAGGATCTTAGGATTATCAGTCTATCATCCTTTGCCCTTATGGCACTTGAAAGGATTGTTAGTAGCTACCTGTCGGATACCATCGACAGTCGACTACTGTCTAATGACCAACATGCCTACTGCAAAGGCAAATCTACTGAGACTGCACTCTATAGCTTGGTCGGCTATATCGAGAAGTCTCTCAGCGTCAAGGAGTTCTGCCTTGTAGCCTTCCTGGACATTGAAGGCGCCGTTAATAACGTATTTCCAGAAGCTATAAATTGCGCCGTTTGGGGATCTATGGGTTGCACACTCACTGGTTGAGTTTATCGGCCAGCTACTCTGTTGCAGGGTAGTAAGGGCTAAGCGGGTGCGAGCGAATTGTCGCGGCACGTGTCGAGGGGAACGCCACAAGGAGGCGTCCTATCCCCCCTCCTATGGAACCTCACCGTAAATATGCTACTGCAAGATACGGCATGGGGTAGCGCAAAAGTTGTCGCGTACACTGATGACGTCGCGATTGCACTCAGGGGAAGTTTCCGCAGACATTATGCGAGCTGACGCAACTTGTGCTTCAGGAGGTATCCAAGTGGTCCACCCAATGCGGGCTCAGGGTCAGCTCAGTAAGGTGGAACTTGTACTTTTCACGAGAAGGTATAAAGTGCCTTCGGTGACTCCACCTGTATTAAACGGTACCCGGTTAAGTCTTTCTACAAGTGCCAAATTTCTAGGCGTTACTTTAGATAGGAAGTTGAACTAGAAAGATAATCTAGTTCAACGTCATGGGAAGGCTTCCTTAGCCCTCTACACATCTAAGAGAGCCATAGGCAGGAAATGGGGCCTTCACCCCGGATCTGTCGATGGATTTTCACAGCGGGCGTCAGACCAATTCTCCTATGTGGGGTGATCGTGTGGGGGCCTGCATTAGAAAAAGAGGTTAAAGATCTAGTATGATCTGCATAAGTGGGGCGCTCAGAACCACGCCCGATGAGGCTTTGAATGCCATTTTAGACCTCCTTCCTTTAGATTTGGTCGGACAACAGATGGCAGCAATGACTGCTTTGCGACTAAGAGAGACATCCCTGTGGCACCCTGAAAGCCAAGGGCACTCTTGTATTTTGAACAAGTTCTGCTCTATTCCGAGCAGCACGGAGCGGTGTGCTTGGACATCGGTTTCTGAAAGTAACTTTATTACACGAATTCCAAGCAGGGAGGAGTAGAAACTTGAGTTTCATACTCCACCTGACAGCATTGTCATCTATACAGATGGCTTGAAGCTCGATAATAACGTGGCCTAAATGGGATCGGAAACGGTCGCGCAGCGTTTTCTCTCAAAGAAGGGAAAACATTTCCAACGTATGGCACAAATTTTTCCTTGTGGTAACACAGTGGGCCTCCTAATACTGGCCTAAGTTAGCCGCTGCAGGCGGCTGTCACTCCAACCTAACCTAACCTAACATGGTCCTTCGAGCCGGATTTTTAATGATTATTCTTTTTCAATTTTTTTTAAATTTATATGAATCAACTCTCGCCAAGCCCCACTTGCAAGCGTTAAAATCAAAGCTTATTGTGAACGAGCACGAACACTAGAAGCAGCGCTTTTACCGTTTCCTACTTGCTTTTGCATATCAAGTTTGTTGGTAATATTTGGCTGCAAGGTATTACTGGTGACGACAATCGTTCACCAATAGGCCAAATACGCGACTCCCCGCGGTTAGCAAAGCACCGAAGGCTAGCAGGAAACACAACAAGGAAGGTGCCCTCCCAGCGGCAGCAGAAAAAGCATCAAAAACGAAAACTTGGTTGGTATCATAATTGATAGCCCCAAAATCTAATTCAGCGGAGGCGCTCAGAATTAGCATAACGGGCAGACCTAGCAGACCGCTAGCCAGCGGTGATAAACCGCTATAGAAGCAGGCACTTCGGTGAACACCAGGATGCTGTGTAAGTCCCTGCACAGGGCAGTGTTTAAAAAGAAAGGAAAAAGTGTAAGTCCCTGCATAACAGGGCAGTTAAAAAAAGGTTAAAATCCCTAAAAGTAGGGTAGTGAGCACCGGCAAAAAGTGCCACGAAATAAAAGGCGCTGTGTTAAAGTTAAATAATTGAAAAAAAATTAGCTGATGGCCTTGACAGCCAATGCTCAAAACAAAAATTTTTTAGTTTAATTTCTCGCAAATTATTTAAAATGTTCATTTTGTATGTCAATCTGTAAAGAAATAAAAGTAAAGTTTTTTAACAATGGCTTACGCAAACGATTTATCGCCTGTAATGCCCGGTTGTAGTTTGAGGAAAGGTATAAAACAACTCTAGGAACAAGTCATTCTATATTTTCTCTTAAAATTCAAAAAGAAGAACTCAGAACTTTATGGTCAAAGGTAAAATAATCTTTTGACAGCCACTCACGGGATTTGTTTGAATTTTGCAAATTGTAGGTATCAGGATTGCTATACAGCATACGCGATCCTGAGCCAACTCTGCGCTCAAGCGTTAATCTTCCTCCGTGAGATACGGACATTTTTTAAGGGGATTACATGACATGGCCCTTTTTCGGGATTTATTTGCAGCCATTACGTCAATAAGTCCGGTGGAAAAGTTATACCAAAGACTCATGGGGAAGCCAGGGACATCGTAAAGAAATGTCGCTTGACCAATGACGATTTTGCTATTGCGCGGCAATATCTGTCGGATGGATACGAGAACAAACGAGTCATGAAGATCTTGTTCCACTCACCTACAGTGAAAATCGAACGCGGCACCGATATACGAAATCTACAGCGTTCAGTAAATTATTGAATCTCAGTTCTGCAAATGTATGGCATTGCTATTGAAAACTGGGATGCAATTTTTGCTGTTTTGGTTTCGAGCAGATTGCCGGACACTACTTTAGCTTTGTGAGAACAGGGAATTGTTCACAAGGCTGAGAGTTCGAAGTGGGAAGATTTAGACAACTACCTATCGAGCAGGTTCCAGACTTTGAAAACGGTATCTGATATCCAAAGTTCACGAGTAGATAGGGCAGCACCAAGTCGTGCTTCAGCAGGGACACACGAAAGGAAAATATCGGCCCATCACAGTCAAACGACGCAATCAGCTTGCATGTTGTGCCCAGAACTTTCGAACTCGTTGAGACCATGTCCAAAGTTTTTAGCTATAATGGTAAGTGATTGGTTTAAGATAGTTAGAAAATATAATTTATGCATGAATTATCCAGCGCATTCCCATATTGCGAGAAATTGTAAGAGCACCTTTAGTTGCTATTTGCCATCAACGGCAACATTCTTTGTTGCAATGCTCTCCGGGTGAAAATCAGCTTACGTTTATAAGAGGCGAAGAGGCGCGACAGCCTCACCCCCAAGCTCCATCCGGCAATGTGAATGCTTTGTTCACCGCAAATGCCAAAAACGTTACCTTGGGTACGGACAAGATACATATTAGTTACTAAGGAGTACACTATGAGGTTAGAGCCTTTCTTGATTCAGGTTCAGAAGGAACCTTTACCACGGAGCGGCTGCAGAGGCGTATCAATCCTCTAACGCGACTTGGTAACACTCCAACCTGTGGAATAAATGCCACAATACCAGCTAAGGTGCGAAAAGTCGCCCACTTTGTCATAGGTTCTCCTCTCAATCCCCTTGAGGCAAGAGACCTCAGGCCAACTGACTGGAAACCTACACCAGTTTTTGAAGGATCAAGCACATCTGGACATCTCGTAAAACCGGACAGCACCACCACAAAGGTTCGAGTGGTATTTAATGCATCAAGTCCAACTTCGAATGGAACTAGTTTGAACTCTACCCTGGACCGGTTCTTCAAGCTGACCTTATCGCACTGCTAATAAAATGGCGGGTTTTCAAATACGTTTTTAATGCAGACATTAAGAAGTTGTATACGCAGATCCTTCTGCGCCCCGATGATAGCCGGTACCATAGAATTCTCTCTCGAGAATCACAAGCAGACAAATTTGTGGTCTACGAACTCCGAACTGTGACAGAGCAGTGCTTCTCCAATGAGTATCAAGCGCTCGAGATGTCTAAACCAGTAAGCGTAAAAAGCTCAGAAAAATTTGATAAAAAACATGATTCATAATCGTAAAGTTTGTCTCATTTACATAAAAAAGACACTAGAGCAACTGAAGGCGTCATTACCTTCTGAATGAGGGGACTTATCTTGCCCTTTCACCAATACAGGCGTGGATTTTAATGGCCCGTTCGAGATTAAGTTAAGTTAGGTTAATTTACCAGGCAGGGCGTGCCTGATAACAAAGGGTTGTGTCTGAGTTTTTGTTTGTTTTGAGACGAAATCAATATTTATTATAATTTGGAGGCAGCCAGTGGCTTATCGCCTTCCACGTTTCTAGCGGCATTTTCCCGAGGCTGCCCACGCAGCATGTACTCCGACAATGCGGCGAACTTTGCAGGAGCCAACAAGTCCTTAAGGAAAGATTTTGGAATCTTTGTTGCCGAAGCCTCGCGTCTTACCACACAATCATATGCACATCTAGAAATAACGTGATACTTCATACCTTCAGGAGCTCCTCACATGGGACGACTGTGCGAAGCAGGTGTAAAGAGCTTCAAAACCCACTTCCGCAAGGTAGGCAACACTATGCGATTCACGATGGAGGAGCTCTGGAAGTTGCTGGCCTAGACAGAAGCTTTTCTGAGTTCGAGACCTATTAGTCCGCGTCCCGAAATCCTCGAGTCACCAAGACCCCTTGCGTCAGGGCATTTTCTGATCAGCAATCCCCTACTCGCGATTGCGGAACCTGAGATTAGGGGAAGACACTGCGTTCTGTCCTCCTGCACGGCCACTGCTCAAACTTCATGTCGCCGCGTTATGCAGCCAACGAGTAGCCTCCTTCACCTGTGGGAAACTCCCAGGAGCGGGGCACAATGCGGTAGACGAAGGCCACGAACAACTAGCGGAAGAAGCAACAGGTACCACAGTGCTGGAAACCGATGCGAGTGACGAGCAAATTCCATTTCCACGGCAGTCGGTTCTACGTACCGGACTGTTGTTTCGGCGATCTAACCCTGTTTATATCGGCCTACCCCATAAGTCGTATGTCTCCCCCGGAGCAACTCTTAGCAGCAGGGTTGCTTCACCTCCTTCTGCTCAGGGCTGGCATCGAGCCAAACCCTGGACCAGACACTTAGTTTTGCTGCGTTTGTCAGAAAAGGCTCCATCGGAACTCCACCTTGGTAAGGTGTAACTCGTGCGACGGATGGAGCCATCTTACGGTCTGATCAGGCCTTAAGACCCATAAAGAGTGGACCACAAATTATGTGGCCCCTTGTTGTTCGCACCTTACGGCGCCCATAGCCCATACAGCCCCATTATCTGCACCAAGTGCAGCAGTGCCTAGCACCCGCAGAACCTCTACGATTCATAAGAGCACCCAACAATATGGACGCTCCTTTCCCCCACCCCGACCTAGCTCCGCCCCTCGTGTGGGGAGAAACCAGCTGCTCCTGGTGCCCCACAGTCTGTTACATACGTCTGGCCAGGATATACCGGAATGCGGCATCTGTCAGGTGCAACTCGTGCCAAGGCTGGTGTCACTTCCGTGTATGTTCTGGTCTGCGCACCACACGTGAATGGTCGCGTGACTAACTGACTCCCTGCTGTAGAGCCTTGCAACCGCACACGCCCGTGGCGGCGCTGCCGAGCAACACCTCAAGGCAGGCCAATGTGCCAGTGCGTGTGCAGCAGGGACCAGGTAGGCAACATCACCCGTCCCTCACACCTCTCTCCGCGAATACTCTACCGAGGCAAACGAGACTCCTTCAGCTGAACTGCAATGGGCTGCAGGGCAAGATTGAGGAGATAACCGACTTTATGAGTCGGCATAATCTGTCAACAGCTGCGATCCAGGAAACGAAATTGCACAGCAACTCAACCCTGTTGAGTTGCAACGGCTACAATGTGCATCGAAAGGATCGCGAGCGAGGTAATGGTGGTGGCTTAGCATTCATCACCCATCACACTGTGCAGTATCGTCTTATTGAAGAAGACATCGACCACAGGGACACTACCTTAGAATGTCAAGGAATAGCTGCCCGGTCAGGCGATGTCGAGCTTGAAATATTCAATATTTATTTACCCCCTGCCACCTGCTGCCCGGCAGGATATCACCCTTACATAGGTGCGCTCCTCAGAGGTGAAACCCGATTGGTAGTTGGTAACCTCAGCGCGCACCACGATCTCTGGCATTCAAGCCTATCAGCTAATCGTAGGGGAAACGGTTTGGCAGGGCAGATAGACGATTCGACATTCTGCACGATGAATGATGATGCCCCCACCAGGATTATGGGTAGTTGTAGCAGCTCGCCTGACCTAACAATAGCTAGCGCAAGTATGATAAATAGCATAACCTGGCGACCTATGCTATCGCTTGCATCAGACCACCTACCCATAATAATCTCGATTGACAGACCTGCTGATTTTGTCTCCACGGACCACCGGACCTATATCAACTTTAAAAAAGCTGACTGGGATAGGTTCGCGGAGTTTACTGAAAATGCTTCCAGATCTCTTTCCACACCCACTGACGTTCGCAAAGGCGAACAGAAGTTCCGCAAGGTGGTTGCGTCTGCTGCGGCTCGCTTCATCCCGCCAGGGAGGATCCCGGAGATCCGTCCTAACTCCCGGCCGAAGCGGCCGCTCTAGCGAATGATCGCGACCACCTTCGCCGCTCCGTGAAGATTCGGAGGTTGGCTGACCAGAATAAGCGTAACAAGTGGGAGGAGCATTTGAAGTCCTGCAACTTAGTCACGGCTGTTGGTTAGCTCTGGTCCACCGTGAAGTCCTTATTCAACCAAACGAAGTGCGACGACCTAGTGGAAATTTCATTGGGGGATTTGCCTCGTCGTTCCCGAAGAAATGCGCGAGCTATTTTAGCCGGCCAGAAAGCTGCGCAAACTACCAAACAACAGCGCGCCTCTTGCCTTCACTTGGCGAGGTGAAGAGGGACCATCGGGAAGGCGAAAGCATCCAAGGCCATTGGCCCTGACGGGCTCGGCGTGTTGATGCTAAAGAATTTAGGCCCCGCGGGAGTTGAGCTCCTTACAGGGATCCTCAATCTGTCAATGGCCACCCTCATCATTCCTGACATCTGAAAGGTAGGGGTGGTGGTCCCACTGCTGAAACCAGGGAAACCGGCTGACAACGGCGATTCCTATCAGCCGATTTCTCTGCTTTCGCCAGTGGTAAAGACACTTCAGGCCCTACTCTTCCCGCATTACACATACCACTTAGGGTCGGCTAAACATCAACATGGCTTCCGGAAAGTGCACAGCACAACAACAGCACTTATTGCCATAAACACTCAGGTGAACCGCGGTCTTAACCAACACCACCCCTGCGAGAGAACCGTCCTAGTAGCGCTGGACCTGTCAAAAGCTTTTGACACAGTCAGCCACTCCACGCTACTAGCTGACGTGGAAGCATCGACTCTCCCGCAGGGACTGAAACGGTGGACCGCGAATTACCTGTGTGGTCGCCAAACGGTATTGTTCAGAGACAAAACATCTAAATTAAGGAGGATCAAACAAGGGGTACCGCAGGGAGGCGTCCTGTCTCCACTCCTGTTCAAGCATTATATCCCCAAGCTCCCTCAACCGCCACAGGGAGTCAGAATAGTCTCCTATGCCGATGATCGCTCGATAATGGCAACCGGCAATGTAATTGACGAACTGTCTCCTGATAAGTCCTCGGCGACCCTCTTTACCACCTGGACGAATGAGGTCAGGCTGGATCTCAACATCCACATTGATGGCATAACCATTCCGACGGTTAATCACTCGAGATTCTGGGGGTGACATTCGACAGCCTGCTCTCCTTCTCAGCGCACGCTACCGCAATTGCCAACAAAGTACAGAGCCGCAACAATGGCTTCACGTCGCTCGCCAGTAGCTCTTGGGGCAAAGACAAAGAAACATTGTTGGAAACATACAAGGCGATTGGCCGGCCGGTAATAAACTATGCTGCAGTAGATGAAGCTGCAGACCTGCCAGAACGCCGCACTCCGCACGATGACAGGATGCCTGCTGATGTCGCCTGAGGAACATCTCCACCAAGAAGTCAATGTGTAATAGTTGTAAAGGTGATGACCGGCGGAAAGACTCATACAGTACGCGCTATACTCGATTCTTGTCAGAGAGCCACTACCATTTCGAGAGCCCTCGCTCGGAGACTACACGGCGGACCACTAAATGAGGAGAAGTGCTCGCTTATGCTAAAAGGTTGACACGAAAGGCTGAAAATAAAAGCGAAGGTGTTAGCCAGCCTGATGAGGGCCGCTCTAGAGCGTACATTAGATGCTCGCGTTATCAACGAGTTTAATAACCTGCGATTGGCAGAGCCCACAGTTTACCGCGCGAGTATGGTATCCTTGGTTTTAGGAGCTGAGGTATATGGGGCCATTATCCGACCGGGACTGATGCCCGTAGCATCCACCCGACCAGCCACTCAAAATACAATTTTTGGATGGGTTATATCCGGCGGAACCCCGTACAGAATTTGAAGAAGGCGACCACACAAAACGGTATTAGTTTTAAGTATTTTTTATTCAAAATGAAATTGAAATTGTTATGATAATAATGAAAATGAATTATAAAATGAAGTACGATATATGCAGAGATACTGCAAGGCGAGCGTCATGTTTAGCTCTGCAGGTAGTCGTAAGAGAAAATTGTCAAAATGAGATGTAGCTGTAAGCTAATTGCTGACAGGACTTGTTACTTGCTTTGCTTTTGCCAGCTGTGGAGCTATAAAAGCGACCAGCGACAAGTAAAAGGTCTTAATTGTCTAATAGCGACGTCTCAGGTGAGTGCCAATATTCTTGAACGTATGTACATTGTTCTAGGGGTTTTTACACCAATAAACGGCGACTTTTATACAGAACAGAGGTTCTTTTTTATTTACAGTTGAAGTGAAAAATTATCTGTCTAAAGGGATTGGTCCCCTTTTTTAGATCCCCATTTCCAGAATTCACGAAGAATTCCGGACCCTAATTCACCCCGCCCTTAACAGCTATAAAGACCGACAGCCAAGCAGCTTTTAAGGTCCTCAAATCTCGCCAGGTAACTTCTAAACTAGTTACGGAGTGCCTTAAAAACAGAACACATTTGCTCTGACCAATTCTCCGTGGGTTCTCTGGGTTCCGGGTCATACTGGTATTGAAGGAAACGAAATTGCACTTTAGCTAAAGAAGGGGAAGCCCGCGGGGATCAATACTACGAAAATCTACTGATAAAATCCGGTTGCCTGCTATAAATTAATTGATATAAGGAAACTACGTTGCAATAATTTATGGTCCGATATTGATGATATTAGAAAAGTATGCTGCTGAAATGATTATATACATATACTTTTATAGCCCCATTTAGACGGCATTGAACCCAAAAACATATGTGCTGTCTTCGTTTACTATATTTTTTTAAATTTAAAAATTTGTCAAAAAAAATCCCTGAGATAGCTCCGTACTCGAGATTTCCAGAAAACTCTTATGCCAGTTCAAACCAAAAGTTCATCATCTCAAATTGAAGTTAATCCACATCGCTAACTATTGCGGCCCATACCGCGGATTCAGGCTTATACTTCATATAGGTGGTAGCGTCATTACAAATTCGGGAAAAACATGTATTTTTTTATACTTTTTAGTGGAGTGAATGACAAAGCAAGACAGCGATAAATGAACAAGTGGAAAGTCGAAAGAAAGAAAACATAAGCTTTCTCATCCCAACATAAATATAAAGGGAATATGTAAACAAAATTTAAAAAAACATTCGGCAGACATGGTTTCACCCTATATGAATTTTTTGTTTGTTTGGTTTCACTGCAATTGATTCTTATTTTCACAAACGAATGAGGATTGCTTAGAGGATTTAATATGAATTAAGTCCTGATCTTCTCGTTGGCAAGATTTTAAAGTCACTTTTTTATATGGGAAGTGCCAATATTTACCGTTTCATTTAATATAAATCAAAAGGCACCACTACCTTTATTCATAATCGAGAAAATGTTGACGCTTATATTAATTCTAACTTTTTATGTAGATATCCCTTTGAAAATTATGCCAAAAAATGCCACTTGCTGTGACTATGTACATTGTTTCTAAATTCATCGAAACTGAATATTTAGCTTTAAAAATCTGCTGCAAGTATTTACAAAAGCAGTAATCAATGCAGTTGACGTCACAGGTATCAACTTTTTTAATTGTCGCTATAACCGCTTAGGCGATTTTCGCCGATTTCAAAATAGCGCGCCAGTGGTTCCCCGAGCCAAGTATCGAATGCCCTAAATGTATATTTAATGACATGAGTTGCTTCGTTTTGCCATCGTTCACCTCCTGACCCATTCGTTTCCTACTTTATCCCGCCGTCAGCTGTTGTCCACCCTTATAAAAGATGGTGCCTGACCGGAAAGAAGTCACAGGACAGGGAATCAGCCTGTCTGAAACCTCGTTTTGTATTAAACGTTTCGGAGAGGTCCTTTCAATTCAGACTGAGCTGGTGTTGTTGCTCAGTGTCATTTTACATAGCCATATTAGTTTTGCTGGGATACCATATTCAGACATCGCGACATAAAGGAAACTTCTTTTAGTGCTGTCGAAAGCTTATTTAAAGTCGACAAATATATGGTGAGTGTTGATCCTCTTTTCAGGGGTCTTTTCCAATATTTGGTGCATCGTGAACATCAGGTCGATGATAGATTTACCAGGTCGAATGTCACACTGATAAAGTCCAATCAGTTCGTTGATAGTTGACTTCAGCCTTTCGCACCATACGCTAGATACAACCTTGCATGAAATATTAAGGAGGCTGATCCCGTGGTATTTGGTGCATATTACATGATCACCCTTCTTTTGAATTGGGAAGAGCATACTTAAATTCTAATTGGCGGACATGCATTGAATAGCTCTGCTGGTAACCCATCAGCTTCAGTGGCTTTGTTGTTCCGTAGCCGCGTTATTGCTATTCGAACTTCATCGAGGTCGGGTGACGGAATGTTAATGCCGTCATAAGCGATTGGGATTCGTTACCAGGTCGTCGTTCTTAATCCTAAAGGAATTTGTCCCGGTTTTAAAACCTTCCGTTAGTCGCCGCGCCTGTTGGTAAAATTTTTTGCCACTTTTCCTGTCGACAATATGTCCCTCTTCCTTTCTCAACTCCCGGTAGCGTTCCCGTACAGTTCACATTACGACCGACCGAAACGTGGCCCTGAAGGCAGCATCTTTACCTTCCGTAACGGCGCGGCATTCTTCATCGTACCAGTTGTTTATTCGGGGTCGCTGAAAGTCAATGACTTTCTCAGCGGCGGTACGTAGTGACAGAGAAATGTGCTCCCAACGTTCGCAAGCTCCGGATTGTTGCGAAGCAATCTTAGTGGGGAGGTGAGAGAGTCGAGTGAGGAAGTCAGTATTTCTTTGCGATTGCCATTTTCCGAGCTTTCATTGTATCCATTGGCTTTAGTTTTTTACATGGCGGGTTTCAAACCAGCGCACAACCAGCTACTGGTGTTTGTTTTTCTTTCGAGGCACATTTATATAGCGAGCCGTTTGTTTCAACACAGACGTTCGCTTGCAGCCGCACCTACTTGTGACAGACGATGCTGACTTTGATGCGCCATTAAACCGAGTATGTCGGAGTGGCACCACTAAAGCTCCCTCTCTTTCTACCGTGACCCTAGGCTTCACACTGGTTAGTTACCGCATCTCGTACATGGGTTGGTCACGTTGCCAAGACTGCACGAACGTGGACGTAAGAGTCGGATATGTATTTAAATACGTATTTATATAATATTTTCATAAAGTTTTTCTTTTCTTAGTTATTGCGCCTCTGATATGTGTTTTGTCTTTATGTATGTATAATAATACTTTTTATTATCATTTCGTTATATTTATTATCCATTACTTGCATACTGTGAACTTACTATGAATTGTTTGCATTTATTGAATTTGATTAATTATATTTTGTAAAATAGTTAAATATAAACTATACACAGCTTTTTTTAATGGACACCTAGAGACACACACACACTTGAACTTGATGGTATGGTCATGAAATTTTAAAAGACTCTCAGGGAGGGAGGGTAGAGAGAAAGAGCGCCTCCATCTTAGTTCTTTCCAGTCGGTACCTCAATTTGTCAAGTGCTTTACATGCTTTATATTTAAGCTTATCTGTCTGTATATAGATAGTTACATAGATTCTTATCTACAGTTTTTTATTGATCTTTGCAGAGTTTTAGATCTCGTGTTATTTAGTGATAATATTAACGTTAACATTTTACAATGTTTTTCACCACTTTCGATTCCAGATAAGCACCTCGTACCTTTAGCAGTTGAGGTTGAGTTTTATGTATTTCCACTCCTCAAGCCGGAGGAGAGACTTTCTTTAAATTTTTTTACTTGCGAGTTTTCAAAGCTTAATGCTCTTTTACTTAGTATCAATTAGTAATATCGTTTCCAAACTGTTCGAAAGCATAATAAAAGAGAAAATGCATTTTGCAACCAAGATTTTAATTTCAGATAACAGACATGGTTTTGTGTCCGGCCGGTCCCCAGTTTCTAATCTAGCAGTGTTTAGTGATTGTTGCATAAAATCATGTTCAGCCGGGACTCAAGTACATTGCATTTATACAGATTTTTCGAAAACATTTGGCCGCCGTAGCCGAGTGGGTAGCTTGTCGCGCTTCATTCGGTGGGTGCCAGGTTCAAATCCAGGCCGGGAGAAGTATTATCAAAAATTATAGAAAAAGTTTTTTTTAATAGCGGTCGCCCCTCGACAGGCAATGCCAAACCTTCGAGTGAATTTCTGCCATGAAAAAAGCTTCTCACAAAACAAACAAAAAACAAAAAAAAACATTCGCCGTTCGGAGTAGGCGTAAAACTGTAGGTCCCTCAATTTGTGTTACAACATCAAGACGCATACCACAAATTGTAGGAGAAGTTGGGCCAAAACCACTTAAGCGGTTATAGCGCCAATTAAGTAAGTAAGTAAGAAGTAAGTGTTCGATAAAGTTCCGATTAGTTTATTACTAAAGAAACTTGCTAAACTAGGCTTTCATTCCATTTTCCGACGATGGTTGAAATCTTACTTAAGTAATAGACGTTGCGTCTTAACTGTTGAGGGCGTTTCTTCGGAACCTGTAACAACCTCATCAGGAGTTCCGCAAAGAAGTAATTTGGTGCCCCTGCTTTTTGTTTTATACACAAATGATAAATAAGTGATTCTGATTGTTATGCCATCGGTTATATTTCATATATGCATATTTTTAAAACATCCTTAGAATGATTAAAAACGATAGGTGCGAAAGAAGGCTTCGGCAAACAAATGTATAGAAAGAGGCACAGGAGGAGGCCCGAACAGGACATAAAAGTTTTCTCCGGCAGAGGAGGTAATATACGAATTCGTGGGCATGAAAGGAGCTGTAGATGGTGTCCAAACAACCCAATCATTCGGATTACCTCCTTCAGAAAATTGCCAAATAACGCCAGTCGATACTGAATTTGAGGAGATCGCAGGATGCAGCAACGCCGTATGACGAAGTGGAAGATTGCGGCACCCAACCACAAAACGAACCTCATATCAGAGCTGCAACAAATGGTGGAAAATATACCAAAATGAGTACACAGGAAGTCGTTCTGAGAGAGCTTGAGACACAAGAAGAGTTGTACTCAAAAGTGTCGTAAGCCGTTTCTATAATGGGAGGAAATGCGGAACAAACCCAGTACAATTTGAGACAATTGCACCGGTCCTTACAACGGCTCAACCGGCACAAATATTTGGAATTTAATAAAAAGAAGCGTCACAGCTTGCAAATAGAGAAATTAAAGAGGGAAAAGAATGAAGATGAGTTGGGAATAAAGCGCCGATTATTGCAACTCAAGGATGAGAAAATAGAATGTGATATTTAAAATTTATTTTTGTAAGAACTCAATATTTTAATTTTAATTTTTTTTAGCTTTTTATTTCATGAATGTAAATATTTGTATGCCATAAAACCTGTTAATTTCAAGCTTTTAAATAAATTTAAGATAATGAAGTATGCGATTTTTTGTGAAGTTTCATGCGAATACTATATTTTAACTTTGATTTCAATCATTCTTAGTTTATTAACTTTAAGTATGCGAATAATTACGAAGCTTTGACCTTAAAAATGCTAAATGAATTTAAAAATGTGGAGGATGTGATTTTTTATACGAATACCTTTTTCTAAATTTTTATGTCAATTATTTTTAGTTTATTTATTTTAAATAGGTAAATATTTGTATGCCTTAGAACCTAGAAGTTGTGAATTTGAAGATGTTAAGTGGATTTAAGGATCTGAGAGATGTGATTTATTATGGACTACATTTGATTTTCTTATTATAAGTGAATATTTTAAAAGCTTTTTATGTTATATAAATTTTATTTATGTATATAGAAACATACAAATATCTTCTTATTTATATAGAGATCATTAAAACGTTTAAAGAGAGTTACAGATATCTGTGCGAATGCGCTGACCAGCTGCAAAGTAGCTAGAGTTTCCTCCAGTAATTTGCGTTTCATCAATTGTATTGCTCTCAAGTTCGTTTACAGCTGCTTCAAAATTTGTAATACCAAAGTCACTTTTATAGTTAATGCATATATTATGCAACGCTGCAACCACATTGATCATTTTTATCGCGTTTGCAGGAGCGTAGTACGATCCTCTGGCCGAAAGCAAACATCTCCACCGATTCTTAAGAACGCTGTTTGATCTTTCAATAATATTACTGCATTGGGAATGAACTTCATTAAATATGCTCCTATTCGACTCTATTCCTTGTGTTCTGAAGGGTGCTATGAGCCACGGCTCTAAAGGATACCTAGCATCTCCTAAAGAGCATTTAATAAAAAATATACATTTAATTATTTTTGTATATTTGAACATGTACATATTTACCTAGCAACCAAATTTTGTTGGGACTATGCAAGTAATTTTCCTCAATTTTCGATCGTTAGCCACGTTCCATTTAAAAGAGTTATGACATGCTCCCGGGTGTATAGCATCTATGAAACGTATCTTCATTTCGCTATCACAAACCTAGAATAATAAATAAACACAGTTTTAGGTGTACAAATAAAAAAACCTACAACGCCCGGTATCCTATATTTTCGTAAAAATCCTGACCAATTTTTCGCCGTTCCTCTATTGGCGCCCAACTAATCCACTGCGAGCATAATATGGTCTAAAAATTTCCAAAACTTCAGCGAGGACCCGTCTGCAGAATGATTGTGCGAGGAAAACTTCGAAATCTTTACCAACACCATTTTGATAGCCATCCTCCGCAAAAAAAACGCAAAGAAGCGCTAAGATTTACGATTGGCGGAACACCAAATTTCTGTCTTGCTGTCTGTAATGCATTGGTTAGAACATACTCGTACAAAAAATATGTAAACGCTTCTTTGTTTAGTCTATGGTATCGTTGAAACCTGCAAGTAGTCAATTGTTTACAAACATATACACATGATTTCAATCTACATTGTCTCTTTCCTCACACAAAAGTGGCATTGCATAGAACTCTACATGATATTTAAATGTGCACTTTTTTCAATTTTATTTATCAACAGGGATAAATATGTAATTTATTCTATTCGGCTTTTCTCAGTTTTACGCTTTGTAAACCAAACACAGAGTTGTAATTCGCTTGTTCGAATTTTACCAGCTGTTTCGAAGTGGAACCTATTTCGGCCGAAACTTCTAATAAGCGTAATCACTTCTGGCGGAAGAAAAATTTACGGTATTACGGAATTTATCCGGTTCTAATTTTTTTTAATGGTCAAATTAATTTTCTTGCTTCTAAACCATACTCCGATTTAGATTTCGTTTGTCGAAACTGTTCAAATTTTACAGAGCCGTACAGGCCAGACTACTTTTCTTATCCTTTGTTCGATCTAGAGTGGAATATGCTACGTTTATTTAAAGACCATGTTTTCAATTTTCTATAGACAAGCTTGAACGTGTGCAAAAGGTGTTTCTGAAATTTGCTCTCCGTTCTTTGAGATTTGGTGATCCTATGCCTTCTTGCAATTCACGTTTACTTGTTATTAGTCTCCAAGGCCTTAAAACGAGAAGGACTATTCTTTCGATTTCTTTCATTTTTATTGTAATTAATGACATTGTGTAGCTACCGAGCTTTTTTGGAAACTAATACTTTGCCAATAAATTAAACGACCGAATTCGTCCTACAAAATTACAAATTTATTAACTTAAATAGCGATGACTGCAGGCGGGTTGAAATTAGCCCGTGCAGTCTAGTTAGCGATCAAAAAACCAAGGTAATTGCTCTGCTGTTGACAAAGCGGCAGAGACCTGCTGACGCCTACACATAAGGCGAAGGGCCAGCAAAGGCAAATATGATAAATGCATGTGATATGTATGTATGTACATATGTATGTATATATATATGATAATGAGAATAATTTTGGGTTTTCTTACTTCACAGAGCAAGTTACAATGAATGTGTACGCACATATATGCGGGTAAGTATTAGCAGAGAACTTGTAAGAAATGAGAAGGCGCAAATGTTAAAACAGCTTTTTCATCAACAAAATTTGTAAGTGCGGTCGGGAGAATTCAACATAGCAATTTAATTCTACCATACCAATAAAAACCATTTTCACCATATTTTGCTATATTTAGAGCAGAGGGGCTCTTTTGCGGAGGCGAGCGGCTGCATGTGTACAAAAAGAAGATAAGTAATAAATCAAAACAAAAACCATAGAAGAAAAATAAGTAAACAAAAAACCCGTTCCTGGATCGCGAGGAGCAACTTGAAACGGCAGATGAGTTATGCAACAATTGATGATAAGAGGGAAAGGGGGAATCGTCAAAAGAATATTCTTTCGAGTTTTCGGCAATTTTTGTGTCAATCGCCATCAGCGCGTGCAGATGTACGCAAATGAGTGATGCGCGAGTTTTGGTTCTGTCATCGGAATCAAAATAAAAAATTATTTTTGAGGCGAATGCTCTTTTTCCGACTTAGTTTATTTCAGACAATTTCAGAACTGCCTTACATGTTATTTCTTACATCTATTTATACTACTTCTAAACAATATTTATTTGGTGATAAAGTTGTTATTTAGTATTTATCATTTTACATTATTTCTAATATTATCATAATCGCTTTGTCAGAGGAACAAAAGAACATGCTATTCCTTTGTTACTATGTTATCGCTTAAACTCAAAGATCATGTTTGTGAAGATCAATGATGTATGTAATTAGTAGTAGTGTATACATCAACGTCGTTAACTCTCCCCGGTGTTAAAATGAAATGTCCTCATTTCAAGGGGTTCAAGGTTTCGACATCGTTCTAATTCGGTTATGTAGGCTTCTTCAAACATTCTTTGCCGTTTGATATTTAATTGTAGTTGTCTGTATGTATACAATTTTATAATAATGTATGCAAGAAAAATTAGTATAATTATAACTGTGGTTAAATATAAAGTAAATTTCCAAGGATGTTGTTCAATTGGTATAACTAATTTATACATCTCTTGTATATTTGTAAATTTATAATTTGACTCGGAATTTAAAATCTTTAAAATATTTACCTTTTCATTTTGATGAGCATATATTACTTCTTTTATTTCCTGCTTATGATTAGTATAAGTTTTGTTATCAATATTTGTATTGAGACTGAATTGTATTAAATTTGGACCATTTACCTTGAGCCCGTTCCATGTGTGCTCATAGTCAATTATAATGTTACCATTATCTAATACTAGCAAAGGAAAGTTATTTTCTTGGATAATGTTACAATGAGCATTTTGTTTAGACAATAAAGGAATAGTACAATTATCATTTGATTCTTTTTTACAAATATATGTTCCTACATAATTTTTACATTTTGATAAATTAGTGAATTTATTATTACATAAAGCGATTTTATCCTTAAGTTGGTATTTTCCGTATTTAAAGGCTAATGGAGTTAAATTGTACATTTTACATTTATTTGTTATTATAGGATATTTGTAGACTGTAACAATGGCATCACGAAAAATACATGTGTGAATATCGGAATATTCTAATACATTTATTATTGGAATATCATATGCTTCCATTTTTATAATTTCTTGTACATCCCTGAGATTAAGTGTTCCAGAGAAAAAATTTCCTGTTTTTGCAAAGTTAATCGTATTTGTAATAGTTACTAATTCACTGTATATTTCTGAAAGGATCGACTGTTCAAAAATAGATTGCGGATCTAATGTTTCTAAAATTTTTTCGAATCGGGAATTTATTTTTATTTGCTTGTTATTATTATCTATAAGTTTATTCAGTCCTGTTTTAATTTCAACTAGATCATCATGATCTGGTATACCTGTAACGAATTTTAAAACTGAGCCTAAAAAATTAAGGGCACGTTTGACACGATACTCGGACAGTATTAATTGTGATTTTAGGGTTTCTATTTTATCGATTATTATATCTTTTTCTGTAGTATGATTTGAGCAGGCCCGTAGCCAGCTTTTCATTTCAGGGGGGGCTGAAGTAAAAAAATATATAAACTTTAAATTTTCTGTTTATTAAAAAAAACAATATAAATTCATATACATATTACTTAAATTATTTGGTAGTTGTATCGGTCGTCACTGGAATAGTTGCTAAAATTGTAAGCAGGTAGTGAATATTTTTAAAATACGTTGCATCGCAATGTTGCAATAATTTCAACACTTCTATGGTTGGATCTATTGTTGATAAGCTGGCACACCACAATCGAAACTCTGATTTTAATGCTGTCATTGATATTTGCTCCTCGAAGTAAATAGTTAAATTTTTTAATTCTTCGGCATTATCAATTGCAGCAAAACCTGGGAGTAGAATTTGAAATGACGAGAGTATATCCTCATTCACTAATAAACGTTCTGTCATGTTTTGAATCAGAGCATCAACGCATGGAATAAATATTGTAACTCTGAAGTGGCTTTCAGGGGTTGTGCAAGGTGGATTAGCACGAGTAGTTTGACGCGAAGTCACTCTAGGCACTACAAGATCTGTATCAAAAAGATCTTTAGACATTTGTGATGCTGTTTGGAAAATATCGTTGAAAAAACCATCCGCTGTTTCTCTTATCTGGTGCAGAGTTCTTATTAATTCTTTGGCTCGGTTCATTGCTGATACAAAATCCATAGATTTTTCTTGGAGTTGCACAGACAGTGGCAGCGTTAAGCTGAACAATTGCTCACAGACGAATAGACTAAGCAAAAAATCGCTTTTCTCTACCGCTGCTAAGAAGGCTGATGCTTTAGACGAAATGGACCATGTCTTACTCGAAATTATTTCCAAACTTAGTACAATGAATTTGAAAAGCTCCACAAAGCTTATAATGCTTTCATGCCTTTCTATAAACCTTGTTTCACAAAGGCGAACAAGTCGTCTTTTTTTGCTTTCTGGTGCGTGCTTCTGTATAACGTCCTGGAAAGTTGTGTTTGCATTTGAATGGTTTCTAAATAAATTTGCTATTTCATTGACAATACCAAGGCAGTTCCGTATTGAAGGTAATGACATAGTATTAGAAAGCGCAAGGTTCAATCGGTGACTAGCGCAATGAACATATCGTGCTTTTGGATACAGTTGTCTTATCCTGGTTTGCACTCCACTTAAATGCCCTGACATGTTTGCTGCTCCGTCATATCCCTGTCCAACCAACTTCGCCATATCAAGATGGAGATCTGTACAACGCTTAAGTATGACTTTTGATAAGTTTTCAGAAGACTGATCGGTAATTGTAATAAAGCCCACAAAATCTTCACGAAGTGCTGGATATTTGGATGAGAAGTCTACATACCGTAGACATAACGAAAGTTGCTCTTTACCTGCAACATCCATTGTTTCATCACCAAGAATGCTAAAACACTTTGCGCTATTCACTTTATTAATTATTTTGTTTGTCACAATATTAGCGCCAGTCTCGAGAATCTCATTTTGAATATCTGGGCTTAAATATTTGGCATTCTTAGCACTATTCGCGATTTGAGCTCTCAAATTTTCATCGCCAGCATCCAATCTGAAGCGTAATAGGGCTCTAAATTTTCCATCCTTCTGTTCAGGCCGAGTTAATGACAGCGCGCCGCTATCATGGTCGCCTCTTAAAGGAAGTTCTTGCTCTGCGCAAAAAAGGATTGTTTCAATAATAGGTTTGAGAGCATTTCTATTTTCTTCTACTTCCTTTGCGCGCTGCATATCCAATCGAGACCTTATATCTTGTTTGCTAGATAGCACATTTAAGAATGAAGTGGCCTTTTGAACACATTCTAAATGGTATATGTTTTGCTTGTGTTTATTAAAATTCTCTTTTGCATTCTTCCATTTTCGATAGCCAGTCACAAAATGTCCAGGATTTTGATGCCCACCTTCGAGAAAAAATAACCAACAAGGCTTACAAAAAACGCTGTCTCCACTTTTAGAGTAGGCGAGCCAAGCGAAATCTCCATCTGTAATCCACTTCTTTTGAAAACATCTTTTTTGCGATTTTGTTTCTGTAGCTGGAAATTCAAATGGTTCTTTTGGAAGCAATGTCGATGTGAGAATATTTTTTTTTGTTGTGTCATCTAAAGACTTGCTATTTGCCTTAGCAATGTCAAACTGATCCGCTTGCCAAATATCAAGACTCTCTTCAGATTGGAATGCATCAACCATGTCTATTTCAGGAGTTTGATTTAAACTGTCATCCTGATCTAGATATGTATTAACAAAAAAATTTGAAAATCTTTAATTTATTATTTTTGTTTGCATTCTTTTTTACCTTTCTCAGTGACATCAACTAAAGAACTTGAACAACACACATTTGTACTGCTTGGATTTTCCAAAACAACATCTATAAATATTTAAACAAATAGACAAAAAACAACATAGAAGAAAAACATAAACCATAATCACAACAAACACATGTATGAACTTAAACAGCGTAATTTGATTTACTACAAAAACTAGTTAAATTTGTCAACACTTTTCTTAAGAATTTATGCACATACATTTATTATTATTTCTTATTGTTGTTATTGTTATTTGTTATTTACATACATAAATAACATACTGGTAGTTTGTTTAAATTCAGTGACTTGGATTATGTTAGATTAACATACATAATCAATAATTTCTCCTGAAATCAACCATAATCACTCTTAATATGCATTGCCAAATTTAACTGGGTTTTTAGGAAGTAGATTTAGAGTTAAATTTTAGCACTGACCACTTTGCTTTGGTTTTTTAAAAAAAGATGAAATAGTTTTTTGATTTTTTGATCGCTTCATCTTTTTGGTTTAGTTTTTATTTATTTTTTAATCTTATTTTTCGACACTTCTTTACACTTGCATAAAACAGAGAACGTATATTTACAGAGAAGTAGCATCCCACTTCATTCCTGTTGACGTTCCGCGTTTTTGGGAAAAGGTCTATTTTTCGTCCAGCTCACCACCCAATAATTTTTCACCTACAAGGGGCAAAATTTAACATCGGTTGAGCGAAAACAACAATTTTAGAGAAAATTAATGTACGTTCTCTGTTATCAGCTACATTGTGTGGTTGCGGATGTTTTTTGGCGAAAATTTTCCTATTGTTTTGATAAGGAATTTTCGCAATTCTATTTCCAACATTTAAAAAAAAATATTAAAAATATGTATTCTTCTATAATTTCAATTTTAGTGTTTTATTTTATTCTACTAATATTTTCCATATACATATAACTTTCAATAAATATATTAAGTAGTTAAACAAAATCTTCCAAAAACACTAAAGAAATTGCATTTATTGTTTATCATACGTACGCACATGCATGCATTTATTTAAAAATGCATATTTAATCGAATTAATTCCATACAAAAGGGCGCGTATAAGCATATGTGTAGATATGTAAATAGAATAGAAATAATTATGTATGTACATACATACATATGTTTGTTCACATGCGCGCACATTCAACCGAACTCTAAGTCTGCGCGCAAAGTTTGACAAAATATCTTATCTCCAGTTGGACTTCCATTTTTACCATGTCAAAAATAACAATGTTCTAATGAAATATTTATACAAATAGTTAAACAAAGCTATAGTTCCACAAGCCATTGTGTTAAAAGATTAATTAAAATATTAAATTTGTTCGTCAAAGATAGAAATTTATTGATTTGAAAATAAAAATTCGAAAGCCAAATAAGCTGTTTTGTCAAAACTCCACAGAAATAGTTGCTTCTGCCTGCAATTCACACGAAAAAGCTGCGTCGCAAAGCCGCCATCATTAATCAGGGTTTAGTTGAATTAATTTGAATTTGAGATAGGCACAAGAAAAAAGTGGAGTATAATACAAATATTGATATACTAGATCGAATAGAGGAATATCTGAAATAAAATACTTACATATAGATACATACATAAGATGATGTTAAGTTATATGCCACAGAATTAAATTTACAGCTAAAATTCTGGTACTTTATACCCCCTCAGGACAAAAAGGTACGGTTTATTTGCAATTTCGGGTTGAAAGTCTTCTGTATAAGTCATTGACCGAGATTGTTGGTTCAGGAAGCAGGAAAAGTAGTATGATTAATTAAACGTCTCACAAAATGCAATTAATTATAGCAATGTTTGCGTTTAGTTAGACAATTGTAGAAAAATTTGTTAAAAGGTAGTAGATTTTCGACTCCTAAATATATTATTCTGCTACTTGTGCTACATTTGAGATAACACGTAAGCCCTGACATAAATGCGACCAATATTTAGACTACATATTGACATACATATATGTAATGTACATATGTATGCAAGTAGGCGTAGCGGTAAGGCGTTTGGTTGCGCCGATTTCGAATAATTAGGGCTTTAAATGACATATATAACTGGATTTCGTGCAAAACACGTTTATAATGATAAGGGGTCGTGCACATATTACGTAACGCAACTTTTTGATAATTTCAGACCCCCCACCATGTCACACTTTCAGAAAAATTGTTTTTATTAATCGTAAAATAAAACACAATGTTAATTGATATACATATGTTATATATTAGGCAAAGGGAAATCACATGTCACACTTCGTCACAAATCGCAACCCCCCGCCACCCCCCTATCGCATTACGTAATATATGCACGACCCCTAAGCAAACATATTAGATTAATAATAGATGAATTTCTTCATGAAATATTTTACGGGTACAAGCGGGCCAAAATAATACCTACATTCCCATTTGAAGTTGTGAGCATTTGGACCAAAATTACAAAAATCTTCAATTTATGATTTTTAGATTTTTGTCTTCGTCGCGAAAAATGTGATGGATGAGGGGCGCATGTGTTTGTGGGGAGATGAAATGCTCGCATTTATGAATGAACGGAAATTTGCTTTCAATAATATGCGCGTGCGTTTATGAATGAATTTTTTGTTGCTGTACTGCAGTTGCGCTGCGGTTGAAAACAAACACGCTGGCGGAGGGATGAAATAAATGCTGTATACATATATCTACATAACAATAAATAAATATATTATGATGACAGATATAATTAATGCATATGAATGCATGTGCACTTGTTGACATTTTTTAGTACATATGTATGTACATACTTATGTATATACATATATATACATATGTACATATGTCTGTATATACATGTCCATATATATACATACATGTCCATATACACATGTAAATATATATACATACATACCTATATTTGGATATCTATATACGTATATATGTACTACATATTATCTATATACATACATATATGTATGTATATATTTAGATATGTATACTTAGTATGATAACGATTGTTACGCTTATAATACATATGTATATAATGCATGCATAAAACCAAAATTGGCTCACTCTTATCATTAACATATTTAAGTAAAGCAAAATTTCACGTCAAATTGAATATTTAAATGATTATATCAATTCGTGGATATATTGCCAAAATCTAAAATTCGAGCCAAAACAATTAAAATTTATCAGAAATCATAGTCTGTTAAACAAATTTTGCCTTCGCTCAGCTCTGTTAACTCGCCACTCTCACGATTTCCCCTGTCGGCCATTAGAGTGGTGAGCTGGACGAGAATTATTGATGCATTTTGACAATTCACACCGTCATCCTAACTTAATGCTTCTCTGTCTAATATACGTTCTCTGCATAAAACTTTCAATAATGAACCAGCCAAACAAGTGAGATACCTACACATAACATGTACATATATGCTCAAAATAACGGTATTTTGTAGTATTACGCCGAATTGCATAGTATGCCAATGTATGTATGCCAATGATCTAAAACAGTCGTGTGCAAGCCTCAATACTACTACATTTTACGTTTGCGCTGCACAAATACTACTACACGTTTTCGCTGCCAAGTACGCTGAACAAATTTGTATGTTTGTTGTAGAACAACAGCAACAAACGCCGATTCTTTGTCTAGACCTAGCGTACGTGTTCAGTCGCTTTCGTGTTTGTGTAATATTTTTCGCAGTAGCAGAATTATCGCTCAAACACTAGTGTTTGGTATTTTATTGCGTCTTTCGCAATTGAGCATCACTGATCTAAAATACTCACTACATAAATTGAATGTAAATGTTTTATTTGGCGCGTGCCATATTTTTTTGTATTTCGCATAGATCTTAACGCTGACGAAACGGCGACAGTCAGTCACCGTCTAGTGTAGTTGCGTACGACTGTTATAGCTTTGAGCTGAGTTGTGTATAAGAGTTTCAAAAGATTCAGTCAGTGATAAATCTTTTTTATTTGCGATTTATTTAAAAAATTTCCTTATTTCGGGGGGGGGCTTCAGCCCTCTAGCGCCCCCCCCCCCCCCCCCCCCCTGGCTACGTGCCTGGATTTGAGTAGTCGTAATTAGTTCTCATAATTTTTTCATATGGTTCTAATATCAAGGATGGGTTTGATACATGGTAAAAATAAGATGAACTCTCGTAAGTATACACATTATCTAGTTCAGTAAGTACATATTTTTTACCGCTCAAATCTGTTATTTTATCGCAAGCGCCGTATGTAATTATCACTAAAATTAGGAAACCGATTCGTTGCATGGTGTGCTATTTTTTCTTATGCTGTCCTTGTGTATTATTTTTCCCCTCACTGTTAGGATTGTGTCCCCACGATCTTCTTTTACTTTGTGTTTATTATATTTTGTTGCTAGTTTGTTGCGGCGATCCGTTCGGCTGTATATTATGTCACCTGGATTGTAGGTTATGCTTTTCCTGTTTTTATTTTGGTATAGGAGCAATTTTGTTTGTTTTTCCTCAAGTATGTCCTTGATATCGGGGTATTTTTCGCGGTTAAAAAATACGTCTTCAGGTTTGTATCCTGTAGATGAATGGATCGTCCGATTGTATTGGCGAATGGTGTTGAATAATTCGTCTGCTGGGGCAGTTTTATTTTCTGCTGCTAAACTTTGACAAAGTTCGATAAGCGTACTATGTAACCGTTCAACTTGAGCGTTTGATGTCGAATGATGTACGGGCGTAACGGAGTGGGTTATTTGTAGGCGGTTGTATAAGAATTTTGCTATATTTCCATTAAATACACTCTCGTTATCAGTCATGAGGTATTTGGCATTCGGGTAAACTTGTGTGAGTACTTCTTCTATGTATTCGTGACAGTTTGTCTTTGTGTCTAATTTCCGTAAGAAACAATATTTCGCTGGCTAAGGGTGCAAAGTGCCCAAGTCCATTTTTTGAAATTTTTCAGGAGAGACGAAAAACATTTTAAATATTATTTTTGTTAATATTTTTTAAAGCTGTATAACACAATGTCTTTTTATATTCGTAATTGAGGACTCAAATACAATTTTAATTTGAAATTAGCATAAGATACTTGTTTATGCCTATTTTTGGGACTTAGCCCATTTTCTGCAACAGAGTTTTATTTTTGTAATGGACTTAGCTCTTTTTATTGTTAAACACTTTTGTATTTTCTCTTTGCCTGAAAAGAAAACACCACAAGTTTTATTTAAAGTTCATAGAAACTTTAATTGTTTAATCAAGTTTAATTATATTTCACTTTCTTTTTTACATTTTTTAAAATTAAAAAAAAAAAATTAAAATAAATAAATATCTTAAATATACAAAAATCAGTCATATGTCCCAGTTATCAAAATCTTAAGCACTAATTATTCAAAATAAAGAACAATTCATTGTCAAAATAAAAAAAAAATCACTCATATGTTCCAGTTATCAAAATCTTAAACACTAATTATTCAAAATAAAAACAATTCATTCGTGTGGCAACTCGTCGTAAAATTTATGGTAGTCTTTTGGCAATGTTACTTTTAAAGATTGTAAGTCTTCATATTTCCTTTTTGAAATAGGCCTTTTTTCATGGTAAAGCTGATCCAGGTTGGACCACATTAATGGGGCTAAATGCATACATTTGCGCTGTGGAAGAATTTTCCATTCATGCGGAAATCTTAATTTAAAAAATATTTCTCCATCGGGAGTATACTTCAGTGCTCGAATATCTGTCACTTTCGAATCACCTGTACCACGACCAGGACGTATGGTTTTAAAAAACGATACATTTTTAAACGATTTGAAAAATGTATGATCTAAATAGGTCACATCATATGGTTCTGATTTCTTCCGCGCACCCTTACACAAACCAATATAGTATTATTGGCTTTAAGGTGATACTGCAGTGTTTGACTTCTCTTGGATGCGTTTTCTATGCGACGATTTCGAGGTCTTTTAGTTTGAATACACTCTATCAAAGTATTAACGTAAATTTTTTTTTGTTTCCAACACATTTTCCAAAATTCCTTAAATATTTGTTCTCTACATGATTCTGACAGTTGTGCGCATTTCATGATTGCAGTCTCACCTTTGTCCAAACAATTACATCTTTGCTTGAGAGTTCTAGCGTCTCTCACGTTATTGTATTGCCAAACGTTACCTGTTTTTTTTTTGCCGAGGTATTTTTACCACTTTGGCGAAGGACGTTATTTTTTTCAGAAAAGGAGGAACTGGATTTTGTTTTTAATCTTCGTTTACGTGTTTTACTCTGCTCTGGTAACTCAAATGAATTGTCTGAACTGCTGTTAAAACCATAAGGCACTAGTCCTACAACACCATCATCTGCTTCAATTCCAAAATCAGGGCATTTCGGTTGAATATTATTATTTTTATCAGCACACATTATCTGATATAATAACAATAATTAAACTTTAAATATTAAGAAAAAATAAGTAACCGTATTCACCTTCCACTTATGAGCAATTTTATAAAACAAATAAACAAACTTTACTGAATGTTGCGCCAAATTCCTATGAAACAGCTGATGCTGTGTACGTTCAGTGGACTTAGCGCGCGCTTTTTTGACAACTATGGACTTAAGACTTTTGCTTACCAACACTATACAACTTAAAAAAAAAAAAAAAAATTCCCTTTTTTGTTTTTTAACCCATGTATTTTCGAATTATCTTTCGAACTGCATCAAAATCTCATTTTTGGAAAAAATGGACTTAGGCACTTTGCACCCTTAGCCAGCGATTTGGAGTATCTATCTATTGAGCTAAGATACTGTGTGTTATTAATATGGAATATGTCCATCTGTATGTATTCTCCTACTCGTGTTGGTATTGGGGTTTTTCCTATAGGTTGTTTATTCGGTTGTCTTTCATATTTATGTTGTAAACATATTTGACAATCTACTGCTTCTTTTCTGCACATTTCTTTAATGTTAGGCCAGTAATGGGTCAACAATATTTCTTGTACGTTATTTTTATAATTTCTATGTGCGAGATAGAAAAGCTGATTTTATCGTATTAGAATACGTCGATTAATGACGAAATTATTTATTTCCAATATTCGTAGTTTTTCATTTGTATTTAGTAATTTCGATTAGTACATTTCAAAATTCACGTAGTTTCGACTAAACATAATGTACGACTTAAAACATAATGTATGACTTAAAACATAGAGCAGAAGGACTATTCGCGTTGAACTCGGAAATCGGACTCAGTATTAAGCTATTGGGTTGGCAATATCTAAGCGATCGTTAGACTTTGTTTATTGAGCGAGATTAAGCTTGAGTCCTTTGGATTGTAAGCTGAGTTAAAAGTAATTAGAATATTATACGAAAGTACTCGTGTTTGAGTGCGTTAATGAGCGTACATAACTCGCCCTCCGCAAAAAGAATTCGCGACTCCGCGAATGACGAAAGTATCTTTTCTGTTAATTAAATTTATAAATCGATAAATGTTAAAATGTAAAAATTGTGACATGTAAATATACGGTCATACGTAACGTAATTTTTTAATTTAAAGTACTTTTGTATATATGTATATATAAGAAATAACGATGTTAACATTTACGTTCTTTTTTGTGTATAATACCTATATACGTAGTACGGTAATAGTTCATTCGCAAGTTTTAAAATTAGTGAGATTTTACATAATATTTTGATTTTAGCTTTTTTTTTTAAGAAATTGTATTGGATTGATAACAATGTTGAGGTTTATATTATTTTTCGTATAAAATTCTTATATACGTAGTATAGTTATAATTTTGTTTAAAAGTTTTAATATTTACAACATTTTATATGGTCTTTTGATTTGGGCTATGTCAAGTTTGTTAGGATAGCTTTTAGGTAGTTTTGTGAATCTCTTAGCAGTTTTATTTCTGTTAGCCAGAGGGTTCTTAATGTAAATCTTATCGTTGTCAAAATCTGGAATTTTTTCTCTTTTTGTATTAAATCTGTCTATAGTTTGTTTTTTCTTTTCGTACGCATAATTTTTAATTTTTTCGAAATCAATTTCATTTTTGTTAATAAAATCCATTGGTTTCACATTGGTTGAACTATGAATGGAGTTGTTATAGTAACCAATGGCTTTTAACATAATTTCCTCTACTTCCAATGTGTTATCCGTATGTTTTAAAATACGTACATATATGTTCTAATATCGTGGAATGCAGTCTTTCGATGTCTGCATTCCCCGTATGACTGTTTGGGGTAGTAAAGTGGGGTATTATACTATTTTCGCGGCAGAATAATCTTATAAATGAGTTGTTAAACTCGTTGTCCATTATTAGCTTTTTAGGTTTTCCTAGCCATGCAAATCTCTCCTGAAGTTTGATTTTAATCGTGATCATGTTTCTGTCAACGGCTTTCTTGCGTATTTGTTTTCGTTACATATGTCACATTTGTTAATAAACCTGTTGATTATCTTTTTGAGATTTGGGTAAAAATAATTCAATTTCAGTTGCTCGTAGTTTTCTAATACACCTCTATGGTTACCTTCTATGTGTGTTTTTTCTACTACCTCTAAAATATCTTCCTCGCACTTAATGTCTAAAGCTGCATGACTGCACTTGGTAAATTTAATATTACCATTATTTGCAAATAAACTAATTAGCTTCGCTTGAACAATATTATATAGGTTGTCAGGTAATTCTGAATGAATTCCTATTGTACCCTTTTTTAAATATCTTCTAAATAAATCTGAAATATAAGTGCTATTATGCAAGTCACGTTCTGCTACATAGATTATGAGGTATTTGTTATATAGTATTTCGCTTGCCAAGGTTTTACTTTTCACTAGTCGAATTTGAGTTGTATATCTGTTTACGATTGAGTCAGAAATAAGAAAATGATCGTTTTGATTTTCGTATGCTGAATGCATGGTTTCAAGGGAATTTTCAAACAGAGACTTGATGTCTAAGTTTTCCTCTTTTCCTACTTCTTGTCGGCTTAAGAAGTCGGCTACATTATTTTCTTTTCCTTTTATATATTCGACTTCAAACTCATATTCGCCAAGCAAAGTTTTCCACCGTAGGATGCGTGCGCTTGGATCCTTCATAGAATATAACCATTTTAGTGGCTTGTGATCAGTTTGAACAAGAAAGGAACGCCCGAACAGGTACGGTCTAAAATGCTTCACCGCCCACACTATTGCTAGAAGCTCTTTTTCCAGCGTATGGAAACGTTTTTCAAAACCATTTAATGTTCGGCTAGCAAAACAAATTGGCTTGTTATTTTGGCTGAGAACCGCGCCCAAGGCAACGTTACTGGCATCGGTTGTCACAATACATTTTTTTGAAAAATCGGGAAATGCTAAAAGTGGGGGTGAGGTCATTATGAGCTTCAATTTATCGAATGCTTCAATAAATATATTCCATATCGCTTGTATTGATTTTTTCGTTTTTCTTTAAGTACTTAATTATGGGGAAGGCTATCATTGAATAATTTTTGATAAATTTCCGGTAATACCCAGTCAAACCTAGGAAGGATTGAATCTCCTTAACAGTTCGCGGTAGCTTTATTCTTTGTATAGCTTCAATTTTTTCAGTATTTGGCTTAATGCCTTCCGGAGTAATAATATGGCCGAGGAATAACGTATGTCTCGACAGAAAGTTGCATTTATCATATTGTATCTTTAGATTGTTTTCAGATAGACGATTGAATATTTTGGTTAGACTCTCAAAGTGCTCATTTATGGATGTTCAAAATATTAGAATGTCACCCATATATATTATGCAAATCTTATTAATATAGTCACCTAAAATCGTGTTCATCATACGCTGGAATGTAGCAGGCGCATTTTTCAGGCCAAATGGCATTCGCGTGAATTCATAGTGCCCATTCGGACCAGAAAAAGCTGTTTTTTCTATATCGCTATCGCTCATGAGAATTTGGTGGAATCCTTTAGCCAAGTCAATCGTCGTAAAATATTGTGCGCGCCCTAATTTTTCAAAGAGTGACTCAACGTTTGGTATAGGAAACTTGTCGTCGATTGTAAGGCTATTTAATTTCCGAAAGTCTATAACCAAACGCCATTTCTTTTTATTACCACTGTTGCACTTCTTTTGCACGATCCATAATGGCGAATTATATGGAGATTTGCTTGGCCGAATAATTCCATTTTCTAACACAGATTCCAGCTGACGATTAATTTCTTCCTCCAACGCATAAGGGTATCTATAATTTTTAACATATATAGGAGCATGAGGCTTCGTAATAATTTGATGTTTGACCATGTCTGAAGCTGGTAGGTATTGTCCTTCTTGAAAAAATATGTTTTTATACTTTAATAGAAAATTTTTTAAAAACCTACTTTCTTCGGTGTTCAAATCTTTGTCAATCAGTGTATCTAAATTTAAACTACCTTTATCAAATGAAATTGTATCTGGGTAAGTATCTGTCTGGGAACAATAAGCATAAAATTCGTCATCGTTACGTAGGTATTTTGCGGCCTGGTTATTAACAAAGGGTACTGCTTTATTGTTGACATTAATTATTTTTTCTGAAAAATCAATTACAATTTTGAGAGGGGCAAGAATATTTAGTCCCAGTATGCACTGGAAAGGATTGTCGGTAAATTTTAATAATTTAACAGACATAGTCTCTTCTTTTCTCTCAAATTCTGTGGGAATGTTGACGATGACTTCCTCTAATATTATTTCTGACGAGAAAAGGGTCTTTACTAAGATGGGTTTTTCCAATGCCCTGCGACTGCAAAGATTTCCAAAAATCTTAAAATCCCCTAACGTTGTTGCTGATCCGCTATCTACCAGACACCTTACTACGACATTATTGATTGTCACATCTATCAGGGGTAAGTCGGTTGAAGAGGAGAAAGCTGAAAATTTTCGTAATTTTCGATGTTGTCCACTTCCATTGGAACAGCGGATGGTTGCTGGTTGTACCTCGCATTATTGTTAAACCTACCAGAATTATTCGAGTATCTGTAGTTTCTGGGATCGCTAAATCTACCGCGAAAATTCCCACTAACATTAGCTCTACTGTAATCGTTTCTATTGTAATTAACATTTGTTTGGACACCATTACCTAGGCTGTTTCTAAAGTTTCCGGAGTCGTTTTTACGGTAATTATTAGTATTTCCATCGTTTGGATTACTTCGAAAATGCGTGTTATGATACGCCGAATTATTTCGGTGACTTGCAATAAAGTGTGCATTATTTTGATTACCGTCTTTTGTATTTCTATTATAGTTCAACACATTGGAATTTTGGGGAAAGTTATGCTTACCATTATGCGGATATTTATTACTTTTTGAGTGAACATCCGTGTCTCTAATGCCATTGCTTGCTATTTCAATATCATCTAACATATTATTTTGTAAATAATAAGTAAAAGCTTTTTCCATATTGTTTATGTGATTTTGCAACAACAAAGTTTTTACGTTAAAAGGCAAAAATTGCAAATAGATGTCAAATACTAGTTTTACATTATTATGAGGCGCGTATAAACTATCAGTTTCGCCTTCTAAAATATATTTAGTATTCATTGACTGTAAAATAGCTCCAAGCTTATTGTGCAAATCTTCTACATTCATAGCCCTAACATTCATCGCATTGTTTCTTAAATTTAAAAATGTTGATTTAACGCCAAATTCTTCCTTCAGTTTGCTTAGTATATCTTCAAATCTAGGTTCGTTGACTTGTTGTATAACATGCAATGCTCTTCCTTTCAATTTGTTGTACAAAACCTTGGATATGATGTGTTTTTCTTCTTCGTTTGTGAGGGAAAGAATTGTTGCAACATCTCTTAGGTAGTGAGTGATAGTATATTCACTTTCCCCGTCGAAAAATGGTATACTACGAGCTTCCCTTAACGCCTCTGCTAAGGTCAGTGCCATTTTTAGGTTTGTATTTATTTTTAGGGTTTTTATTGCTTTATTTAATTTGCTTTATTTATTTATATATTTTTTGTCAGATTGTCTTTTGATGTATTATTGTTCGAAATTCGAAATGTTTTTATGGGGCATAGCAACATACAAAGTTCAACATTGCAACAATTTAACATAGCATACATATATAAAACACGGCAACATTTAGGGTACATAGAGCAACATTCCTTTCAACACTTGATTTCCGGTTAACACGTCTGTTATGTCTTAATATGTTGTTTAGCAGCAATGTTTGTATACATATGCGCTCCTCTGTTAAAAACGTTTGTGCGGGACTGTTAGCAACATTTCATTTTAGCACTCGTGTATATCACTCTCGCTGTTCTCAATTTACGGTTGTGTCAGCCGTATTAGAAACGAGCTAGAAGGTATAATCAGAGAACTTGTAAGTAATGAGAAGGCGCCAATGTTAAAACAGCCTTTTCATCAACAAAATTTGCGGGTGCGATGGAGAGAATTCACCTCCGAAAAGTACTGAATTTAATTCTACCACACGAATAAAAACCATTTTCACCATATTTTGCTATATTTAGAGCAGAGGGGCTCTTTTGCGGAGGCGAGCGGCTGCATGTGTACAAAAAGAAGATAAATAATAAATCAAAACAAAAACCATAGAAGGAAAATAAGTAAACAAAAAAACCAGTTTCTGGATAGCGAAACGCAACTTGAGACGGCAGATGAGTTATTCAACAGTTGAGGATAAGAGAAGGGTTGAAAGGGATAGGGGGAATCGTCAAAAGAATATTATTTCGAGTTTTCGGCAATTTTTGTGTCAATCGCCATCAGCGCGTGTACATGTACGCAAATGAGTTGATGCGCGCATGAATTGCTTAATAAATGCATCCATGTATGTACATATGTACGTATGTATGTAGTTTGAGATATTTTAGAATATTTAGCGCTGGTGCAGGCACAATTGCAGCTGCGGTTGCGATGCGCTGTGATGTGATTAATAGTGCCCACACTCACCGACGTGTCCGTTTGGCGTGTCTGTTTGACGGGAGATACACAAAATTGAGCAAAACTTGTGCCCGCGCGTATGTTTTGTAAACAAACTTTGCGTACATAAAACTGTGTTTGTATGCATCAACACAATGTTGCCATTCCTTTGTTTGCATACATACTTTTACACACATCCGCGTTGTCAATTACAATTTTTCATTGTATAATAAACCAAAGCCAAAAACCAACAAATGCAAATAGTTCATTTATCTATAATTAACATTATTAAACATGGATTTTAAATTAATTTAATAAAAATTTAAATTTTTATAAGGTTATTTTGTTAATGATTTTAAAAAGTTCTGCTTGGCAACACTGTGCGGTGAGAGAGCACTCAGCTGACACGGCTTCACGGCAAAAATCTAAATTTCTCAGTTTACACACGTACACGTCGCGCGTACCCGCCACACGAACACGTTGATGAGTTTGCATTTACATGGCGCTCTCATAAGTTTGATCGTGTCAGCTGACACGTAGCGTACGTTTGCGTCGGTGAGTGTGGGCACTATAAGATTTAGCGTAGGTCAAGGTTGAAGTTATACACATGCACATTGTATGTACATATTTACATACATATGTACATATGTATATGCACCTATCAACTAATCTTTATTTACTAATTTTCTAAGTCAAAAATAAGTTCAATAAAAACATGACAAAATTATATTTTTTAATGAAAAATCAACTATGGTTCATTATACATTCTTATGTATGTGGGAACGTATAAACGGTGCCTAACTATACACCTAGACGAACAAATACAACACTGCTCCGACTAAAAAGGAACCCTGACAAAAACGAAGACAAAAGAGAGACAACGAAAGACATACAAATTGTTCGAGTATTAAATAAAAACCCACAAATGGTGTCAGTGAAGTGGGATGCGGCAAATTAACATCCCTACGGCTACGCGTATTGAACAAAACTTTAAGTGAACTGATAGCAAATATTCGCTCGTGTGTGCAAATATCTGTCTGTCTGTCCGTGCGTTAGTTTTTCGCGTACAGTCGATACCAACGGCGTTACTTGGGAAACCGTTAGCCCCGGTAAATGTGTATCAGGCGACGTTAATCGAAGCCGTTAAATTTAAGCCTGTGCGCAGCAGAACAGCTACAGTCGATAGTGTGCGACCGTAAAAACGCGCAGAATCAACAGTTGGCGTTTTGATGTACATAGCAGCGCAGCGTCGTCCGAGCAGCTAGTGTAAAAGTGCCGTACAGCCTATGTGTGACGCTAAGTTGCGCGCGCATCAGTGTATAAGTGTACAGCTTCTTTGTGAAGCGACAAGCCGAGGCGCAGAAAAGCAGCATCATTTTTCATCTTTAAAATTGCCGAGCGTTGTGTTTCGAGCAAACGTTTCATTTGGCTCCGTGTACAGCCACCAAGCTGTATCACGCCATCGAGGAAACCGTTAAGTCCGTTAAACACCGGTGACGCCACAAAACAGCGCAGTCGTGGTTGGCGCAGCGAAAAGTGCAGTCGTGCTGAGTAAGGCAGCAAATAGAGCAGACATCGTGGTTCAAGCAGCGAACAGCACAACTGTCGAAGTTTAGTTAATAGAGGATTCTGTTAATCGACGAATATTAACATCAACTAGGAGAAGCAATAACGAGCGCAATCGTGTGAGAGCTGTTACTTAAAAGCGAGGAGTAAAGTACATAGCAGCAGCATATGCAGTGCAAAATACAGCAAAGAGTGAGTGTGAGAAAACCAAGCTTTCTGTTGCCGAACCGTAGAGTAAGCAGCAGAAGTGTTGATTGGTGAAACAGTAGTAGAAGGTGATAGCACTTTACAGGCTTTGGTAAAGTGACTGAATGCAGCAACTATAACAGATAGCGCTGGAGCTGTAAGAGTGTACGAAAGCTTCTGGTTGAAGAAGTAGCGGAGGGCGCAGGAACTTCACGGTCGTTGGTGAAGTAACAGCGCGGCAGCATCCGACGTTGAAGAAATAGTGTGAGTAGAGCAGAAAACAACAGAACTTAAAATAAGCAACAGAGTTTTGGGTGTGCAGTGGCAGCATTTTCTGACAAAGCATCGCAGTCATCTAACCAAAAGCGTTTGCAGTGTGATATCGTTGAGCAGTATATCGCTGCAAGTGAAAATTTTCGGCATTTGACATATCAGCGGAGAACAGCCGTGTGGGTTGAATAGCAGAGTGACAACATCATAACAGCAGCTGAGCGGAAAGTAATAGCAGAAGGTGTACAGTAAGACAACAGCAGGAACAGGTGGCAGTGAGTACTAAATCCTGTAGAAAATTGTAGAACTGAAAAAATTAAATAATAATTAATTGAATTTGCATATGTTTGAAATTGGAACTAAATTTAAAGATAAATGTACAGAAAAACTGCAATTTAATAAGTAATTTAAAGCAAGATATGCACAACATTTTTTGATGGAAATTAAAATTAAAATTTAAGAGAAATTTTCAGAAAAGTAAGAAACTAACTAAGTTCAAAGCAAAAATTGAAAAATTTGTTAACTGCAATCTAACTTTTAAATTAAGCTTGTAGAAAGTTTAGTAATTTAATTTAAGTTTAAACCCAACTTTGTGAAGCAGTTGAAATTGAAATTGAAAATTTACACTTTGTAATAATATTAGTGTATAAAATTTTGAATTATATCCACTTATTTTAAGAACTTTGTATATTATCATAAAATGGACCGACAACAGATTTTTTCAATGACTGTTACCGAACTCAAAGAAAAATTGGTGGGTTTAAATCTTTCTACAGTGGGACGTAAAGCTACTCTCCAGGACAGACTATGCGAACATTTTGGCCTGACCGTAAGTGAAGATGACGGTTCAGATATTGAAAGTGTGTCAGTGCAAAGTTGTGCTACACAGGTAGCAGGTAGTGGTGGGCGGCCGGCTTTCACCTTGCGTGACATTGAAAACTCAATGCTAAATTTTAGTGGTTCAGGTTACCCTACTGTCGAGGAATGGCTACAGGTTTTCGAGGAAAACGCAGTCGCAGTACAGTGGGACGAGCTACAGAAGTACATTTATAGCAAACAGCTTTTGAAGGGGGCCGCAAAAATGTTCGTGCGAAGCCAACGCGGTGTGACAGATTATAGCTCACTAAAGCGTTCACTTAAAATTGAATTTGGCACATCGGTTGCCTCTGTTGATGTACACCGTCTACTCAAGTCTCGTCGTAAGCGCCATAATGAAGATTATCGCGAATATCTGTACTCCTTAATGGAGATTGGTCAGGCTATAGATTTGGATGACAAAAGTTTAGTGGAATATTTTGTCGAAGGGATTCCAGACACTAGGTCTAACAAAAGCAATTTATACCAAGCCAAGACAATTCAAGAATTAAAAGATCAAATCGTCATCTACGAGAAGGTGAGATCCGGGCGTCAACCTGGCAGCAATTCGATCAAAGTAGGTGATGAAAAATACAAGGTTTCACAAAGTTCATTTAGTAACAGTTCAAGACGATGTTATCGATGCGGGTCGATAGGGCATCCAATCTCAAATTGTCCGCATAAAGAGTCCGTTTGCTACGGATGTGGTGGGCCAGGCCATCAAGCCGCAAAGTGCCCGAAAAATAAGGCTCAGGTTAAGGAGGAAAACCCTAAAATAAATACGTTAGGCATTACAGAGCGAGTCAGGTCAATGGGATGCGTAGTTTTTAAAGATTTACAGTACAATTATTTCACATTTTCGGCGTTGTTAGATACGGGGTGTGACTTGTGTTTGATGCGGTATGACGTTTTGATGATGATGGGCGAAGTCGAGTTGACCGGCAAAAAGCATCGGTTGGAGGGAATAGGTGATAGTGTTCTATATACAATGGGCAGTTGCACTTTGAAATTTTTAGTAGATAACATCGAACTTGACATAACTTTTCACGCAGTTCGCGAAAGCGACATAATTTATCAAGCTATCATCGGTAACGATGTCTTAAGGCAGGTGGACTTGGTGATATCCGAGGACACGGTAAGTTTCAAAGAAAAGCATAAAGGCAATTCACAGGTTGACACTGAAAAAGAAGATGATGAGCTTGAGTTGATGCGCGAATTTAAAGACTTGTGTTTAGCTGCGGATTCGGTTGTGGATGTTGAATCCGAACTGGAGTTATCGTATCTTAACAAAGAACACGCCGACGAAGTACGTACATTGATAGGAAGTTACAATCCTATTAAGCAACGCGAATCTCCAATCAAGATGAAAATCTGCTTGCTTGATGACAATCCCGTTTATCAAGGTCCTAGGCGAATGTCCTACTCTAATAGGCACTTTGTTAACAAGCAGGTATCAGAATGGCTTAAAGAAGGAATTATACGACCAAGTTTTTCGGAATACGCTTCTCCTATCGTTTTAGTAAGCAAAAAGGACGGTAGTAAAAGGCTTTGTTGTGACTACCGTCGTCTGAACGAAAAAATCATAAAGGATAATTTCCCGATGCCATTGATGGACGACGTTGTTGAGAAATTGCAGAATGCGCGCGTATTCACCACGCTAGACTTAAGAAACGGTTTTTTTCATGTGCCGATCGAAAGTAGTTCAATAAAATATACTTCGTTCGTGACCCATCAAGGTCAGTACGAATTTCTTTTCGTTCCTTTCGGCATATGCAACTCTCCCGCTGTTTTTTCGCGGTTTATTTTCGTAATATTTAGAGATTTGGTTGAGAATGGTACTGTGGTCGCGTATATGGAAGACCTTATTATTCCATCGGTAGATAAAAAAGAGGGCATAGTTAAGCTTAGGATAGTTTTGGGTAGAGCGGCAGAATACAATTTAAGAATCAAATGGGAGAAGTGTCAAATTTTGCAGGAAAAGGTAGACTTTCTAGGGTATGTTGTAGAAAAAGGCACCATAAAGCCATCATCAGCAAAAACTCTTGCAGTAGAGAGCTTTCCAGTACCGAGCGATAAAAAAAGTGTGCAACGATTCTTAGGTTTGACTTCTTATTTTCGGCGCTTTATACAAGGTTATGCGGAGGTGGCTAAACCTCTTTCTGACTTGTTGCGGCAGGGTATACCTTTTAGTTTTGGAGACAGCCAGATAGCAGCATTTCAACAGCTGAAAATTGCATTATCAAATGCGCCAGTGCTAAGGCTCTACAATCCGAAAGCTACTACAGAAGTCCACACGGACGCGTCGATGCACGGCTACGGTGCAGTTCTTTTGCAAAAGGATAGTGAAGACCAGCTTTACCACCCCGTACAGTACATGAGCCGCAAAACTACGAAAGTTGAAGAAAGATACCATTCGTACGAACTTGAGGTCCTGGCCATAATATCTGCGCTGAAGAAGTGGCGAGTGTATTTGCTAGGGATCCAATTCAAGATTGTGACAGACTGCAACGCCTTCACAATGACCATACGGAAAACAGATGTTCCGGTAAGAATATCTCGCTGGGCCCTTTTTCTACAAGATTTTTCATACACGATTGAACATCGATCAGGAAGTAGAATGAAGCACGTTGACGCGCTGAGCAGAGTCTCGTGTTTGTTATTAGAAGATTCTCTTCACCATAGACTGCAACAGGCGCAAATTGAAGATGACTGGACGCGAGCAGTGATTAAAGTTTTAGAAAATGATAGTTACGAAGATTTTTATTTGAAGCGGGGTGTACTCTACAAAGATCCCATCAAGGAACTTATTGTGGTCCCAGCAGCAATGGAGGAGGAAATCATGAGGATAGCCCACAACCAAGGACATTTCTCCGCTAAGAGAACTCAAGAGATGACTGAAAAATCGTTTTTCATACCGCAATTAGCGACGAAAGCTAAACGAGTAGTTAAAAATTGTGTGCAGTGTATTATTTCGGAGGCGAAAGCAGGTAAAAAAGAAGGATTCCTTGAGCCGATACATAAAGAAGATCGACCGTTAGGTACATACCATGTGGACCACGTCGGCCCCATGGAAAAAACCAACAAACGCTATGTGTACATATTTGTAGTTGTCGATGCTTTCTCGAAATTTGTGTGGCTGCATCCGACTCGTAGTACAGGTTCAGATGAGGTTATTGATAAGTTAAAAAGGCAATCTTCACTGTTTGGTAATCCTAGACGCATAGTATCCGATAGAGGCACCGCTTTTACGTCCCTTGCATTTAAAAATTATTGCGAAACTGAAGGCATCCAACACTTGTTAATATCAACAGGCATTCCAAGAGGAAATGGGCAGGTGGAGAGAATTCACCGAATTATAATGCCAATGTTAGCGAAATTATGCTTCGATAGTCCAAAGAGCTGGTACAAACATATTGAAATAGTTCAACAAACATTGAACAATACGCCGCCTAGAAGCACGAAAATATCGCCATTTAGGCTGCTGACAGGAGTAGAAATGCGGACAAATGTCATACCAGAGTTGCGAGAGTTCCTCGACACAGAATCTATTCTCCAGGTCGACGCAGATAGGGAAAATGTCCGCAAAGAAGCTTGCGAAAACATAGCAAAAATTCAGCAAGAAAATCGCAAAAATTTTAACTCGAAACGAAAGGAAGTGACAAAGTACGAATTAAACGAGTTAGTCGCCATTAAGCGAACCCAATTCGGGAGTTCTTTAAGACTTCGACCCAAATTTTTCGGCCCTTACAAGATAATTAAAATTATGACACATGACCGATATGAAGTAGAGAAAGTAGGTGAAGGTGAAGGCCCGAAGCGTACCACTACCACCGCCGAGTACATGAAGGCTTGGCTTCCATCGTTTGAGGCCAAACGATAAGTCAGGATGGCCGAATGTGGGAACGTATAAACGGTGCCTAACTATACACCTAGACGAACAAATACAACACTGCTCCGACTAAAAAGGAACCCTGACAAAAACGAAGACAAAAGAGAGACAACGAAAGACATACAATTTTGGAATTCGACAGTTAACGCGCAACCACGGACAGCGACAGACCGCTAAATCACTTAACTAATAAGCTTTGTGTAAAAACCCTCTACTCTATAATAAAGTATTTTATATTTAACTAAAATTGTTCGAGTATTAAATAAAAACCCACATGTATGTACTTACATAAGTGGAATCAAGAAAAGATTCATTCACACATGCGCAATTTTTCAGCGCAAGTGCACAGCGAAACATTGTATAATCATTGTATATGCATATCATAGATGGGCACTTTGCAGTACCAGTAAAAATGCAGTAAAATTTTTTTTTTACTGATAATGAAATTAAATTTTCATTACCAGTACAGTTTTACTGATTACTGAAAAAATTAGCAGTAAAAATATTTTTTTACTGGCTACTGAAAATAATTTGCAGTAAAAATATTTTTTTACTGGTTACTGGGAAAATTTGCAGTAAAAATATTTTTTTACTGGTTATTGGAAAAATTTGCAGTAAAAATATTTTTTTACTGCTTACTGAAAGAAATGGCAGTAAAAATACTGATAATATCATTTGAGTTGCAAAACCAGCAAAATATTTACTGTTTACTGAAAATAGTTACTGGTAATCATAGATGGGCACACTGCATTATATATTTACTGCATTACGTACAGCAGTAAACAGTAACACTTTACTGATAATGAAATTAAATTTGCATTACCAGTACAGCTTTACTGGTTACTGGAAAAATTTGCAGTAAAAATATTTTTTTACAGCTTACTGAAAGAAATTGCAGTAAAAATACTGATAATATCATTTGATTTGCAAAACCTGCAAAATATTTACTGTTTACTGAAAATAGTTAAAAATCAAAAGCCAACCACTAGGTCAATGAATAATTAAACAAAATTCGAATATTTTTGTTTTCATTGAAACATTTATTTCAACTTGTTATCCGCCATTAGCTTTTCTTAAAACAAGAATTTTGAAATTTGCATCGCTGAGTTTTTGCCTTCTAGACCGGTTAACAATACCAGCGAAAGAAAACAACCGTTCTACAGGTGCAGATGACGGTAATGGGGTATTATATTTTAGAAAAACGTTTTTAATAGCCTGATGTTTATTTAAACAACTAATATTTAATTGAAAGTCAAATGCAAAAATTTTACCATTACTTTCTTCCCCGAAATCAAGGAAGGTTTTTTGAGTAGTTTGAGGCGGAACACGTGTTGCGTCATCTGCTATCTTTCCATACTTCACCACATAAGTGTTGAACATTTTTTTTACTTCTTCTTCTGTTTGCGTCGTTGCTGTTTCTAAAAGGGCTTTTAAAAATCGCAATTTAATGTCAGGGACAGAAATAGCAGTAATAACAGCGTCCCAAGCGTCAGACTGAATCAGGAAGTACTTTTCAAATCTTTTAAGCAGAGCAAAACTAAAAATATTTATTGAGTACATACATGATTTAAATTCCCTGATGATAGTGCACAACATTTTCATTACCAGTAACTATTTTCAGTAAACAGTAAATATTTTGCTGGTTTTGCAACTCAAATGATATTATCAGTATTTTTACTGCCATTTCTTTCAGTAAGCAGTAAAAAAATATTTTTACTGCAAATTTTTCCAATAACCAGTAAAAAATATTTTTACTGCAAATTTTCCCAGTAACCAGTAAAAAAATATTTTTACTGCAAATTATTTTCAGTAGCCAGTAAAAAAATATTTTTACTGCTAATTTTTTCAGTAATCAGTAAAACTGTACTGGTAATGAAAATTTAATTTCATTATCAGTAAAAAAAAAATTTTACTGCATTTTTACTGGTACTGCAAAGTGCCCATCTATGCTGGTAATGAAAATGTTGTGCACTATCATCAGGGAATTTAAATCATGTATGTACTCAATAAATATTTTTAGTTTTGCTCTGCTTAAAAGATTTGAAAAGTACTTCCTGATTCAGTCTGACGCTTGGGACGCTGTTATTACTGCTATTTCTGTCCCTGACATTAAATTGCGATTTTTAAAAGCCCTTTTAGAAACAGCAACGACGCAAACAGAAGAAGAAGTAAAAAAAATGTTCAACACTTATGTGGTGAATTATGGAAAGATAGCAGATGACGCAACACGTGTTCCGCCTCAAACTACTCAAAAAACCTTCCTTGATTTCGGGGAAGAAAGTAATGGTAAAATTTTTGCATTTGACTTTCAATTAAATATTAGTTGTTTAAATAAACATCAGGCTATTAAAAACGTTTTTCTAAAATATAATACCCCATTACCGTCATCTGCACCTGTAGAACGGTTGTTTTCTTTCGCTGGTATTGTTAACCGGTCTAGAAGGCAAAAACTCAGCGATGCAAATTTCAAAATTCTTGTTTTAAGAAAAGCTAATGGCGGATAACAAGTTGAAATAAATGTTTCAATGAAAACAAAAATATTCGAATTTTGTTTAATTATTCATTGACCTAGTGGTTGGCTTTTGATTTTTAACTATTTTCAGTAAACAGTAAATATTTTGCTGGTTTTGCAAATCAAATGATATTATCAGTATTTTTACTGCAATTTCTTTCAGTAAGCTGTAAAAAAATATTTTTACTGCAAATTTTTCCAGTAATCAGTAAAGCTGTACTGGTAATGCAAATTTAATTTCATTATCAGTAAAGTGTTACTGTTTACTGCTGTACGTAATGCAGTAAATATATAATGCAGTGTGCCCATCTATGATGCATATCTACATATTTACGTATGTACATACCTACAACAACAAAAAATTCATTCATAAGCGCTCGCGTGTATTTCCGAAAACAAAATATGTATGTACTAGCAACCCGCACCTTGTTTCACACAGGTTGATAATGTTTAAAACAACTTTGTAATTGAAACAAAAGTAATTTTTTGTAATATTTCGGAATAATGACCCTAGTAAATAAAGAACATTTCATAAATAAATAAAGTCCAATTAGAAGATATATTTCTGTACATACATATTAATTATTCATATTCAGTTAGTTTTTATTTTCAGTTTTATAACACTTCATTGTATACAATGTTCGCAGCTTTCCCATCAGGAGCCAAAACAAATAAATTGTCTTTGTTTGTTACACGGGATAGAGCAACATATAACTGGCCATGCGTAAAACATTGAGATCTAAGGTCCAAACCGGCCACCTTAAGTGTTTGACCTTGAGCCTTATTTATTGTTACTGCAAAACATAATTTGACTGGAAACTGGAGCCGTTTAAATTGAAATGGAAGATCTGTTGGTATTATCGGGATTCTTGGAATCAAGACGTTTTCTCCAGCACCACAGCCAGTCAAAATTGAACACTCAATCAAATGCGTTCTAATTGTTTTGATCAGCAGCCTAGTTCCATTACATAAAGTTGGTGGATTTAAATTGCGTAGTAATATTACAGGAGCTCCTACTTTAACAATTAGTTTATGTGGTGGCGTTCCGGGGGGATTTAGAGAATTTAAAAATTCTATTGGGTAGTGTACTGCCTCGCTAATATCTATTATTGTGTCTATTGAGTGGAAAACTTGTGCTTCCGTAGTAAAATTTGAAAGTATTAAGGCATTTACTGCATCCACCTGATCATTGGTAGCTGACAATATTGCCCGCTCCTTAAACCAGTCCAATGAATTGGTTATAAGACCACCAACTCCGGGATATACTTTCTCAATTAGATCTTCAATAGTTTGGGTTAAATTACAAATATTTTTCAGATCGACTTGCCCACATGTCGTAGGGAACTGTCCGTTACCAATTTTAAGCAAGTTATTAGCAAAAAGTGCATTTCCTTGTCCTGAAGTAGAAACTCTCATATTTTCTTTGAGCTGTACTTTATTTATATACGGCCAAAGATAAGACATTTTCAGAGATGCGTTAACCTCGTCAGCTCTCGTACCTCTAACGACTACTGGCAGAATTTGTCGAAAGTCTCCAGAAAACAAAATGGTACAACCGCCCATTGGTACATTTTTATTACGAAAATCTCGCATTGTTCTATCCAATATATGAACAGAACTTTTATTTGACATAGAAGCTTCGTCCCAAACAATCAAGCTGCAATCGCGTAACAATTTTCCATTATTGCTTTGCTTCGACACATTACATACTTTGGGTGCATTTTCATCTTCATCGCTAGATAAATTAAGGGGTATTTTAAACGCAGCATGAGCAGTTCTTCCTCCTGCTAAAAGCGTTGCTGCAATGCCGGAGGAAGCTACAGCTAGGGCTATTTTTCCCATAGATCTCACTTTTGCCAGAAGTAAGTTAATTAAAAATGTTTTCCCGGTGCCTCCAGGAGCATCAAGAAAAAATATTTTATTTTCGTTATTTATTATGGAGGACAATAACGCGTTATAAACGTTTGTTTGTTCGGAATTCAATCGATTCTCATCTTGAATCACAGTTTGCAGTAGTCGTGATTGATCGTATGAGATTTCTTTTAAATAGTCGGAGTTGTTTTCGTTAACATTTGTATTTATTGGTAACGGCAGGCCAAAATCTGTTACAGATTTTCCAGATAACGATTTTACGATATTGTTAAGATCAGCCAATATTTCATTAAAGATTTCCTGATCATAATTCATTTCATTTGATGAAACTACCTGCCCTTTTTGATAGAGAATGTCTTCAGCCATTTTCTTTCTGTGGTTTTGCCACAGATTGCAAGGATCTGAAACCTGACAGAATACAATTAAAACGGCAAATAAGTGCATCACTGATCTTGAAGAAGAACATAAAGCTGCTTCCGATAGCGTATTGTCCCACTGAGCGTCATTTTCAAGTAAACCTCTTACTCTGCATGCATCTTGGAATGTATTATAAACAACCCCATTAAACGTTTTTAAGCTTTCAAAAGAAGTAGGACCTTTGACCACGTGAAGTAATATCCTCAAATGAAAGCATTCCGTGTTATTAGGATGCACTACATAAACTCTTCCAAGAGCATCCGATTTTTTTATGCCGAGATAACCAGGGACTATCTTTCCTTGTTTTCTTCTCTGAAATTTTCTAGAAGATTGGTTCCATGTAAAAAAATTTGGAATTTTGTCATACGTTAGTGTTTTTGCAAAATCATCTGTAGCGCATAGTTTGAAAAATGCTGTTAACGTTGTATCGCGTGGATTGTTCACGACATCGTTGACATTGTTTTCAGTGTAATAAATCCTTTGACCATTTTCTAAATGGACTGCTAGATGGGTAATCGTAGGTGCTCGTTCGTGTATGTTGAATCCAAAAATGTGCCAAACCGCTTCTGAACTACAAATGTACCGCCCAGACTGAAATTTTTATACTTCATTTCCTGCCTGTAAGGAAAATGTTACTTGGTCACTGCCCTTATTTATATATTTAGTAACATATTTAATCGCCTTTACAGAGCTACATAGTTTTACGTTGATGTGTGCATCGAAAATATTTAGAAGCAGCGGGTTAAAAGGAACAACCCATCTGTTATCTATAGAAATATTTCTAACGACGGTGGTTTCTCCACCTTCTTCCGGTGAAAGTCGGCGGTATTTTGGGTATCCACCGCCATCGACTGATGTATGGGGCTGAAATGATTTTGGAAACTTTTTTGTGCACCTCCCTTCGCGCATACATGGGGAATTCAGATTCAAGGACCCGCATGGGCCGTGTAACATACTATGTTTTACCACAGTTTCAAATAAATTTGGATCTTCCTCTTTTTTTGGTAATTCTGCTGATATAACGCGGTCAATTTGATCTGGCCTTATTTTATTGACCAACCAAAGCAGCAGGTGAATGTGAGGCAAACCACGTTTTTGCCATTCAACTGTGTACATGTGGGCCAGTGTTGGACCAAATATATGAGCTTTGTTTATTAGAAGCAGCAACTGTTGTATTTTAAGATGAAAAACGCGATCTACCAAGTCATATCGATGTTGTGGGCTTGTGTGTGGCTGAAGGTTATTTTTAATTTCTTTCCAGTTCGGGTTGCATGTAAAAGTGATAAAAAGGTCAGGTCTGCCGAAATTTCTTACATATGTCATTGCATCCTGCGTCTTTTCATGCAAATACCTAGCGCCTCCAGTAAAACTTGATGGTAATATGACCAACTGACCGATATCGCTTGCGTGTTCATTGGAATGCAAGGCATCCTGTAAGTGCACATAGTTTTCTGCTCGTAGCTTTGCTTGATTGTGTTGTATAAATGATAAACGCTCTGATTCTATTTTGGCATACTGATCAACTAAATATTGGTTTAACAACATGCCGTATTTAAGTAAAGTTTTGGAGCTATTGTCTTTCTCCATGATTTGATAGCAATAAAAATTCATGCATGATACTTTTTTTGGCAGCGGTGCCTTAGTAATTGGATGAACTTGACGAATGTCAATAGAATAACCATCTTCACCTCGCGCTAAAATTAATGGATATTGTAGGGCATCATAACTTCGATGGGTTTCCGGAATTTTTTTAAGACGACCATCCCTACTGTGTAAAACGATATCTCGTTTATCAAATCGTTGTCCAGCTATTACAACTGCAACTTCGCTCGTAGATGGCGCGTTATACCGCCCACGGTGCTCACCAGCCGGTACCTGGTTTGCATGTATAACCACATCGAAGTCTGGAACATTCGGAGGAATACTCTCAATAGTACTTTTAAAAGAGTGTACATAGGAGTTACATGTATGCAACATACTTTGCAGTTCCGTTATCAATGCATTGTCGAGTGATTCTCTAGAATTTATATTGCATCGAGTAGCTGCTTCTATAGCTGGATCGGTGATAAAATAAATTTGAAGAAATTTGTGGTTTTCAGCTGAATGTGGAAGTAAACTACCTACTAAATGGTATACTTGACCTTGGACTTTGAAAGTAGGCATAAAACCACTCTCAAAAACTTCTTGGCTCCTGAACGAAGTCATTTGAAGCGCATTGTTGTAGCTTCGAATATTTTTGAAAAAATGCCTAGATTTTGGATGTTCGCCAGTTATTAATGAGCATAATGGTTCTGGCGGAGGCAAAATGTCGGCTAATTGAATTTTTCCTTCCAAACAGCACATAGATTTCGACTCACGTTTCCACTTCTTGGCTGAACAATGCTGACAAATTACAGACATGCTACCCAGTGACAGATATGGATCATTTCTGTAGTCGATAATGGTGCTGTAGTTCATTACACTATATTCTCTATTGGTCCATTTTGCAGTTCTCTGAACAGGAAGCCTTTGCCTATTCTGTGATAGTCTTAATGCCCGACGATCTGGCGCTTCATTTCTTCGGATATTGCGAACCCTTTCGGAATCTCTAGTGCGCCTTCCTGTACCTGATCTCCTTTGATATGGCATTATTGGCAGCTATCTATTCCTATTCCTACACAATATAAAATTAAATCTTAATAAAAATGTAGGGCCTTAAGCGTTTGTGTACTGCAATCTTGTATATTAGCCCTGTTTCTTTCGACGCGCATATTTTTAAAACACTTAAATTTTCTATAGAAAATAAGCGCATATAGCAAAGTGTTTTTGATTTTTCATACAAAAATGTAAGTGTTTATATATCTGCGCGTCAAAAGAAACAGGGCTATTAACTACTAATTTTTTGTGTATACCTTTTTAGGTGTTTAAAAACAAAAACACTCCCTTATGCTTAGAAATTTCTTAAAATTAAATGAAAGTAGTCAAAAAACGCGGTGCCGATATCGCCCATTATACATATCTCCCAGAAATAAAATGCATTGCATCATCCGCGAGAAACCACTAAAAATCACTTCAAAATAAAACTTTATGAACTGCGATCGTTTTAATGTACTCCCGCAACTAACATACAAATTTTAATAGCATAATTCGTGAAAAGCAACGGTTCTTTTTGAAGAAAGATGTTCATGGTTGCCGAACAAAAAAAATTAAAATGGATCGGTACTCAGTCTTTGGAAATCATCATACAAATTTGGATAAAACAAAATGTTGTAGAATTCAATCTCCCTACTACACAAATAAGTACATACATATATGCATATATACATACAAACATACGAAAATATAGTTCTTTTGTTTAAACTTTAGGAGTATATATGTATGTATGTTTAAAAATATGCATGCATTCTTTTTCTTTTTTGTTACATTAATCTGGCACCATGCATAATATGTATGCATGAAATTATGTAACATACATACATACACACATACGTCCGAAGTGAAGTAACGCTACCGAGCTCTTTCGCGAATTCATCAATTGAATGGCTCACCACAGCTGTCGCTTGAAGCACGCTGACTAATTCGGTTGGCAGCGAACAAACACACAAACAGATTTTTTTGGAAAAAGTGCTGCTTTTGTTTAAACAATTTTGGTTAAATTAGAAAGAAATCAACTATTTTTTTTGATGCAGAACGAAAGTAAATATTTCAAAGTTTAACATCAAGGAAGATTCATTCTAATCGGTTGATTAGGTTATGATGTATGGCTGTGTAAACCAAAAATTTATGTTTTTTTACCACATTTTGTCCGATTGCCACGCCCCCTTTATATATTCTATCACATTATATAAAAAAAGTCCATCTCACACAGCTAAGCTTTAAAATGCAAAAAACCGCTTTCAAATCGGAGCATTCTGTGCGAAGCCAATTCCGTACATAGCTTTTTAGCGACTTTATTTTATAAGTAGTATAGATGTATGTTCATTCATAAGCGCAAGCATTTCATCTCCCCGCGCACGCAAATGTTCCCCGCAACAATCATTTTAACGACGAACACAAAAATGCTAAAATCTTCAATTTTACAAACCATTGACGGTCATTGAAAAGATTCAACATCGCAATATCAGACAATAATCTAATTGGCCAACGTAGTCTGACAAATTGCTGGCATTCTAGAATATTCTGGAACTTTTGTCCAAATGCGCGCATCAACCCATTTGCGTACAAGTGCACGCGCTGATGGCGATTGACACAAAAATTGCCGAAAACTCGAAAGAATATTCTTTTGACGATTCCCCCTATCCCTTTCAACCCTTCTCTTATCCTCAACTGTTGAATAACTCATCTGCCGTCTCAAGTTGCGTTTCGCTATCCAGAAACTGGTTTTTTTGTTTACTTATTTTCCTTCTATGGTTTTTGTTTTGATTTATTATTTATCTTCTTTTTGTACACATGCAGCCGCTCGCCTCCGCAAAAGAGCCCCTCTGCTCTAAATATAGCAAAATATGGTGAAAATGGTTTTTATTCGTGTGGTAGAATTAAATTCAGTACTTTTCGGAGGTGAATTCTCTCCATCGCACCCGCAAATTTTGTTGATGAAAAGGCTGTTTTAACATTGGCGCCTTCTCATTACTTACAAGTTCTCTGGTATAATTTGGTATAACACTTTCCTCTTTGGTAATTTTGCTTTCGTGTCCGAGGTTATTGGCACAGCTATGTCTAACGGTTAGAGTCTCAAGTGTTGAAGCCAAATGCACTTTTTAGGCAATTTTTTGTTTTTGTATTTTTTGGGTAACAAAACTTTTTGATTTATTTGCGGTATTTGGAATATTTATACGTATTATATGCACTTACGTATGTATATAATATATGTATATTTAAAGCTCTTTTTTTTTTTGTTGTTTTTAATATTTTATGCCGCTGCGCCGTTTGATATAATTTAGTATCGTTTCTTTAGTATACACGGGTTTTAAGTGCACTTTTATTTTATGTTTTGTTTTATTTTGTAACTTGATACACAATGTTTTTTGTATGTACGATTTTTTGGGTCTTTTTTTCAAAATTTTTTTTTTTTTTTTTTTTAAATTAAAGTTCTTGATTTTATAATAATTTTTCGTTTGTTTTATCCTCGTCGCCAGATAGAAAAGCTGATTTTATCGTATTAGAATACGTCGATTAATGACGAAATTATTTATTTCCAATATTCGTAGTTTTTCATTTGTATTAAGTAATTTCGATTAGTACATTTCAAAATTCACGTAGTTTCGACTAAACATAATGCACGACTTAAAACATAATGTATGACTTAAAACATAGAACAGAAGGACTATTCGCGTTGAACTCGGAAATCGGACTCAGTATTAAGCTATTGGGTTGGCAATATCTAAGCGATCGTTAGACTTTGTTTATTGAGCGAGATTAAGCTTGAGTCCTTTGGATTGTAAGCTGAGTTAAAAGTAATTAGAATATTATACGAAAGTACTCGTGTTTGAGTGCGTTAATGAGCGTACATAACTTGCGCGTTTATGTGTCTGTGTGACGATTTCTCTTTGTTCATCCAATGAAGTTACGTCAGTTAGCTGATTTTGGGCTAGCACTAGGGCACAATTTGGGAAGGTGGAAATAATTTTTTGTTTTAGGTGAAATAGCATTTCCTCATCTATTTTTATTGCGTTAGTAACTTTTGGTTTAATAGTGCCTTTAAGTTTAGAGAGCAAATCTGCGGTATCTTTAAAATATATCGTGTGTCTAGATTGACCGGGAAATGTTGTTTGATTAATGACTTCATTTCCGTCATTATCTTGTAAAATAATAATTTGGTTTTTGAAAGAGTTTAGTGGCTGTTTAACTTTTTTTTATAATTTCTTTTGGAGAACTTTGTTGTGAATGCTCCGAACAATTTGTTGTGTTATTGATTTGTTGACGTGAAAGCGCATCTGCAACAACATTCTAAAGTCCAGGTTTATAAACTATTTTGGCACCGTATTCTTCAATTAGATTTTTCCAACGTTTTAATTTTGCATTTGGATTTTTTTCGGAGATCGAAAAAATTAAGGATTGATGGTCCGTATAAAGGTGGAAATAATTTTTTGTTTTAGGTGAAATAGCATTTCCTCATCTATTTTTATTGCGTTAGTAACTTTTGGTTTAATAGTGCTTTTAAGTTTAGAGAGCAAATCTGCGGTATCTTTAAAATATATCGTGTGTCTAGATTGACCGGGAAATGTTGTTTGATTAATGACTTCATTTCCGTCATTATCTTGTAAAATAATAATTTGGTTTTTGAAAGAGTTTAGTGGCTGTTTAACTTTTTTTATAATTTCTTTTGGAGAACTTTGTTGTGAATGCTCCGAACAATTTGTTGTGTTATTGATTTGTTGACATGAAAGCGCATCTGCAACAACATTCTGATGTCCAGGTTTATAAACTATTTTGGCACCGTATTCTTCAATTAGATTTTTCCAACGTTTTAATTTTGCATTTGGATTTTTTTCGGAGATCGAAAATTGTTAAGTTCGCTACACCGTACAAGTAATTTCTAAGTTTTTGTAAAGACCAAACAATTGCTAGTAATTCTTTCTCGTTTGTACTATAGTTTTGTTCTGTTTCATTTAGCGTACGTGAAATAAATGCGATAGGGTGGCGATTTTGTGATAACACTGCTTCGATAGCAAAATTGCTAGCATCGGTTGTTAAACTAAATGGTTTTGAGATATCTGGTTGAAAAAGTTCGACTTGTTCTTGTAGAGCATTTTTTATTATTTCCAAGGCTTGTATTGCTGCTGTATCTAAGTGTATTAGTACTTTAGCACTTTGGTTTTTTGTCATCATCCCTAATTCTCCTCTCAAATGGATCGTTAAGGGTTTCGTGATTTTAGCAAAATCTTTTAGAAAACTTTCTATAGTAACTAGCAAGTCCTAAGAAAGGTCTCAATTCCTTTAAATTTTTTGGCTGTGGGTAATTCTTTATGGTTTCAACCTTTTTTGGATCTACTGTAATTCTGTTGTGTTTTATAATATGTCCTAGGTATTCAACTGAATCTTGAAAAAAGTGTGGCTTTTCGTCGGAAATTTTCATGTTAGCATTGTGGAGTGCATCAATTATTATTCTAATATGTTCCATAGGTTCTTCGGGTGTAGATCAATAAATTAATACATCATCAATAAAAACATATGCAAATTTTCCAATATATTCCCTTAGAATGTCGTCAACGCATCTTTGGAAGATAGAAGGTGCATTTTTCAATCCGAATGGCATTCTAACAAATTCATACTTGGCGCCGTTGACAGAAAATGCTGTCTTTTCTCGATCAGATTCTTTAATTAATATCTGATGAAAACCTGATTCTAAATCTATTGTAGAGAAAATCTTTGCTTTCCCTAAGTTTTGTATTGTCATATTAACATCTGGAATTGGATATCTGTCAGTAATCGTATGAGTATTAATCTTTTGAAAGTCAACAACCATCCGTCTTTTGGGCTTACCTTGGTCATCGGTGCCTTTTTTTGGGACAGTCCATATAGGCGAATTATATGGGCTTTTGCTTGGTTGTATTATACCGTCATTTAAAAGTTTCTCAATTTCTTTCCTGACAAAATCGTGATCAGACATGGGATATGGATATTGCTTTGTCCATATGGGATCTTCTGATTCAGTCTTGATTGAAGCTTGTATTGTTGTTGTAAAAGGCAATGTTCCATTGGTATTATTATTCCTTTTCATAAGTTCATTCACCTGATCCTTGAATTTTTCATTGCTAATCGTATAATTAATTTTTGGTTCTACTTTCAAATCTTTCTTTTTTTGATATCGTAAACTGTAGTCAAATAAACTAATTTCTGCTTTTATTTGACGTAATCCCTGTTCTCCGAGTATTATGTCAAAATCATTTAGCTCTTTAATTTCATAAAAGGTTAAGTGATGTCCACACATCGTTATTATTTTTTTAGAATTTATAATTGAGTGACCATGTAAGGTTTTAGTTTTGAATGGTTTTAACTTAATAGATTTACCTATATTGCAATTAATATTTATATAATTATTGGTGGAGCCTGTATCGATTAATAAGGTAACGGGCGTGCCGGTTAGGCCGCATTTTGGTTGTAAGCAAGGCAGCCCGTTTATTCTCCTAAAAAAGTACTGCCTGCCTCAAATTGATCTTCATAATTTGTTAAATCTACTGATTTTAATTCGTCTTTATTCATTTGATTTATTCTTTGGAACTTCCTATTCTGTGGGACGTTGTTGTAACTAAATGCCCTATCTCGCTTATTATTATAGTTATTATAACTTACGGCATTATTTCTTGTGGTCTGCATATATTGCCTGGATTGGTCCACGTCCATTGGTACTGGTGCAGGTTGCCGTTGTTGTTGTTGTTGTTGATTATAATTTCTATGCTGGTAACTATTCCTCTGCATTCTCACATTTGATTGGTAGTACCTATCCTCCCGATGTGGTTGTGTGTAACTGTTCCGGTTTTGGATTGGATTTCTTTGTCGATGTTCGAAACGAGAATGTGTTGCTTGTGACTCGAATTCGTGGTTTACGTTGTCATGGGAAATGGTACAAGCTATGGCGTATGCTGATTCCAAATTCTCGGGGTTATGACTATACAATGTACCACTTGTATACTTGGAGTTTAATCCCAGAATAAACGTTCTCACCGCTTCTTGGTTGGCATATGCTTTCATTCCTTTGTTTTCTTCACTTGACATTTCAATTTTTGACAAGGCTAAATTTAGTGCTTTCGACACTTCGCTATAAAAATCTGCAAGAGTTCTCCTTCCTTGAAATATTTTTTTCATTTCATCTAATAGAACGTACAAAGGGCGTTGATCAGCAAATGTGTAATCAAGTCTATTGATTACTGAATAAAAATTCAGCTGCGTATTATGATTTGTAAGTATGTCTGCGGCTGATCCTGTAATTTTCGTACGTATGATTCCCAAGGCGCTGTAATATTTTGGGTGAGTCTGGAAGTCTTTTATGGCTCCCATGAAAGTCCATACTTGTGATCTCCACGATCTATATTGGTCTTTGTTTCGACCAAACTTGGGAAGAGATTTGAATAGTTCTAAGTCGATATCCCTTGGATCAGTGATGTTTAATTTGATCTCATTATGTAATGTTATAATTTGTGGAGCATATTGTTGCTCTAACACAGCTATCCTTTCTGCAGTTTCTGTTTGCTGCTGTTTAATACTATTAACCAATGCTGCCATTTGGGCATGTACTTGTGCCAGTTGTTGCTCCATTTCTGTTGATGTTTCTGATTTTCTAGCAATGTCGTGATTTTTTCTTTTATTTGCTGACCGGAGTTTCTGTAGGGTATCCAGTTTATAACTTTTTTAAATTTTTATAGACTTTGTTTAATTATTCACTTTTGTTACACTTTTTCCAGATAGACGTTTTATGTCCACTTTTTCTCAATTTTTCAGAGACTTTATGGCTTTTAAAATCGGTTGAGCCCCCAGTTTTGGTTCTGTCATCGGAATCAAAATAAAAAATTATTTTTGGAGCGAATGCTCTTTTTCCGACTTTGTTTATTTCAGACAATTTCAGAACTGCCTTACATGTTATTTCTTACATCTATTTATACTACTTCTAAACAATATTTATTTGGTGATAAAGTTGTTATTTAGTATTTATCATTTTACATTATTTCTAATATTATCATAATCGCTTTGTCAGAGGAACAAAAGAACATGCTATTCCTTTGTTACTATGTTATCGCTTAAACTCAAAGATCATGTTTGTGAATATCAATGATGTATGTAATTAGTAGTAGTGTATACATCAACGTCGTTAACTCGCGCATGAATTGCTTAATAAATACATCCATGTACATATGTATGTATGTACGTATGTAGTTTCAGATATTTTAGAATGTTTAGCTCTGGTGCAGGCACAAGTGCAGCTGCGGTTGCGATGCGCTGTGATGTGATTAAGATTTACCGTAGGTCAAGGTTGAAGTTATACACATGCACATTGTATGTACATATTTGCATACTTACATATGTATATGCACCTATCCACTAATCTTTATTTACTAATTTTCTAAGTCAAAAATAAGTTTAATAAAACATGACATAATTATATAAGTTAACGCTCTATACGCTCAAATCGGGTTAACATTCCCGCAACATAAGTAAACGCAAATTTGCTTACACAAGCATGCGAAACGGGCAGTTGCCAGTGTCCCACGGGCAAAAGACACCACACGCGCATCCGGAATAAAACGCTGACAATGCGTCGCCGCTGCATGGGAACGTCGTTGGTGCTGCGACGCCGCTACAATTGGTACGTTTCAGTCACCTGTAATGCAACGTGACTTACTAGGTTAAATAGGTGTAAGAATTTAATTGTAAGTTTAGTTGATTTTTGTGAATAAAGAAGAAAAGACCGGCACAAGCCGAGTACGAAAATTTATTTTTTTTAATCCTTCAAACTCTTCATGAGTTAACTGGCGCCCAACTAGTGGTAGTCCGCGGGTCCGATAGAAAAGCGCGCATTAAATATTAAAGCCCTAAAGTAGTGCGAAGTATTTTAAATTCGGTCCTAAAGGAGTGCCTTGCGCAACGTGCCCGCAGGACAAAACCCACATATAAGCGGCGAACTTCTATCGAAGACGGCCACGCACCCACGGAGAGTGCGCACCGAAGGACCTTAGTAGCGGAATAGCAAAAAGGAGTCATCCACATGCGCCGTGGGATAGTATTAGTGTAAGAATATAGATAAGTTTTAATTAAGTGAGGTTTTATTAATAAGAAAATAAAAGTGAAAATTTTAATAAGTGAAAATTATAAATATGTAAGTGAAAATTTTTAAACAGTAAAATAGTTATAATTTTTTTTAGTGGAAACTTTTCAGTAAATTTTTTCTAGAATACCTAGTTTTTTTTCAAAGTGAAATAAAAATCAATATCTTGAATTAAGGGCTCGTACAGCCAATAAATAAATAACACCAAAGCAGTAAGTCCTTACTGGCTTTATAACTGAACTATATCTCTGCGATTCACTTCCGAAAGGGGGACCCTCCAGAGAATATTAAATTTAAACAAAAATAATAAGTGAATAAACAGGCATACACTTTCTACTAAAAACAATGGCACAAAATAACATTGTTAGACCTTCGCTCCTAACTAATGTTAGTGCAGCAGCACCGGGAGTAAATCCTACAGCACCCCATTCCAATATTCCCCAACCTATAAACGCCACCCCAGAATTTAGGGAAATCATAAGAAACCGAATGACTGAGATTTTACAAAATGATGCTTCAATCTTGACTAGGGACAATGATCAGCAGGTAATGACCGACCAAACCATAGACGAACGTTTCAGGAATAACATTTCCGACATGGACAAGGTGCCGGACGTTGTCCGCTCCTTAAGGGAATTTAGCGGAAATCACACTGAATTTAGTAGTTGGAAAAAAGCGTAGAAAGGATATTAAAAATTTACGAACCTAGCGTAGGCACGCCAAAATACTTTGGGATTTTAAACGTAATTAGGAACAAAGTTGTTGGCAGTGCAGATGCTGCACTCGAAGCATATAACACACCACTTAATTGGAAGGCAATCTCTCGATGCCTTACAACGCATTATGCCGATAAGAGGGATCTCAGCACCCTCGAATACCAGATGACCTGTTTAATACAAGGGCGTAAAACTGTTCAAGAGTTTTACGCTGAGGTGTACACACACCTCTCCCTCGTCCTTAACAAAATTTCGTGTATGGAAATCAATGACGAAACTATGCGCTTGCTTACCAATACATATCGTGATAAGGCACTCGATACCTTCGTAAGAGGATTGTCAGGAGACCTCTCAAGGCTCCTTGGCATGAAAGAGCCCGCTGACTTACCCGAAGCCTTACATTTGTGCACAAAATTAGAAAACCAAAATTTCCGGTCTATACACGCCAATAATCAATATAACATGCCGAAAGGAACAAATCTACACCCAACTCCATTTATGCAAAATCAGCTGAAGCCTGTAGTTCCCCCAAAGAAATTCCAATATACAAGCCATCCCTTCTATCCAAACCTTGCCCACCTACCTCAGCCAATTCCTTATTTGTCACAATTCTCCCCACGGCCCCATAACCAACATATCTCATACCAGCAACCCTCATCCAACAACCTCTATACCAACAACCTTTATACCGACAACCTCAGCATCAACAGCCCCTGTACTATAGCAGACCAACTATAGCTCCTAATAACCCTACATATAATAACCCACCGCCTAGGCCAACACAACCGAAACCGCCAGTACCCATGGAAGTCGATCAATCTCAACAAACAAAGAACGTAAATTACATTAATAGACCAAATAACAATAACTTCATTTTGAAACGACCGCCACCCGCACAGTCACATCAGTATAATAAAAACTTCCCCAATAAAATTCAGAGAATAAACCACATTTCCCAAACATTCGATCCCACCACCGTCGAAACTAGTGAACTCCAGAGCAACTCCAACGCATACGACCAAGAGAATCAAGACCATTCATGGCAAGATTACTGTAATACTTATGAACAGCAGGACCAACAATATCCACAGGATGACGTCAACCAGTACGTAGACGTTCATTTTTTAGACTAACCTCATCGTCGCTCCCTTACTTTGAATGCAAAACAAGCGACGGCAGAGTTTTAAGATTCCTTATTGACACCGGTTCGAATAAAAATTATATTCAGCCTTCATTAGTCGCAAATCCTAAACCAAACGACAAAGTGTTTTTTGCAAATTCCGTAGGTGGCAAAATAAGTATATCACATCACACCGAACTTAACCTTTTTGGCCTTAAGGACAAAAAATTAAAATTCTTTATCTTACCAACACTCAAATCTTTCCATGCTATCATAGGCAACGACAGCTTAAAATTACTCAAAGCTGTTATCTACACCGCAAACGACTACATGCTCATCGAAAATAAAGTTAAAGTCCCTATAAAGCAACAAACGTCCAAACCAGTAAATAATATAGAAATAAAAACAGAGCATATGAACTCAGAACAAAAAATCGTTATCAAAAACTTAGTGCAACAATTCCCTACATTATTCGCCGAACCTAACAAGAAGCTAACATATACCACGAGAATCGTTGGCGAAATCCGTACAACTAACGACTCTCCAGTTTACACCAAATATTACCCCTATCCAATGTCTTTAAAAAATGAGGTTGAGAAGCAAGTCGACAAACTTATCGAGGATGGGATCATCCGACCATCCCGCTCCCCCTACAACTCACCTGTCTGGATAGTGAATAAGAAACCAGACTCCGCAGGAAATAGGCAATATCGATTGGTTATTGATTACCGAAAGCTCAACTCGGTCACCATCACAGATCGATACCCTATTCCCGAGATAAACGAGGTACTCGCACAATTAGGATGCAATAAGTTCTTCTCTGTTGTTGATCTAAAGAGCGGTTTCCATCAAATACCGCTAAAGGAATCCGACATTGAAAAGACCGCATTTTCCATCAACAACGGGAAATACGAGTTTACCAGACTCCCTTTCGGTCTAAAAAATGCTCCATCCATCTTCCAACGCACCCTCGACGACATCTTACGACAACACATAGGAAAATTATGTTACGTCTACATAGACGATATCATAATATTCAGCAAGACAGAACAAGACCACGCAAAAGACCTAAAAACAGTTTTCGATACATTAGAACAGGCCAATATGAAAATCCAGCTAGACAAATGCAAATTCTTTGCACAAGAAGTTGAATTTCTAGGTTTCATAGTGACTGCGAACGGAATCAAAGCGAACCCATCAAAGATTGAGGCAATAGAAAAAGTTCCTATACCGAGAACACTCAAGGACCTTAGATCGTTCTTGGGGATGTCGGGATTCTACAGAGGATTTATTAAGGACTATGCTAAGTTAGCCAAGCCACTTACTCTCATTCTGAGAGGTGAGGAAGGACGACTGAGCAAACATTTATCCGCTAAAACACCAATAACGCTGAGTTCCGACGCAATAGATTCTTTCAATAACATCAAAAACACACTCACATCTAGCGAAGTGATGTTGCAATACCCCAACTTCAATAAAGAATTTCACTTGACCACTGACGCCTCTAATTACGCGATAGGAGCCGTGCTTGAACAAGAAAATAAACCCATCCTTTTTATATCAAGAACATTGTCAAAGGCCGAGGAGAATTCCGCGACAAATGAGAAAGAAATGTTAGCGATAATATGGGCCCTGAAGACATTAAGAAACTACCTTTACGGATCTGCCGTTGTCAAAATTTTTACAGATCACCAACCCCTAACGTATGCCCTCAGCAACAAAAACTGCAATAGCAAGTTGAAAAGATGGAAAGCCATACTGGAGGAACACAACTACGAAATAAAATACAAGCCCGGTAGGACCAATGTCGTGGCAGACGCACTATCTAGGACTCCACAAAATACACAGGTAAACAGACATCTTATAATCGAACCCGAGTATAATGAAGATAAACTAATAAGTATTCTTAAACGTTATCTAAACCCATTAGTAACAGACGGCATCATCGCCGACAACCCTATCTTAGGTCAAATACAAACAATTTATTCTAACCACTTTAGCCGATATATATCACGATACTCCAGAAAAATAGTTAAGGATTTAACACAGCAAATAGAACAGGAAACAGAAATAATAAAAGAACACAATAGAGCTCATAGAAGTGCCACCGAAAATAAAGCACAGCTGTTAGAAAAATTTTATTTTCCCCAGATGAACGCAAAAATCATGAAAATTACAAAACAGTGCAAAATATGCCATGAAAATAAATACGAAAGACATCCAACTGTCCCAATCCGCCAAGCCACCCCAATTCCCAACTACCCAGGTCATATTGTCCACATTGACATTTACCATACCAACAATAAGGTCGTATTGACAGCAGTCGACAAATACTCCAAATACGCTCAGGCGAAGGTAATAAAATCAAGGGCAACAGAGGATATAAAACAGCCTCTCCAAGACTTACTAACATCCTTCGGTATTCCCGAAAAGATAGTCATTGACAATGAGAAATCCTTAAACTCGGCAACTATATCATTCATGCTTCAAAATCAATACGGAATAGAGATATACAAGACACCCCCTTACACCAGCTCCGTCAACGGCCAAGTCGAACGATTCCACTCTACCCTCTCAGAAATAATGTGTTGTGTGAAAAGCGAAAAGGCACATAATAGTTTTGAGGATCTACTTAGTAGATCACTCTGCAAATATAATTATTCCATCCACTCGACGATTAAGAAAAAACCAATCGAGATATTTTTTGGACGGACCGTGAGTACTGACCCAAAACAATTAGAAAAACACAGACAGGAAAATATAAAAAACTTAGCGGAAAAACAAATGAAAGACCTGGAGTATCACAACATAAAAAGGACAAATTTTAAAACATATAACCCGAACGACGTAATTTATGTAAAAATTAACAAAAGACTAGGTAACAAACTCACACCCAGGTACAAGAAAGAAATCGTCAAACAGGATAAACATTCTACAGTAATAACAGAGTCAGGGAAAACAGTGCACAAAGGCCTCATAAAAACAAGCTAAAAAAAAAAAAAAAAAAAAAAATTGTCTAAAATAATTTTTATTTTTTTAATGCAAAAACAAGTTAGATTTAACAAAACATATAGATTTAAATTTATTTCATTTATAGAATTTAATTAATACTGAATAAATTAAATTCAAGTGCATTCCACTCAAAGAATCACATAGACTAAGGGAAATATAGAAATCGATTAATATGCCATAGGCGTACGATATGCAACATATTAAATTAGTCAGCAGTAAACATAAAAAATACAATAACTTCACACTTCCTTTTGCAGAATCATGGTTGCCTTGTGCAACGCAGAGACCCAAATCCTAGACTATACGAACGCACAGCTTATAACCTTGAAAGACGGTACAGCAAGAATACAGGAAGGAACTTTTAAAATTATCCACATAATAGATACCACACAGTACAAGGAACTGACAAACGAACTTGAAACTACAATTGCGCAAAACATCCCAACCAACCACCCACTATATCCTTTTCTCAACCACGAAATAGCCCAAATTCGCGCACTCCTTTTAAAACTGACCCCTAGATTAAATAAACGTTCATTAAATTTTATTGGCACAGCATGGAAATGGATTGCTGGTAGCCCGGATCACCATGACTTAGAAATAATTAACAAAAATATAGGAAATTTATTAGAAAGGAATGATAGACAGGTAGTAATAAACAAAAAATTTTTGGATAAAATTAACGAAGCAACTAGTAAAACTAATGAAATACTTAAAAATTTAAGGGATAATGAAAATGTAAAATTAGAGCTAGGACTAAAAGCAAAATATAAATTACAATTAATTAAAGAAGAGCTTATTAATATTGAATATGCCTTACACTGGGCAAAATCAAATATTGTTAATTCATTTATATTGTCAAGTCTAGAAATAAGCACAATTGAGAATATTATTAGAAAAGAAGAAATACCGTACATAAATGTAGAAGAAGAACTAGAATTTACCGATATAAGAATAGCCTCAAATGGAACATCTATAATTTATATTTTAAGCTTACCTACTACTAATAAAGAATCCTGCGAGAAAATAAGACTCAAAGGAGTAAAAAAGGAAAATAAAATAAATAAAATTGATTTTGAAAAGATACTTAAATGTAAAACCAAAATATATGGACTAAAAAATGATTGTAAAGGATATAATAAAATCACGATTTGTAATGAGAAAAACCTTAGGGAAATTAGTAATAATAGTTGTATAAGCAATCTTATAAACAGCAAACGACCAAATTGTACGCATGTCAACGCCGACCATATTAGCAGCCTAGAAGAACTACAACCTGGAATACTGTTTTTGAACGATTACAGTGGCCAAATCGAAATAGACGACAAAACAATAGACCTGAATGGAACATTTATCATTCAACATCATAACTCTACCATCAAGGTACACAACAAAATTTTCTACGTGCATGAAATGAGCAAATTACAACCCTTGCCAGCCGTTTTACAACAACCAAATCAAAAAACACCTTTTGAAGAAATACTATCCTTACAAATGATCAAGGACCTCCAAATACGAAATACCAAGAAGTTGGAGACGATCAACAAAATCAACAAAGTTGGTCTAACATCTAATACAGCATTAATCATATCCATAGTGATAGCAATCGCGCTCCTCACCCTTAAAATTTCCGAAAGAAGAAAGCCGAAGAACACCCAAGAAGAATCCAATAAACCAAACGCCCCCAGTACTCCAGAATCTATGGATGTGCGAACGGGGACGTCCGCACTTGAGGAGGGAGGAGTTAACGCTCTATACGCTCAAATCGGGTTAACATTCCCGCAACATAAGTAAACGCAAATTTGCTTACACAAGCATGCGAAACGGGCAGTTGCCAGTGTCCCACGGGTAAAAGACACCACACGCGCATCCGGAATAAAACGCTGACAATGCGTCGCCGCTGCATGGGAACGTCGTTGGTGCTGCGACGCCGCTACAATTGGTACGTTTCAGTCACCTGTAATGCAACGTGACTTACTAGGTTAAATAGGTGTAAGAATTTAATTGTAAGTTTAGTTGATTTTTGTGAATAAAGAAGAAAAGACCGGCACAAGCCGAGTACGAAAATTTATTTTTTTTAATCCTTCAAACTCTTCATGAGTTAACTTATACATATTTTAATGAAAAATCTGCTATGGTTCATTATACATATGTACTTACATACATAAGTAGAATCAATAAAAGATTCATTCACACGCACAATTTTTCAGCGCAAGTGAACAGCGAAACATTGTATATACATACATACATACATGCATATCTAAATATTTACATATGTACATACCTACAACAACAAAAAATTTATTCATAAGCGCTCGCGTGTATTTCCGAAAACAAAATATGTATGTTCATTCATAAGCGCAAGCATTTCATCTCCCCGCGCACGCAAATGTTCCCCGCAACAATCCTTTTCACGTCCAACACAAAAATGCTAAAATCTTCAATTTTACAAACCATCGACGGTCATTGAAAAGATTCAACATCGCAATATCAGACAATAATGCATTTTGGTAACGTAGTTTGACAAATTGCTGGCATTAGCTGGTATTAGCGCAGTGACAATGCGTTTGTATGTACATATGTATGTATGTATACAAATATATATGAGTGCTAGAACAGCGACTGAGTTAGTTACGTCGACTGCACTGCTTCTGCTGCTTGCGATGCCCATTTTGGCTGCATAACCAAACAGACATGTTATCAAATTATAGTGTACTAGCCGGCAACGGTTGCGCGAGGCTTCGCCACGCGCTTTCTGTTTATGTATGTATATGTATCGGGTGTTTTTTTTACAGGTTTGTTTTTCGAATAGAGATAAAACTGGCATTTTGTGGTCAAATCTGGCAACTCTAATGTCATTTATGTTCAGTTTGGTTTGCCATTTCATCATGAACAGGTTGACAAAAGAACAACGCTTGCAAATCGTGCAAATTTATTTCGAAAATAATGGTTCAGTTCGCGAAGTTTACCGCGAGCTCCGTCAATTTTATGGTCGACATAATCGTCCATCAGAGCATTTAATTCGGTTAACCATGGATCGTTTTCGCACTACGTTTACTCTATGTGATAATACGCATCCGCAGAGACGTCGAACAGTGCGCACCGAAGAAACAATTGCCGCTGTAGAGCAAAGTGTTGAAGAGGACCCGAATGAATCGATTCGCCACCGTGCACAGCAATTGGAGCTTTGTCCATCAACTTTATGGAAGATTTTGCGCAAAGATCTTGGCTTGCGACCTTACAAGATCCAGCTTGTGCAAGAATTAAAGCCGCGAGACCATGCAATGCGTCGTGATTTTGGTGTATGGGCCGAAAATGAGATTGATCTCGATGCTGATTTTCATCGCAAAATTTTGTTCAGTGATGAGGCTCATTTTTGGTTGAATGGCTACGTCAACAAGCAAAATTGCCGCATTTGGAGTGAAGAGAATCCACATGAGACCCTTGAAACGCCATTACATCCACAAAAACTGACTGTTTGGTGTGCTCTATGGGCTGGTGGAGTCATTGGGCCATACTTCTTCCGCAATAACGCTGGAGAGGCAGTTACCGTTAATGGAGACCGGTATAGAGCCATGATAACCGACTATTTTGTTCCCGAATTGGATGGCATGAATGTGGATGAGTTGTGGTTCCAACAAGACGGCGCTACATGCCACACAGCGCACGTCACAATCGATTTATTGAAGGAAACATTCGATGAGCGCATAATTTCGCGGAATGGACCTGTAAATTGGCCACCAAGATCGTGTGATTTGACACCATTGGATTATTTTCTTTGGGGATATGTGAAGTCGCTCGTCTACGCCAACAAACCAGAAACGTTAGGGGAATTGGAAGCCAACATTCGTGGCATTATTGCCGACATACGGCCCCATATGCTCGAAAAAGTGGCCGAAAATTGGACCTGTAGAATTGGCTTTATTCGAGCCAGCCGCGGCGGCCACATGCCCGAAATCATATTTAAACATTAATGGCATAAAATTATCCTTCCAATAAAGCCAAATTGATGGACCTTAAAACGATTTTCTTGTATTTTATTTCAATTCGAAGTTCTATACCCCTAAAAAAAACACCCGATATAAGAAATTACTTACTATTATTTACTTTGGTTCTGAAATAGTTTGATTTCGCATTTACCTTAATTCCTAAATATACAAACTCATAAAAATAACAATTTTATGTTGCATACAATTGCAATTAAAACTTTTTATTGGACAAACATCAAAAAATTTCTTTGTATACAATATTATGCGTACCTCCCTCTTCAAGGACAAAAAGGTTTCTATTCGATGTAACACTTGATAGGGCTACGTACAGTTGTCCGTGTAAAAAACATGGCTTACTCAAATCCACTCCGGTTAAATTAAATGTTTGCGCCAGTGCCTTGTTTATGGTCATTCCAAAACAAACCTTTACCGGAAACTGAAGTCTTTAAATCTAAATGGCAAATCTGTAGGTATCATCGGAATTCTAGGTATTAAAGTAGATTTTCCAGTACCACAACGAGTTAAAATAGTACATTCAACCAGATAAAAATTTAACCTTTTTACCTGCAGGTGAGTTCCATTGCATAACAGTGGGGGACTTAAATTTCGCAATAAAATTATTGGAGCTCCAACTTTTAAAGTAAGTTTGTGGGGAGGCATACATACCTGAAGGGTTCATAGAATTTAGAAATTCCGTTGGGTAGTGCACAGCTTCTTCGCCGTCGACTACTGTATCCACCGAGCAATATTCTCTCGTTTGTGCGTGGAATTTTACCAATACCAATTCGTTAATTTTTTCGACTTGTTCATTAGTAGGTGTTAATATTGCTCGTTCCTTTAACCAGGATACAGCTTTATAAGCAAGTTGGTCTATTGTGGGATATATTTTGTCAATCAGTTGTTGATGGTCGGTGACTGAAACGCATATATCATTATTGAAGGAGATTTTCCCACTGTTGAAAGCTCACCGTTACCAACTTTCAGTAACATGTCAGCAAACATCCTGTTATCTTCTGAGGCTTTAATCACTCTCATGTTAATCTTGAGTGCTAATTTTATTACATCGGACCAAAGGTATGATCGTTTTAATGACGCATTCACCTCATCAGCCAGGAACCAGGGCTAGATATAACTGGCAATATTTGACGGAAATCTCCTGAAAATAATACCGTACAACCACCCATAGGTGTGTTCGTACTTCTTAAATCGCGCATGGTCCTATCTAGGGTTTCAACTGACGCTTTATGTGACATTGTGGCTTCATCCCAAACTATCAGTGAGCACCTCTGGATAAGCTTAGAAGTATTACTTTGCTTAGAAATGTTGCATACGCTGGCGCAATCGTCAGAAATATTTAGAGGAAGTTTAAATGTAGTATGCGCCGTTCTTCCACCTTCTAAAAGGGTAGCTGCGATCCCAGAAGACGCTACCGCAAGGGCAACGTTACCGCCAGATCTTACTTTAGTGAGAAGTAAATTTATTGAAAATGTTTTTCCGTCCTTGTATTGTATACAAATAAATTTTTTGATGTTTGTCCAATAAAAAGTTTTAATTGCAATTGTATGCAACATAAAATTGTTATTTTTATGAGTTTGTATATTTAGGAATTAAGGTAAATGCAAAATCAAACTATTTCAGAACCAATGTAACTAATAGTAAGTAATTTCTTATACATAAACACATAAACAAAACACATAAACAAACCTAATTTTTGTATGGAAGAAAATGCGCAACACCGTAAGCAAAACACTAAAAAACTTTTAAAAATTCAGCTGTAGTTTCTAGTTTCTTGTATGATGACAAAGCATCTGAAAAACAAACATGTCTAACAGTGTGAATCAAAGTTATCATTTCGCCTTGCATCGGTTTATCAACGAAGTCAACAGCACAGCTCTCTGCGCATAGCCGAACGAAGTAGTAACGAAGAGCAGTTGATTTACTACTCACACAACTACACATCTTCCCGCTACGACACTGATTTTACATTCGGTTGCAGCAATGCTGTACTTAGTGTAAAATTTTTTAAAACTTTACACTTAAATATTTGAGAAATGAATGGGCTAATTTTTAATTTAAGTAGCTATCATTGTAGTGCTAACTGCAAGCATTAATTTAAAAAAAGTTGCATCCCAATCCGTTCCGTAGTGCCCGAGATTAGCTCTTTCCAAAATTTTAGACTTTGTTTTATAATATGTATAGATAAATAGATAATTTGCATACACATCATAACAGCGAATACTGGTGCCAAGTGTAGTACAAGATATTAAGATATTTTGATAGATGCAACCCAGTGGAGAAATTTTCCTGAGTGCATCTGTCTAAATTCAAAGAAAGATATCAATACGTCCCAGGGTTAAAATTTACATATATCACGTTAAATATCTATACGTATATTTCACGGTATGTATATACCAGTGTAAAGTGTTTCTGATTTTGTTTATCCTAATACAATTTTTAAATGCATAATTCCACGGGTGTAACTCGGACGCTCCGACTCCAAGTTTTTTAGTGTTGTTAAATAAAGTTGAACCAAATTAACGGAAATATACATTGCTCGTAATTTGCAAGAAAAAAAAACACAAACACCGCCACAAAATCTATCTTTTCACAATTTTTTCCCCCAATTTTTGGAGAACACTTTACGGGTGATCACTCCGAGTGCCACCAAAACTGTCGGACATAGAGACCCGATCTAAAAGTGCTTCTATCGGAGCCACAAGCGCAAAGAGGGAATCCTCATAAACGCGCTCTAAAGCCAATACCTTGGACCCAACCACGAAAAGTTTATAGTGGAAAGTGACTGCCTGATGAGATACTTTGCAAAATTTGGCGATTCGCCAATGTAAGATCATACAGAATCGTATCTCCTGAAAACACAAAACACTAGACGACTACTGGGTAGGAGTGCAACCCGTCTATGATTTGGGTTTTTTAAATCGAACCGAAACCTAACCGAAATATTCAGAAATTCACTTGCCTTGAAATTTTTGAAGTCATCAAAGCAAAAATTGTGGATCAACTTTCGCTAATTAGACCAATAGCCGAACCGATTCTACCACCACGAGTGGAACACACCTCGACAGAGGCGAGCGTATGTCTTCAAGTCCCAGCTTGCGACACGGAAGTGCATCAATCCCCTAGCGCCGAAAACAAATGTCGTCACAAAAAGACAAATTGTGTCGTCTATTGCAGAAATTTTTAACCCGGCATCATGGCTCTCGCCAGTGATTATTCAAGTAATCTTCAAGAGCTTTGGCTTGATAGCATTAATCTGCGACATCGAAACTTCCGAAAGATTAACTTTGCTTCGGGGAAAGATACTTATATCCATGGGTTTTGTGATGCCTCGGGAAAAGCATATTGCGCAGCGGTCTACATACATCCAGGCTGACGACCAAATAAAATCCTCTCTTTTGGTTGCGAAAGGCAAGGTCGCTCCACTCAAAACGGTGAGCTTGCCTCGCCTAGAGCTTTGTGACGCAGTACTACTGGCAAGATTGCAACACATTCTTTTGGTCATATTCGGAGATTGACTGGAAACGCCGCCATGCACATGGAAGACGTATTTTTCAAACCGTATCTCCCAAATCCAGGAGCATCTTCCACACAGTACATTACACCATGTTGCTGGTATTAACAATCCGGTCGACCTCGGCACCCGCGGTTGCAAATCGCACGACTTGGCGGCTTCCTCGCTCTGGTGGCATGGGCCAGAATGGCTTTCGTGCCCCGTGGACGCATGGCCGAAATCAGAGGGGTGCAGCACATCTGCACCAGAGAAGCGGAAGGTAGAAGCTGAGCTATCCGCGTGACTGCATATATTTCCGTTTCGTGAACAATGCTTGCAAGAAGACAGCAACCATCTCCTGTCGACATCTGACACCTGACGACATCCATCAGGCGAAAACCCGTCTGATCGGAGCGAAATAGCGCGTTACAAGTTAAAAGGGCCAACAACAAAAAAGTTCTCTTCCTATTCTCAATCCGTTCGTAACTAAAGCCGGACTTTTATGAGTTAATGCCAGATTGGAGTATTCCACATTAAGGGTTTAAACCTCACATTTTCCAAGTATTTCTCGTTTCTCTGTTTCTTCTTTTCGTTTCAGATTGGCACCTAACATGACGGCGAGGAAAGCATGCCCATTTTCCCCAACGGCGGAGACCGACAATTACCTGTCACCGATATCATGCGACTAACTGCGACCCGAGTGCAGGGGTACTGCGCCAACTGCCTCGCACTCCAGTGACTGCAACACTACAAGAAGTTGTAAGGCGTGTGCACGCATGGGACCGAAGAAGCGACAGCCCTAGGGACAACGCGCATACGCCCGAAAGGCGCCCAGAAAGGCGCGAACTTCGACATTAAGGGCGCGCGCACTCAACGTGTGGCAGAGGCTGAAAAAGCCGCACAACAAGGCAAACAGGCGCCGCAACCGCCGCACAAGAAACCTGCCTGACCGACAATCACGCGAATTTCGAATGCTGTGCGGCGAAAGGGTTTAAAAAAATAAAATAAAATCAACAGACTTTGGTGGAGGTGTACCGACACCAAACAGGGCTGAAAATAAACATTACAATACAATTACTTTAATATAATAAAAATGGTTAGCAGCTAATTTTTATCAACAATGATGCGGTTCTTGGAATTTTGTCTGTATTTAATTTTGCTTTATTTCTTTTGGCCTAATTCATTGCCAAACTGCCAGAAGTGGTATTTTGTTTACTTCAAATGCGATTTTTTGTGTGAAATATTAAATGTTTCCGAATTTTATATAAATAATATTTTCTTCTATATTTTCGATAAAGTTGGAGAATTAATAGTCATTGCTTTTAATTGAACAATTATTATACCTTATTAAATCATTTCCATATATAGTCGGTTGCTGTTCTTTACATGTATGATTAATATATAGATTAACTGCATTTTTAATTACAATTGTTTTCATGTCTGTTGGTATTATTTCCACTTCTTTATTTTGTGTGAGTTGGCCCATTATTTTTATTACACAATGTTCACTAATTTTTAATTCTCGTAAATGTTTATAACTTTCGAATTTATATATTTTAGTTTCGTAACTGAAAATTTTCCCTACGTTTGACTTTATTTCCTTATATTCTTTATCTGGTATTAGGTAGGTAGGTTGGAGTGGCAGCCGCCTACAGCGGCTCACTTAGGCCAATATTAGGAGGCCCATTGTGTTACCACAAGGAAAAATTTGTACCATCCAAAAGGAAAAATTACCCGTCACCAAACCATTTTGCCTCGCTGATGAACTTCAACAGACAATTTACCTCGGTGCTTGAAACCTCACTAAGGTCTTCCAAAAACGGTGATCCCAGATATCGCATTCTGCATTTACACAGTGCAGGACACTTACACAGTAAATGCAAGATCGTTTCCTCCTCCTCGTCGTTCTTGCAGCTCCTACAGCATCTTCGGAAGGGTACTCCCAACCTTTCAGCATGTTTCCCTATCAGACAGTGCCCTGTTAGAGCCACGATGACGTTGGAAATGTTTTCCCTACTTAGAGAGAGAACGCTGCGCGACCGTTTCCGATCCCATTTAGGCCACATCTGCCTTGAGGTTCGACAGGTCGTATTTTGCCTCCATCTATTGTCAGCTTGCTTATATGTACAATCTCTGAGTAGCAGTTTGCAAGTGGCAAACGGCATACCAATGCGTTCTTTATCTTGAAGAATCTGCTTGGTCGTACCTTGTCTTGCAAGTTCGTCTGCCATGCAGTTTCGCTCTATGTCCCGGTGACCAGGGACCCAAATGAGGTACAGTCTGTTCTGTTTGGGCATCTCCTGCAGAGATAGGCGGCAGTCCAGCGCGATGTTCAAGTTAAAAGTGAAAGAGCTCAGAGCTCTGATTGCAGCCTGGGTCACTAAGAATGAAGATGTCTCTTCCTATAATCCCGGTCCCAATCTTCTCTACCGCCTCCCTGATAGCTGAGACCTCAGCCTGGAAGACGCTGCAGTGATCTGGTAACCTAAAGGAAATTTGCAGGAGAGGGTTTCGTGAGAAAACGCCTCCTCCTACCTTATTATCGAGTTTCGAGCCATCTGTATAGATGACAATGCTATCAGGTGGAGTATGAAACTCAAGTTTCCACTCCTCCCTGCTTGGAATACGTGTAATAAAATTACTTTCAGAAACCGATGTCAAGGCGCACCGATCCGTGCTGCTCGGAATAGAGCAGAACTTATTCAAAATACAAGAGTGCCCTTGGCTTTCAGGGTGCCACTGGGATGTCTCTCTTAGTCGCAAAGCAGTCATCGCTGCCATTTGTTGTCCAACCAAATCTAAAGGAATAAGGTCTAAACTGACGTTCAAGGCCTCACTTATGCAGATCATACTAGATCTTTGCACCTTGGTGAGAAGTCTAAGGTTAACCTCTTTTTCTAATGCAGGCCACCACACGATCACCCCATATAGGAGTATTGGTCTGACGACCGCTGTGAAAATCCATCGACAGATCCGGGGATTTAGACCCCATTTCTTGCCTATGGCTCTTTACATGTGTAGAGGGCTACAGAAGCCTTCTCATGACGTTGAACTAGATTCTCCTTCCAGCTCAACTTCCTATCTAAAATAACGCCTAGAAATTTGGCACTTGTAGAAAGACTTAACCGGGTACCGTTTAGTACCGGTGGAGTCACAGAAGGCACTTTATACTTTCTCGTGAAAAGTACAAGTTCCACCTTACTTGAGCTGACCCTGAGCCCGCAGTGGGTGGACCACTTGGATACCTCCCGAAGCGCTCGTTGCATCAGCTCGCATAATGTCTGCGAAAACTTTCCCCTGATTGCAATCGCGACGTCATCAGCGTATGCGACGACTTTTGCGCCACCCCATGCCGTATCTTGCAGTAGCATATTTACGGTGAGGTTCCATAGGAGTGGGGATAGGACGCCTCCTTGTGGCGTTCCCCTCGACACGTGCCGCGACAATTCGCTCGCACCCAGCTTAGCCCTTACTACCCTGCAACAGAGTAGCTGGCCGATAAACTCAACCAGTGAGTGTTCAACCCATAGATCCCCAAACGGCGCAATTTATAGCTTCTGGAAATACGTTATTAACGGCGCCTTCAATGTCCAGGAAGGCTACAAGGCAGAACTGCTTGACGCTGAGAGACTTCTCAATATAGCCGACCAAGCTATGGAGTGCAGTCTCAGTAGATTTGCCTTTGCGGTAGGCATGTTGGTCATTAGACAGTAGTCGACTGTCGATGGTATCGGACAGGTAGCTACTAATAATCCTTTCAAGTGCCTTAAGAGCAAAGGATGATAGACTGATAGGCCTAAGATCCTTTGGATTAGTGTGTGAGGCCTTACCGGCTTTAGGAATAAAGACAGCCGTGACATTTCTCCATGCCAACGGTATGTGATTTAGTTTGAAACAGGCCCTGAAAATAATAGAGAGCCATTTTGCAGACAGCTCCAGTGTCTTAATTAGCTGGGCAGGTATTATCCCATCCGGCCCAGCAGATTTGTATGGTTTAAAGCTTTGCATAGCCCATTTAACCTTTTCTTCCGAAACCGGTATGTTAACGGGGTTGGAGGAGATGAGCGGAGGAGTTCCTTCCTTCGCAGTTGTACTACCAGGGAAATGGGTATCTAATAACAATTCAAGGGTTTCCTTTCCCGTTGAGGTCCAGGAACCGTCTTGCTTTTGCAAGAAACCTATCGGGTTAGGGGATCCTGAGAGAATCTTCCTTAGCCTGGCTGACTCGGAAACACCCTCGATGCCGCCGCAGAAGTTTCTCCACGAGGATCTCTTTGCCACCCTTAAAGCTTTTTTATAGGTCTGAAGAGACTTTTTGTACTCTAGCCATACCAGCTCGAGACTAAGTCTCTTGGCTTTGTTGAAGTTTTTTCTACAAGATTTTCGTAGTGAGTCCAACTCGCGTGACCACCAATGGGGTTTACGTTTGCCCCACTGTTTTGGTTCAGGGCAAGCCTGATTTAGGGCATTTGAGCAGGTCAGCGTAAAAACGTCCACCATGTTCTCTAGATCCCCGATACAATTAGGTTCAATAAGTGGTTCGCTGTTTAGCCTGTCCTCAAATAACATTTTGTAAGAGCACCAATCTGTGTTTCTTAGATTTTTTCGCACCTTTGGGCTGGTAATAGAAAAGTTCAATACGATTTCAATATAACGATGATCAGAGAAGGAGTGTTCATCTAGAACCCTCCAACTCTCGATCAACTGAGATAGACTATCACTGCATAGAGTTATATCTAAAACTTCTTTACGATTGCTAGTAATGAAGGTGGGATCCCTACCTTTGTTGCATATAAGTAGGTTAGTAGTTAGAAGGTAGTTGAAGAGTAACTCACCTCGATCATTGATGTCCGTGCTCCCCCAGTTGACATGGTGAGCATTTGCGTCGCTGCCGACCAACATGTGTCCGCTCTCAAATTTGGACACTGAGTTCCGCACCATAGAGGGAGGGGTGTACTCGGCTTCGTACGGCATGTAAGCCGATGCCAGCACCAGTGACATACCCCCTATCTCCGCGAGAATTGCCGTGACGTCGCCATCACTGTAATTAGGTAAAAGAAAGATATTTAAAACTGCTTTAGCCATAATGCAGGCTCTAATTTTACCTTTACCGCGCTCCACGAAAAGCTTAAAGCCACTGGCACTCAACCCACATACCCTTGAGTTACAAACCCAGGGTTCCTGAATGAGTACCACCGTAACGCCGATGGACTCCTTGTTTAGGGACAAGACCACTTGTCTCGAAGGGCCTTCCGCGTCCTCGACCCGGACGACCCTCCAATCACTTGTTGGGAGGGCCGGGTTCATCACCTGAAGCATCTTTAAGATGCTTTCCGGTGCCGATGGTGTCACCGGAACCCATGCCCTCGCCCGGGGTCTGACTGGAATGTCCTTCCAGTCTACCACCTCCAATTTAGCCCCTGGGTAGACAGGGCCCACCTTTGCAACGGCGGCCTTATACAGCGCCACCGATCTCAGGTCCTCACAGGCGACCACCTTAATGTGGCCCTGGTACCAACCAGCGTCCTTACAGGCAGGGGGGGCCCTTGTGCCTAACCGCCTTATAGTTTTTAATGAAGCCTTCCATTCTATTTTCTCGATATTCTTCTCTTTTTGTTTAATTTATCTATTGGTCTTTTCTTATTGTCTTCTATATTGCATTTAATTTTAGCTAGATCTACACTACTATTATGTAAATCGAATGGTATGCTCTTAATTGTAGAGTGATATCTGTTGTTATAATTTCTAATTGCTTGTTGAGTAATTTGTTTTATTGACAAATACTTATTTAAATTGTATGTGATCCTAAATTTGCCTGTCATTGTGTTGTGGAATCTTTCGATGTCCGCAATGACTGTTTTGGTTAACTGTAGTTCTACATTTTCATTGTTTAAGAATTGCTTTATTCATATTGTCTTGAACTCGTTATCCGGAATTATTTTTTTTTTTTTTGGTTTTCCTCTAGTTGTTTCATTATGGTAACATGGTTTCTGTCATATAATGTTTCCTCTACACCTGAATGTATGCTTCTACTTCAGTTTCAATACCTTGAGCTCTTGTGCATTTAAGAATTTTAATATTTGTGTCATTAGAAAACATTTGGATGAGTTTTTGTTGCACTGTATTATATTTGTGATCTGATTATTCTAAAAAAATACCTGTTGTTCCTTTCCTTATATATTCCCTGAATATATGCATCTTTCATATTTTCAAAATCATGTTCAGCAATGAATACTATACGTATTACTTGGGTTTTATATTTGCTAACGACTTCCTCCTTTATAAAAAAATGGTCATTTAAATTCCGCGGAATCTACAGTAGCTATTGTTACATCGTCTTCCCAATTATCTGCTATATTTATTTCTAGGCTAACGTCTTCGTCTTGATTTGAAAATTGTTTGAACTTTGACTCTCTTCCCATATCTGTTCCTTTATATTTCGAATGTGAGTATTTAATTGGGTGGTGGTCAGTTAAAATTTTCAATCTTCTACCATAAACGTATGACCTGAAGTAATATACACTCCACATTATTGTGAAAAATTCTTTGTCTGTCGTCGAATAGTTTTGCTCATGGTTGTTTAGGGTCCTGCAGGCGTAACACACTGTGTGACCTTCTTGAGATAATACTCCACCAATTGCATAAGTGGATGCATCCGTTGTTAAGGTAATTGGCTTTTGAAAATCTGGATAACGCAGTATGGGGTGAGTACTTATTAGTGTTTTTAATTTTTCAACTGCCTCAATGTTAGTTGGATTTTTGAGATTAATTTATATTCCATTTTTTAAATTATTCGTGGTTGGCTGTGCTAGAATACCTAGGACACTTTTAATTTGTTTTTCTGTCCATGGTAATTCTAAATCTTGAATAATTTTTATTTTATTTGGGTGAATGGTAAATTTTTTTGGGTAAAACAATATGAGGATTGGAATATCTTGATTTTCTTTTCCATATTATTTCTTGTTCGGACATTTCTTTTATTTGTCTCCGGATTTTCTCTACATGTTGTGGTGGTATCTACATAATTTCGCATTAATTTGTTCACTACTGGTTTTTATAATTTCATGTTGTACTTCAGTAATACTTAGTTAGTTTGTCGCCTTCTTTATATAATAATTTATTAAACCTTCTTAAAATTTAAATTCTTTCCTTATATTCCTCAGAATTTAAGTGATTTAATTGAATCGATTCTATTTTATTATCAGTTTTTTCTATTGAGCATACTTCTTCAAAATCGAAAGGATTATTTAAAAATTGGGATTTCCTCTAATTCAGTGTTATCATACTATCCTCTATATTTATTTTTATATATTCAATATATCTATACCTATTATAAAGTCATAATTTCGTCTTTTTAGTGGCGTGACTTTCCATCGAATCCGTGCATTGCAGGGTAAATTAAATTCGTCCGGTGCAGCTAGCTAAACTGCTGAATATTTTTCAATGTTATCAATTTCCATAGGTTCGACCTGCCCTTGCCTAAATTGATTCCAGCGATAGAGGCCTGAAGATTGCCTAGGGGTTTCTTGCGTATGATCTTTACCATTTTGGAGATAGTTCCTATTATTTTTAAAAATGATTCTTACCTGCCCTGAATTAAAAGCTCTTCTAAATTGATCGGAGCTATTAGCATGATTTTGGTGGCCATATTCCGGATATTGTGATTTCATTGAGAATATTTACTAAATCTTCTATCAGTATCCTGATTTGAATATTTCCGTGGCTTTTCCTGTGACTTTTCTTCTTTTCTATACTTTTTAAACTCTGGCTTTATACAACTGTCCTCGTATCTCCTTCTTGTCATTAGTTCTAGAATTTAGTCCAAAACCTGTTCGTCATAAATTTTATCTAAAAGTGTCCCTTGAGTCATCTCTTTTATGACATTAACCATCAACTAATCGGTATTACTTATATCTATACAACTATTTCCTTCATAATAAACAATTAATTCATCACATTTGTATTTTATGTTTGGATGTCTACAGCTAATTCGCTTACGGTATTTGCTCGAAAATTTGATATTTTTCGGTAGATGAGGTGTGTTTCTGCTGCTGAGCGATAACGTAGTTTTAACGTTGATTTAATCTGCCTCCAATTGTCCTTTCCTGGAATGTTTTTCACTGCATTTTTCAATTCACCGTTAGTGTTGGTATATTATATGGCACGAACTGCTTCCTTTCTTGTCTGCTCGTCCTGTGTTGTTGACTGTAAATATTGTACCCCTTTGAAAAATGAATTTACTGTAATTTCTCCGTCGACTGACTTCCTCCGATGATTGCTGCGATTGTGGTTGTTGCTGTACTTGTTGTTGTTGGTGTAAATACACATTTCTCAACTGCTCTACCCGCTGCTCTCTCTTTGCCAGTTGAACCACTATATCTACTGGGACAGCGTCTGCTTGAGTTTGTTCCATCCTTTTGGCGTCGAATACTCGTTGCCTCCGTCGTCTAATGATTGCATTCTTGTTTTAATTTTGTGGATAAAGCGTTTCCCTTTACAAACATACTTTCTACTATTGCGGTGTTTTACTAGTCACTAATTTAGTGCTTACTTATTTTTATATATTATGTTATACCTTAGAGGGTCCGGTCAACGTCTTATCGTTGGTTTGGAATCGCAAGATTTATGTGGGTGTTATTATTTATTGAATTTTTTTTCGCGTACTGCTCGTATCACTGAGTTTTTGCTTATTATTTTGAAAGGATCTTACCTACTGCGCCAATTTTCGAATTCGATGCAGCGAAAGCGTTAAAAAAAATTCAACAGACTTTGGTGTACTGACACTAACCAGGGCTGAAAACAAACTGCTCTTTATTTTAATATTAACTAAAAACGAAGGTCATTGCTAAATTACAAAATAGGTTATTTTGTAATTTTGCTTTAACATAATAAAAATGCTTAGCAGCTAGTTTTTATTAATTGTTCGCAATATTGCACAATAATGTTGTGTTTCTTGGAATTTTGTCTGCATTTAATTTAGCTTTATTTCTTTTGGCCCAATTTATTGCCAAACTGCCGGAAGTGGTATTTTGTTACGTTGCTTGTTTTACTTTATTTTTGAAATCATCATATTTCTCGAGTTCATTGTCTGCTGCACTTGCATAAGTACTTGCATAGGTAACTTGCGCACTACCAGCGGCTTCCGAGCGACCAGCTGCCAAGGACGCGACTGGCTGCGCGCCCTACAAGAGCAGGATGATGTGCTCAAAGCCACAGCCCTACAGAGTAGCAAGATGTTTAAGCCGCCACCACGGCCGCCTAAGGAGTTTTTTTTAGTTAGTTCACTCACTAACGTGGATCATTGCGCATGCGGCGACATCGAGGCTTATACGTCCATTAGAAAAATATGTGAAAACGGAAATACAATATTTGCATAGATAAGTGAATTGTATAAACTCAAATATGAACACAACTCTTAAAAATTGGGAAATTACATTTAACATAAAAACCCTGAATTAAACAATCCTTTTAATTTTACCTAAAATCCTAAAGTGTTTAATTTTTAAACTGATGAAGGTGAGTGTCAAGAAGGTTTGACGCTGCTGCAGTACTACGACGAACACTTCGAGACAATCATGACGTATGATAAAACAATAGCTGCATCACTCAATGATAAGTACATGGTGAATGCCTTGCGCGTATTTATTTCAGGAACAAAAAAATCACTTTGTGATGTGCTGTTTTCGGCACGAAGCACTGGAAATAGCTCATAAGGTAGAATCAAACCATGCGCGATACTTGTTGGCGAGAACTTACGCTAGGAGTTTAGAGGATAAAGATCAAAGATTTGACGTGAGGCTCCAGTCTAGGAAAATGGGTGCTGGTTGAATTACCCCAGTCAATGATGTTTATCCTTCAAAAACCTCATTTCGGTAGCAGTCGGGATCCCAATAATAAGCCCGATAAGAGGTAGAACAAGGGCAACCAATGGAAGTAGATTCTCCACTTCGCTATAGGCAAATCTTGCAGCATCAACGCAACAAGAGCCTTCCTGGAGCTGGATGCAGTCTTATTCAGTATCATTCAATTCAGAATCAAGAGTTTGGCAGGCTGTAAAAACGGTAAATAATAGATCTGCTCGCTTAACAGGACCAAAACAGCAAAGGGTCGACCACTTATCCTCAGGTCCAGAGATGATTCAGAGCAAATAAACTTCTTAGAGGAAGCTCACTGCTATCTTTCATTCAAAGGGTAATTGCGGGGAGAAGAATTAAATTACTAATCGATATAAGGACACCGAAAAATTATACTAAAACCTTAAAGAAACTCAAGAATATAAATCCGGTGAAAAATCGGCTTTATGATATTAAGGAAAAATGAATAAGCCATTTTTGCTTTGCTCCCAGATTATGAACTTTCGGCGGATTTCACCCAAGTGGAATATATCGGGGCTCCGCAAGTTGTGAGAACCAAATATCATAAAATTATGAAAACTTTAGTAAGGGGTTTCAGACCGAAAGGAAGCTCTCCCACATAACGCGAATATTGTCGCCACTATTCGCACTATGAGCGACGACCCAGTCTAATTAAAACTATACCCATATCCTAAGGGTGTGGCAGATTTTGTTAATAAAGAAACTCAGCACTTTCTGGCATAAAAGGGCAATTAGATCACTATACAACAACCCTACTTGGGCGTAGATAGAAATCCAAAGATGATCAAGGTAATGCCGAAAATCGCCTTGATATAGATTTAAAGAAATTTAACCAGACGATATCGACGATAAGTACCTTCTACCTTATATTACAATAATATTATGGTAGATAGGCAGGTAAGAGTGGCTGTCGCCTGCGGCCCATATTACCACAAGAATTAGTAGTATCCAAAAAATATTACCCCTCACTAAAACATTCTGCCTCACTGTTGCATGTCATCAGGCAATTAATTCCGGTGCTTAAAGCCTCAGTAAGGTCATCCAGAAACGGTGATCCCAGATACCGCAGCCTGTTTTTATATAGTACAGAACACTAACACAGTAGAGCCAAGATCGTTTCCCCCTTTTCGTCACATCCTGCAGCAGCAGACAGTCCCGGTTAGTGCCTCAACCACGTTAGAAATATTATCGATTTTTAAAAAGTATACGCTACGTTAGGCCATGCCCGCTTCGTCGTATTTTGTCTCTATCTATTATCAACTTGTTTATATAAGTTAACTGTGTCCAACTGCCACCAACCACTGGGTTGGACACGAACGTCTGCTCACCTGGCAACTTAACTGTGTCCAACTGCCACCAACCACTGCTGACCTAGCATAACGTGGCTTGAGCCCTGCTTTGGAATGCGCGCTGATCCACCCACGTCCACAGACTTTGTCAACAAGTAAGACATCCGATACTTATGTGTGCAATTCACTGCACATCAACAACTATATCTCACACGTAAGCCAACGTGTGGCTAGCGACGAGAGACCGTTGTGGAATATGAGGTTCCTACTCAAGGCCAACGTTGCAGTAACAGCGAGCAGACCTTTGCTTAGGGTAGAGTTAAGTCAAAAATGTTTTGTTCAGTTAGTTCGCCCTAGACGTTACACAAGTGGAGTTGTCCAGCCACTCCCGTATTTAATAAAAGGTCAATAAGCAACACACACATCCGTGTTATTACTTGCCCACCAGGAGCGGACTCATAACAAAGTAATTGACAGCGGCGAGGGAGCAGCACTAGATTGAGTTGTTTAGCCAACATTTTTTTAAGTGCAGAAAATTGTGCCGGAAATTTTATTTACACGTAAATGCAAAATTTTGAATAAGAACGACCACTCAGTGTTAATTTCAATTTGTGAAGTAAATTGGTATTCTGTTTTCTTGTTACTGCTGCGCTGCAGCTGTTAACAGTGCTCCTAGTAGCTCTGATCCTTGCCAATTTGAAACTGTAAGTAGAAATATAAACTCCCACAACAGAGTAGGACGTTGATGTCAGAAATAGAGGACGACTTGTTGAACTTTTTCGAAAAGCTAGGAGTTAACGACGAACCAAGCGTGGAAGCAAACATGCAGGTTGCAGAAATTCAGGAGATAGTAAGCGCAGTATTGAGCAATACTGGCGCAAAGGTAAATCCAAATAATTGGTAGAGGAGCAGCATGGAACATTTACTAACATTTCCATCCCGGAAGTAGAGTTCTTCCAAGAAATCGGCCTTAACCACACAGTGTGCAACGAAAGTTTAGATGCGGTAAAATCGTTACCGGAATTCAGTGGTGCCCAGGCGAATTATGTGTCATGGCGGCAGGCAGCACACGCTGCTTACAAAATTTTTGAAGCTTTCGATGGTAGTTCGCGACACTACCAGGCTGTATCGATTATAAGGAAGGGTTGGCTGATGCGGTGTGGTCTTCGTTTAACACCGTGTTAAACTTTCGGGCGATAATAAGTAGACTAGACTTCACGTACGCAGATAAGAGGCCGATCCATCTTATCGAGCAAGAATTAGGCTGTCTCAAGCAAGGGAACTTGCTAATACTTCAATACTATGACGAGGTAGAGAAAAAAGTGACATTGTTAACGAACAAATCGATAATGACGTACGACAGAAACATGACAGCTTGCATGAACACCAAATACCGGAACGACGCACTACGTGTGTTCATTTCCGGCCTGAGGAGGAATTTAACAGATGTGTTGTACGCGGCCAAACCACAAGACTTACCGTCAGCCTTAGCGTTAGCTCAGGAGGTCGAGGCCAATCACGAACGTCATAGGTTCGCAGCGAACTACACCAGTTCTGTGAAAGAAAAAGTTTACAGGCTCGATCCGCTGCGGTCGCTAAACCGACATCAGAATAGGACAAGTGAACAAAAGATAGTGGGGACTGGAGTAGCGAACAAAAATCCATATTTTACCCGAGGGCAAGGGAAACCAAAAGAGTCGGGGACCCAAGATAGGGTCGAACCAATGGATTTAGATCCTTCCTCATCAAAGTTTAGACAGCCAAGGGAGCCACAAAGAGCTCCAAATGTAAATAACCGGGGAAACAAAAGACCGAACTCTTCAGAACGAGCATCAGGTCGGCAACGCAAAAGAGTTAACAATATTACCCAGCAGGGTAGTGAACCAACTAAACTGGTCTACCAGAAAGCAGCGGCCGAAGCTGTTGCAGAAGTAGATGATGAAAATGAGCCTGGGTACCAAAGTGACTGTGTTAATTTTTTAGGCAACGGTCCCGGTTACCGTTTGTCGAGCGGACAGTGTTAGGGAAAAATCTAAAATTTTTATTTGACACTGAGGCTGCCTAGAAATACATTAAGCCCGTAAAGGAGTTTAAATGTGTGACTCCGGTCGGGAGCTCCATCCACGGCTCCAACAAAATAAACGAAAATTGTTTTGTAAATATATTCGGAAAAACGTCACCGTTCTTCCTATTAGAAACCTTGTCCTTGTTCGACGGGATTATAGGCTTTGATCTCTTAACAGAAGTAGGCGCGTCCCTGGACTTAAAGGCGAATAAAATAATGTACGGTTCCATGTCTGAGGGCATCCAGTACCACAAGTGCGATGATGTCAATTTCACTAAGGCTGAAGACATTGCAGTACCAAGCTCAATTAAACACCAGTTCGTAAATATGATAAAGAAAAGAATGAAGGCTTTCACCGACGCCGGTGAAATACTTCCGTTTAACACATCAGCCGTAGTAACAATACGGAATGAAGACAATAACCCAATTTATTCAAAACTTTACCCACATCCAATGGGTGTGTCTGACTTCGTAAACAACGAGGTAAAATAATTGTTGAAAAATGGCATAATCCGCCCATCAAGATCCCCGTATAATAATTCCACTTGGGTTGTCGACAAAAAGGGGCTAGATGAGTCGGGTAATAGGAAAAAACGTATACGTAACATATACTGACTTAATATTAGCAAACCTGGGAAAAGCCAAGTACTTCACAACGCTTGACTTAAAATCAGGTTACCATCAGATTTATCTTGCGGAACAAGATCGCGAAAATACTTCCTTCTCTGTGAATGGGAAATGGAAAGTACGAATTTTGCCGGCTGCCCTTCGGCTTAAAGAATGCGGGAAGCATCTTCCAACGGGCGATAGACGATGTCCTGCGCGAACAGGTTGGCAAGACATGCCACGTCTACGTTGATGACGTTATCATCTTCTCGGAAAATGAGTCGGATCACGTCAATTATATAGAATGGGTTCTAAAAAAACTTTGGAGGTGAACATGAAGGTCTCTAGGGAGAAAATAAAATTGTTCAATGAAAGCGTAGAGTTCCTTGGGTTCATTATAACCCAAAGTGGAACTCAAACAGACCTAGAGAAAGTGAAGTCTATCCAAGCTAAATAGAGCCAATAAATTTGTTTGCCCTCAGGTCCTTTCTGGGGCTAGCCAGTTACTATCGGCGCTTCATTAAGGACTTCACAGCAATAGCTAAACCTCTCACGGATATGCTGAATTAGAACAACGGCTTTGTGACCAAACACATGTCGAGGAAGGTGCCTGTCGAGTTTGACGAAAATCAACGAGATGCTTTCGAAAGACTAAAAAACATCTTGGCCTCAGAGGACGTTACTCTGAGATACGCCGATTTTAGAAAACCATTCGACTTAACGACGGACGCCTCCGCAGATAGTATTTGGGCGGTGCTGTCACAAGGTGGCAGGCCAATTACGATGATTTCAAGGACCCTGAAGGATTGGGAGAGGCATTACGCAACAAACGAGAGGGAACTTTTAGCTATAGTTTGGGCCCTGAGCAAACTCAGGCAATACCTCTATGACACTAAATCTCTACACGGACCACCAACCATTGACTTTTGCCGTGTCGGACAGAAACCCGAACGCAAAAATAAAACGGTGGAAAGCTTTTATTGATGAGCACAATGCCAAAGTTTACTACAAACCTGGTAAAGAAAACCTGGTAGCCGACGCATTATCCAGACAAAAGGTGAACGCACTGCAGAACGAAACAGAATCTGACGTCGCCACAATCCACAGTGAGGCGTCATTAACATACACAATTCAATCTAGCGAGAAACAAATTAACTGTTAGGAGGAGGTGAAATCAGTTGTAAAACTAAAGGCGGTAAACGCAATACATTGTGAGCTCCCTATTTTGGCAGCCATCCAGCACGAGTTAGTAAAATCCTTCCCGATAACAAAGCTTTGGCACTGTAAGAAAATAGTGCCGGACATTTTCGATAAAGGAGACCAAAAGGAAATTGTAATCGCCGAACATAACCGCGCACACAGAGCCGCCCGAGAGAATGTGAAGCAAATATTGACCGAGTATTATTTCCCAAAAATGACTAAACTAGCTAATGAGGTGGTAACAAATTGTAAATGCTCCACATAGACATATTCTCAACAGACAAAAAACATTTCCTCACGTGTATCGACAAGTTTTCTATATTTGCGGTGGTCCAAGCGCTACCATCTAGGACGATAAATGACGTAAAGCCCTGCATCCTACAATTGATGAACATATTTTCAAAGACGAAAGTAATATATTGCGACAACGAGGCATCTTTCAATTCAGAAACGATCACGTCATTAATGCGGAACCAGTTTGGCGTAGACATAGTCAATGCTCCACCGCTTCACAGCACATAGTAGAGCGCTTTCACAGCACTTTCTCAGAAATTGCCAGATGCTTGAAGCTCGAGAAAATTATCGATGACACGGTCGACCTGATTTTGCAGGTGACGATAGTATATAATCGAACCATTCACACGGTTACCAATGAAAACCCCATCGATGTAGTTCAGGCAGCCCCCGATGAGTTCAGGAAAAACATTAAAAGCAGAATAGAAAAAGCGCAACAGTTGCAGCTAGAAAGGAATAACCCGGAAAGACAGAATAGAGTATTTGAAGTAGGGGAACATGTATCGGGTGTTTTTTTTACAGGTTTGTTTTTCGAATAGAGATAAAACTGGCATTTTGTGGTCAAATCTGGCAACTCTAATGTCATTTATGTTCAGTTTGGTTTGCCATTTCATCATGAACAGGTTGACAAAAGAACAACGCTTGCAAATCGTGCAAATTTATTTCGAAAATAATGGTTCAGTTCGCGAAGTTTACCGCGAGCTCCGTCAATTTTATGGTCGACATAATCGTCCATCAGAGCAATTAATTCGGTTAACCATGGATCGTTTTCGCACTACGTTTACTCTATGTGATAATACGCATCCGCAGAGACGTCGAACAGTGCGCACCGAAGAAAAAATTGCCGCTGTAGAGCAAAGTGTTGAAGAGGACCCGAATGAATCGATTCGCCACCGTGCACAGCAATTGGAGCTTTGTCCATCAACTTTATGGAAGATTTTGCGCAAAGATCTTGGCTTGCGACCTTACAAGATCCAGCTTGTGCAAGAATTAAAGCCGCGAGACCATGCAATACGTCGTGATTTTGGTGTATGGGCCGAAAATGAGATTGATTTCGATGCTGATTTTCATCGCAAAATTTTGTTCAGTGATGAGGCTCATTTTTGGTTGAATGGCTACGTCAACAAGCAAAATTGCCGCATTGGGAGTGAAGAGAATCCACATGAGACCCTTGAAACGCCATTACATCCACAAAAACTGACTGTTTGGTGTGCTCTATGGGCTGGTGGAGTCATTGGGCCATACTTCTTCCGCAATAATGCTGGAGAGGCAGTTGCCGTTAATGGATACCGGTATGGAGCCATGATAACCGACTATTTTGTTCCCGAATTGGATGGCATGAATGTGGATGAGTTGTGGTTCCAACAAGACGGCGCTACATGCCACACAGCACACGTCACAATCGATTTATTGAAGGAAACATTCGATGAGCGCATAATTTCGCGGAATGGACCTGTAATTTGGCCACCAAGATCGTGTGATTTGACACCATTGGATTATTTTCTTTGGGGATATGTGAAGTCGCTCGCGAAACTAACCGACTATTCCCACTCGAAATACATCCCTATTAAAGACGTAGACGTAATTTTGTGGAATGATTACGGATACTTGAAGCACACCATAGAATTGAGGCTGTACCGAGGAATGACGAACTAGACCCAGGAAATGATGACAATGTTCCCTCAATCACATATGCGAAAAATGATCGAGATTGATATCAAGCATTTGGAGAGACTTCTGACCGTAGTCAGGGTACTCCACAGAAACGCAAGGAGTCTTAATTTTTTAGGCACAGCATTGAAAGTAATTGCAGGAACCCCTGATCACGAAGACTTAGAGCGGACGAAGTTTACAGAAATACAGTTAATACAATCAAATAACAGACAGATAATTATAAACACCCAGACACAAAATCAGATCAATAACCTAACAGAAACAGTAAACAAGATTTTAGAAAATACCAAGAGGGAACACGTCGACACGGCCCTTCTATAGGAGGTACTATTGGCAAGTGTAATGTATTGTCATTCATTTGGTATTTGTTTAAAAATGGAGCCACTTCATATTTTTACAGCAGAGTGGCTTCTGGTTATCAATAGGCAGCCGTAAGGTTGCCGAGATCTTTGAGAAATAAAATGCAGTAGTGTTACTTGCTAGATTATTTCTCATTTTATTCATGAAAACTTACGACTATTTATACAAAATTGTATCACAGAAAGTGATTTCCATAACTCCTCCCTTTTTACTTCTTTGACTTAGAATTGTAGCAACGGCCAATAGGAATGCTTTGGCGTTTGGCTGAGCAGAGCATATTGACAAATATTCTGCTAGCTCAGCCATCGTATTGACATACATACACTCAGTTTAGCAATGCAATTGGCTTTGGTTCCTCATATCGACTTACTTCTAATGTTGAAACCGGCGTTGCAGTTCCGCATGCATATGTAGGTCGCTTGTGTTGGTTGTACGCTACATTCGGTGTGTCGGGTCACTACACAAGAATTATGATAAACGAAATCCAAAATGTGATGCTATCACTTACCTTGGCTAAGAATAACATAATAAACACAATCATTTTAGATGGCGTAGATTTAAAGACAATTTTGGCTGAGCAAATCACAGGGACTAGTATAAGTGAACTAATTGAATTGTCTAGCATTAAATTCTTACAAAATGACAATGTAATACAGTTCATTATTAAATACTCTATTCCAAAAAGAGTTTGCAGCAAGGTCACCATCTTTCCTGTTGTCCTCAACGGTACCGTCCTACAGCTGACAGATAATATCATAGCAAAATGCGTAACCTGGGTGATCGCTGTCACCAACTGCAAGAAGGCGACAGCAACCCAGTCAACTGGGGGCGATCGAGTTGGTGGACGTCGGAATTTTAGTTATCAACGATTGCCTAGCGACAGTTAGCATAGACGGCGGTGCTGCCAGAACAATAACTGGAACATACTTGCTGACGTTCCAGAATGTCGCTTATGTCAACAACACCAAGTACATAAACCAAAACAGTGTGGTGCAGCGCTCAGCGGGGATTGCGTCCATGCCAACCATTAATATCACAGAACATAGAGCACTTCTAAGCCTACCATTTCTACATCGACTGAGCGAGACGAACCTCCACTATATCGAAGAGATGAGAAGCGATTTGGGAGCACGGCCCGGTGTGACCATGGGAATCGGCTTCAGTTTATGCGCTGTGTTAGTTTGCGCCGTTGGCTTTTGGCGTCATAGACGAAATAAACGAAACCTGCCGATCCTTCGAAGGGCACTGGCCGATTTGAACAGGACCGAGGACGCCCCTGATTTAAAAGGGGGAGTAGTTAACTGGGTCCAACTGCCACCAACCACTGGGTTGGACACGAACGTCTGCTGACCTGGCAACTTAACTGTGTCCAACTGCCACTGAAATGAACACAGACGTCTGCTGACCTAGCATAACGTGACTTGAGCCCTGCTTTGAAATGCGCGCTGATCCACCCACGCCCACCGACTTTGTCAACAAGTAAGACATCCGACACTTATGTGCGGAATTCACACGTAAGCCATGTGTGTGCGTGTGTCGGTGCGCATCAGCCGATAAGTACTACGTGTGTGCGTGTGAGGCCAACGTTGCAGTAACAGCGAGCAGACCTTTGCTTAGGGTAGAGTTAAGTCAAAAATGTTTTGTTCAGTTAGTTCGCCCTAGACGTTACACAAGTGGAGTTGTCCAGCCACTCCCGTATTTAATAAAATGTCAATAAGCAACACACACATCCGTGTTATTACTTGCCCACCAGGAGCGGACTCATAACTTATATACCATCTCTGAGTAGCAGTTTGCAAGTGGCAAACGGCATACGAGTGCCAATGCGTTCTTTATCCTGAAGAACCTGCTTGGTCGTACCTTGTTTTTCAAGTTCGTCTGCCATGCAGTTTCCCTCTATGCCCCTAAAGGACATTTTTTTCGAGCCTTCAACTGGAGTGTTAAAACCCAGTTTCCACTCTTTCTTATTTGGAATTCCTGTAATACACTTACTTTAAGAAACCGATGTCGAAGGACATCGAACCGTGCTGCTCGAAATAGAGCAAAACTAGTTTAAGCCAAAAGAGTGCCCCTGGGTTTCGCGATGCCACTGGGATGTCTCTCTTAGTCGCAAAGCAGTCATCGCTGCCATCTGTTGTCCAACCAAATCTAAGAGAATAAGGTCTAAAATGGCGTCCAAGGCCTCATTTGGAGTGGGTCTGAGCGCCCCACTTATGCAGATCATACTAGATCTTGGTGAGTAGTCTGAGGTTAACCTCTTTTTCTAATGCAGCCCACCACACGATCACCCCATATAGGAGAATTGGTCTGAAGACCGCTGTGAAAATCCACCGACAGATTCGGGGGATTAAGCCCCATTTCCTCCCTAGGGTGTAGAGGGATATGTAAGCATTTTCATATCGTTGAACTAGGTTCTCCTTCCAGTTCAACTTCCTATCTAAAACAACGCCTAAAAATTACAAGTACAAGTTCTACCTTACTTGAGCTGACCTTGAGCCCGCAGTGGGTGGACCACTTGGATACCTTCCGAAGCGCACGTTGCATCAACTCGCATAATGTCTGCGGAAACCTTCCTCTAAGTGCGATCGATGCGTCATCAGCGTACGCGACAACTTTTGCGCCACCCCATGCCGTATCTCCCAGTAGCGCATTTACGGTGAGGTCCCACAGAAGTGGGGATAGGACTCCTCCTTGTGGCATCCCCCTCGACACGGGAAGAGACAATTCGCTTGCACCCAGCTTAGCCCTTACTACTCTGCAACAGAGTAGCTGGCCGATAAACTTAACCACTGAGCGTTCAACAGCCGTGACATTTCTCCAACGGTATGTGATTCAGTTTGAAACATGCCCTGAAAATAGTAGAGAGCCATTTTGCAGTCATATCCAATGTCGTAATAAGCTGAACAGGTATTATCCCATCCGGCCCTGCAGAATTGTATGGTTTAAAGCTTTGGTTAGCCCATTTAACCTTTTCTTCCGAAACCGGTATGTTGACGGGGTGGGAAGAAATAAGCGCAGGAATTCTTTCCTCCGCAGTTCAGGAACCGTCTTGCTTCTGCTAGAAACCTATCGGGTTAGAGGATCCTGAGAGAACCTTCCCTAGCCTGGCTGTCTCGGAAGCACCCTCGATGCCGCTGCAGAAGTTTCTCCCCGAATATCTCTTTGCCGCTCTTAAAGCTCTCCTATAAGTCTGGAGAGACTTTTTGTACTCTTGCCATACCAGCTCGTGACTAAGTCTCTTGGCTTTATAGAAATTGTTCCTACAAGATTTACGTAGTGAGTCCAACTCACGTGACCACCAATGGGGTTTACGTTTGCCCATTGTTTAGGTTCAGGGCAATTTGAGCAGGTCAGCGTAAAAACGTTCGCCATGTTCTCTAGATCCTCGATGCAATTAGGTTCAGTAAGAGGTTCGCTGGTTAGCCTATCCTCAAATAACCTTTTATAAGGGCGCCAATCCGTGTTTTTTAGGGTTTTGCGCACTTTTGGGCTGGTCAGGGAAAATAGTTCATAAAAGTAATATTAAAAATTAAAATTGCTTCTTCTTTTTTCAGATGTCTATTAATTTACTCCGCGACTGCGACAATAGACAGCTACGGCATCTCCACAGCACCATTGGTTATGATATACCTACATATGGCGGACTGGCAAAATATCAGAACGGAGCCTTTAGGCTGATACCTTAGCAAATACGAACAATTTGTGACTTACATTGGCAAATTTATATATTCGGGCATACCTAAGGACAGTATCCTATATCCTATCCTAAAACACGAATTAACCCAATGTCTCTAAATTCTAGATACAGTCAAACCAGTCAATCAATCAATAGCAGGAGACATTGAAATAAAGGAAAATACTTTCATAAATCTTTTTAATACAAACACCAAATTTTACCTCCTTCTAACATTACGATCGTTTGATGGTATCCTTGGGAATTACAGCCTGAAGGATCTTGAAGCAGTAATCCATGTCAAAAACAATTTCATGTTAATAAAAGGTAAAACTAGGGTAAACAAATCAGTTTCCATCATAATCAATGAACATAATTAATATTAGGGGGACCACATGACACCAAATCAGCAAACCAAAATAAATAACTTAGTGAACAATTTTTAAACCTCTTTGCGAAATGAGAACAAATAAGGGCGTCTCTAGTTATTTATTTATTTTTTTAATTGGCGCTACAACCACTTAAGCGATTTTTGCCGAACTTCTCCTACAATTTGCGGTGTGCGTCTTGATGTTGTAACAGAAATTGAGGAACCTACAGTTTTACGCCGACTCCGAACGGCGAAATGTTTTTTGTGAGAAGTTTTTTGTTATGGCGGAAATACACTCGGAAGTTTGCCATTGCCTCCCGAGGGACGACCGCTATTAGAAAAAACTTTTTCTATAATTTTTCATGTTACTTGCCCCGGCCAGAATTTGAACCAGGGACCCACCGAAACAAAATTACGCTAAAAAGCGAAGTAGAATCTCAAAGGAATAAGACGCTAGAAGATGGCCGTCAAGGTTGCCCCATAACCACCTGTTTGGATTGTAACAAAAAAAAACCTGTCTCCCAAAGTACGAAACAGCGTAGAATCGTAGTCGATTATCGTAAGCTTGACGCAATTATTGTAGCCGACCGCTATCCAATATGACAAAAAAATTACGTTTTGTCTCAGCTTGGACGGAATAAATATTTCCCCGTTTTAGATATGAAAAGCGGATTCCACCAAATCGTGCGCAAGGAATCCTATATTGAAAATACCACTTTCTCAATCTACTTGAATATCGGTAATGCTCTGCATCTAGAACAAATATTTTAAAAGCTTGAAGATGCCCATATGAAAATACACTTGAACAAATGCCATTTTTTTAATGACTCAGCTGAATTTTTTAGCTTCATCATTCCCCCAAAGGGTATAACAAAAACCCCACAAAGGGGGAAGCTAAGATACATTGCCACAAAACCATCAAGTAACTCCGATCATTTTTAGGTCTTTCCGGCTATTACCACCGCCCTTTAACATTACTCTAAAGGGTAGTAGGAAATAAATATTGACTTGGACGGCGAAGCAAAAGGATGCCTTCAACAAAATAAAAACTTTTGGCGTAGAATACGTCTTACCTTACGGTATGGGCACCAATGTCAGGTTTTTATTGTTGTAATCTCTATTTCTTTAATTATAAGGAAACGGCTCGATAAATTTTTTTTTTTTTTTTTTTGTAGTCAAATGAAGATGTTAGCTTTCGTTTGACATACATTTCATGTTGGTTGATATCTTCCTAATATTGAAATTTCTCAAATGAAAATTGTATAAACACATGCACACAAATATGTGTGTGGTGTTTGGTTGAGTGTTTGCTGTTGGGCGATTTAAATGTACTCGTGCAGCCCTTTATTTGTATTGCATAATTTTAGGCGGGCAAGTTAAAGTAGAGTAAAAGAAGAGAAAATGCTGCCAAGCACTGCAAAAAAAATAATAAAATGGATTCGCGTATGTTATTTATCATTTATCTTTACTATTGATAACAGCCATTGACTTCGTTTTTGCGAGAAATTTAATTGATAATTTAAAAACATTTTTATCCTATTTTTCCTATCATAAGCTTATGTATATCATCCAAAGTAACTATCAAATAAAGAAATTCATTTGCTTGTATTATTTATCATTTATTGTTACATATGTTTTCTGTCTTATCGGATGGCGTATTCTACGTTAAACTTAATGGCCGTGTCTCTGACACAGCCTGCTTCTTTTTTATTCTGTTTTTATATTTTTTATCTTTTTTGTCGATGATGTTGTACTTTCATACCCTAACTTCAGTAGAGAATTCCATTTAACTGTCGAAGCCTCAACCTACGCCATTGGTGTAGTCCTTACGCAGAAAAGCAACCTATCGAACCCTTATTAAACAAGAAGAGTCGTATGCTACAAACGAAAAAGAGTTTTTAGCTATAATACAACTTTAACCAATTTCAGAAACTACCCCTATGGCTCAGCCACAGTAAAGATATATACTGGCCATCAGCCTTTAACGCAACCTTTAACGTTGGAAGTCCATTCTAGAGGAGTGTAATCATGAACTTCACTATAAACCAGGCATAACCAATGTTATACCTATAAGAATGCCACCGAACCGATGAACTCCTTATTCATAACTCAATACAGCTAAGAAAATTCTTCGGACAATTGAATTCCTCATGTAGAGTCACCGATAAATGTTTTTGAAAATAAACTATTTTTGATCACAGACATATTTTATAAGAACCGTCATACGATGCAGAAATACTAATTAATCGACTCAAAAGATACCTAAATCCCTCCAAAAAATTCAAGTTCTCTAAAATTTATACTTTCCATCTACGACGAAAAAAATTAATATAATAATTCAGCAGTGTTCGGTATGCAAAGAAGATAAGTACGATCGCCCCTTAGTAAACCAGAATTAGTTACAACTCCTATACCTCAGTACCCTGGACAAATTTTACACGCTGATATCTACGTGACAAACAGAAATATAGTTCTCACAGCAATATACAAATTTTCAAAGTATGCAAAATACTCAAAGCAATAGAGCACGTTAAATAACCTTTCCTAACATCTCTTAACTCGACAGCTATAAAATTTTTAGAGGAAGATCCACTTAATATACAAATTTTTAACACACCGCCTTATACAAGTTCCGTTAATGGTCAAGTGGATTGTTTTCACTCGACACTCACGGGCGTGAGTAAATAGTTTTTCTGAAAACGAGGAGGGACATGTCGAGCACGTTATGAGCTTTTTACTTAAAATGCTTTGTCTATATTTTCTCTTGCCACTTAGCCATTGAAAAAAATATAAATTATACAGACGATTCATAAAAAATAAGAGCAAAAATAAAAATAATTATAATAAAGGATGAGCAAACGAAAAAAGCAAAACTATGCACATGCCGAACAAAAAGCTTATAGATTTGTAAAAACAAACAATACCGACCACCCTGTTAAGCACAAAGTGCCGAAAAGTAACACTTAATAGCAGTATGGTTGGAGATAGGAATAGTGAGAAAAACAAACAATGAATTGTTGACGCAAGTCATTAATAAAGGTAAGGAACAATAAAGGCCCAGGGTGGAACTCCTGACCAAGCATCGATAAGCAAAGATGACTTAGCGGCACCAATTGACACACATAGTTTTCTGTCCGATAGAAAACTGGAGAAAATTGCCAACAGTTTTCCACTGATTCCGTACATTTCTAACTTCCGTAACAGTATTGAATGATCAATTTTATCGAATGCTTTTGAAAAGTCTGTGTAAATGTCGTCGAGTTGTGAACGAGTCTCGAAAGCATTAACAATTAGATTAGTGACTAAGGCTAAATTGGTGGAAGTAGACCACCTAGAAAAAAATCCATGCTGGCATTCAACAATTGCGTTGCTAACGTAATCGAATAATTTACGTTGCAGAATGTGATCGAATAGCTTTGCCATTGTGCTCTGTTTAACTATAGGTCTGTAATTGCAAATATCATTGCGGTCACCAGACTTAAATATCGGATTTATTGTACATAATTTCCAACAATCTAAGAAAGTTCTACAGTTCAGACATTCTTGAAAGAGAAGAGCCAAGAGCTCTGCGACGGTATTGGAACATATTTTGAAAAATAACGGACAAAATCCCTCCTTATCAGACTTTGCACTGCTTGTCAGCTTTGAAATTAACAGAAGACCATCATCGACGGTAATATCAAAGGAAGAAATTTGTGGTAAAGGCGTAGGGTGGAATACCGGAATCGGAGAAGTGGTATACTTTGCATAGACCTTCTGAAAGTTCCGATATTTATGTCAAGATTTCAACTGTCTTTCCAGCACTTCTGATATTTCGGACTCACTTTTTACCATAAAAAGAGCTGTACTGTCCTTTCTCAATAAATGATTAACGGCAGTATAATATATGTACATATATTTAATTCAGCTGATGAAGTTTTTTTCTGTAGCTGAGCAGTTTTGGATCTCGACGCTTAACAAACTTTTTCCTTTTAACAACTCGGCACAAAAAAAAATTAATTATACAAAAAAAAAACAAAACAAGATCCGTACGTCATGCGGACTGTGCCCCTCGTGTCGGTTGGGCGGGAAAGAGGGTAACCGTTGGGCTTATTATTATTATTAAAATAATTTAGCAAACAGGTTGCAAGCATCCTGCGTATTATTGGACACTTCACCATCATACTCCATGCTCGTTGGGAAACCGTTAGTCTGTCTCTTACAATTTATAGCGGACCAGAAACTCAGTCCTTTTTATGTCTAAAATAGTTAAGCCGATCAATTTCTTCATAACTCTTTCTTTTAAAAGCTTTGTTCTTGATATTTTTTAGATTACTCAGTCTCGAATTAAACCAGGGTGGTTTATTGTTCGAAACTTTCCGTTTTAGAGGTATGCAACTCGAAATAGCTGTTAAGAGTCGTTGACGCAAAATAGTATAAGAAGTATCTGGTCCGTGAGAAGGGTTCAAGAAAGTCCAGTCGGTAGCTAGCAAGAAGTCATTAACCGCTACGCTGTCAGCCTTAAAATAATTATACACGACCGTTGCCTCAGCTATTTTTTTATCGAAGTTATAATACTCGAAATGAGCAACCAAAGCATTGTGGTGAAAACTATTTTCTAAAATAGGAGATAGGCCCTCCAAGCATGTTAGTTTAAGATCAGTGGATCCTAAAATTAGATCAAGGAATCTACCGTTACCATTGGGATAAGTGTTACATTGCTTCAGACCATAAGAGAATAAAGTGCTTACAAATAGCATATCGATATCGGCCCTGAGATTGGTTGGTAAAATATTATTACAATCGTTTAACCAAGAGATGTTACTTAAATTAAAATCGTCTAAATATGTATATTATCCCATCAGATGGTTTAGCATTACTAATAATACAAGTCAAGTTATCCATATGCCTCTCATAAATATCAAGACCGCTGATTGGTGCAATATAAGATAATAGAAAAATTATTGTTTTGTTACCAGAAAACTTTACGCTAACACATTTTTGATCTACCTCGCCATCACAATACTTAAGAGTAATGAGTTTGCTACATAAATCGGCTCTATCAGCAAGTAGGACCCCACCACTGATATCACTTTGAGTTCATTACTGTTGTTGGTGCCAATAAGTACAGATGATTTTGGCTTATTACGGCTAGACTTAGAAACAGTTTTCCATTGATATACATTACAGGGAATTGGCGAAGTCAGAGACATTTTGCACAATGTTAGTTGCTGGCTGTAGGGTATGCTGATTCGCAGCAACACTAGCAAATGATTTCCTAGTAGCTGTCCGTTTATTAAAGGCGGCAGATTTTGTCACAACTACACCAGTAGCATCTAACAAAGCTTCAGTCGTCGCAGCAGTGACGTCACAGGCACTCGAATGTGTGGGAGGCACGGTCGAATTGACGATAAGCGAAGTAGCAAAAGTCGATGCTGGTGTAGCACATGTAGGTATGGATGTGCACTTAGCAGCAGTCGCAGTAGCAGCGATAGCACAACTTACCGATCGCTGGGCTAACATATCCAAGTTAGCATCAACCGAAGTAAATGCATTTGAGGGTGACGTAGTGCATAAAGGCACATGTGAATACGATGAGCATAATTGCGGCTGAAGAGTATTAGCACTAACAATACAGCGCAAATTTTTTATATCTAAAGTTAGCACAGAAAAAGCATTGTCTTTGTCGATAAGAGTAGAGCGTAGAGAGCAAACTCAGAGAGATGGTGGAAGCGATCGGACAGAATTTCGGCGCGCAATCGTACATGGCTTACAAGAAAAAGGAATGTCCGAACTTAAGAGAAACTCCGCAACAGTGGGTGATAAATCAACACACATTAAGTGGAAATACTCTTTGCACTTATCACAAAGCACTTTTGGTTTATCGCGGTCAACTTTATGTCCGCAAACACACGGCATATTAAAAAATTAAATTCTAATAATGTCTATCAAGCTTTTATAGATTTATAAAATAAGAGTCAATATCTCAAAAGAAAATAGTACATTATGAAGCAAAATCGAGTCTAAATAAAGCAAGATTTACACCGCAAAATTGAATTAAATCAGAGCGAAATAGAACACGTCTGCACCGCTTGACTCTATTACTTCGAAGGAAGGAAATAAAAATAATTACATATAATAAAGGATGAGCAAACCTAAAAACCAAAACTACACAAAGTGCCGAAAAGTCACACTTAATAGCAGTATGGATGGAGATAGGAATAGTGAGAAAAACAAACAATTTTTACACGGTTAGCGTGGCTGAGTGGTTGCGTGCTCGCCTAGCAATCCCGTGTACCATGGTTCATAGCCAGGTAAAGTCTAGAAAGAAAAAGAAGTCTGATGAGGAGATGTGGTGATCTCCGAAATAGCAGCTATCACTTCTACCTCTTTGAAAAATTGTTGTTTTCTTATATTATTCCTAATACAAACCTGGCCACAAGCTCTATAAATTATACAGACGATTCATAAAAAATAAGGCCAAAAATAAAAATAATTAAAAAAATATTCAAACAGAAACAAAAGATTATTGGTCTATTGTAGTGATGCTTATTTTCTTTCTAGATACTGTTTAGCACGAATAAAATAAAATGTATGCATGTAAGGACGCGCTCATAAACAAACAAAAAACTAAAGAAAATGCAAATGTAGCAAAAGAAAAATAAGAAACCCACAATTTTAACAGATCATATCGTTCTCTCAAACTTATTTAATGTGCCCTTGACATTTGAGTTACAGAATTTAGAATACGAGCATGTGTGTGTTTGACAGAGAGAGAGCGAAAAAATGAGCCAACAAAGAAACTAAAATGGAGTAGGTTAGCTTACTTAATGCATGTATAAATGTATGTAGGTCTTACACCTGTTACAAAAGGATTCGTTAGTATAGAAATTAATTTCATATGTTAACTTTTTGCTCTAATATTAGAAGAAAGGCCAGTTAACAAATTAGTTATTTAGGGCAAATTAATTTAGTATCTTAATCAGAATTTTTTTCAATGACTATTTAGGTCGATTTTAAACAAAAGTTAAAGGTAAGCGACTATGGATTGTAAGAATGTGATTAATGAATCACAAGCGCTGGTCTATCGGAAAAGAAGGAATTTGGTACAGAGAATGCTGTACGAAGATTTGACACGTCGAGTGCAGTTTATTGTCATATGACAATGACGTAAAAGTATGAATATAACAGAATATTTTGTATTAGATTTTATTGACCTGCATATGCACATTTTATTAAAATATTCAAAATACAAATATAAATGTTATATTTTGCGTAAAGAACGTGCACGTTTTCTTGTTCTTCAATACTCACAGGCATAGAAAAATTTTGCTAATGCTAGATGTAGGTGAGGCTTCTAGAGACGCCACCTTTGCCATGTCCTGCCAGCATGCCTACATGCCACTGCACCTAATCAACAGCTAGCGACATAAAACATTCTCTTCATGCTGCGATTCGTTCTCTACATCGGGTTTTCTTGCAGAGGGTACGGTGCCGATAGCTGGTGTTTTCCGCCGAGCTCCTGCAGGAACTTCTTTAACCGTCCGCTGGTAAACTGTGCTCCACTATCCATTGTTACCATCTTTGAGACATAGACCGGGCCAGGATGAGACTTCCCGCCATTGCTTTCCGGATTTCCAAAATTTTTACGTATTGCTGAAAGCGGTCTGGAAATACGAGAACCATTATGTGGCCGTGTCTTGAAGACGACATGGGTCCCACAAAATCCGCGCATATTGTCGCCCAAGTTTCTTCTGTAATTTGTTTAAGCATCTTACCGACAGCTTGCTGCTGACTGAGCTTATATATCTGGTGATTTACGTACTTCCTTATTTCATATGAGGACTTTGTATCATTGTGGCGTCGACAGACACAGCGTCTTCTTCATCTATCTGAGTTGTTATTCAGCTGTACAGCTTTCACTCTTTTACAACGTGGTACGGACATTTTTTTCGGACTGCTCTCCTCTCTTCCATTTTTTCTGTGAGCCATTTACAGCTCATTTCGACCTGTTGTAACATCATCGTGCCCAGCTGTTCCGCTTTCCGCTTGTATGCGTCCGTCAATATGTTAAAATCTTCCTTCGGTACTCTATGTCAAAATAATATCGGTGAGCTCCAATGCCCTCAAGAAAATATGCCTTAATGGACCCTCGTTCCCGTTCAGCCATTCCAACGCCAGGTGATAAGTGGTCACAGTAAATGTGCACCCTTCCGGATAAGGTCTCCTTATGACCCAAATTCTAGTCAGGTATTCCTTATCTGTCGGACAATAGTTCACTTCTGCTTACTGAGCCAGTGGCTCGCATAAGATTTCATTCGCTCCTTGCATAAGTTGCTTGGCAGTGTCCGGGTTCGTGCGAAAACCCTCTTGGCTACCACAGACTCTTTTTAAAAAGTCGTACTTTTCCAGGTTTATCTTGAGGTTTGCTAGCCACAGCCGCTGGAGCAAGACCTCAGTCGGCCACGTCGTTGCCGACATACGGAGGGCTGGTGTAGTTGGTGACAGCTAATAATTTAGTTGCCAAGGGGTGGTAGTTGCCTTTAAACTCTATTTTTTAAGTGCATGACTTTAGATCCTTAATTTTTATAATACAGCAAGGTTCAAAATTACAGCTCAAACTCCGCTCCTTCACCAGCAAATATTCAGAGGTCCAGAAATTGATAACCCGAGTGGGGCAGCTAATTAACCGTGAGTATAAGATAGGAAAGCATTCTTTTAATTAACTTGCACCTCATTTTCACGGCCGAAATTGCTGGCAATATGTCTACGATTCGCGCGCGACATAAACACTCAAAAGTTTCCACCGTTCAATTTCACCTACAGAACCGCAAATGCTAAGTTGTGCGCATAATCAGCAAAGGTAATAACAATAATATCAACCGCACGAACAACAACAAGTACTCCAAGAAGAACAACAACAGTAATAGGAATTGTCTAACTGCAGCTAAACCAATAAAAACAATAGTACCAAAAACAGCTGAAACAACATCGGCGACAGCGACGCATAGGGCAGCGTTAAGTTAGGAGCTTAGCTTATGTATATGCAGGAATTTTTTTGTATAACTACACAGGCCGCGCCGCATATAAGCTCTTCTAATAATTAGAACGAAATAGTGAGGTCAAGCAGGTCAGACACTATTAAAATATACTGAATTTAGATATTATAATGGCAAGATTAGACCATAAGACATGTCTAAAAAACATACTTTAGTTACAAATCTTCATAACAGTCAATATTTTTTGATATTAGTTTAATTTTTTTTTGTCAATCATTGAATTCAAATAAGCTTAATTACTTTCTTTTGTACTTATCTGTACATAAATCTGTAACCTAATAATCATTGCATAACATTAAAATACGTATCTGTACATAAATATGTAACTTAATAATCATTGCATAACATTAACATAATAACAAATAGATGAACCAAAAGATAATCAAATTATCAGTACTAGAATTCGCAATAAAAATAGACAGCACAAAACAGTGAAAAAAGGAGGAAAATTTCACTTAAAAGAAAATCATAGATTTTGGAGTAAGATTAAAAATATTTTAAAGGATGTTGAAATTGCCGAAGATACAGGAGCTACTGTTAAACTCAACGACGGACGTATGATCCACAAGGATAACATCAAGGGCATATAATGATATCTTTTTAAAAACGTAGTTCACCCGGAAGTGCATCACTAATCGTCATCACCGATAATAGTATCCAATGACGGAAAAGTAGCAATTGGGAAGGGCAATTTCTTCATAACTCATACAGTTAATTTAAAAGAATATGAAGGCATCTTGGAAGAAAACATTTTAAAATTATCGCAGTAGAAAAGAAGAGCACCCAATCTTGGAACATGATAAAAAAATAAAAAAGTTACTATCTTTACTTAAAAATCTAAGATCAAAAATATCTTCTTATTTAATTCGATCGGTATGGAAACCCATATCTGGCTCTCTGGGCCACGATGACTTGGTACAGCATGCAGGCATGCAGCCACAGAAGAGGCTGTCATAGAGAACGGAAACACTCAAATTAATATAAACGAAAATTTACAAGAAGATGAATGAAATAACAAAGAAAATTAATCATATAGCAACTCACTTTCCAAACTAAATACAGTTAATTCGATGATATTTGACCTTTATGAGATAAACGAATTAATAAAACTAGACTATTTCATTCTATAACAGATCTCTTCCTATTAGCACAAGTTAAAATTTATGCATCTGAAAATGAACTCATATACTTTGCAAGACTACCAAGAATTGATGAGTCTTGTAATTTAATTAAAATTTATCCAGTTATTCATAATAACTCAATTTTAAATATATACAACAGCTTTAATGAATATAACAGTACGCAAAATAACAGCAACTCGGGTACCCAAAATAATACAGCATGTTTATGATGGACTCGTCATAATCAATGAATCCCCGGCCTATGTAGAAGAAAATAGCCGGCTGATGATCAAACTGCCTTATAAATGATTACAAATTCGAAACTGCAAAAAATCCAACACATGTCGTGGAGCCCTCTAAAGCAGTGTCGATAAACAGCCGTGATCATAACAAACTTTTAATCATGGAATATCTCCACAATCTTAACATAATGAATACCAAAAGGCTTAACCGTATTGCAGTCGAAACCTAATTAACTGGATATCGCTCGCGTTAATGGTACTCGCAGTACTTTTCATATTATTCTGCCTGATTAACAATCAAAAATAAATGTTAGCAGTAAAACATACAGAGGAGGCCGTTTCATGAGGGGCAGGGAGTTAGCAATGCACTGTTTTAATTAATTTGCACCTCGTTCAACGCTCAAAATTGCTGACATGTCTGCGATTTTCTCGGGGCATAACAATTCAAAAGTTCCCACTCTTTGATTTCACATGTAAAACCGCTGATTCTTCACTTTGCACATATTGTCTCACTGCAACTAAACCAACGACAACAATAGTACCAACAACAGGTGAAACAACTTCGGCAGCTGCGACGAATATGGTAGCTTTAAGTAAGGAGCATAGTTTATGTCCTTTGCTATCCAAAGCCGCACCACATAGCGCGGAAGTAAAATAAAGAAACTGTGAAATAATTTAGTTTTAATTAATTTCTTCAACTCAGCATAGCGGAGAAATGAAATAAAGAAATCCCGAAATAATTTAGTTTTATTTATTTCTTCAGTTTTACATTGTCCTATATCGAGCAACTCAATCACTTGCGGAATTGCCTATAAGGTCAAGCGTTAGAAACAGTGGACGCATTCTAGGTAACAAACGAGAATCACTGAAAGGCTTTGAATCGATTATATTATCGCCATGACAAATAAGACACTCATGTTTTTAGAAGGTATTTAATCGCTTTAGGAATTACAAAAAAAAAACAAACAAATGACCTCTAGCTTAGGAGCCTCCTCGATAAGATAATTTATGGCCTTAGAAGCGTTGGAAACTGTGGACGCATTTCAGGTTACAAACGAAAATTACTCAAAGGCTTTGGATCAATTATATTATCGCCATGACAAATAAGACACTCATGTTTTTAGAAGGTATTTAATCGCTTTATGAAATACCTGCTGTTACAAAAACAAATGACCTCTAGCTTAGGAGTCTCCTCGATAAGGTAAATTAGACGCTCTCTGGCCGGACTGTAGTGACAGCAAAGAGGATACACACTTTCTTTTCAAATACAGCGTGCCCAGTTTAGGCAATATGCTCTGGAATTGTGAACTCTTCAAATTAACTGCATTTTGTAGGTTATTGAGTAACGCGTTTCCCGTAAATCCATCGATGCAAGGCTTGCTCTACACACTCTATTTCATCGAGATTTAGCACCATTTCGTCGATTCGCGCATATGCTGTTCAATCTATACGCGTATTGTCAACAAACATGGAGCTACCTTCATCCGCTTGCTCGCAGAAATGTCAATAGCTACACGATTAAAGAAACAATTATTGCCAAAGCTGATACTTTGCGGTGTCCTTCTCTTCTCTTGTTTTTTTCACAAATTACACCACTTTTTCTGATAAATCTTTTGAAGTTTTTCTTCATATAGTCCCATATTGGCAAAAAATTACCTGAGCTCTGAATTACCTCATTCTCGTTCTGTTCAGTTAACGTCTAGTATAGTGTGGAGTTTCTAAATATAACACAAACCCTTACTACCTGCTAATAACAACATCATATAAATACGAACCATAACCTCGAATATTGCACACACGATAAGTCAGATGAACCCGACATCTCCACTACTGATAGCGCTTCCAAAGATACTTAAGTCGGATGTTCCAATGAGGCCCATAGTAAACTACAAATCGGCACCTGCTCACAGATTATCCAAATACGTAAAGACGATTCTCCAATATAATCTAAAGTTGCGCAACGGCTACTCAATAACGAACAGAATGAATATGATTGACAAAGTGAAGTACCTAAAATTCTCGGAAGGCGGCAAAATGGTGTCGTTTGGCAACTTTCATCTTCTTGCGCGTGTTGACCATCACTTTGCACTTAACAAACGTAGGTAAACATTTAATTTGTGTAAAAACTTGTTTATGCTACATTTAAACAAACACATAATATAAATACGTATGCATTATTGTTTTATTTGCAGGTAAAATGGAAGAGAAGCGAGTACCACTGCCTTTACGATAATTGCTCCAAATTCTTCCGGAATAAAATTGTGAAAGAAAATCCATGGTGGCAATACACTTTTTAAAAGACCGTGCTGCACCTCGAAGGTAAGTTTATCAGTAAAGTATACATAAACAGTGGTTAATTAAAATTATTGCGGTATTCGCAGTATGCAATGACTTGTACATATAGAGCATTTAGCGCCAAAATGAAGACCATTTTCTTTTAGTATCCCAAAAATGTTTGATGATGTAAATGGGTTTCTTGTTTACTTGCTGAACTTTTTCAACCTGATTTCTCCCAAATGGAGGCGGATGCTAGTAACAGCACAGAGTGCGAGAATTTCATGGAAGTTGCAACGAATTTATGCACTGCATCACATAGTAAGTCGAATTTAATTTATCTTTGTGAATTTTTTTTTGTACCTGTTTAGTCGTGACTTACTTTTATGTTGTTTGTGAATTCGTAATTTATAACTATGTGAAATTGTTTAGCCGAGTGTGGAGCGTGTGCGCGGTTCATTCGGGGGGGGGGGGGGGGGGGGGGGGGTTCCGAGTTCAGCCCGGGGCAAGTAACATCAAAAATTATAGAATTTTTTTTTCTAATAGCGGTCGCCCCGCGAGTACATTTGAGGTGCCGTGAAAAAAAATTCTCACTAGAATCATTTGCCCTTCGGAGTCGGCGTAAAACTATATGTCCCTCAATTTGTGTTACAACATCAAGACGCACACCACAAATTGTAGGAGAAGTTCGGTCAAAATCGCTTAAGCGGTTATTGCGCCAATTAGGTAAGTAAGAAATTGTTTTTGTACCTATGTAGTCATAATTTATTTACACCTTTGTTCACAAAAGATCGAAGTAAAATTCAAATTATATGGCGTGCAACCTACAGTGTTTGAGATATGTATTGGACAATATTCAATATAATAAAAATTTGCCGAAGATGGTACCACGAATACATTAATGATCTTCAAGCACGCTCAAAATGGTATCCTGATCGCCCGAACATCAACAAGAACACAATGATCATTCGAAGATAATTTGGCATCACAATAATCGCTTTTTGGGAGAGTCATCAGTTATATACTCGAAAAGGATTCCCGAATCTGTGCGGTTGATAACCGGCTTATGAAAATAATCAATATTTGGCCGGTTCATTGAATAGAAATATTACGTGTTCAAAATGACTTTCAACCGAGCTGGGAAGTTGGGTCAGGGTTTGTATATTTTACTTTTAACTGCCTAAACTTACTAATGCGGTCAGCTATGTCCACATAAGTCATTCACCTTAACATGGCTGGACATCATACCGCTGAATATTCTTGCATCGTATCTGAGTTCAGCGAACATACGGACAAATATACGTTGTATCTTAGTACTTCACACATAAGGACAAATATACGTTGCATCTAATTAGCAAACACAACATGAATTTATGCTCATTGCAAATAGCGTTCCGGAAATAGTGAGACTTATCCTTTTGAAAATTTTATTATTGAAGTACAAGTAACGTACCTTAAGGGTTTAGTTATTTTTGAATGCACATCTGAATTGTCTATAAGCAGTGAGGTTTGTGAAAATAAATCAGATTATTGCTGACCACCAACCCTTTGGTTTTCTAGCTTACTTTGACCGTTTACTTCGCTACTCTTGTTGTCGGAGATTTCTAGATCCGTGGCTCCCTATGATGCAGTAAAACAGTATAGCGTCGTCAGCGGCCTTAAAACCCAATTGTTGTCACACCCCCGAAACTGTAATAAGAATGCTACATTTGTAAGATACTTAGGGAGTAGAACTTTGACTTTTGTGTTTCTTACTAGAGATTCTGGATGGTACGCAAAACCAAAGAACATAATGATAGAGGAATGAAGAACTCGCTACATTTTTGTCTCCAAAAAGCAAATGTTTTCAATGCTTGTATTTCTATGTTCTTTGGCAATGCTGACATCTTGCTCCAGAAAGATGAAAGGTTGCTAAATGCGAGCCTTGCAGCGGTTGGGATTTTTGATCGCTGGCATAAACTTCATATCTAAGACTTCCCAAGCATCGTCGGCGCCAGCTCGACTTTTCTTGAAGAAAACTGTAGTATTATTTGACCACCCTATATTCGCGAACACCTTGGATGGAGTCGAAGCCGGGCGGAGGCCGTCAGGATCTGCCCTCACCGGATCAGTGACGACAACCGAAGTTTAATATCGCTCCACCTCTTCTACAATGGTTTCCTGGTTTTTGGTGTTCGCATCTACTAAAGCGAATTGGAAGCTTTTCTTAACAATCTCATTAAGTTCGGACCGGTTAATATATTCTCTCTAGCGATCCAAGCTTGCAAACTACACCTCTGCCATCCTGCTCCCTATTGACTTTGCTTGCTCTGTCCCTCGACTGGGCAGATTTGCGTACAGGTGCTCATCCGCCGCTGTAACTGCGCCTTGTCCTCGACATCCTTCGGATGATTGGGCCTGGTTACTTAGCTTTTATCTAACATACTAAGGTACGCTCAGAATCAGAAGTTTTGATGAGGCATCGGAGTACTGTGATTGACAGAATGCAAACCGGAACTTGCGCCGTAATGGCCTCGGGGCAGAACAAAATATGGGGGCCCCTTTGCCGACAATTTGTTCATAGATTAAAAATCGCGCAAAATATTTTTCAATTAGCGATTACTCATAATTATTTATGATGTACAATTTATAGAATACAATCAACGCACTATTTTGTATACACCTATAAGTATGAAATACACTATTCATTAAGTGTTGCTAATACAATAGAGATGAGTACCTATAACTAGAGTATCTACTGGAAATTCTTTTTTCTTGATTTCACGGAAGCAAATTTGTCGATACCTTTATTAAAATTAGGTTTGCGTGCTCTCTGATTCCGAATGGATAATAGTGATAAGTTGCTCAGCCTTCCTTGCGCCATCGTGCTTCACAAGTAATTTTTGATCAATTTTAATTTTGAAAAAGTTCGCTCAGCTTTTCATCGAAGTGGCTCTGGACTTTGTGAGATCTTTTTCGGTATTTTCCACACATCGCATGTTGTTGAAACATCACGAAATCCAACCCATTCCTCAGCTTCTTTATACCTAGCAAGGCATTTTGCAATTGATCATGGGCGAACAGAAGATCAATTTTTTACGACTGCAAGTGAAGAAAGAACACAATCTCTAAATTCTGGATTTCATTCTGAATCCCCAACGCGGCGCTTTTCTCACCAGATTTTTTGGGTTTTAATATAATCGCAAAACCTCTGTTTCAAAGCGTCGTACCTTCCAGCAAAGCGAGTTGGACTCAAGGTTTTGAGTGTCTGTGCGCCTTTCTTGTAGTTGATTCCAAAGACTTATATTGTGGCCGAAAAAATTGCACAGATTGAACATTTTCGAAGAATTCTTCAATTCCTCTATTACACGATACTACGTCTTTCAAAACAAGGTTGAAGTTATGACTAGCGCAACGAACAAAATGTGCCTGAGGAACGTAATCTTTGATTCTCTGTTGTTAAGCTCATGACTGCTGGGCCATCGTATCATTAACCTCGACATTTTTGAAGACCAAGACTGTTCTTCTGTATAGAATCGATTGCAAGTTTTTCGAGGCCTGAATCAGATTGATCTTTTACAGCAGTAAAAGGAAAAATACCTCGTTGTTTTTTATATCAACTGGCTCCCTTTATCATTGTAAATGATACTCACGTAACGAAAATCCTCCTCATCATCGTTGGTCTCCTTGGCGTGGGGATGAGGCTTAAGTGTTGGCATGGTTGCTCCTCGCGGATTTCCATGACACCACGAACTAAGAGGGAAGCTCCATATATGAATCAATGTAGGACTCGAACTTGCACGGCTTCTTATGTGGAGGTTACCGCACCAACATCTCTCAATTCCGCATACCCTGCATCCTTCCTAATATCTCCCAGTTCTCCTTCCTCCCTGGTCAATCCTCCCCCTAAGCCAGGGTGTTAAGCGTCACCGTGCCCATTGGTCGGTTTGTAGCCAGGGGGTCTAAATTCCGGCTGTATTTTAACGGCGCCTCCCTGACACCGGCCCACCTCAGGGAGTATGTTTGGCCTTACCGCGGCAAGGGGCGCTGTCGTGGTGTACCCCCCCTTTTCCCCCTTATACTTTTCAGACCACTGCGCTTGCCTCGTCGAGCAGGTGGTCGTACGATCAATACAATACAACTAAACAAAAACCTCAAAAAAACTTATCTTCCCCATCTCGGGGTACGACTATGCAGGCGCGAACGCTTAGCATAAAAACTTTTTCTTCTCCATCTCGGGGCAAGGATGCGCAGGCGCAAGCGCCTAATGCGCCGCTTCGTTTCGTTAGGGGCTCTTCCGGGCTGGAAGTGGGTGTTGCACGCCGGCCCGTGACTACGGGTGTTATGGCGGGGCCTAGCACCAATAAAGCTGCGGGGATTGTGCTGGAAACGGCAGATCGTTCCGTGGAGGTAGGCACTAAGGGCCCGCCAAACACCAGCGCGGCTGCGAAGCCTAATCTCGCGAAAGCAGAGGTCTCACGGCCTGGCCCGAGTGGATTAAGGCGGCAGGTAGCTACACACGATTATATGGAGGGCGTGGCAGCGATGGAAACTACGAGCCACGTCCCTCTGAAGTTGCAGTCGGAGCGGCTCAAATTCGCTGACAAGCGAAAGGCCGCGAAGACGCTAAGGAGATACGACCGGGTCCCGTTGGAAACGCTGCCCCAGAGCGCGAAGGAAGCGGTGGAAAGGGCGAAAGGCCTGCTGCCTAACTTCCGGGTCACTGGGGCTTCAGTGGAAAACCGGGTGCCTTCGTCTAAACGACAGAGATCAGCGGAGGAACAAACTCCGGCGATGAAGAGAATCCGGCCGCACTCCTGGGTGGGCAGGCCTAGCTTTGCCGAGGTTGCGAAGGATAGGATCCTTATTGGGGACACCATCGACACCGGAAAGCTTCCTTAAGATGCTCCAGGTGAAGAACCCGTCCCTCCCGACAAGTGATTGGAGGGTCGTCCGGGTCGAGGACGCGGAAGGCCCTTCTAGACAAGTGGTATTGTCCCTATATAAGGAGTCTATTGGGCTTCTAGAGAAGAGGCAAGGCGTCGTTTCGTATGGCCTCGATGAGGTCATTATCAAAGTGTACCGCGGGGACGCTCAGCGTGCCTCTGGGTCGGGTGAAGCAATGGACTGGGCCATTGAGGCACCCGAACCGGAGCCGGAACCGGAACTCTCCGACGCTGAAGGCAGCGTCTCCTCCCAGACAAACCTTGCACCAACAATGCATGGGATGTTTGCGGAGGAGGAGTTGCTTCTCAGTGACGGGGGGTGAAGCTGACGTCACCGTCGTAGCTGGAGGGGAGGAAGCGGCTGTCTCGCATGAGGGTGCTGCAAATACACCTCCATCGCTCTTAAGCAGCTTCAGCTCCTCTCCTAAGTCGCCTTAGCAAAGGCGACATTACGGTGGTACTCATTCAGGAACCCTGTTTTGAGCTCTTCGTGGAGCGCGGCAAAGGTAAAATTAGAGCCTGTATTCTGGCTAAAGCAGATTTAAATATCTTTCTTTTACCTAATTACAGAGATGGCGACGTCACGGCAATTCTCACGGAGATAGGGGGTATGTCGATTGTGCTGGCATCGGCTTACATGGCGTACGAAGCCGAGTACCCTCCTCCCTCTATGGTTCAGAACTTGGTGTCCAAGTATGAGAGCGGACACATGTTGGTCGGCAGTGACGCAAATGCTCACCATGTCAACTGGGGGAGCACGGACATCAATGATCGAGGTGAGTTACTTTTCAACTACTTTCTAACCACTAACCTACATATGTATATGCAACAAAGGTAGGGATCCCACCTTCATTACTAGCAATCGTAAAGAAGTTTTAGATATAACTCTATATAGTGTTAGTCTATCTGAACTGATCGAGAGTTGGCGGGTTCTAGATGAACACTCCTTCTCTGATCATCGTTATATTGAAATCGTATTGAACTTTTCTTTTACCAGCCCAAAAGTGCGCCCTAAAACCCAAAAAAACACAGATTGACGCCCTTATAAAAGGTTATTTGAGGATAGGCTAACCAGCGAACCTCTTATTGAATCTAATTGCATTGGGGATCTAGAGAACATGGTGAACGTTTTTACAATGGCCTGCTCAAATGCCCTAGATCAAGCTTGCCCTGAATCTAAACAATGGGGCAAACGTAACTCCCATTGGTGGTCACTTGAGTTGGAGTCACTACGTAAATCTTGTAGGAAAAATTTCAACAAAGCTAAAAGACTTAATCTCGAACTGGTATGGCAAGAGTACAAAAAGTCTCTCCAGACCTATAAAAAAGCTTTAAGGGCGGCAAAAAGATCTTCGTGGAGAAACTTCTGCGGTGGCATCGAGGGTGTTTCCGAAACAGCCAGGCTAAGGAAGGTTCTCTCAGGATCCTCTAACCCGATAGGTTTCTAGCAGAAGCAAGACGGTTCCTGAACCTCAACGGGAAAGGGAACCCTTGAACTGCTACTAGACACCCACTTCCCTGGGAACACAACTGCGGAGGAAAGAATTCCTCCGTTTATTTCTTCCAACCCCGTCAACATACCGGTTTCGGAAGAAAAGGTTAAATGGGCTATACAAAGCTTTAAGCCATAAAAATGTGCAGGGCCGGATGGGATAATACCTGCTCAGCTAATTAAGACACTGGAGGTGTCTGAAAAATGGCTCTCTACTATTTTCAAGGCCTGTTTCAAACTAAATCACATACCGTTGGCATGGAGAAATGTCACGGCTGTTTTTATTCCTAAAACTGGTAAGGCCTCATACACTAATCCAAAGGATCTTAGGCCTATCAGTCTATCATCATTTGCTATTAAGGCACTTGAAAGGATTGTCAGTAGGCACCTGTCCGATACCATCGACAGTCGACTACTGTCTAATGACCAGCATGCCTACCGCAACGGCAAATCTACTGAGACTGCACTCCATAGCTTGGTCGGCTATATTGAGAAGTCTCTCAGTGTCAAGGAGTTCTGTCTTGAAGCCTTCCTGGACATTGAAGGCGCATTCAATAACGTGCTTCCAGAAGCCATAACTGGCGCCGTTAGGAATCTAGGAGCTGAATGCTCACTGGTTGAGTTTATCGGCCAGCTACTCAGTTGCTGAGTAGTAGGGGCGCCACAAGGAGGTGTCCTATCCCCACTTCTATGGAACCTCACCGTTAATACGCTACTGCGAGATACGGCATGGGGTGGCGCCAAAATTGTCGCGTACGCTGAAGACGTCGCGATCGCACTCAAGGGAAAGTTTCCGCAGACATTATGAGAGCTGACGCAACTTGTGCTTCGGGAGGTATCCAAGTGGTCCACCCGCTGCGGGCTCAGGGTCAGCTCAAGTAAAGTGGAACTCGTACTCTTCACAAGAAGGTATAAAGTGCCTTCGGTGACTCCACTAAATGGTATCCGGTTAAGTATTTCTACAAGTGCCAAATTTTCAGGCGTTGTTTTAGATAGGAAGTTGAACTGGAAAGTGAACCTGGTTCAACGTCATGAAAAGGCATTCATAGCCCTTTACACATGTAAGAGAGCCATAGGCAGGAAATGGGGTCTTAATCCCCAGATCTGTCGGTGGATTTTCACAGCGGTCGTCAGACCAATTCTCCTATATGGGGTGATCGTATGGTGGCCTACATTAGACAAAGAGGTTAACCTCAGGCAACTCACCAAGGTGCAAAGATCTAGTATGATCTGCATAAGTGGGGCGCTCAGAACCACGCCAAATGAGGCTTTGAACGCCATTTTAGACCTCCTTCCTTTAGATTTGGTCGGACAACAGACGGCAGCGATGAATGCTTTGCGACCAAGAGAGACATCCCAGTGGCACCCTGAAAGCCAAGGGCACTCTTGTATTTTGAACAAGTTCTGCTCTATTCCGAGCAGCACGGACCGGTGTGCTTGGACATCGGTTTCTGAAAGTCACTTTATTACACGAATTCCAAGCAGCGAAGAGTGGAAACCTGAGTTTCATACTCCACCTGATTGCATTGGCATCTATACGGATGGCTCGAAACTCGATAATCAGGTAGGAGGGGGCATTTTCTCACGAAACCCTCTCCTGCAAATTTCCTTTAGGTTACCAGATCACTGCAGCGTCTTTCAGGCTGAGGTCTGAGCTATCATGGAAGCGGTGAAGGAGGTAGGGACCGGGATTATAGAAAGAGACATTTTCATTTTTAGTGACAACCAGGCTGGAATCAGAGCTCTGAGCTCTCTCACGTTTAACTCGAACATCACGCTGGACTGCCGCCGATCTCTACAGGATAAGGCTAAGCAGAACAGACTGTACCTCATTTGGGTCCCTGGTCACCGAGACAAAGAAGGAAACTGCATGGCAGATGAACTTGCAAGACAAGGTACGACCAAGCAGATTCTTCAGGATAAAGAACGCATTGGTATGCCGTTTGCCACTTGCAAACTGCTACTCAGAGATTTTACATATAAACAAGCTGACAATAGATGGAGGCAAAATGCGGGCTGTCCAACCTCAAGGCAGACGTGGCCCAAATGGGATCGGAAACGGTCGCGCAGCGTTCTCTCTCTAAGAAGGGAAAACATTTCGAATGTGATCGGGGCTCTAACAGGGCACTGTCTGATAGGGAAACATGCTGAAAGGTTAGGAGTACCCTTCCGAAGAAGCTGTAGGAGCTGCAAGAATGACGAGGAGGAGGAAACGATCTTGCATTTACTGTGTAAGTGCCCTGCACTGTGTAAAAGCAGAATGCAATATCTGGGATCACCGTTTCTGGATGACCTTAGTAAAGTTTCAAGCACCGAGGTAAATTGTCTGTTGAAGTTCATCAGCGAGGCAAAATGGTTTGGTGAGGGGTAATTTTTCCTTTTGGATGGTACAAATTTTTCTTTGTGGTAACACAATGGGCCTAATACTGGCCTAAGTGAGCCGCTGCAGGCGGCTGCCACTCCAACCTAACCTAACCTAATGAAAAACTTCTTGAGTGGTATCCAAAATAAATAAAATAATGGACCATATTTCAAGTCGGGAACAACATTTTCATGAGATTTTCGCCCCAAGAGAGAAATTAATTCAATCTGTATTTGAGGACTTAAATATTTAACAGAACCTATAGGTTTTGCTAACAATTCGCTTAAAACCGGGTCATATTTCGCCAACAGAGTGGCGCCTGAAAAAAATTATTTGAATCCTCGATAATTTCTTTCGAACCTCGAAATGCGAGATTACACGTTGCCAGCATCATTGTCACATCTAGCGTGTTCGAGAGTGTTTGGGATGATTTCCCATGCTACTTTGCTCGGATTTTGTTCGGATTTTGTTTGGTTTGTTTGTTGTTTTTGGCGGTTTCCTCGGTTTTAACTTTTTTCTCGCCTTTTCGCAGCACCACTTGGATAAGCACGTCTCATTCTGAGATTTCTAATTATATCAACGCAGATAGTAATTACAAAGATCACACAATGTTTTTCTCTACGACACGACCACGTACTAAAATCCAGAAAAGCTGATAATTTTTTAATCTATCTAATCTAATCTAAATCTCGTCAAAACCGATAATATTTTGTTTTGTTGTTGACACATGAGCTTGGCAGTTCGATAAGAGTTTATAAATGTGAGAAAACTGTTGGAAATGAAAACAGTTTTCTCACGCTTCCAAACAAACTCAGCATAATTAACATCTAATTCACGCATAATTTCATAAGCATTCTCATCGGAAGAAGCCATCGCTTCACCAACGCACGATATATGTATGTATGTGTATTATTTCCAACAAGTTGTGTTTGTATGTATGCTTTCCGTAAGTGTGTATATCTGTCTTAAGGAGTTTTTTCGATTAATAAAATCGGCAGTTTTTTTATATAGTTCAACCAAATGAAATCAATTTTCATTTAGAAAAATTGAGCATAATGTTAAGTTCTTTAAAAGTTACGTGTTCGACTTCTCCTATTTTCGTAATCATAAGCCGCGCCTAATTATAGATCGTGCCCGATTTTCGACAAATTGAAAAAAGTTGCGGCTAATATTGACAAAAGCTGCGGCTAATATATGAGTGCACACGGAAGATAAATGACACGTTCATTACAAACGGACGTAAAAACCAAATTACAAACTCAAAAAAAAAATAAACAAGTTACAAACGATAGAGCTTCGCTCGATCGTTAAACTTAAAATTCCGTCTTAACCCATTCCCGCCGGCTGTACTTTATAAAGTACAGCAAATTGGGATTTTTCCCGAGATTTTTTTAGGACACACTTTAATTGATTTCGACCAAGCTGGCAGTCCTGTGGTTAGTTGACAGTCCAATCTAAGCCGTTAATTTTTTTTACCGTTATTGGACTGACATTGTGTCATTTGTGATGTGTCAAAGTCACTCAGTTACAAAAAGTTTTGATCTTTTAAGAGGTGTGTGTCTGTGAAGTGAGAAAATAGTAAACTGTGACTATTTAAATATATTTATTTAATAAAAACGTGTATAGAAAAGCATTAGAAAGAATACTACAAACAAGATTTTTGCGGTAAGTTCAATTTTATTTATTTTTCTACCCTCCAAAGCTTGGTGTACTTCTCTGCATCCTTTTGTCAAACCAAACGCACGCTTCTTGGCCGATGCTTAAATTGCAATTATAATAAAAATTCAAAAATGATTGATTCGCAGTTTTGTTTAAATGAGTTTGATAGTTGTCTGAAATCCTTCACTGGGACTACTCCTGGAGAAGACAAGATATCGTACCCAATGCTGGCTAATATGCCCCTTTCTTTCAAAAAACGGCTTTTACATCTATACAACAATATTTTCGAAACGGGCGTTATCCCACAATCATTTAAGTCAGCAGTTGTCATTCCAATAAAAAAATCAAACAAGGACAGCCATCTGTTGAAATCATATCGCCCCAAAATTATCGGTTGAGAAATGCAAACACCTACGCATATGCCGGAAACATTATTGTAATCCTGTTAATATTAATAATAACAACATAATTATAGAAAATGTACAAAACCTTAAAATACTAGGATTAATTTTCGATAATAAGCACACTTTAAAATCACACTGTATTAGCCCAAGAACTAGTTTAGCTGCTAGGTTAAATATAATAAAATACCTTTCCTCTAACAAAAGCCACGTCCACACTAACACTCTCCTCAACGTAACCAAGCTTACCCTTCTCTCCAAAATTGATTATGGATTATCGATATATGGACAATGCGCCAAATCTCACTTGGCTGTAATAAAAGGACCATATCATGCAGCCGCCAGATGTAGCCTGAGGGCTTTCAGAACTACGCGTACAGACAATCTGTTGGCTGAGAGCGGTTTACTTACAATTGAAGATCGACTGAATTATATAAGATGTCTACAGTCTCAAATAATCCACTCCAACAGTAACACGGTCATCCAGAAAGAAATAAAGCTCTTAAAACAACGTAAACCACGTCCTAGATTTTCCTCCGCACTAACATGCGTATATGACATAGCGTCAGCGTCGGATTTGACACCCACTCCCAGCCCAAAATGGAAGACGCCGCCATGGCTGCTACAGGAAAATTCCTTCATAAGCGAACTTACTTTTTACGGGAAACAAACAACTAACCCGGTCACTTATAGAAAAATTTTCTACGAAGTTACAGACTTCTACAAAAAACAGAACTGGAAGCTGGTCTACACATACGGGTCCAAGTCAATAGATGGTACGGGATTTGCAGTAGAAGATCAGACTGGTAAAGTGCTGGCTCATGGAACCTTACCTACAGTTGCAACCGCCTTTGACGCTGAAGTTCAAGCTGTACTGTCCGCCCTCCGTGTAATAAGTACATTGACGAAAAACATAATTATATGCACTGACAGCCCTTCGGTTTTTGAAGCCACGAGATCAGGACGCAAACCATCAGAACCAATAGCCGCTGTAAAGGAGCTTATGATACAATTACATAATAGAGTCAAACTCATGTGGATACCAGGGCACGCAGGCATAGTTGGAAACGAGCTTGCTGATAACGCCGCAAAATCAGCCATAAAAGCACCTCTCATTTCGTTTATGCCATTTTCAAACAAAAGCGTAGCAAAAATGTCATCCAAATCAAAATATGTAAATCTAGCTGTCAGATGGTTAACCAAAACCATTTCTACAAAAGGTTCAACACACATAGATCTCAAATTACTCTACCTACGTCCACGACCAAAGCTATGAACAGATGCTTCGTTCGCCTAAGGTTGGGTCACACCAATCTCACACACGCTCACTTACTCAAAAATGAACCACCGCCAACATGCCAATTTTGTCGAAATACTACCATAACAATCTCCCACATCCTTATTGAATGCCCTCTTTTAAGAACTCATAGAACATCCGTCTTCCAGCACCACAATCCCTTAGACATCCTTAGTAACCCAATTGAGAAAAACATTAAACAGATATTCGAATTTTGTAAAAAGATACGCATAGAAAAGCTGCTTTAAGACACTTGAATTATATTTGTAACGTAAGCCGATAGCTCTGGCAGCTAGTGCTTCATTAATTATAATTTTGATCAATTATAGTTAATTTGTAATAAATAAATAAATCAATAATAAAAAGTACAGCCGGCGTATATGGTATACATTTTTTGTTTTTTCTCCACCGAATTTAGAAATGACTTTCCGTGGCAAAAATAGCTTCCGAGGTCTTCAGGAAGCAGTTAATGCTCTTTTGTTTGATGATGATGAAGGTAATGATGATATCATTTCGGATTTGGTCATCATTCTTCCGGAGCTAGACCAACTAACTGACACGGAAGAGTTTGATGAAGATAATTTAGACGACAATATGATGCCGACAGATGTGCCCGGACATATTGAACTAGACATTGATGAGGATATGATTGATTGCAATAAATCGACGGCCTCTGCATCAGCTGCAGTGATAGACTCAACACTAGATGAACCATCAACTTCTGCGGCAGCATCGCGACAGAACTCAATTTCAGAGAAATACCTATATATGGGTAATAAGTTGGCATTTGATTTTTACTCATCATACAAATTATACATAATCCCATGTTTTTTACTTTCCTTTTACAGATACCCAAAATTGTAAATGGCTCAGAAAAGATCCAAGGTATAATTTCGAATACAATGACAGTGCTTATGCTGAAACATTTGAGACAACAAAGGAAAGTTTTGATGAGTACACACCAAATATGATTTTTAAAGAGTTTTTAACGGACGAAATAGTTCAATACATGTGTGGCCAAACCATGTTATGTGCACACTCCGATAAAAACAATCCAAACTTTACAATTGACGTAGAGGGGATGAGAATATTTATAGGTATCTTGTTTGCTACCGGTTACCATGAGATACCAACTGAGCGTTCGTACTGGTCACTTGACGAGGATCTTGGACTCAATATTCTTTCAGAAGCCATGTCAAGAGATCGCTTTCTCGAAATAAAAAAATATCTGCATCTTGCAGACAACAAAGAAATAAATAATTCCATAGACAAAATGTTTAAAGTTAGACCACTAATGACTATGTTGATTGCACGTTTTCAGCAATTCAGTTATTTTCACTCGAATATATCAATTGATGAATCAATGATAAAGTACTTCGGCAAGCATTCAGCAAAACAATTTATAAGAGGTAAACCCATACGTTTTGGTTACAAGGCACGGATGCTAGCTAGCTCTTCCGGGTATTGTTATGATTTGGATGTTTATTGTGGAAAAAATACGTCCGAAGCTCGAAATATTCCGCTAGGCGCAAGCGTTGTATTGAACTTTGTGGACAGGATTCCCAATCCCGAGAGACATGCAGGTTTTTTCGACAACTATTTTACCACCCATTCCCTAATGAGACAGCTAGCAAACATGAAGTTCAAAGCAACTGGTACCGTTCGCGAAAACAGAATTTCAAATTGCAAGCTTGATATCAACAAGATTTTCAAAAAGCGTTCCCGTGGAACTTACGATTATCGTTTCGATACTTCCAACGATATCCTCGCAGTTAAGTGGGTAGACAATAGCGTTTGCTCGATGCTCACCAACTTTGATACAATAACACCTGTGAATTATGTTAAGCGCTGGTCTCGCAAGATCAACGTTCCACAACCAAATTTATATGCCACTTACAATAAGCATATGGGTGGCGTCGATAATATAGACCAAAATGTAAATGCCTATCGTATAGCACTGAAGGGAAAGAAATGGTGGTGGGTAATTTTCACTTATCTTCTTGATTTGACCATGACAAATGCTTGGAAGTTTTATATATCACTCAATAACAAAAACGATAAATTTAATACACAACTGCAATTCAGGCGTGCAATTGTTCGGAAATATTTGATAGAAGGCAAATCACGGGCCTCTAGGAAAAGGCGTGCACCTTCTTCATCTGTTGAAAGAAACACCCATGGCCATATTCCACAACGCACAATTTGGTCATGCGATATGTGCAGAAAAACCCTTTGCATAAAAAGATATTGTTTCGCTCAATACCACACATAATATCTAAAACTATTTCTTTTTTCCTTTATTTATGATTCAATGTTAATAAATAGATATGGACTCGTAAGTGTAAGCACATTCTGTAAATTTATGTTTTAATGAAAATAAAACCGTTTGTTTGGTAAATCCCATTTTTAGTTTTTGAAATGAAAAAAATGTATATACTAACGCCGGCTGTACTTTAAAAAGTACAGGCTGGGAAATGGGCGTGGCATGAAAAAAAATTGTTTAAAAATTATTTTTTGCATCTAAATGTCAAAAGTAACTGGTGTATGAAAAATCATGACGATCGGTCCTCGGGTTCTGTACCCCGGCGTTAATGGGTTAATTCTCTCGATTTTAAATGTACTATATTTTTCCCCGGGCTGTGCCTCTCCCCAAGCAAGGGGACCAGGGCACTGCCCCGGTTACCCCGTAGTAGTTCCGACCCTTACAGAATGGTTCTGCTTTAAATTTTAACAGTGTCTATAAAAGCATTCTTTGCCCACCGCCTCAGCACCTCAGTTTGCATGTCTATGCTTATCGAACCCAAAGTAGCACCTGTTTGCATGAGTTATTCTTCACTTAATCTCCAATCTGACATTATTATGTTATTATGTTTATGCTGGGTCCTAAGTATAACAAAGATCTGCACTTCTGTATAGTTATAACTGCAAACATTAACGTGTGTGCCACCACGCGAAAACCTGTTTGTATGTTGCCAGAGGTACTATGTTTTGTTCTTTACCGCTGGACAAACTTCGTTTGCTTCCTTCTCTAAGCCAGCAAATATCATAATTTTATTGAGTTACGTCAAGCCGTGCATCTCTGTTTTTCTTTGCTCTTGTTTAAATCATCACAACTTGGCGATACTTTTATTACAGATATATCTAATGGGTAAATTTCAAAAATGATCGAAACACTGACTCTTTTACTAAGCCTAATTAAAGTAAGTGCATAATTTTTAAAGCAAATTAAATCATCCAAAGACACAGTGCGCAAAGTGCAATGAACATTTTTTTCTCAGCTCCGATAATAGTTTCTTGGGTAATGCTTCCGCGACCGCCCATCGGAATGCGATTTGTCATTTCCTCCACCAACCGATCCGGGTGAGATCGCTAGTAAAGATAAAGTTTTTGAAGCGACAAATTCTCAAATGATAAAAGCTCATAACACTCAAAACCAAATTGATGTAAACGCGGTATGCAATAATAAACAACAAATTACTTGGCATCTATGGTTAGTGCATGAATACGTGCATGTTCGACCATTATTCTACTCTGCCCAAAGAAGTCAATGAACTCGCTAAAAAAACAGAGAGCATTCATATATATTAGCTTTTCATCCAATCATTGTATTTCACTCAATTCTCAGATTAATGATCTTCGTGAATTTGTGGATGCAACAACAATTGGATTATGCTGTTATCAATACAAATCAAATGTTCTCACGCTCTTCATTCACCTCCCTTACTAATCGTTCTCTTCCCGCTGACCAGAGGACAAGCAACCCAAAAATGTACGAGGTCCTGAACAGCTGATTGTTGCTAACGGCACTGCTTCCAAAGTCGCGGCTTCTTATGCCGCCGTTTCTAATATCACTGCTACCAATGTGTCAGTGAGTGTTACTAACATTCAGCAGATTGACAAAACTTTTTTGAGTAGCCCGCTATTTCGAACGTTGCTGCTGTTTTGTACGCCGCAGATGTTAGTAAATCATCAATGGGTGCTACTATTGTTCAACCAGAACCTTTTTTTAATTTTTTTTTATTCAAGTTAAATTTAAAATCTGTGTTAATATTAATATACAATAAGTAAATGTGATGTTATGGGAAAGGAAAACAAATAAATTTAGTGTTACTTCATTAAGTGACACTCTATTTAGTGGCAGAATAATTAAAATAAAAATATAAATCATAACTACATATTTACGTAATTGCTTGGTATTGATTTATATCGGGTGTTTTTTTTACAGGTTTGTTTTTCGAATAGAGATAAAACTGGCATTTTGTGGTCAAATCTGGCAACTCTAATGTCATTTATGTTCAGTTTGGTTTGCCATTTCATCATGAACAGGTTGACAAAAGAACAACGCTTGCAAATCGTGCAAATTTATTTCGAAAATAATGGTTCAGTTCGCGAAGTTTACCGCGAGCTCCGTCAATTTTATGGTCGACATAATCGTCCATCAGAGCAATTAATTCGGTTAACCATGGATCGTTTTCGCACTACGTTTACTCTATGTGATAATACGCATCCGCAGAGACGTCGAACAGTGCGCACCGAAGAAACAATTGCCGCTGTAGAGCAAAGTGTTGAAGAGGACCCGAATGAATCGATTCGCCACCGTGCACAGCAATTGGAGCTTTGTCCATCAACTTTATGGAAGATTTTGCGCAAAGATCTTGGCTTGCGACCTTACAAGATCCAGCTTGTGCAAGAATTAAAGCCGCGAGACCATGCAATGCGTCGTGATTTTGGTGTATGGGCCGAAAATGAGATTGATCTCGATGCTGATTTTCATCGCAAAATTTTGTTCAGTGATGAGGCTCATTTTTGGTTGAATGGCTACGTCAACAAGCAAAATTGCCGCATTGGGAGTGAAGAGAATCCACATGAGACCCTTGAAACGCCATTACATCCACAAAAACTGACTGTTTGGTGTGCTCTATGGGCTGGTGGAGTCATTGGGCCATACTTCTTCCGCAATAATGCTGGAGAGGCAGTTACCGTTAATGGAGACCGGTATAGAGCCATGATAACCGACTATTTTGTTCCCGAATTGGATGGCATGAATGTGGATGAGTTGTGGTTCCAACAAGACGGCGCTACATGCCACACAGCGCACGTCACAATCGATTTATTGAAGGAAACATTCGATGAGCGCATAATTTCGCGGAATGGACCTGTAAATTGGCCACCAAGATCGTGTGATTTGACACCATTGGATTATTTTCTTTGGGGATATGTGAAATCGCTCGTCTACGCCAACAAACCAGAAACGTTAGGGGAATTGGTAGCCAACATTCGTGGCGTTATTGCCGACATACGGCCCCATATGCTCGAAAAAGTGGTTGAAAATTGGACCTGTAGAATTGGCTTTATTCTAGCCAGCCGCGGCGGCCACATGCCCGAAATCATATTTAAACATTAATGGCATAAAATTATCCTTCCAATAAAGCCAAATTGATGGACCTTAAAACGATTTTTTTGTGTTTTATTTCAATTCGAAGTTCTATACCCCTAAAAAAAACACCCGATATATGTACATATTAAGATTATGTACATGTATGCTGGTTTACAAGTTTAATGTGATTTTTTTTCTTTTTAACCTTGTTGCAGTGGGTGCTTGCAGTAATGCCACCGCTAAAGGATTGGGATGACTCTCTAACCTGGTTTTATATCTTTCACTGAACTTTTTTATTTCATCTTTTACGGTGCATATTTTTTAGTCCGTGTGAATAGTTTGGTTTGAGACGTACCATGGAGCCTTTGTTATTGTCCTTAGAGTTTTTGATTGAACACGCTGTATTATTTCAATACGAGTATTTGAGTTGCTTGCCGTTCCCCATATTGGTATCGCATAAGTACAAATGGGTTTGATAATGGCTTTATATATTAGCAGTTTATTTTCAATTTTATATTAATTTGCTCCTTTTTCGCTTTTAGATGATATTTCCACGTAAGCCTTCTATCTATGTGTAAACCCAGATATTTTACATGATCATTAACAGGTATGTATGGTTGTATTAAAAGTTTTGATTGAAGGACAATCACCTTTTCTTAGGGCAAAAGTAACATGGACAGATTTATCTGAATTAGCTCTAATGTTCCACATCATGAGCCAGTCTTCTAGTTGGAATAAGTAATCTTGTGGTATGTCAGATGATTCTGAAACTACTTTATTTGAAGTGAAGACTGTAGTGTCATCAGAGAAAATTGCTACTGTAACATCGTTTTTTTTTTGAATATCCGCTATGAAAATCGAATAAAGGATTGACCCTAAAACACTTCCTTGTGGTACGCCTGATTTTATTTTATATATATTTGAGTACTCATTTCCAACCCTAACATAAAACTGTCTACCTTTTAAATAAGATTTAATCAGAAAGAAAAAGGAAGCAGGTAAATTTTTCTTTAATTTGTATAGCGGTCCGGGGTGCCAAACTTTAGCAAATGATTGTTATACATCAAGGAAAACCCCGAACTATATTCTTTTCGTTCGAAAGCTGACCTTATTTTATTAAATACTCTATGGAATTGTTCCGAAGTCCCGTGGTTTCTGCGAAATCCGTTCTGTTGGTCCGGAATTATTTTAAAATTGTTCATTACTGGTATTAGTCTTCGTAAAAGGCGATACGAACTAACTAAGTTATCTGGTTTTTTTGGTTTAGCGATCATAATTATTTCTGCGCATTTCTAGGCTATAGGAAAGTGATGAAACCTCAATATGGCATTGAAAATAATTGTAAGGGCATAGACTTCTTAGTTAGGTGCTTTAGTACAGCGTGGTCTATCTGATCGTAGCCTGGGCTCTTTTTATTGCTACATTTTGCCAGATCCGTTTTCAATTCTAATAAAATAACACGCTTTATTGGAAGATCCATTTGGCATAGAGTATCCAAAAAGTGCATCACTTCCCTTTCATCAGAAGCATTAATAAAGTTAAATGGTGTGAATACATCTTAATTACTTAGAAAATGCCTCTGCTTTATCTTCGTCTGACCGATAGTTCAACTTTAATGAATTTTGTGCAAATTTTTAGTCCTTATTCATATGCTTTTAGTTATACAGTGTACTGCCTCCGTCAGCCATCGTTCTTAAGTGGGCACCAAGTCTTAAAAATATACTAATATTTTTAGTTGATTTTTGATAATTTTGTTTTTTAATTGAATGCCGGCAACCTTTTTTTTATTTAAGGCATGCAGCTTATGTGACAGAAAATGTGCAAGACCGTCAACACAAAGCAATATTCTAAAATTAAATCGAATCTATCAGTTTTATGGAAAAATGAGCGTGAGACCAAATGAAACTAAAAATTGTCAAAACTGCCCCCGAATTTCTAGCAACTCCAGACTAGCATATTCTTTTGTTAAAATTACATGACCTACAAAACTGCATACGAAGTAGTTTTCCAAAAACTCACATTAAAATACTTGACTTTTTGAAAAAAAAAATAGTTTCAATTTTAACGATTTTTGTGCAAATTTTTAGTCCTTATTCATATGCTTTTAGTTATACAGTGTACTGCCTCCGTCGGCCATCGTTCTTAAGTGGTCACTTTACATTATCGGATGCCATTTTGCAATAGCAACTGCGTCGTAGCCCACTTTCAGAAGAAACAGCACCAAGTCTTAAAAAGATACTAATATTTCTAGTTGATTTTTGATAATTTTGTTTTTTAATTGAATGCCGGCAACCTTTCTTTCACTTAAAGCATGCAGCTTATGTGACAGAAAATGTGCAAGACCGTCAACACAAAATAATATTCTAAAATTAAATCGAATCTATCAGTTTTATGCAAAATGAGCGTGAGACCAAATGAAACTAAAAATTGTCAAAACTGCCGCCGAATTTCTAGCAACTCCAGACTTGCTTATTCTTTTGTTAAAGTTACATGACCCACAAAACTGCATACGAAGTAGTTTTCTAAAAACTCACATTTAAATACTTGACTTTTTGAAAAAAAATAGTTTCTATTTTAACGATTTTTGTGCAAATTTTCAGTCCTTATCATACGCTTTTAGTTATACAGTGGACTGCCTCCGTCGGCCATCGTTCTTAAGTGGGCACTTCCCATTAACGGATGCCATTTTTCAATAGCAACTGCGTCGTAGCCCACTTTCAGAAGAAACAGCACCAAGTCTTAAAAAGATACTAATATTTTTAGTGGATTTTTGACAACTTTGTCTTTTAATTGAATGCCGGCAACCTTTTTTGCATTTAAGGCATGCAGCTCATGTGACAGAAAATGTGCAAGACCGTCTTTTAGTTATACAGTGTACTGCCTCCGTCGGCCAACGTTCTTAAGTGGTCACTTCCCATTAACGGATGTCTTAAAAAGATACTAATATTTCTAGTTGATTTTTGATAATTTTGTTTTTTAATTGAATGCCGGCAACCTTTTTTTCATTTAAAGCATGCAGATTATGTGACAGAAAATGTGCAAGACCGTCAACACAAAATAATATTCTAAAATTAAATCGAATCTATCAGTTTTATGGAAAAGTGAGCGTGAGACCAAATGAAACTAAAAATTGTCAAAACTGCCCCCGAATTTCTAGCAACTCCAGACTAGCATATTCTTTTGTTAAAATTACATGACCTACAAAACTGCATACGAAGTAGTTTTCCAAAAACTCACATAAAAATACTTGACTTTTTGAAAAAAAAAATAGTTTCAATTTTAACGATTTTTGTGCGAATTTTTAGTCCTTATTCATATGCTTTTAGTTATACAGTGTACTGCCTCCGTCGGCCATCGTTCTTAAGCGGGCACTTCCCATTAACGGATGCCATTTTGAAATAGCAACTGCGTCGTAGCCCACATTCAGAAGAAACAGCACCAAGTCTTAAAAATATACTAATATTTTAAGTTGATTTTTGATAATTTTGGTTTTTAATTGAATGCCGGCAACCTTTTTTTTATTTAAGGCATGCAGCTTATGTGACAGAAAATGTGCAAGACCGTCAACACAAAATAATATTCTAAAATTAAATCGAATCTATCAGTTTTATGGAAAAATGAGCGTGAGACCAAATGAAACTAAAAATTGTCAAAACTGCCCCCGAATTTCTAGCAACTCCAGAGTAGCATATTCTTTTGTTAAAATTACATGACCTACGAAACTGCATACGAAGTAGTTTTCCAAAATCTCACATAAAAATACTTGACTTTTTGAAAAAAAAAAAATAGTTTCTATTTTAACGATTTTTGTGCAAATTTTTAGTCCTTATTCATACGCTTTTAGTTATACAGTGTACTGCCTCCGTCGGCCATCGTTCTTAAGTGGTCACTTCCCATTAACGGATGTCGTAAAAAGATACTAATATTTCTAGTTGATTTTTGATAATTTTGTTTTTTAATTGAATGCCGGCAACCTTTTTTTCATTTAAAGCATGCAGCTTATATGACAGAAAATGTGCAAGACCGTCAACACAAAATAATATTCTAAAATTAAATCGAATCTATCAGTTTTATGGAAAAATGAGCGTGATACCAAATGAAACTAAAAATTGTCAAAACTGCCCCCGAATTTCTAGCAACTCCAGAGTAGCATATTCTTTTGTTAAAATTACATGACCTACAAAACTGCATACGAAGTAGTTTTCCAAAAACTCACATTAAAATACTTGACTTTTTGAAAAAAAAAATAGTTTCTATTTTAACGATTTTTGTGCAAATTTTTAGTCCTTATTCATATGCTTTTAGTTATACAGTGTACTGCCTCCGTCGGCCATCGTTCTTAAGCGGGCACTTCCGATTAACGGATGCCATTTTGAAATAGCAACTGCGTCGTAGCCCACCTTCAGAAGAAACAGCACCAAGTCTTAAAAAGATACTAATATTTTTAGTGGATTTTTGACCACTTTGTTTTTTAATTGAATGCCGGCAACCTTTTTTTCATTTAAGGCATGTAGCTTATGTGACAGAAAATGTGCAAGACCGTCAACACAAAATAATATTCTAAAATTAAATCGAATCTATCAGTTTTATGGAAAAATGAGCGTGAGACCAAATGAAACTAAAAATTGTCAAAACTGCCCCCGAATTTCTAGCAACTCCAGACTAGCTTATTCTTTTGTTAAAGTTACATGACCCACAAAACTGCATACGAAGTAGTTTTCCAAAAACTCACATTAAAATACTTGACTTTTTGAAAAAAAAATAGTTTCTATTTTAACGATTTTTGTGCAAATTTTTTGTCCTTATTCATACGCTTTTAGTTATACAGTGTACTGCCTCCGTCGGCCATCGTTCTTAAGTGGGCACTTCCCATTAACGGACGCCATTTTGCAATAGCAACTGCGTCGTAGCCCACTTTCAGAAGAAACAGCACCAAGTCTTAAAAAGATACTAATATTTTTAGTTGATTTTTGATAATTTTGGTTTTTAATTGAATGCCGGCAACCTTTTTTGCATTTAAGGCATGCAGCTTATGTGACAGAAAATGTGCAAGACCGTCAACACAAAATAATATTCTAAAATTAAATCGAATCTATCAGTTTTATGGAAAAATGAGCGTGAGACCAAATGAAACTAAAAATTGCCAAAACTGCCCCCGAATGTCTAGCAACTCCAGACTAGCATATTCTTTTGTTAAAATTACATGACCTACAAAACTGCATACGAAGTAGTTTTCCAAAAACTCACATTAAAATATTTGACTTTTTGAAAAAAAAATAGTTTCAATTTTAACGATTTTTGTGCAAATTTTTAGTCCTTATTCATATGCTTTTAGTTATACAGTGTACTGCCTCCGTCGGCCATCGTTCTTAAGTGGTCACTTCCCATTAACGGATGTCTTAAAAAGATAATAAGATTTCTAGTTGATTTTTGATAATTTTGTTTTTTTAATGAATGCCGGCAACCTTTTTTTCATTTAAAGCATGCAGCTTATGTGACAGAAAATGTGCAAGACCGTCAACACAAAATAATATTCTAAAATTAAATCGAATCTATCAGTTTTATGGAAAAATGAGCGTGAGACCAAATGAAACTAAAAATTGTCAAAACTGCCCCCGAATTTCTAGCAGCTCCAGACTAGCATATTCTTTTGTTAAAATTACATGACCTACAAAACTGCATACGAAGTAGTTTTCCAAAAACTCACATAAAAATACTTGACTTTTTGAAAAAAAAAAAATAGTTTCAATTTTAACGATTTTTGTGCAAATTTTTAGTCCTTATTCATATGCTTTTAGTTATACAGTGTACTGCCTCCGTCGGCCATCGTTCTTAAGCGGGCACTTCCGATTAACGGATGCCATTTTGAAATAGCAACTGCGTCGTAGCCCACTTTCAGAAGAAACAGCACCAAGTCTTAAAAAGATACTAATATTTTTAGTGGATTTTTGACCACTTTGTTTTTTAATTGAATGCCGGCAACCTTTTTTTCATTTAAGGCATGCAGCTTACGTGATAGAAAATGTGCAAGACCGTCAACACAAAATAATATTCTAAAATTAAATCGAATCTATCAGTTTTATGGAAAAATGAGCATGAGACCAAATGAAACTAAAAATTGTCAAAACTGCCCCCGAATTTCTAGCAACTCCAGACTAGCTTATTCTTTTGTTAAAGTTACATGACCCACAAAACTGCATACGAAGTAGTTTTCCAAAAACTCACATTAAAATACTTGACTTTTTGAAAAAAAAAATAGTTTCTATTTTAACGATTTTTGTGCAAATTTTTAGTCCTTATTCATACGCTTTTAGTTATACAGTGTACTGCCTCCGTCGGCCATCGTTCTTAAGTGGGCACTTCCCATTAACGGATGCCATTTTGCAATAGCAACTGCGTCGTAGCCCACTTTCAGAAGAAACAGCACCAAGTCTTAAAAAGATACTAATATTTTAGGTTGATTTTTGATAATTTTGGTTTTAAATTGAATGCCGGCAACCTTTTTTGCATTTAAGGCATGCAGCTTATGTGACAGAAAATGTGCAAGACCGTCAACACAAAATAATATTCTAAAATTAAATCGAATCTATCAGTTTTATGGAAAAATGAGCGTGAGACCAAATGAAACTAAAAATTGTCAAAACTGCCCCCGAATTTCTAGCAACTCCAGACTAGCTTATTCTTTTGTTAAAGTTACATGACCCACAAAACTGCATACGAAGTAGTTTTCCAAAAACTCACATTAAAATACTTGACTTTTTGAAAAAAAAATAGTTTCTATTTTAACAATTTTTGTGCAAATTTTTAGTCCTTATTCATACGCTTTTAGTTATACAGTGGACTGCCTCCGTCGGCCATCGTTCTTAAGTGGTCACTTCCCATTAACGGATGTCTTAAAAAGATACTAATATTTCTAGTTGATTTTTGATAATTTTGTTTTTTAATTGAATGCCGGCAACCTTTTTTTCATTTAAAGCATGCAGCTTATATGACAGAAAATGTGCAAGACCGTCAACACAAAATAATATTCTAAAATTAAATCGAATCTATCAGTTTTATGGAAAAATGAGCGTGAGACCAAATGAAACTAAAAATTGTCAAAACTGCCCCCGAATTTCTAGCAACTCCAGAGTAGCATATTCTTTTGTTAAAATTACATGACCTACAAAACTGCATACGAAGTAGTTTTCCAAAAACTCACATAAAAATACTTGACTTTTTGAAAAAAAAAAAAATAGTTTCAATTTTAACGATTTTTGCGCAAATTTTTAGTCCTTATTCATATGCTTTTAGTTATACAGTGTACTGCCTCCGTCGGCCATCGTTCTTAAGCGGGCACTTCCGATTAACGGATGCCATTTTGCAATATCAACTGCGTCGTAGCCCACTTTCAGAAGAAACAGCACCAAGTCTTAAAAAGATACTAATATTTTTAGTGGATTTTTGACCACTTTGTTTTTTAATTGAATGCCGGCAACCTTTTTTTCATTTAAGGCATGTAGCTTATGTGACAGAAAATGTGCAAGACCGTCAACACAAAATAATATTCTAAAATTAAATCGAATCTATCAGTTCTATGGAAAAATGAGCGTGAGACCAAATGAAACTAAAAATTGTCAAAACTGCCCCCGAATTTCTAGCAACTCCAGACTAGCTTATTCTTTTGTTAAAGTTACATGACCCACAAAATTGCATACGAAGTAGTTTTCCAAAAACTCACATTAAAATACTTGACTTTTTGAAAAAAAAATAGTTTCTATTTTAAGGATTTTTGTGCAAATTTTTAGTCCTTATTCATACGCTTTTAGTTATACAGTGTACTGCCTCCGTCGGCCATCGTTCTTAAGTGGGCACTTCCCATTAACGGACGCCATTTTGCAATAGCAACTGCGTCGTAGCCCACTTTCAGAAGAAACAGCACCAAGTCTTAAAAAGATACTAATATTTTAAGTTGATTTTTGATAATTTTGGTTTTTAATTGAATGCCGGCAACCTTTTTTGCATTTAAGGCATGCAGCTTATGTGACAGAAAATGTGCAAGACCGTCAACACAAAATAATATTCTAAAATTAAATCGAATCTATCAGTTTTATGGAAAAATGAGCGTGAGACCAAATGAAACTAAAAATTGCCAAAACTGTCCCCGAATGTCTAGCAACTCCAGACTAGCATATTCTTTTGTTAAAATTACATGACCTACAAAACTGCATACGAAGTAGTTTTCCAAAAACTCACATTAAAATACTTGACTTTTTGAAAAAAAAAATAGTTTCAATTTTAACGATTTTTGTGCAAATTTTTAGTCCTTATTCATATGCTTTTAGTTATACAGTGTACTGCCTCCGTCGGCCATCGTTCTTAAGTGGTCACTTCCCATTAACGGATGTCTTAAAAAGATAATAATATTTCTAGTTGATTTTTGATAATTTTGTTTTTTAATTGAATGCCGGCAACCTTTTTTTTCATTTAAAGCATGCAGCTTATGTGACAGAAAATGTGCAAGACCGTCAACACAAAATAATATTCTAAAATTAAATCGAATCTATCAGTTTTATGGAAAAATGAGCGTGAGACCAAATGAAACTAAAAATTGTCAAAACTGCCCCCGAATTTCTAGCAGCTCCAGACTAGCATATTCTTTTGTTAAAATTACATGACCTACAAAACTGCATACGAAGTAGTTTTCCAAAAACTCACATAAAAATACTTGACTTTTTGAAAAAAAAAAAAAAATAGTTTCAATTTTAACGATTTTTGTGCAAATTTTTAGTCCTTATTCATATGCTTTTAGTTATACAGTGTACTGCCTCCGTCGGCCATCGTTCTTAAGCGGGCACTTCCCATTAACGGATGCCATTTTGAAATAGCAACTGCGTCGTAGCCCACTTTCAGAAGAAACAGTACCAAGTCTTAAAAAGATACTAATATTTTTAGTGGATTTTTGACAACTTTGTTTTTTAATTGAATGCCGGCAACCTTTTTTTCATTTAAGGCATGCAGCTTACGTGATAGAAAATGTGCAAGACCGTCAACACAAAATAATATTCTAAAATTAAATCGAATCTATCAGTTTTATGGAAAAATGAGCATGAGACCAAATGAAACTAAAAATTGTCAAAACTGCCCCCGAATTTCTAGCAACTCCAGACTAGCTTATTCTTTTGTTAAAGTTACATGACCCACAAAACTGCATACGAAGTAGTTTTCCAAAAACTCACATTAAAATACTTGACTTTTTGAAAAAAGAAATAGTTTCTATTTTAACGATTTTTGTGCAAATTTTTAGTCCTTATTCATACGCTTTTAGTTATACAGTGTACTGCTTCCGTCGGCCATCGTTCTTAAGTGGGCACTTCCCATTAACGGATGCCATTTTGCAATAGCAACTGCGTCGTAGCCCACTTTCAGAAGAAACAGCACCAAGTCTTAAAAAGATACTAATATTTTAAGTTGATTTTTGATAATTTTGGTTTTTAATTGAATGCCGGCAACCTTTTTTGCATTTAAGGCATGCAGCTTATGTGACAGAAAATGTGCAAGACCGTCAACACAAAATAATATTCTAAAATTAAATCGAATCTATCAGTTTTATGGAAAAATGAGCGTGAGACCAAATGAAACTAAAAATTGTCAAAACTGCCCCCGAATTTCTAGCAACTCCAGACTAGCTTATTCTTTTGTTAAAGTTACATGACCCACAAAACTGCATACGAAGTAGTTTTCCAAAAACTCACATTAAAATACTTGACTTTTTGAAAAAAAAATAGTTTCTATTTTAACAATTTTTGTGCAAATTTTTAGTCCTTATTCATACGCTTTTAGTTATACAGTGGACTGCCTCCGTCGGCCATCGTTCTTAAGTGGTCACTTCCCATTAACGGATGTCTTAAAAAGATACTAATATTTCTAGTTGATTTTTGATAATTTTGTTTTTTAATTGAATGCCGGCAACCTGTTTTTCATTTAAAGCATGCAGCTTATGTGACAGAAAATGTGCAAGACCGTCAACACAAAATAATATTCTAAAATTAAATCGAATCTATCAGTTTTATGGAAAAATGAGCGTGAGACCAAATGAAACTAAAAATTGTCAAAACTGCCCCCGAATTTCTAGCAACTCCAGAGTAGCATATTCTTTTGTTAAAATTACATGACCTACAAAACTGCATACGAAGTAGTTTTCCAAAAACTCACATAAAAATACTTGACTTTTTGAAAAAAAAAAAAAATAGTTTCAATTTTAACGATTTTTGTGCAAATTTTTAGTCCTTATTCATATGCTTTTAGTTATACAGTGTACTGCCTCCGTCGGCCATCGTTCTTAAGCGGGCACTTCCGATTAACGGATGCCATTTTGCAATATCAACTGCGTCGTAGCCCACTTTCAGAAGAAACAGCACCAAGTCTTAAAAAGATACTAATATTTTTAGTGGATTTTTGACCACTTTGTTTTTTAATTGAATGCCGGCAACCTTTTTTTCATTTAAGGCATGTAGCTTATGTGACAGAAAATGTGCAAGACCGTCAACACAAAATAATATTCTAAAATTAAATCGAATCTATCAGTTTTATGGAAAAATGAGCGTGAGACCAAATGAAACTAAAAATTGTCAAAACTGCCCCCGAATTTCTAGCAACTCCAGACTAGCTTATTCTTTTGTTAAAGTTACATGACCCACAAAATTGCATACGAAGTAGTTTTCCAAAAACTCACATTAAAATACTTGACTTTTTGAAAAAAAAATAGTTTCTATTTTAAGGATTTTTGTGCAAATTTTTAGTCCTTATTCATACGCTTTTAGTTATACAGTGTACTGCCTCCGTCGGCCATCGTTCTTAAGTGGGCACTTCCCATTAACGGACGCCATTTTGCAATAGCAACTGCGTCGTAGCCCACTTTCAGAAGAAACAGCACCAAGTCTTAAAAAGATACTAATATTTTAAGTTGATTTTTGATAATTTTGGTTTTTAATTGAATGCCGGCAACCTTTTTTGCATTTAAGGCATGCAGCTTATGTGACAGAAAATGTGCAAGACCGTCAACACAAAATAATATTCTAAAATTAAATCGAATCTATCAGTTTTATGGAAAAATGAGCGTGAGACCAAATGAAACTAAAAATTGCCAAAACTGTCCCCGAATGTCTAGCAACTCCAGACTAGCATATTCTTTTGTTAAAATTACATGACCTACAAAACTGCATACGAAGTAGTTTTCCAAAAACTCACATTAAAATACTTGACTTTTTGAAAAAAAAAAATAGTTTCAATTTTAACGATTTTTGTGCAAATTTTTAGTCCTTATTCATATGCTTTTAGTTATACAGTGTACTGCCTCCGTCGGCCATCGTTCTTAAGTGGTCACTTCCCATTAACGGATGTCTTAAAAAGATAATAATATTTCTAGTTGATTTTTGATAATTTTGTTTTTTAATTGAATGCCGGCAACCTTTTTTTTCATTTAAAGCATGCAGCTTATGTGACAGAAAATGTGCAAGACCGTCAACACAAAATAATATTCTAAAATTAAATCGAATCTATCAGTTTTATGGAAAAATGAGCGTGAGACCAAATGAAACTAAAAATTGTCAAAACTGCCCCCGAATTTCTAGCAGCTCCAGACTAGCATATTCTTTTGTTAAAATTACATGACCTACAAAACTGCATACGAAGTAGTTTTCCAAAAACTCATATAAAAATACTTGACTTTTTGAAAAAAAAAAAAAAATAGTTTCAATTTTAACGATTTTTGTGCAAATTTTTAGTCCTTATTCATATGCTTTTAGTTATACAGTGTACTGCCTCCGTCGGCCATCGTTCTTAAGCGGGCACTTCCCATTAACGGATGCCATTTTGAAATAGCAACTGCGTCGTAGCCCACTTTCAGAAGAAACAGTACCAAGTCTTAAAAAGATACTAATATTTTTAGTGGATTTTTGACAACTTTGTTTTTTAATTGAATGCCGGCAACCTTTTTTTCATTTAAGGCATGCAGCTTACGTGATAGAAAATGTGCAAGACCGTCAACACAAAATAATATTCTAAAATTAAATCGAATCTATCAGTTTTATGGAAAAATGAGCATGAGACCAAATGAAACTAAAAATTGTCAAAACTGCCCCCGAATTTCTAGCAACTCCAGACTAGCTTATTCTTTTGTTAAAGTTACATGACCCACAAAACTGCATACGAAGTAGTTTTCCAAAAACTCACATTAAAATACTTGACTTTTTGAAAAAAGAAATAGTTTCTATTTTAACGATTTTTGTGCAAATTTTTAGTCCTTATTCATACGCTTTTAGTTATACAGTGTACTGCTTCCGTCGGCCATCGTTCTTAAGTGGGCACTTCCCATTAACGGATGCCATTTTGCAATAGCAACTGCGTCGTAGCCCACTTTCAGAAGAAACAGCACCAAGTCTTAAAAAGATACTAATATTTTAAGTTGATTTTTGATAATTTTGGTTTTTAATTGAATGCCGGCAACCTTTTTTGCATTTAAGGCATGCAGCTTATGTGACAGAAAATGTGCAAGACCGTCAACACAAAATAATATTCTAAAATTAAATCGAATCTATCAGTTTTATGGAAAAATGAGCGTGAGACCAAATGAAACTAAAAATTGTCAAAACTGCCCCCGAATTTCTAGCAACTCCAGACTAGCTTATTCTTTTGTTAAAGTTACATGACACACAAAACTGCATACGAAGTAGTTTTCCAAAAACTCACATTAAAATACTTGACTTTTTGAAAAAAAAAAAGTTTCTATTTTAACAATTTTTGTGCAAATTTTTAGTCCTTATTCATACGCTTTTAGTTATACAGTGGACTGCCTCCGTCGGCCATCGTTCTTAAGTGGTCACTTCCCATTAACGGATGTCTTAAAAAGATATTAATATTTCTAGTTGATTTTTGATAATTTTGTTTTTTAATTGAATGCTGGCAACCTTTTTTTCATTTAAAGCATGCAGCTTATGTGACAGAAAATGTGCAAGACCGTCAACACAAAATAATATTCTAAAATTAAATCGAATCTATCAGTTTTATGGAAAAATGAGCGTGAGACCAAATGAAACTAAAAATTGTCAAAACTGCCCCCGAATTTCTAGCAACTCTAGACTAGCATATTCTTTTGTTAAAATTACATGACCTACAAAACTGCATACGAAGTAGTTTTCCAAAATCTCACATAAAAATACTTGACGTTTTGAAAAAAAAAAAATAGTTTCAATTTTAACGATTTTTGTGCAAATTTTTAGTCCTTATTCATATGCTTTTGGTTATACAGTGTACTGCCTCCGTCGGCCATCGTTCTTAAGCGGGCACTTCCGATTAACGGATGCCATTTTGAAATAGCAACTGCGTCGTAGCCCACCTTCAGAAGAAACAGCACCAAGTCTTAAAAAGATACTAATATTTTTAGTGGATTTTTGACCACTTTGTTTTTTAATTGAATGCCGGCAACCTTTTTTTCATTTAAGGCATGTAGCTTATGTGACAGAAAATGTGCAAGACCGTCAACACAAAATAATATTCTAAAATTAAATCGAATCTATCAGTTTTATGGAAAAATGAGCGTGAGACCAAATGAAACTAAAAATTGTCAAAACTGCCCCCGAATTTCTAGCAACTCCAGACTAGCTTATTCTTTTGTTAAAGTTACATGACCCACAAAACTGCATACGAAGTAGTTTTCCAAAAACTCACATTAAAATACTTGACTTTTTGAAAAAAAAATAGTTTCTATTTTAACGATTTTTGTGCAAATTTTTAGTCCTTATTCATACGCTTTTAGTTATACAGTGTACTGCCTCCGTCGTTAAGTGTTCTTAAGTGGGCACTTCCCATTAACGGATGCCATTTTGCAATAGCAACTGCGTCGTAGCCCACTTTCAGAAGAAACAGCACCAAGTCTTAAAAAGATACTAATATTTTAAGTTGATTTTTGATAATTTTGGTTTTAAATTGAATGCCGGCAACCTTTTTTGCATTAAAGGCATGCAGCTTATGTGACAGAAAATGTGCAAGACCGTCAACACAAAATAATATTCTAAAATTAAATCGAATCTATCAGTTTTATGGAAAAATGAGCGTGAGACCAAATGAAACTAAAAATTGTCAAAACTGCCCCCGAATTTCTAGCAACTCCAGACTAGCTTATTCTTTTGTTAAAGTTACATGACCCACAAAACTGCATACGAAGTAGTTTTCCAAAAACTCACATTAAAATACTTGACTTTTTGAAAAAAAAAAAGTTTCTATTTTAACAATTTTTGTGCAAATTTTTAGTCCTTATTCATACGCTTTTAGTTATACAGTGGACTGCCTCCGTCGGCCATCGTTCTTAAGTGGTCACTTCCCATTAACGGATGTCTTAAAAAGATACTAATATTTCTAGTTGATTTTTGATAATTTTGTTTTTTAATTGAATGCCGGCAACCTTTTTTTCATTTAAAGCATGCAGCTTATGTGACAGAAAATGTGCACGACCGTCAACACAAAATAATATTCTAAAATTAAATCGAATCTATCAGTTTTATGGAAAAATGAGCGTGAGACCAAATGAAACTAAAAATTGTCAAAACTGCCCCCGAATTTGCCAGTATACTGCCTCCGTCGGCCATCGTTCTTAAGTGGACACTTCCCATTAACGGATGCCATTTTGCAATAGCAACTGCGTCGTAGCCTACTTTCAGAAGAAACAGCACCAAGTCTTAAAAAGATACTAATATTTTAAGTTGATTTTTGATAATTTTGGTTTTTAATTGAATGCCGGCAACCTTTTTTGCATTTAAGGCATGCAGCTTATGTGACAGAAAATGTGCAAGACCGCCAACACAAAATAATATTCTAAAATTAAATCGAATCTATCAGTTTTATGGAAAAATGAGCGTGAGACCAAATGAAACTAAAAATTGTCAAAACTGCCCCCGAATTTCTAGCAACTCCAGAGTAGCATATTCTTTTGTTAAATTTACATGACCTACAAAACTGCATACGAAGTAGTTTTCCAAAAACTCACATAAAAATACTTGACTTTTTGAAAAAAAAAAAATAGTTTCAATTTTAACGATTTTTGTGCAAATTTTTAGTCCTTATTCATATGCTTTTAGTTATACAGTGTACTGCCTCCGTCGGCCATCGTTCTTAAGCGGGCACTTCCGATTAACGGATGCCATTTTGAAATAGCAACTGCGTCGTAGCCCACTTTCAGAAGAAACAGCACCAAGTCTTAAAAAGACACTAATATTTTTAGTGGATTTTTGACCACTTTGTTTTTTAATTGAATGCCGGCAACCTTTTTTTCATTTAAGGCATGCAGCTTACGTGATAGAAAATGTGCAAGACCGTCAACACAAAATAATATTCTAAAATTAAATCGAATCTATCAGTTTTATGGAAAAATGAGCATGAGACCAAATGAAACTAAAAATTGTCAAAACTGCCCCCGAATTTCTAGCAACTCCAGACTAGCTTATTCTTTTGTTAAAGTTACATGACCCACAAAACTGCATACGAAGTAGTTTTCCAAAAACTCACATTAAAATACTTGACTTTTTGAAAAAAAAAATAGTTTCTATTTTAACGATTTTTGTGCAAATTTTTAGTCCTTATTCATACGCTTTTAGTTATACAGTGTACTGCCTCCGTCGGCCATCGTTCTTAAGTGGGCACTTCCCATTAACGGATGCCATTTTGCAATAGCAACTGCGTCGTAGCCCACTTTCAGAAGAAACAGCACCAAGTCTTAAAAAGATACTAATATTTTAAGTTGATTTTTGATAATTTTGGTTTTAAATTGAATGCCGGCAACCTTTTTTGCATTTAAGGCATGCAGCTTATGTGACAGAAAATGTGCAAGACCGTCAACACAAAATAATATTCTAAAATTAAATCGAATCTATCAGTTTTATGGAAAAATGAGCGTGAGACCAAATGAAACTAAAAATTGTCAAAACTGCCCCCGAATTTCTAGCAACTCCAGACTAGCTTATTCTTTTGTTAAAGTTACATGACCCACAAAACTGCATACGAAGTAGTTTTCCAAAAACTCACATTAAAATACTTGACTTTTTGAAAAAAAAAATAGTTTCTATTTTAACAATTTTTGTGCAAATTTTTAGTCCTTATTCATACGCTTTTAGTTATACAGTGGACTGCCTCCGTCGGCCATCGTTCTTAAGTGGTCACTTCCCATTAACGGATGTCTTAAAAAGATACTAATATTTCTAGTTGATTTTTGATAATTTTGTTTTTTAATTGAATGCCGGCAACCTTTTTTTCATTTAAAGCATGCAGCTTATGTGACAGAAAATGTGCAAGACCGTCAACACAAAATAATATTCTAAAATTAAATCGAATCTATCAGTTTTATGGAAAAATGAGCGTGAGACCAAATGAAACTAAAAATTGTCAAAACTGCCCCCGAATTTCTAGCAACTCCAGAGTAGCATATTCTTTTGTTAAAATTACATGACCTACAAAACTGCATACGAAGTAGTTTTCCAAAAACTCACATAAAAATACTTGACTTTTTGAAAAAAAAAAAATAGTTTCAATTTTAACGATTTTTGTGCAAATTTTTAGTCCTTATTCATATGCTTTTAGTTATACAGTGTACTGCCTCCGTCGGCCATCGTTCTTAAGCGGGCACTTCCGATTAACGGATGCCATTTTGAAATAGCAACTGCGTCGTAGCCCACTTTCAGAAGAAACAGCACCAAGTCTTAAAAAGATACTAATATTTTTAGTGGATTTTTGACCACTTTGTTTTTTAATTGAATGCCGGCAACCTTTTTTTCATTTAAGGCATGTAGCTTATGTGACAGAAAATGTGCAAGACCGTCAACACAAAATAATATTCTAAAATTAAATCGAATCTATCAGTTTTATGGAAAAATGAGCGTGAGACCAAATGAAACTAAAAATTGTCAAAACTGCCCCCGAATTTGCCAGTGTACTGCCTCCGTCGGCCATCGTTCTTAAGTGGGCACTTCCCATTAACGGATGCCATTTTGCAATAGCAACTGCGTCGTAGCCCACTTTCAGAAGAAACAGCACCAAGTCTTAAAAAGATACTAATATTTTAAGTTGATTTTTGATAATTTTGGTTTTTAATTGAATGCCGGCAACCTTTTTTGCATTTAAGGCATGCAGCTTATGTGACAGAAAATGTGCAAGACCGTCAACACAAAATAATATTCTAAAATTAAATCGAATCTATCAGTTTTATGGAAAAATGAGCGTGAGACCAAATGAAACTAAAAATTGTCAAAACTGCCCCCGAATTTCTAGCAACTCCAGAGTAGCATATTCTTTTGTTAAATTTACATGACCTACAAAACTGCATACGAAGTAGTTTTCCAAAAACTCACATAAAAATACTTGACTTTTTGAAAAAAAAAAAAAGTTTCAATTTTAACGATTTTTGTGCAAATTTTTAGTCCTTATTCATATGCTTTTAGTTATACAGTGTACTGCCTCCGTCGGCCATCGTTCTTAAGCGGGCACTTCCGATTAACGGATGCCATTTTGAAATAGCAACTGCGTCGTAGCCCACTTTCAGAAGAAACAGCACCAAGTCTTAAAAAGATACTAATATTTTTAGTGGATTTTTGACCACTTTGTTTTTTAATTGAATGCCGGCAACCTTTTTTTCATTTAAGGCATGCAGCTTACGTGATAGAAAATGTGCAAGACCGTCAACACAAAATAATATTCTAAAATTAAATCGAATCTATCAGTTTTATGGAAAAATGAGCATGAGACCAAATGAAACTAAAAATTGTCAAAACTGCCCCCGAATTTCTAGCAACTCCAGACTAGCTTATTCTTTTGTTAAAGTTACATGACCCACAAAACTGCATACGAAGTAGTTTTCCAAAAACTCACATTAAAATACTTGACTTTTTGAAAAAAAAAATAGTTTCTATTTTAACGATTTTTGTGCAAATTTTTAGTCCTTATTCATACGCTTTTAGTTATACAGTGTACTGCCTCCGTCGGCCATCGTTCTTAAGTGGGCACTTCCCATTAACGGATGCCATTTTGCAATAGCAACTGCGTCGTAGCCCACTTTCAGAAGAAACAGCACCAAGTCTTAAAAAGATACTAATATTTTAAGTTGATTTTTGATAATTTTGGTTTTAAATTGAATGCCGGCAACCTTTTTTGCATTTAAGGCATGCAGCTTATGTGACAGAAAATGTGCAAGACCGTCAACACAAAATAATATTCTAAAATTAAATCGAATCTATCAGTTTTATGGAAAAATGAGCGTGAGACCAAATGAAACTAAAAATTGTCAAAACTGCCCCCGAATTTCTAGCAACTCCAGAGTAGCATATTCTTTTGTTAAATTTACATGACCTACAAAACTGCATACGAAGTAGTTTTCCAAAAACTCACATAAAAATACTTGACTTTTTGAAAAAAAAAAAATAGTTTCAATTTTAACGATTTTTGTGCAAATTTTTAGTCCTTATTCATATGCTTTTAGTTATACAGTGTACTGCCTCCGTCGGCCATCGTTCTTAAGCGGGCACTTCCGATTAACGGATGCCATTTTGAAATAGCAACTGCGTCGTAGCCCACTTTCAGAAGAAACAGCACCAAGTCTTAAAAAGATACTAATATTTTTAGTGGATTTTTGACCACTTTGTTTTTTAATTGCATGCCGGCAACCTTTTTTTCATTTAAGGCATGCAGCTTACGTGATAGAAAATGTGCAAGAGCGTCAACACAAAATAATATTCTAAAATTAAATCGAATCTATCAGTTTTATGGAAAAATGAGCATGAGACCAAATGAAACTAAAAATTGTCAAAACTGCCCCCGAATTTCTAGCAACTCCAGACTAGCTTATTCTTTTGTTAAAGTTACATGACCCACAAAACTGCATACGAAGTAGTTTTCCAAAAACTCACATTAAAATACTTGACTTTTTGAAAAAAAAATAGTTTCTATTTTAACGATTTTTGTGCAAATTTTTAGTCCTTATTCATACGCTTTTAGTTATACAGTGTACTGCCTCCGTCGGCCATCGTTCTTAAGTGGGCACTTCCCATTAACGGATGCCATTTTGCAATAGCAACTGCGTCGTAGCCCACTTTCAGAAGAAACAGCACCAAGTCTTAAAAAGATACTAATATTTTAAGTTGATTTTTGATAATTTTGGTTTTAAATTGAATGCCGGCAACCTTTTTTGCATTTAAGGCATGCAGCTTATGTGACAGAAAATGTGCAAGACCGTCAACACAAAATAATATTCTAAAATTAAATCGAATCTATCAGTTTTATGGAAAAATGAGCGTGAGACCAAATGAAACTAAAAATTGTCAAAACTGCCCCCGAATTTCTAGCAACTCCAGACTAGCTTATTCTTTTGTTAAAGTTACATGACCCACAAAACTGCATACGAAGTAGTTTTCCAAAAACTCACATTAAAATACTTGACTTTTTGAAAAAAAAAATAGTTTCTATTTTAACAATTTTTGTGCAAATTTTTAGTCCTTATTCATACGCTTTTAGTTATACAGTGGACTGCCTCCGTCGGCCATCGTTCTTAAGTGGTCACTTCCCATTAACGGATGTCTTAAAAAGATACTAATATTTCTAGTTGATTTTTGATAATTTTGTTTTTTAATTGAATGCCGGCAACCTTTTTTTCATTTAAAGCATGCAGCTTATGTGACAGAAAATGTGCAAGACCGTCAACACAAAATAATATTCTAAAATTAAATCGAATCTATCAGTTTTATGGAAAAATGAGCGTGAGACCAAATGAAACTAAAAATTGTCAAAACTGCCCCCGAATTTCTAGCAACTCCAGAGTAGCATATTCTTTTGTTAAAATTACATGACCTACAAAACTGCATACGAAGTAGTTTTCCAAAAACTCACATAAAAATACTTGACTTTTTGAAAAAAAAAAAATAGTTTCAATTTTAACGATTTTTGTGCAAATTTTTAGTCCTTATTCATATGCTTTTAGTTATACAGTGTACTGCCTCCGTCGGCCATCGTTCTTAAGCGGGCACTTCCGATTAACGGATGCCATTTTGAAATAGCAACTGCGTCGTAGCCCACTTTCAGAAGAAACAGCACCAAGTCTTAAAAAGATACTAATATTTTTAGTGGATTTTTGACCACTTTGTTTTTTAATTGAATGCCGGCAACCTTTTTTTCATTTAAGGCATGTAGCTTATGTGACAGAAAATGTGCAAGACCGTCAACACAAAATAATATTCTAAAATTAAATCGAATCTATCAGTTTTATGGAAAAATGAGCGTGAGACCAAATGAAACTAAAAATTGTCAAAACTGCCCCCGAATGTCTAGCAACTCCAGACTAGCTTATTCTTTTGTTAAAGTTACATGACCCACAAAATTGCATACGAAGTAGTTTTCCAAAAACTCACATTAAAATACTTGACTTTTTGAAAAAAAAATAGTTTCTATTTTAAGGATTTTTGTGCAAATTTTTAGTCCTTATTCATACGCATTTAGTTATACAGTGTACTGCCTCCGTCGGCCATCGTTCTTAAGTGGGCACTTCCCATTAACGGACGCCATTTTGCAATAGCAACTGCGTCGTAGCCCACTTTCAGAAGAAACAGCACCAAGTCTTAAAAAGATACTAATATTTTAAGTTGATTTTTGATAATTTTGGTTTTTAATTGAATGCCGGCAACCTTTTTTGCATTTAAGGCATGCAGCTTATGTGACAGAAAATGTGCAAGACCGTCAACACAAAATAATATTCTAAAATTAAATCGAATCTATCAGTTTTATGGAAAAATGAGCGCGAGACCAAATGAAACTAAAAATTGCCAAAACTGCCCCCGAATGTCTAGCAACTCCAGACTAGCATATTCTTTTGTTAAAATTACATGACCTACAAAACTGCATACGAAGTAGTTTTCCAAAAACTCACATTAAAATACTTGACTTTTTGAAAAAAAAAATAGTTTCAATTTTAACGATTTTTGTGCAAATTTTTAGTCCTTATTCATATGCTTTTAGTTATACAGTGTACTGCCTCCGTCGGCCATCGTTCTTAAGTGGTCACTTCCCATTAACGGATGTCTTAAAAAGATAATAATATTTCTAGTTGATTTTTGATAATTTTGTTTTTTAATTGAATGCCGGCAACCTTTTTTTTCATTTAAAGCATGCAGCTTATGTGACAAAAAATGTGCAAGACCGTCAACACAAAATAATATTCTAAAATTAAATCGAATCTATCAGTTTTATGGAAAAATGAGCGTGAGACCAAATGAAACTAAAAATTGTCAAAACTGCCCCCGAATTTCTAGCAGCTCCAGACTAGCATATTCTTTTGTTAAAATTACATGACCTACAAAACTGCATACGAAGTAGTTTTCCAAAAACTCACATAAAAATACTTGACTTTTTGAAAAAAAAAAAAAATAGTTTCAATTTTAACGATTTTTGTGCAAATTTTTAGTCCTTATTCATATGCTTTTAGTTATACAGTGTACTGCCTCCGTCGGCCATCGTTCTTAAGCGGGCACTTCCCATTAACGGATGCCATTTTGCAATAGCAACTGCGTCGTAGCCCACTTTCAGAAGAAACAGCACCAAGTCTTAAAAAGATACTAATATTTTAAGTTGATTTTTGATAATTTTGGTTTTTAATTGAATGCCGGCAACCTTTTTTGCATTTAAGGCATGCAGCTGACATGTGACAGAAAATGTGCAAGACCGTCAACACAAAATAATATTCTAAAATTAAATCGAATCTATCAGTTTTATGGAAAAATGAGCGTGAGACCAAATGAAACTAAAAATTGTCAAAACTGCCCCCGAATTTCTAGCAACTCCAGACTAGCTTATTCTTTTGTTAAAGTTACATGACACACAAAACTGCATACGAAGTAGTTTTCCAAAAACTCACATTAAAATACTTGACTTTTTGAAAAAAAAATAGTTTCTATTTTAACAATTTTTGTGCAAATTGTTAGTCCTTATTCATACGCTTTTAGTTATACAGTGGACTGCCTCCGTCGGCCATCGTTCTTAAGTGGTCACTTCCCATTAACGGATGTCTTAAAAAGATACTAATATTTCTAGTTGATTTTTGATAATTTTGTTTTTTAATTGAATGCCGGCAACCTTTTTTTCATTTAAAGCATGCAGCTTATGTGACAGAAAATGTGCAAGACCGTCAACACAAAATAATATTCTAAAATTAAATCGAATCTATCAGTTTTATGGAAAAATGAGCGTGAGACCAAATGAAACTAAAAATTGTCAAAACTGCCCCCGAATTTCTAGCAACTCCAGACTAGCATATTCTTTTGTTAAAATTACATGACCTACAAAACTGCATACGAAGTAGTTTTCCAAAATCTCACATAAAAATACTTGACTTTTTGAAAAAAAAAAAATAGTTTCAATTTTAACGATTTTTGTGCAAATTTTTAGTCCTTATTCATATGCTTTTAGTTATACAGTGTACTGCCTCCGTTGGCCATCGTTCTTAAGCGGGCACTTCCGATTAACGGATGCCATTTTGAAATAGCAACTGCGTCGTACCCCACCTTCAGAAGAAACAGCACCAAGTCTTAAAAAGATACTAAAATTTTTAGTGGATTTTTGACCACTTTGTTTTTTAATTGAATGCCGGCAACCTTTTTTTCATTTAAGGCATGTAGCTTATGTGACAGAAAATGTGCAAGACCGTCAACACAAAATAATATTCTAAAATTAAATCGAATCTATCAGTTTTATGGAAAAATGAGCGTGAGACCAAATGAAACTAAAAATTGTCAAAACTGCCCCCGAATTTCTAGCAACTCCAGACTAGCTTATTCTTTTGTTAAAGTTACATGACCCACAAAACTGCATACGAAGTAGTTTTCCAAAAACTCACATTAAAATACTTGACTTTTTGAAAAAAAAATAGTTTCTATTTTAAGGATTTTTGTGCAAATTTTTAGTCCTTATTCATACGCATTTAGTTATACAGTGTACTGCCTCCGTCGGCCATCGTTCTTAAGTGGGCACTTCCCATTAACGGACGCCATTTTGCAATAGCAACTGCGTCGTAGCCCACTTTCAGAAGAAACAGCACCAAGTCTTAAAAAGATACTAATATTTTAAGTTGATTTTTGATAATTTTGGTTTTTAATTGAATGCCGGCAACCTTTTTTGCATTTAAGGCATGCAGCTTATGTGACAGAAAATGTGCAAGACCGTCAACACAAAATAATATTCTAAAATTAAATCGAATCTATCAGTTTTATGGAAAAATGAGCGCGAGACCAAATGAAACTAAAAATTGCCAAAACTGCCCCCGAATGTCTAGCAACTCCAGACTAGCATATTCTTTTGTTAAAATTACATGACCTACAAAACTGCATACGAAGTAGTTTTCCAAAAACTCACATTAAAATACTTGACTTTTTGAAAAAAAAAATAGTTTCAATTTTAACGATTTTTGTGCAAATTTTTAGTCCTTATTCATATGCTTTTAGTTATACAGTGTACTGCCTCCGTCGGCCATCGTTCTTAAGTGGTCACTTCCCATTAACGGATGTCTTAAAAAGATAATAATATTTCTAGTTGATTTTTGATAATTTTGTTTTTTAATTGAATGCCGGCAACCTTTTTTTTCATTTAAAGCATGCAGCTTATGTGACAAAAAATGTGCAAGACCGTCAACACAAAATAATATTCTAAAATTAAATCGAATCTATCAGTTTTATGGAAAAATGAGCGTGAGACCAAATGAAACTAAAAATTGTCAAAACTGCCCCCGAATTTCTAGCAGCTCCAGACTAGCATATTCTTTTGTTAAAATTACATGACCTACAAAACTGCATACGAAGTAGTTTTCCAAAAACTCACATAAAAATACTTGACTTTTTGAAAAAAAAAAAAAATAGTTTCAATTTTAACGATTTTTGTGCAAATTTTTAGTCCTTATTCATATGCTTTTAGTTATACAGTGTACTGCCTCCGTCGGCCATCGTTCTTAAGCGGGCACTTCCCATTAACGGATGCCATTTTGCAATAGCAACTGCGTCGTAGCCCACTTTCAGAAGAAACAGCACCAAGTCTTAAAAAGATACTAATATTTTAAGTTGATTTTTGATAATTTTGGTTTTTAATTGAATGCCGGCAACCTTTTTTGCGTTTAAGGCATGCAGCTGACATGTGACAGAAAATGTGCAAGACCGTCAACACAAAATAATATTCTAAAATTAAATCGAATCTATCAGTTTTATGGAAAAATGAGCGTGAGACCAAATGAAACTAAAAATTGTCAAAACTGCCCCCGAATTTCTAGCAACTCCAGACTAGCTTATTCTTTTGTTAAAGTTACATGACACACAAAACTGCATACGAAGTAGTTTTCCAAAAACTCACATTAAAATACTTGACTTTTTGAAAAAAAAATAGTTTCTATTTTAACAATTTTTGTGCAAATTGTTAGTCCTTATTCATACGCTTTTAGTTATACAGTGGACTGCCTCCGTCGGCCATCGTTCTTAAGTGGTCACTTCCCATTAACGGATGTCTTAAAAAGATACTAATATTTTTAGTGGATTTTTGACAACTTTGTTTTTTAATTGAATGCCGGCAACCTTTTTTTCATTTAAAGCATGCAGCTTATGTGACAGAAAATGTGCAAGACCGTCAACACAAAATAATATTCTAAAATTAAATCGAATCTATCAGTTTTATGGAAAAATGAGCGTGAGACCAAATGAAACTAAAAATTGTCAAAACTGCCCCCGAATTTCTAGCAACTCCAGACTAGCATATTCTTTTGTTAAAATTACATGACCTACAAAACTGCATACGAAGTAGTTTTCCAAAATCTCACATAAAAATACTTGACTTTTTGAAAAAAAAAAAATAGTTTCAATTTTAACGATTTTTGTGCAAATTTTTAGTCCTTATTCATATGCTTTTAGTTATACAGTGTACTGCCTCCGTCGGCCATCGTTCTTAAGCGGGCACTTCCGATTAACGGATGCCATTTTGAAATAGCAACTGCGTCGTACCCCACCTTCAGAAGAAACAGCACCAAGTCTTAAAAAGATACTAAAATTTTTAGTGGATTTTTGACCACTTTGTTTTTTAATTGAATGCCGGCAACCTTTTTTTCATTTAAGGCATGTAGCTTATGTGACAGAAAATGTGCAAGACCGTCAACACAAAATAATATTCTAAAATTAAATCGAATCTATCAGTTTTATGGAAAAATGAGCGTGAGACCAAATGAAACTAAAAATTGTCAAAACTGCCCCCGAATTTCTAGCAACTCCAGACTAGCTTATTCTTTTGTTAAAGTTACATGACCCACAAAACTGCATACGAAGTAGTTTTCCAAAAACTCACATTAAAATACTTGACTTTTTGAAAAAAAAATAGTTTCTATTTTAACGATTTTTGTGCAAATTTTTAGTCCTTATTCATACGCTTTTAGTTATACAGTGTACTGCCTCCGTCGGCCATCGTTCTTAAGTGGTCACTTTCCATTAACGGATGCCATTTTGCAATAGCAACTGCGTCGTAGCCCACTTTCAGAAGAAACAGCACCAAGTCTTAAAAAGATACTAATATTTTAAGTTGATTTTTGATAATTTTGGTTTTTAATTGAATGCCGGCAACCTTTTTTGCATTTAAGGCATGCAGCTTATGTGACAGAAAATGTGCAAGACCGTGAACACAAAATAATATTCTAAAATTAAATCGAATCTATCAGTTTTATGGAAAAATGAGCGTGAGACCAAATGAAACTAAAAATTATCAAAACTGCCCCCGAATTTCTAGCAACTCCAGACTAGCTTATTCATTTGTTAAAGTTACATGACCCACAAAACTGCATACGAAGTAGTTTTCCAAAAACTGACATTAAAATACTTGACTTTTTGAAAAAAAAAATAGTTTCTATTTTAACGATTTTTGTGCAAATTTTTAGTCCTTATTCATACGCTTTTAGTTATACAGTGTACTGCCTCCGTCGGCCATCGTTCTTAAGTGGTCACTTCCCATTAACGGATGTCTTAAAAATATACTAATATTTCTAGTTGATTTTTGATAATTTTGTTTTTTAATTGAATGCCGGCAACCTTTTTTTCATTTAAAGCATGCAGCTTATGTGACAGAAAATGTGCAAGACCGTCAACACAAAATAATATTCTAAAATTAAATCGAATCTATCAGTTTTATGGAAAAATGAGCGTGAGACCAAATGAAACTAAAAATTGTCAAAACTGCCCCCGAATTTCTAGCAACTCCAGACTAGCATATTCTTTTGTTAAAATTACATGACCTACAAAACTGCATACGAAGTAGTTTTCCAAAAACTCACATAAAAATACTTGACTTTTTGCAAAAAAAAATAGTTTCAATTTTAACGATTTTTGTGCAAATTTTTAGTCCTTATTCATATGCTTTTAGTTATACAGTGTACTGCCTCCGTCGGCCATCGTTCTTAAGCGGGCACTTCCGATTAACGGATGCCATTTTGAAAAAGCAACTGCGTCGTAGCCCACTTTCAGAAGAAACAGCACCAAGTCTTAAAAAGATACTAATATTTTTAGTTGATTTTTGACCACTTTGTTTTTTAATTGAATGCCGGCAACCTTTTTTTCATTTAAGGCATGTAGCTTATGTGACAGAAAATGTGCAAGACCGTCAACACAAAATAATATTCTAAAATTAAATCGAATCTATCAGTTTTATGGAAAAATGAGCGTGAGACCAAATGAAACTAAAAATTGTCAAAACTGCCCCCGAATTTCTAGCAACTCTTTTGTTAAAATTACATGACCTACAAAACTGCATACGAAGTAGTTTTCCAAAAACTCACATTAAAATTCATGACTTTTTGAAAAAAAAATAGTTTCTATTTTAACGATTTTTGTGCAAATTTTTAGTCCTTATTCATACGCTTTTAGTTATACAGTGTACTGCCTCCGTCGGCCATCGTTCTTAAGTGGGCACTTCCCATTAACGGATGCCATTTTGCAATAGCAACTGCGTCGTAGCCCACTTTCAGAAGAAACAGCACCAAGTCTTAAAAAGATACTAATATTTTAAGTTGATTTTTGATAATTTTGGTTTTTAATTGAATGCCGGCAACCTGTTTTGCATTTAAGGCATGTAGCTTATGTGACAGAAAATGTGCAAGACCGTCAACACAAAATAATATTCTAAAATTAAATCGAATCTATCAGTTTTATGGAAAAATGAGCGTGAGACCAAATGAAACTAAAAATTGCCAAAACTGCCCCCGAATGTCTAGCAACTCCAGACTAGCATATTCTTTTGTTAAAATTACATGACCTACAAAACTGCATACGAAGTAGTTTTCCAAAAACTCACATAAAAATACTTTACTTTTTGAAAAAAAAAAAAATAGTTTCAATTTTAACGATTTTTGTGCAAATTTTTAGTCCTTATTCATATGCTTTTAGTTATACAGTGTACTGCCTCCGTCGGCCATCGTTCTTAAGTGGTCACTTCCCATTAACGGATGTCTTAAAAAGATAATAATATTTCTAGTTGATTTTTGATAATTTTGTTTTTTAATTGAATGCCGGCAACCTTTTTTTTCATTTAAAGCATGCAGCTTATGTGACAGAAAATGTGCAAGACCGTCAACACAAAATAATATTCTAAAATTAAATCGAATCTATTAGTTTTATGGAAAAATGAGCATGAGACCAAATGAAACTAAAAATTGTCAAAACTGCCCCCGAATTTCTAGCAACTCCAGACTAGCTTATTCTTTTGTTAAAGTTACATGACCCACAAAACTGCATACGAAGTAGTTTTACAAAAACTCACATTAAAATACTTGACTTTTTGAAAAAAAAAATAGTTTCTATTTTAACGATTTTTGTGCAAATTTTTAGTCCTTATTCATACGCTTTTAGTTATACAGTGTACTGCCTCCGTCGGCCATCGTTCTTAAGTGGGCACTTCCCATTAACGGATGCCATTTTGCAATAGCAACTGCGTCGTAGCCCACTTTCAGAAGAAACAGCACCAAGTCTTAAAAAGATACTAATATTTTAAGTTGATTTTTGATAATTTTGGTTTTTAATTGAATGCCGGCAACCTTTTTTGCATTTAAGGCATGCAGCTTATGTGACAGAAAATGTGCAAGACCGTCAACACAAAATAATATTCTAAAATTAAATCGAATCTATCAGTTTTATGGAAAAATGAGCGTGAGACCAAATGAAACTAAAAATTGTCAAAACTGCCCCCGAATTTCTAGCAACTCCAGACTAGCATATTCTTTTGTTAAAATTACATGACCTACAAAACTGCATACGAAGTAGTTTTCCAAAAACTCACATAAAAATACTTTACTTTTTGAAAAAAAAAAAAATAGTTTCAATTTTAACGATTTTTGTGCAAATTTTTAGTCCTTATTCATATGCTTTTAGTTATACAGTGTACTGCCTCCGTCGGCCATCGTTCTTAAGTGGTCACTTCCCATTAACGGATGTCTTAAAAAGATAATAATATTTCTAGTTGATTTTTGATAATTTTGTTTTTTAATTGAATGCCGGCAACCTTTTTTTTCATTTAAAGCATGCAGCTTATGTGACAGAAAATGTGCAAGACCGTCAACACAAAATAATATTCTAAAATTAAATCGAATCTATTAGTTTTATGGAAAAATGAGCATGAGACCAAATGAAACTAAAAATTGTCAAAACTGCCCCCGAATTTCTAGCAACTCCAGACTAGCTTATTCTTTTGTTAAAGTTACATGACCCACAAAACTGCATACGAAGTAGTTTTCCAAAAACTCACATTAAAATACTTGACTTTTTGAAAAAAAAAATAGTTTCTATTTTAACGATTTTTGTGCAAATTTTTAGTCCTTATTCATACGCTTTTAGTTATACAGTGTACTGCCTCCGTCGGCCATCGTTCTTAAGGGGGCACTTCCCATTAACGGATGCCATTTTGCAATAGCAACTGCGTCGTAGCCCACTTTCAGAAGAAACAGCACCAAGTCTTAAAAAGATACTAATATTTTAAGTTGATTTTTGATAATTTTGGTTTTTAATTGAATGCCGGCAACCTTTTTTGCATTTAAGGCATGCAGCTTATGTGACAGAAAATGTGCAAGACCGTCAACACAAAATAATATTCTAAAATTAAATCGAATCTATCAGTTTTATGGAAAAATGAGCGTGAGACCAAATGAAACTAAAAATTGTCAAAACTGCCCCCGAATTTCTAGCAACTCCAGACTAGCTTATTCTTTTGTTAAAGTTACATGACCCACAAAACTGCATACGAAGTAGTTTTCCAAAAACTCACATTAAAATACTTGACTTTTTGAAAAAAAAAATAGTTTCTATTTTAACGATTTTTGTGCAAATTTTTAGTCCTTATTCATACGCTTTTAGTTATACAGTGTACTGCCTCCGTCGGCCATCGTTCTTAAGTGGTCACTTCCCATTAACGGATGTCTTAAAAAGATACTAATATTTCTAGTTGATTTTTGATAATTTTGTTTTTTAATTGAATGCCGGCAACCTTTTTTTCATTTAAAGCATGCAGATTATGTGACAGAAAATGTGCAAGACCGTCAACACAAAATAATATTCTATAATTAAATCGAATCTATCAGTTTTATGGAAAAATGAGCGTGAGACCAAATGAAACTAAAAATTGTCAAAACTGCCCCCGAATTTCTAGCAACTCCAGACTAGCATATTCTTTTGTGAAAATTACATGACCTACAAAACTGCATACGAAGTAGTTTTCCAAAAACTCACATAAAAATACTTGACTTTTTGAAAAAAAAAAAAATAGTTTCAATTTTAACGATTTTTGTGCAAATTTTTAGTCCTTATTCATATGCTTTTAGTTATACAGTGTACTGCGTCCGTCGGCCATCGTTCTTAACTGCCTCCGTCGGCCATCGTTCTTAAGTGGTCACTTCCCATTAACGGATGTCTTAAAAAGATACTAATATTTCTAGTTGATTTTTGATAATTTTGTTTTTTAATTGAATGCCGGCAACCTTTTTTTCATTTAAAGCATGCAGATTATGTGACAGAAAATGTGCAAGACCGTCAACACAAAATAATATTCTATAATTAAATCGAATCTATCAGTTTTATGGAAAAATGAGCGTGAGACCAAATGAAACTAAAAATTGTCAAAACTGCCCCCGAATTTCTAGCAACTCCAGACTAGCTTATTCTTTTGTTAAAGTTACATGACCTACAAAACTGCATACGAAGTAGTTTTCCAAAAACTCACATAAAAATACTTGACTTTTTGAAAAAAAAAAAAATAGTTTCAATTTTAACGATTTTTGTGCAAATTTTTAGTCCTTATTCATATGCTTTTAGTTATACAGTGTACTGCGTCCGTCGGCCATCGTTCTTAACTGCCTCCGTCGGCCATCGTTCTTAAGCGGGCACTTCCCATTAATGGATGCCATTTTGAAATAGCAACTGCGTCGTAGGCCACTTTCAGAAGAAACAGCACCAAGTCTTAAAAAGATACTAATATTTTTAGTGGATTTTTGACAACTTTGTTTTTTTAATTGAATGCCGGCAACCTTTTTTTCATTTAAGGCATGCAGCTAACGTGATAGAAAATGTGCAAGACCGTCAACACAAAATAATATTCTAAAATTAAATCGAATCTATCAGTTTTATGGAAAAATGAGCGTGAGACCAAATGAAACTAAAAATTGTCAAAACTGCCCCCGAATTTCTAGCAACTCCAGACTAGCTTATTCTTTTGTTAAAGTTACATGACCCACAAAACTGCATACGAAGTAGTTTTCCAAAAACTCACATTAAAATACTTGACTTTTTGAAAAAAAAAATAGTTTCTATTTTAACGATTTTTGTGCAAATTTTTAGTCCTTATTCATACGCTTTTAGTTATACAGTGTACTGCCTCCGTCGGCCATCGTTCTTAAGTGGGCACTTCCCATTAACGGATGCCATTTTGCAATAGCAACTGCGTCGTAGCCCACTTTCAGAAGAAACAGCACCAAGTCTTAAAAAGATACTAATATTTTAAGTTGATTTTTGATAATTTTGGTTTTTAATTGAATGCCGGCAACCTTTTTTGCATTTAAGGCATGCAGCTTATGTGACAGAAAATGTGCAAGACCGTCAACACAAAATAATATTCTAAAATTAAATCGAATCTATCAGTTTTATGGAAAAATGAGCGTGAGACCAAATGAAACTAAAAATTGTCAAAACTGCCCCCGAATTTCTAGCAACTCCAGACTAGCATATTCTTTTGTTAAAATTACATGACCTACAAAACTGCATACGAAGTAGTTTTCCAAAAACTCACATAAAAATACTTTACTTTTTGAAAAAAAAAAAATAGTTTCAATTTTAAACGATTTTTGTGCAAATTTTTAGTCCTTATTCATATGCTTTTAGTTATACAGTGTACTGCCTCCGTCGGCCATCGTTCTTAAGCGGGCACTTCCGATTAACGGATGCCATTTTGAAATAGCAACTGCGTCGTAGCCCACTTTCAGAAGAAACAGCACCAAGTCTTAAAAAGATACTAATATTTTTAGTGGATTTTTGACCACTTTATTTTTTAATTGAATGCCGGCAACTTTTTTTTTCATTTAAGGCATGTAGCTTATGTGACAGAAAATGTGCAAGACCGTCAACACAAAATAATATTCTAAAATTAAATCGAATCTATCAGTTTTATGGAAAAATGAGCGTGAGACCAAATGAAACGAAAAATTGTCAAAACTGCCCCCGAATTTCTAGCAACTCCAGACTAGCTTATTCTTTTCTTAAAGTTACATGACCCACAAAACTGCATACGAAGTAGTTTTCCAAAAACTCACATTAAAATACTTGACTTTTTGAAAAAAAATATTTTCTATTTTAACGATTTTTGTGCAAATTTTTAGTCCTTATTCATACGCTTTTAGTTATACAGTGTACTGCCTCCATCGGCCATCGTTCTTAAGTGGGCACTTCCCATTAACGGATGCCATTTTGCAATATCAACTGCGTCGTAGCCCACTTTCAGAAGAAACAGCAACAAGTCTTAAAAAGATACTAATATTTTAAGTTGATTTTTAATAATTTTGTTTTTTTAATTGAATGCCGGCAACCTTTTTTTCATTTAAGGCATGCAGCTAACGTGATAGAAAATGTGCAAGACCGTCAACACAAAATAATATTCTAAAATTAAATCGAATCTATCAGTTTTATGGAAAAATGAGCGTGAGACCAAATGAAACTAAAAATTGTCAAAACTGCCCCCGAATTTCTAGCAACTCCAGACTAGCTTATTCTTTTGTTAAAGTTACATGACCCACAAAACTGCATACGAAGTAGTTTTCCAAAAACTCACATTAAAATACTTGACTTTTGAAAAAAAAAATAGTTTCTATTTTAACGATTTTTGTGCAAATTTTTAGTCCTTATTCATACGCTTTTAGTTATACAGTGTACTGCCTCCGTCGGCCATCGTTCTTAAGTGGGCACTTCCCATTAACGGATGCCATTTTGCAATAGCAACTGCGTCGTAGCCCACTTTCAGAAGAAACAGCACCAAGTCTTAAAAAGATACTAATATTTTAAGTTGATTTTTGATAATTTTGGTTTTTAATTGAATGCCGGCAACCTTTTTTGCATTTAAGGCATGCAGCTTATGTGACAGAAAATGTGCAAGACCGTCAACACAAAATAATATTCTAAAATTAAATCGAATCTATCAGTTTTATGGAAAAATGAGCGTGAGACCAAATGAAACTAAAAATTGTCAAAACTGCCCCCGAATTTCTAGCAACTCCAGACTAGCATATTCTTTTGTTAAAATTACATGACCTACAAAACTGCATACGAAGTAGTTTTCCAAAAACTCACATAAAAATACTTTACTTTTTGAAAAAAAAAAAAATAGTTTCAATTTTAACGATTTTTGTGCAAATTTTTAGTCCTTATTCATATGCTTTTAGTTATACAGTGTACTGCCTCCGTCGGCCATCGTTCTTAAGCGGGCACTTCCGATTAACGGATGCCATTTTGAAATAGCAACTGCGTCGTAGCCCACTTTCAGAAGAAACAGCACCAAGTCTTAAAAAGATACTAATATTTTTAGTGGATTTTTGACCACTTTATTTTTTAATTGAATGCCGGCAACTTTTTTTTTCATTTAAGGCATGTAGCTTATGTGACAGAAAATGTGCAAGACCGTCAACACAAAATAATATTCTAAAATTAAATCGAATCTATCAGTTTTATGGAAAAATGAGCGTGAGACCAAATGAAACGAAAAATTGTCAAAACTGCCCCCGAATTTCTAGCAACTCCAGACTAGCTTATTCTTTTCTTAAAGTTACATGACCCACAAAACTGCATACGAAGTAGTTTTCCAAAAACTCACATTAAAATACTTGACTTTTTGAAAAAAAATATTTTCTATTTTAACGATTTTTGTGCAAATTTTTAGTCCTTATTCATACGCTTTTAGTTATACAGTGTACTGCCTCCATCGGCCATCGTTCTTAAGTGGGCACTTCCCATTAACGGATGCCATTTTGCAATATCAACTGCGTCGTAGCCCACTTTCAGAAGAAACAGCAACAAGTCTTAAAAAGATACTAATATTTTAAGTTGATTTTTAATAATTTTGGTTTTTAATTGAATGCCGGCAACCTTTTTTGCATTTAAGGCATGCAGCTTATGTGACAGAAAATGTGCAAGACCGTCAACACAAAATAATATTCTAAAATTAAATCGAATCTATCAGTTTTATGGAAAAATGAGCGTGAGACCAAATGAAACTAAAAATTGCCAAAACTGCCCCCGAATGTCTAGCAACTCCAGACTAGCATATTCTTTTGTTAAAATTACATGACCTACAAAACTGCATACGAAGTAGTTTTCCAAAAACTCACATTAAAATACTTGACTTTTTGAAAAAAAATAGTTTCAATTTTAACGATTTTTGTGCAAATTTTTAGTCCTTATTCATATGCTTTTAGTTATACAGTGTACTGCCTCCGTCGGCCATCGTTCTTAAGTGGTCACTTCCCATTAACGGATGTCTTAATAAGATAATAATATTTCTAGTTGATTTTTGATAATTTTGTTTTTTAATTGAATGCCGGCATCCTTTTTTTTCATTTAAAGCATGCAGCTTATGTGACAGAAAATGTGCAAGACCGTCAACACAAAATAATATTCTAAAATTAAATCGAATCTATCAGTTTTATGGAAAAATGAGCGTGAGACCAAATGAAACTAAAAATTGTCGAACTGCCCCCGAATTTCTAGCAACTCCAGACTAGCATATTCTTTTGTTAAAATTACATGACCTACAAAACTGCATACGAAGTAGTTTTCCAAAAACTCACATAAAAATACTTGGCTTTTTGAAAAAAAAAAAAACAGTTTCAATTTTAACGATTTTTGTGCAAATTTTTAGTCCTTATTCATATGCTTTTAGTTATACAGTGTACTGCCTCCGTCGGCCATCGTTCTTAAGCGGGCACTTCCCATTAACGGATGCCATTTTGAAATAGCAACTGCGTCGTAGCCCACTTTCAGAAGAAACAGCACCAAGTCTTAAAAAGATACTAATATTTTTAGTGGATTTTTGACAACTTTGTTTTTTAATTGAATGCCGGCAACCTTTTTTTCATTTAAGGCATGCAGCTTACGTGATAGAAAATGTGCAAGACCGTCAACACAAAATAATATTCTAAAATTAAATCGAATCTATCAGTTTTATGGAAAAATGAGCATGAGACCAAATGAAACTAAAAATTGTCAAAACTGCCCCCGAATTTCTAGCAACTCCATACTAGCTTATTCTTTTGTTAAAGTTACATGACCCACAAAACTGCATACGAAGTAGTTTTCCAAAAACTCACATTAAAATACTTGACTTTTTGAAAAAAAAAAATAGTTTCTATTTTAACGATTTTTTGTGCAAATCTTTAGTCCTTATTCATACGCTTTTAGTTGTACAGTGTACTGCCTCCGTCGGCCATCGTTCTTAAGTGGGCACTTCCCATTAACGGATGCCATTTTGCAATAGCAACTGCGTCGTAGCCCACTTTCAGAAGAAACAGCACCAAGTCTTAAAAAGATACTAATATTTTAAGTTGATTTTTGATAATTTTGGTTTTTAATTGAATGCCGGCAACCTTTTTTGCATTTAAGGCATGCAGCTTATGTGACAGAAAATGTGCAAGACCGTCAACACAAAATAATATTCTAAAATTAAATCGAATCTATCAGTTTTATGGAAAAATGAGAGTGAGACCAAATGAAACTAAAAATTGTAAAAAACTGCCCCGAATTTCTAGCAACTCCAGACTAGCTTATTCTTTTGTTAAAGTTACATGACCCACAAAACTGCATACGAAGTAGTTTTCCAAAAACTCACATTAAAATACTTGACTTTTTGAAAAAAAAAATAGTTTCTATTTTAACGATTTTTGTGCAAATTTTTAGTCCTTATTCATACGCTTTTAGTTATTCAGTGTACTGCCTCCGTCGGCCATCGTTCTTAAGTGGTCACTTCCCATTAACGGATGTCTTAAAAAATATACTAATATTTCTAGTTGATTTTTGATAATTTTGTTTTTTAATTGAATGCCGGCAACCTTTTTTTCATTTAAAGCATGCACCTTATGTGACAGAAAATGTGCAAGACCGTCAACACAAAATAATATTCTAAAATTAAATCGAATCTATCAGTTTTATGGAAAAATGAGCGTGATACCAAATGAAACTAAAATTGTCAAAACTGCCCCCGAATTTCTAGCAACTCCAGAGTAGCATATTCTTTTGTTAAAATTACATGACCTACAAAACTGCATACGAAGTAGTTTTCCAAAAACTCACATAAAAATACTTGACTTTTTGAAAAAAAAAAAAATAGTTTCAATTTTAACGATTTTTGTGCAAATTTTTAGTCCTTATTCATATGCTTTTAGTTATACAGTGTACTGCCTCCGTCGGCCATCGTTCTTAAGCGGGCACTTCCCATTAATGGATGCCATTTTGAAATAGCAACTGCGTCGTAGGCCACTTTCAGAAGAAACAGCACCAAGTCTTAAAAAGATACTAATATTTTTAGTGGATTTTTGACAACTTTGTTTTTTTAATTGAATGCCGGCAACCTTTTTTTCATTTAAGGCATGCAGCTAACGTGATAGAAAATGTGCAAGACCGTCAACACAAAATAATATTCTAAAATTAAATCGAATCTATCAGTTTTATGGAAAAATGAGCGTGAGACCAAATGAAACTAAAAATTGTCAAAACTGCCCCCGAATTTCTAGCAACTCCAGACTAGCTTATTCTTTTGTTAAAGTTACATGACCCACAAAACTGCATACGAAGTAGTTTTCCAAAAACTCACATTAAAATACTTGACTTTTTGAAAAAAAAAATAGTTTCTATTTTAACGATTTTTGTGCAAATTTTTAGTCCTTATTCATACGCTTTTAGTTATACAGTGTACTGCCTCCGTCGGCCATCGTTCTTAAGTGGGCACTTCCCATTAACGGATGCCATTTTGCAATAGCAACTGCGTCGTAGCCCACTTTCAGAAGAAACAGCACCAAGTCTTAAAAAGATACTAATATTTTAAGTTGATTTTTGATAATTTTGGTTTTTAATTGAATGCCGGCAACCTTTTTTGCATTTAAGGCATGCAGCTTATGTGACAGAAAATGTGCAAGACCGTCAACACAAAATAATATTCTAAAATTAAATCGAATCTATCAGTTTTTATGGAAAAATGAGAGTGAGACCAAATGAAACTAAAAATTGTAAAAACTGCCCCGAATTTCTAGCAACTCCAGACTAGCTTATTCTTTTGTTAAAGTTACATGACCCACAAAACTGCATACGAAGTAGTTTTTCCAAAAACTCACATTAAAATACTTGACTTTTTGAAAAAAAAAATAGTTTCTATTTTAACGATTTTTGTTCAAATTTTTAGTCCTTATTCATACGCTTTTAGTTATACAGTTGTACTGCCTCCGTCGGCCATCGTTCTTAAGTGGTCACTTCCCATTAACGGATGTCTTAAAAATATACTAATATTTCTAGTTGATTTTTGATAATTTTGTTTTTTAATTGAATGCCGGCAACCTTTTTTTCATTTAAAGCATGCACCTTATGTGACAGAAAATGTGCAAGACCGTCAACACAAAATAATATTCTAAAATTAAATCGAATCTATCAGTTTTATGGAAAAATGAGCGTGATACCAAATGAAACTAAAAATTGTCAAAACTGCCCCCGAATTTCTAGCAACTCCAGAGTAGCATATTCTTTTGTTAAAATTACATGACCTACAAAACTGCATACGAAGTAGTTTTCCAAAAACTCACATAAAAATACTTGACTTTTTGAAAAAAAAAAAATAGTTTCAATTTTAACGATTTTTGTGCAAATTTTTAGTCCTTATTCATATGCTTTTAGTTATACAGTGTACTGCCTCCGTCGGCCATCGTTCTTAAGCGGGCACTTCCCATTAATGGATGCCATTTTGAAATAGCAACTGCGTCGTAGGCCACTTTCAGAAGAAACAGCACCAAGTCTTAAAAAGATACTAATATTTTTAGTGGATTTTTGACAACTTTGTTTTTTTAATTGAATGCCGGCAACCTTTTTTCATTTAAGGCATGCAGCTAACGTGATAGAAAATGTGCAAGACCGTCAACACAAAATAATATTCTAAAATTAAATCGAATCTATCAGTTTTATGGAAAAATGAGCGTGAGACCAAATGAAACTAAAAATTGTCAAAACTGCCCCCGAATTTCTAGCAACTCCAGACTAGCTTATTCTTTTGTTAAAGTTACATGACCCACAAAACTGCATACGAAGTAGTTTTCCAAAAACTCACATTAAAATACTTGACTTTTTGAAAAAAAAAATAGTTTCTATTTTAACGATTTTTGTGCAAATTTTTAGTCCTTATTCATACGCTTTTAGTTATACAGTGTACTGCCTCCGTCGGCCATCGTTCTTAAGTGGGCACTTCCCATTAACGGATGCCATTTTGCAATAGCAACTGCGTCGTAGCCCACTTTCAGAAGAAACAGCACCAAGTCTTAAAAAGATACTAATATTTTAAGTTGATTTTTGATAATTTTGGTTTTTAATTGAATGCCGGCAACCTTTTTTGCATTTAAGGCATGCAGCTTATGTGACAGAAAATGTGCAAGACCGTCAACACAAAATAATATTCTAAAATTAAATCGAATCTATCAGTTTTATGGAAAAATGAGCGTGAGACCAAATGAAACTAAAAATTGTCAAAACTGCCCCCGAATTTCTAGCAACTCCAGACTAGCATATTCTTTTGTTAAAATTACATGACCTACAAAACTGCATACGAAGTAGTTTTCCAAAAACTCACATAAAAATACTTTACTTTTTGAAAAAAAAAAAAAATAGTTTCAATTTTAACGATTTTTGTGCAAATTTTTAGTCCTTATTCATATGCTTTTAGTTTATACAGTGTACTGCCTCCGTCGGCCATCGTTCTTAAGCGGGCACTTCCGATTAACGGATGCCATTTTGAAATAGCAACTGCGTCGTAGCCCACTTTCAGAAGAAACAGCACCAAGTCTTAAAAAGATACTAATATTTTTAGTGGATTTTTGACCACTTTATTTTTTAATTGAATGCCGGCAACTTTTTTTTTCATTTAAGGCATGTAGCTTATGTGACAGAAAATGTGCAAGACCGTCAACACAAAATAATATTCTAAATTAAATCGAATCTATCAGTTTTATGGAAAAATGAGCGTGAGACCAAATGAAACGAAAAATTGTCAAAACTGCCCCCGAATTTCTAGCAACTCCAGACTAGCTTATTCTTTTGTTAAAGTTACATGACCCACAAAACTGCATACGAAGTAGTTTTCCAAAAACTCACATTAAAATACTTGACTTTTTGAAAAAAAATATTTTCTATTTTAACGATTTTTGTGCAAATTTTTAGTCCTTATTCATACGCTTTTAGTTATACAGTGTACTGCCTCCATCGGCCATCGTTCTTAAGTGGGCACTTCCCATTAACGGATGCCATTTTGCAATATCAACTGCGTCGTAGCCCACTTTCAGAAGAAACAGCAACAAGTCTTAAAAAGATACTAATATTTTAAGTTGATTTTTAATAATTTTGGTTTTTAATTGAATGCCGGCAACCTTTTTTGCATTTAAGGCATGCAGCTTATGTGACAGAAAATGTGCAAGACCGTCAACACAAAATAATATTCTAAAATTAAATCGAATCTATCAGTTTTATGGAAAAATGAGCGTGAGACCAAATGAAACTAAAAATTGCCAAAACTGCCCCCGAATGTCTAGCAACTCCAGACTAGCATATTCTTTTGTTAAAATTACATGACCTACAAAACTGCATACGAAGTAGTTTTCCAAAAACTCACATAAAAATACTTGGCTTTTTGAAAAAAAAAAAACAGTTTCAATTTTAACGATTTTTGTGCAAATTTTTAGTCCTTATTCATATGCTTTTAGTTATACAGTGTACTGCCTCCGTCGGCCATCGTTCTTAAGCGGGCACTTCCCATTAACGGATGCCATTTTGAAATAGCAACTGCGTCGTAGCCCACTTTCAGAAGAAACAGCACCAAGTCTTAAAAAGATACTAATATTTTTAGTGGATTTTTGACAACTTTGTTTTTTAATTGAATGCCGGCAACCTTTTTTTCATTTAAGGCATGCAGCTTACGTGATAGAAAATGTGCAAGACCGTCAACACAAAATAATATTCTAAAATTAAATCGAATCTATCAGTTTTATGGAAAAATGAGCATGAGACCAAATGAAACTAAAAATTGTCAAAACTGCCCCCGAATTTCTAGCAACTCCAGACTAGCTTATTCTTTTGTTAAAGTTACATGACCCACAAAACTGCATACGAAGTAGTTTTCCAAAAACTCACATTAAAATACTTGACTTTTTGAAAAAAAAAAATAGTTTCTATTTTAACGATTTTTGTGCAAATCTTTAGTCCTTATTCATACGCTTTTAGTTGTACAGTGTACTGCCTCCGTCGGCCATCGTTCTTAAGTGGGCACTTCCCATTAACGGATGCCATTTTGCAATAGCAACTGCGTCGTAGCCCACTTTCAGAAGAAACAGCACCAAGTCTTAAAAAGATACTAATATTTTAAGTTGATTTTTGATAATTTTGGTTTTTAATTGAATGCCGGCAACCTTTTTTGCATTTAAGGCATGCAGCTTATGTGACAGAAAATGTGCAAGACCGTCAACACAAAATAATATTCTAAAATTAAATCGAATCTATCAGTTTTATGGAAAAATGAGAGTGAGACCAAATGAAACTAAAAATTGTAAAAACTGCCCCCGAATTTCTAGCAACTCCAGACTAGCTTATTCTTTTGTTAAAGTTACATGACCCACAAAACTGCATACGAAGTAGTTTTCCAAAAACTCACATTAAAATACTTGACTTTTTGAAAAAAAAAATAGTTTCTATTTTAACGATTTTTGTGCAAATTTTTAGTCCTTATTCATACGCTTTTAGTTATACAGTGTACTGCCTCCGTCGGCCATCGTTCTTAAGTGGTCACTTCCCATTAACGGATGTCTTAAAAATATACTAATATTTCTAGTTGATTTTTGATAATTTTGTTTTTTAATTGAATGCCGGCAACCTTTTTTTCATTTAAAGCATGCACCTTATGTGACAGAAAATGTGCAAGACCGTCAACACAAAATAATATTCTAAAATTAAATCGAATCTATCAGTTTTATGGAAAAATGAGCGTGATACCAAATGAAACTAAAAATTGTCAAAACTGCCCCCGAATTTCTAGCAACTCCAGACTAGCATATTCTTTTGTTAAAATTACATGACCTACAAAACTGCATACGAAGTAGTTTTCCAAAAACTCACATAAAAATACTTGACTTTTTGAAAAAAAAAAATAGTTTTAATTTTAACGATTTTTGTGCAAATTTTTAGTCCTTATTCAAATGCTTTTAGTTATACAGTGTACTGCCTCCGTCGGCCATCGTTCTTAAGCGGGCACTTCCGATTAACGGATGCCATTTTGAAATAGCAACTGCGTCGTAGCCCACTTTCAGAAGAAACAGCACCAAGTCTTAAAAAGATACTAATATTTTTAGTGGATTTTTGACCACTTTGTTTTTTAATTGAATGCCGGCAACCTTTTTTTCATTTAAGGCATGTAGCTTATGTGACAGAAAATGTGCAAGACCGTCAACACAAAATAATATTCTAAAATTAAATCGAATCTATCAGTTTTATGGAAAAATGAGCGTGAGACCAAATGAAACTAAAAATTGTCAAAACTGCCCCCGAATTTCTAGCAACTCCAGACTAGCTTATTCTTTTGTTAAAGTTACATGACCCACAAAACTGCATACGAAGTAGTTTTCCAAAAACTCACATTAAAATACTTGACTTTTTGAAAAAAAAATAGTTTCTATTTTAACGATTTTTGTGCAAATTTTTAGTCCTTATTCATACGCTTTTAGTTATACAGTGTACTGCCTCCGTCGGCCATCGTTCTTACGTGGTCACTTCCCATTAACGGATGTCTTAAAAAGATAATAATATTTCTAGTTGATTTTTAATAATTTTGTTTTTTAATTGAATGCCGGCAACCTTTTTTTTCATTTAAAGCATGCAGCTTATGTGACAGAAAATGTGCAAGCCCGTCAACACAAAATAATATTCTAAAATTAAATCGAATCTATCAGTTTTATGGAAAAATGAGCGTGAGACCAAATGAAACTAAAAATTGTCAAAACTGCCCCCGAATTTCTAGCAACTCCAGACTAGCATATTCTTTTGTTAAAATTACATGACCTACAAAACTGCATACGAAGTAGTTTTCCAAAAACTCACATAAAAATACTTGACTTTTTGAAAAAAAAAAAAAAATAGTTTCAATTTTAACGATTTTTGTGCAAATTTTTAGTCCTTATTCATATGCTTTTAGTTATACAGTGTACTGCCTCCGTCGGCCATCGTTCATAAGCGGGCACTTCCCATTAACGGATGCCATTTTGAAATAGCAACTGCGTCGTAGCCCACTTTCAGAAGAAACAGCACCAAGTCTTAAAAAGATACTAATATTTTAAGTTGATTTTTGATAATTTTGGTTTTTAATTGAATGCCGGCAACCTTTTTTGCATTTAAGGCATGCAGCTTATGTGACAGAAAATGTGGAAGACCGTCAACACAAAATAATATTCTAAAATTAAATCGAATCTATCAGTTTTATGGAAAAATGAGCGTGAGACCAAATGAAACTAAAAATTGTCAAAACTGCCCCCGAATTTCTAGCAACTCCAGACTAGCTTATTCTTTTGTTAAAGTTACATGACCCACAAAACTGCATACGAAGTAGTTTTCCAAAAACTCACATTAAAATACTTGACTTTTTGAAAAAAAAAATAGTTTCTATTTTAACGATTTTTGTGCAAATTTTTAGTCCTTATTCATACGCTTTTAGTTATACAGTGTACTGCCTCCGTCGGCCATCGTTCTTAAGTGGTCACTTCCCATTAACGGATGTCTTAAAAATATACTAATATTTCTAGTTGATTTTTGATAATTTTGTTTTTTAATTGAATGCCGGCACCCTTTTTGTCATTTAAAGCATGCAGCTTATGTGACAGAAAATGTGCAAGACCGTCAACACAAAATAATATTCTAAAATTAAATCGAATCTATCAGTTTTATGGAAAAATGAGCGTGAGACCAAATGAAACTAAAAATTGTCAAAACTGCCCCCGAATTTCTAGCAACTCCAGACTAGCATATTCTTTTGTTAAAATTACATGACCTACAAAACTGCATACGAAGTAGTTTTCCAAAAACTCACATAAAAATACTTGACTTTTTGAAAAAAAAAAAAATAGTTTCAATTTTAACGATTTTTGTGTAAATTTTTAGTCCTTATTCATATGCTTTTAGTTATACAGTGTACTGCCTCCGTCGGCCATCGTTCTTAACTGCCTCCGTCGGCCATGGTTCTTAAGTGGTCACTTCCCATTAACGGATGTCTTAAAAAGATACTAATATTTCTAGTTGATTTTTGATAATTTTGTTTTTTAATTGAATGCCGGCAACCTTTTTTTCATTTAAAGCATGCAGCTTATGTGACAGAAAATGTGCAAGACCGTCAACACAAAATAATATTCTAAAATTAAATCGAATCTATCAGTTTTATGGAAAAATGAGCGTGAGACCAAATGAAACTAAAAATTGTCAAAACTGCCCCCGAATTTCTAGCAACTCCAGGCTAGCATATTCTTTTGTTAAAATTACATGACCTACAAAACTGCATACGAAGTAGTTTTCCAAAAACTCACATAAAAATACTTGACTTTTTGAAAAAAAAAAAAAAATAGTTTTAATTTTAACGATTTTTGTGCAAATTTTTAGTCCTTATTCATATGCTTTTAGTTATACAGTGTACTGCCTCTGTCGGCCATCGTTCTTAAGCGGGCACTTCCGATTAACGGATGCCATTTTGAAATAGCAACTGCGTCGTAGCCCACTTTCAGAAGAAACAGCACCAAGTCTTAAAAAGATACTAATATTTTTAGTAGATTTTTGACCACTTTGTTTTTTAATTGAATGCCGGTAACCTTTTTTTCATTTAAGGCATGTAGCTTATGTGACAGAAAATGTGCAAGACCGTCAACACAAAATAATATTCTAAAATTAAATCGAATCTATCAGTTTTATGGAAAAATGAGCGTGAGACCAAATGAAACTAAAAATTGTCAAAACTGCCCCCGAATTTCTAGCAACTCCAGACTAGCTTTTTTTTTTTTAAAGTTACATGACCCACAAAACTGCATACGAAGTAGTTTTCCAAAAACTCACATTAAAATACTTGACTTTTTGAAAAAAAAATAGTTTCTATTTTAACGATTTTTGTGCAAATTTTTAGTCTTTATTCATACGCTTTTAGTTATACAGTGTACTGCCTCCGTCGGCCATCGTTCTTAAGTGGGCACTTCCCATTAACGGATGCCATTTTGCAATAGCAACTGCGTCGTAGCCCACTTTCAGAAGAAACAGCACCAAGTCTTAAAATGATACTAATATTTTAAGTTGATTTTTGATAATTTTGGTTTTTAATTGAATGCCGGCAACCTTTTTTGCATTTAAGGCATGCAGCTTATGTGACAGAAAATGTGCAAGACCGTCAACACAAAATAATATTCTAAAATTAAATCGAATCTATCAGTTTTATGGAAAAATGAGCGTGACACCAAATGAAACTAAAAATTGCCAAAACTGCCCCCGAATGTCTAGCAACTCCAGACTAGCATATTCTTTTGTTAAAATTACATGACCTACAAAACTGCATACGAAGTAGTTTTCCAAAAACTCACATTAAAATACTTGACTTTTTGAAAAAAAAAATAGTTTCAATTTTAACGATTTTTGTGCAAATTTTTAGTCCTTATTCATATGCTTTTAGTTATACAGTGTACTGCCTCCGTCGGCCATCGTTCTTAAGTGGTCACTTCCCATTAACGGATGTCTTAAAAAGATAATAATATTTCTAGTTGATTTTTGATAATTTTGTTTTTTAATTGAATGCCGGCAACCTTTTTTTTCATTTAAAGCATGCAGCTTATGTGACAGAAAATGTGCAAGACCGTCAACACAAAATAATATTCTAAAATTAAATCGAATCTATCAGTTTTATGGAAAAGTGAGCGTGAGACCAAATGAAACTAAAAATTGTCAAAACTGCCCCCGAATTTCTAGCAACTCCAGACTAGCATATTCTTTTGTTAAAATTACATGACCTACAAAACTGCATACGAAGTAGTTTTCCAAAAACTCACATAAAAATACTTGACTTTTTGAAAAAAAAAAAAATAGTTTCAATTTTAACGATTTTTGTGCAAATTTTTAGTCCTTATTCATATGCTTTCAGTTATACAGTGTACTGCCTCCGTCGGCCATCGTTCTTAAGCGGGCACTTCCCATTAACGGATGCCATTTTGAAATAGCAACTGCGTCGTAGCCCACTTTCAGAAGAAACAGCACCAAGTCTTAAAAAGATACTAATATTTTTAGTGGATTTTTGACAACTTTGTTTTTTAATTGAATGCCGCCACCCTTTTTTTTCATTTAAGGCATGCAGCTTACGTGATAGAAAATGTGCAAGACCGTCAACACAAAATAATATTCTAAAATTAAATCGAATCTATCAGTTTTATGGAAAAATGAGCATGAGACCAAATGAAACTAAAAATTGTCAAAACTGCCCCCGAATTTCTAGCAACTCCAGACTAGCTTATTCTTTTGTTAAAGTTACATGACCCACAAAACTGCATACGAAGTAGTTTTCCAAAAACTCACATTAAAATACTTGACTTTTTGAAAAAAAAAAAAAATAGTTTTAATTTTAACGATTTTTGTGCAAATTTTTAGTCCTTATTCATATGCTTTTAGTTATACAGTGTACTGCCTCTGTCGGCCATCGTTCTTAAGCGGGCACTTCCGATTAACGGATGCCATTTTGAAATAGCAACTGCGTCGTAACCCACTTTCAGAAGAAACAGCACCAAGTCTTAAAAAGATACTAATATTTTAAGTTGATTTTTGATAATTTTGGTTTTTAATTGAATGCCGGCAACCTTTTTTGCATTTAAGGCATGCAGCTTATGTGACAGAAAATGTGGAAGACCGTCAACACAAAATAATATTCTAAAATTAAATCGAATCTATCAGTTTTATGGAAAAATGAGCGTGAGACCAAATGAAACTAAAAATTGTCAAAACTGCCCCCGAATTTCTAGCAACTCCAGACAAGCTTATTCTTTTGTTAAAGTTACATGACCCACAAAACTGCATACGAAGTAGTTTTCCAAAAACTCACATTAAAATACTTGACTTTTTGAAAAAAAAAATAGTTTCTATTTTAACGATTTTTGTGCAAATTTTTAGTCCTTATTCATACGCTTTTAGTTATACAGTGTACTGCCTCCGTCGGCCATCGTTCTTAAGTGGTCACTTCCCATTAACGGATGTCTTAAAAATATACTAATATTTCTAGTTGATTTTTGATAATTTTGTTTTTTAATTGAATGCCGGCAACCTTTTTTTCATTTAAAGCATGCAGCTTATGTGACAGAAAATGTGCAAGACCGTCAACACAAAATAATATTCTAAAATTAAATCGAATCTATCAGTTTTATGGAAAAATGAGCGTGAGACCAAATGAAACTAAAAATTGTCAAAACTGCCCCCGAATTTCTAGCAACTCCAGACTAGCATATTCTTTTGTTAAAATTACATGACCTACAAAACTGCATACGAAGTAGTTTTCCAAAAACTCACATTAAAATACTTGACTTTTTGAAAAAAAAAAAAATAGTTTCAATTTTAACGATTTTTGTGCAAATTTTTAGTCCTTATTCATATGCTTTTAGTTATACAGTGTACTGCCTCCGTCGGCCATCGTTCTTAACTGCCACCGTCGGCCATGGTTCTTAAGTGGTCACTTCCCATTAACGGATGTCTTAAAAAGATACTAATATTTCTAGTTGATTTTTGATAATTTTGTTTTTTAATTGAATGCCGGCAACCTTTTTTTCATTTAAAGCATGCAGCTTATGTGACAGAAAATGTGCAAGACCGTCAACACAAAATAATATTCTAAAATTAAATCGAATCTATCAGTTTTATGGAAAAATGAGCGTGAGACCAAATGAAATTAAAAATTGTCAAAACTGCCCCCGAATTTCTAGCAACTCCAGACTAGCATATTCTTTTGTTAAAATTACATGACCTACAAAACTGCATACGAAGTAGTTTTCCAAAAACTCACATAAAAATACTTGACTTTTTGAAAAAAAAAAAAAAATAGTTTTAATTTTAACGATTTTTGTGCAAATTTTTAGTCCTTATTCATATGCTTTTAGTTATACAGTGTACTGCCTCTGTCGGCCATCGTTCTTAAGCGGGCACTTCCGATTAACGGATGCCATTTTGAAATAGCAACTGCGTCGTAGCCCACTTTCAGAAGAAACAGCACCAAGTCTTAAAAAGATACTAATATTTTTAGTGGATTTTTGACCACTTTGTTTTTTAATTGAATGCCGGTAACCTTTTTTTCATTTAAGGCATGTAGCTTATGTGACAGAAAATGTGCAAGACCGTCAACACAAAATAATATTCTAAAATTAAATCGAATCTATCAGTTTTATGGAAAAATGAGCGTGAGACCAAATGAAACTAAAAATTGTCAAAACTGCCCCCGAATTTCTAGCAACTCCAGACTAGCTTATTCTTTTGTTAAAGTTACATGACCCACAAAACTGCATACGAAGTAGTTTTCCAAAAACTCACATTAAAATACTTGACTTTTTGAAAAAAAAATAGTTTCTATTTTAACGATTTTTGTGCAAATTTTTAGTCTTTATTCATACGCTTTTAGTTATACAGTGTACTGCCTCCGTCGGCCATCGTTCTTAAGTGGGCACTTCCCATTAACGGATGCCATTTTGCAATAGCAACTGCGTCGTAGCCCACTTTCAGAAGAAACAGCACCAAGTCTTAAAATGATACTAATATTTTAAGTTGATTTTTGATAATTTTGGTTTTTAATTGAATGCCGGCAACCTTTTTTGCATTTAAGGCATGCAGCTTATGTGACAGAAAATGTGCAAGACCGTCAACACAAAATAATATTCTAAAATTAAATCGAATCTATCAGTTTTATGGAAAAATGAGCGTGAGACCAAATGAAACTAAAAATTGCCAAAACTGCCCCCGAATGTCTAGCAACTCCAGACTAGCATATTCTTTTGTTAAAATTACATGACCTACAAAACTGCATACGAAGTAGTTTTCCAAAAACTCACATTAAAATACTTGACTTTTTGAAAAAAAAATAGTTTCTATTTTAACGATTTTTGTGCAAATTTTTAGTCTTTATTCATACGCTTTTAGTTATACAGTGTACTGCCTCCGTCGGCCATCGTTCTTAAGTGGGCACTTTCCATTAACGGATGCCATTTTGCAATAGCAACTGCGTCGTAGCCCACTTTCAGAAGAAACAGCACCAAGTCTTAAAATGATACTAATATTTTAAGTTGATTTTTGATAATTTTGGTTTTTAATTGAATGCCGGCAACCTTTTTTGCATTTAAGGCATGCAGCTTATGTGACAGAAAATGTGCAAGACCGTCAACACAAAATAATATTCTAAAATTAAATCGAATCTATCAGTTTTATGGAAAAATGAGCGTGAGACCAAATGAAACTAAAAATTGCCAAAACTGCCCCCGAATGTCTAGCAACTCCAGACTAGCATATTCTTTTGTTAAAATTACATGACCTACAAAACTGCATACGAAGTAGTTTTCCAAAAACTCACATTAAAATACTTGACTTTTTGAAAAAAAAATAGTTTCAATTTTAACGATTTTTGTGCAAATTTTTAGTCCTTATTCATATGCTTTTAGTTATACAGTGTACTGCCTCCGTCGGCCATCGTTCTTAAGTGGTCACTTCCCATTAACGGATGTCTTAAAAAGATAATAATATTTCTAGTTGATTTTTGATAATTTTGTTTTTTAATTGAATGCCGGCAACCTTTTTTTTCATTTAAAGCATGCAGCTTATGTGACAGAAAATGTGCAAGACCGTCAACACAAAATAATATTCTAAAATTAAATCGAATCTATCAGTTTTATGGAAAAGTGAGCGTGAGACCAAATGAAACTAAAAATTGTCAAAACTGCCCCCGAATTTCTAGCAACTCCAGACTAGCATATTCTTTTGTTAAAATTACATGACCTACAAAACTGCATACGAAGTAGTTTTCCAAAAACTCACATAAAAATACTTGACTTTTTGAAAAAAAAAAAATAGTTTCAATTTTAACGATTTTTGTGCAAATTTTTAGTCCTTATTCATATGCTTTCAGTTATACAGTGTACTGCCTCCGTCGGCCATCGTTCTTAAGCGGGCACTTCCCATTAACGGATGCCATTTTGAAATAGCAACTGCGTCGTAGCCCACTTTCAGAAGAAACAGCACCAAGTCTTAAAAAGATACTAATATTTTTAGTGGATTTTTGACAACTTTGTTTTTTAATTGAATGCCGCCACGCTTTTTTTTCATTTAAGGCATGCAGCTTACGTGATAGAAAATGTGCAAGACCGTCAACACAAAATAATATTCTAAAATTAAATCGAATCTATCAGTTTTATGGAAAAATGAGCATGAGACCAAATGAAACTAAAAATTGTCAAAACTGCCCCCGAATTTCTAGCAACTCCAGACTAGCTTATTCTTTTGTTAAAGTTACATGACCCACAAAACTGCATACGTAGTAGTTTTCCAAAAACTCACATTAAAATACTTGACTTTTTGAAAAAAAAAAAAAATAGTTTTAATTTTAACGATTTTTGTGCAAATTTTTAGTCCTTATTCATATGCTTTTAGTTATACAGTGTACTGCCTCTGTCGGCCATCGTTCTTAAGCGGGCACTTCCGATTAACGGATGCCATTTTGAAATAGCAACTGCGTCGTAACCCACTTTCAGAAGAAACAGCACCAAGTCTTAAAAATATACTAATATTTTAAGTTGATTTTTGATAATTTTGGTTTTTAATTGAATGCCGGCAACCTTTTTTGCATTTAAGGCATGCAGCTTATGTGACAGAAAATGTGGAAGACCGTCAACACAAAATAATATTCTAAAATTAAATCGAATCTATCAGTTTTATGGAAAAATGAGCGTGAGACCAAATGAAACTAAAAATTGTCAAAACTGCCCCCGAATTTCTAGCAACTCCAGACAAGCTTATTCTTTTGTTAAAGTTACATGACCCACAAAACTGCATACGAAGTAGTTTTCCAAAAACTCACATTAAAATACTTGACTTTTTGAAAAAAAAAATAGTTTCTAATTTAACGATTTTTGTGCAAATTTTTAGTCCTTATTCATACGCTTTTAGTTATACAGTGTACTGCCTCCGTCGGCCATCGTTCTTAAGTGGTCACTTCCCATTAACGGATGTCTTAAAAATATACTAATATTTCTAGTTGATTTTTGATAATTTTGTTTTTTAATTGAATGCCGGCAACCTTTTTTTCATTTAAAGCATGCAGCTTATGTGACAGAAAATGTGCAAGACCGTCAACACAAAATAATATTCTAAAATTAAATCGAATCTATCAGTTTTATGGAAAAATGAGCGTGAGACCAAATGAAACTAAAAATTGTCAAAACTGCCCCCGAATTTCTAGCAACTCCAGACTAGCATATTCTTTTGTTAAAATTACATGACCTACAAAACTGCATACGAAGTAGTTTTCCAAAAACTCACATTAAAATACTTGACTTTTTGAAAAAAAAAAAAATAGTTTCAATTTTAACGATTTTTGTGCAAATTTTTAGTCCTTATTCATATGCTTTTAGTTATACAGTGTACTGCCTCCGTCGGCCATCGTTCTTAACTGCCACCGTCGGCCATGGTTCTTAAGTGGTCACTTCCCATTAACGGATGTCTTAAAAAGATACTAATATTTCTAGTTGATTTTTGATAATTTTGTTTTTTAATTGAATGCCGGCAACCTTTTTTTCATTTAAAGCATGCAGCTTATGTGACAGAAAATGTGCAAGACCGTCAACACAAAATAATATTCTAAAATTAAATCGAATCTATCAGTTTTATGGAAAAATGAGCGTGAGACCAAATGAAATTAAAAATTGTCAAAACTGCCCCCGAATTTCTAGCAACTCCAGACTAGCATATTCTTTTGTTAAAATTACATGACCTACAAAACTGCATACGAAGTAGTTTTCCAAAAACTCACATAAAAATACTTGACTTTTTGAAAAAAAAAAAAAATAGTTTTAATTTTAACGATTTTTGTGCAAATTTTTAGTCCTTATTCATATGCTTTTAGTTATACAGTGTACTGCCTCTGTCGGCCATCGTTCTTAAGCGGGCACTTCCGATTAACGGATGCCATTTTTAAATAGCAACTGCGTCGTAGCCCACTTTCAGAAGAAACAGCACCAAGTCTTAAAAAGATACTAATATTTTTAGTGGATTTTTGACCACTTTGTTTTTTAATTGAATGCCGGTAACCTTTTTTTCATTTAAGGCATGTAGCTTATGTGACAGAAAATGTGCAAGACCGTCAACACAAAATAATATTCTAAAATTAAATCGAATCTATCAGTTTTATGGAAAAATGAGCGTGAGACCAAATGAAACTAAAAATTGTCAAAACTGCCCTCGAATTTCTAGCAACTCCAGACTAGCTTATTCTTTTGTTAAAGTTACATGACCCACAAAACTGCATACGAAGTAGTTTTCCAAAAACTCACATTAAAATACTTGACTTTTTGAAAAAAAAATAGTTTCTATTTTAACGATTTTTGTGCAAATTTTTAGTCTTTATTCATACGCTTTTAGTTATACAGTGTACTGCCTCCGTCGGCCATCGTTCTTAAGTGGGCACTTCCCATTAACGGATGCCATTTTGCAATAGCAACTGCGTCGTAGCCCACTTTCAGAAGAAACAGCACCAAGTCTTAAAATGATACTAATATTTTAAGTTGATTTTTGATAATTTTGGTTTTTAATTGAATGCCGGCAACCTTTTTTGCATTTAAGGCATGCAGCTTATGTGACAGAAAATGTGCAAGACCGTCAACACAAAATAATATTCTAAAATTAAATCGAATCTATCAGTTTTATGGAAAAATGAGCGTGAGACCAAATGAAACTAAAAATTGCCAAAACTGCCCCCGAATGTCTAGCAACTCCAGACTAGCATATTCTTTTGTTAAAATTACATGACCTACAAAACTGCATACGAAGTAGTTTTCCAAAAACTCACATTAAAATACTTGACTTTTTGAAAAAAAAATAGTTTCAATTTTAACGATTTTTGTGCAAATTTTTAGTCCTTATTCATATGCTTTTAGTTATACAGTGTACTGCCTCCGTCGGCCATCGTTCTTAAGTGGTCACTTCCCATTAACGGATGTCTTAAAAAGATAATAATATTTCTAGTTGATTTTTGATAATTTTGTTTTTTAATTGAATGCCGGCAACCTTTTTTTTCATTTAAAGCATGCAGCTTATGTGACAGAAAATGTGCAAGACCGTCAACACAAAATAATATTCTAAAATTAAATCGAATCTATCAGTTTTATGGAAAAGTGAGCGTGAGACCAAATGAAACTAAAAATTGTCAAAACTGCCCCCGAATTTCTAGCAACTCCAGACTAGCATATTCTTTTATTAAAATTACATGACCTACAAAACTGCATACGAAGTAGTTTTCCAAAAACTCACATAAAAATACTTGACTTTTTGAAAAAAAAAAAATAGTTTCAATTTTAACGATTTTTGTGCAAATTTTTAGTCCTTATTCATATGCTTTCAGTTATACAGTGTACTGCCTCCGTCGGCCATCGTTCTTAAGCGGGCACTTCCCATTAACGGATGCCATTTTGAAATAGCAACTGCGTCGTAGCCCACTTTCAGAAGAAACAGCACCAAGTCTTAAAAAGATACTAATATTTTTAGTGGATTTTTGACAACTTTGTTTTTTAATTGAATGCCGCCACCCTTTTTTTTCATTTAAGGCATGCAGCTTACGTGATAGAAAATGTGCAAGACCGTCAACACAAAATAATATTCTAAAATTAAATCGAATCTATCAGTTTTATGGAAAAATGAGCGTGAGACCAAATGAAATTAAAAATTGTCAAAACTGCCCCCGAATTTCTAGCAACTCCAGACTAGCATATTCTTTTGTTAAAATTACATGACCTACAAAACTGCATACGAAGTAGTTTTCCAAAAACTCACATAAAAATACTTGACTTTTTGAAAAAAAAAAAAAATAGTTTTAATTTTAACGATTTTTGTGCAAATTTTTAGTCCTTATTCATATGCTTTTAGTTATACAGTGTACTGCCTCTGTCGGCCATCGTTCTTAAGCGGGCACTTCCGATTAACGGATGCCATTTTTAAATAGCAACTGCGTCGTAGCCCACTTTCAGAAGAAACAGCACCAAGTCTTAAAAAGATACTAATATTTTTAGTGGATTTTTGACCACTTTGTTTTTTAATTGAATGCCGGTAACCTTTTTTTCATTTAAGGCATGTAGCTTATGTGACAGAAAATGTGCAAGACCGTCAACACAAAATAATATTCTAAAATTAAATCGAATCTATCAGTTTTATGGAAAAATGAGCGTGAGACCAAATGAAACTAAAAATTGTCAAAACTGCCCCCGAATTTCTAGCAACTCCAGACTAGCTTATTCTTTTGTTAAAGTTACATGACCCACAAAACTGCATACGAAGTAGTTTTCCAAAAACTCACATTAAAATACTTGACTTTTTGAAAAAAAAATAGTTTCTATTTTAACGATTTTTGTGCAAATTTTTAGTCTTTATTCATACGCTTTTAGTTATACAGTGTACTGCCTCCGTCGGCCATCGTTCTTAAGTGGGCACTTCCCATTAACGGATGCCATTTTGCAATAGCAACTGCGTCGTAGCCCACTTTCAGAAGAAACAGCACCAAGTCTTAAAATGATACTAATATTTTAAGTTGATTTTTGATAATTTTGGTTTTTAATTGAATGCCGGCAACCTTTTTTGCATTTAAGGCATGCAGCTTATGTGACAGAAAATGTGCAAGACCGTCAACACAAAATAATATTCTAAAATTAAATCGAATCTATCAGTTTTATGGAAAAATGAGCGTGAGACCAAATGAAACTAAAAATTGCCAAAACTGCCCCCGAATGTCTAGCAACTCCAGACTAGCATATTCTTTTGTTAAAATTACATGACCTACAAAACTGCATACGAAGTAGTTTTCCAAAAACTCACATTAAAATACTTGACTTTTTGAAAAAAAAATAGTTTCAATTTTAACGATTTTTGTGCAAATTTTTAGTCCTTATTCATATGCTTTTAGTTATACAGTGTACTGCCTCCGTCGGCCATCGTTCTTAAGTGGTCACTTCCCATTAACGGATGTCTTAAAAAGATAATAATATTTCTAGTTGATTTTTGATAATTTTGTTTTTTAATTGAATGCCGGCAACCTTTTTTTTCATTTAAAGCATGCAGCTTATGTGACAGAAAATGTGCAAGACCGTCAACACAAAATAATATTCTAAAATTAAATCGAATCTATCAGTTTTATGGAAAAGTGAGCGTGAGACCAAATGAAACTAAAAATTGTCAAAACTGCCCCCGAATTTCTAGCAACTCCAGACTAGCATATTCTTTTATTAAAATTACATGACCTACAAAACTGCATACGAAGTAGTTTTCCAAAAACTCACATAAAAATACTTGACTTTTTGAAAAAAAAAAAATAGTTTCAATTTTAACGATTTTTGTGCAAATTTTTAGTCCTTATTCATATGCTTTCAGTTATACAGTGTACTGCCTCCGTCGGCCATCGTTCTTAAGCGGGCACTTCCCATTAACGGATGCCATTTTGAAATAGCAACTGCGTCGTAGCCCACTTTCAGAAGAAACAGCACCAAGTCTTAAAAAGATACTAATATTTTTAGTGGATTTTTGACAACTTTGTTTTTTAATTGAATGCCGCCACCCTTTTTTTTCATTTAAGGCATGCAGCTTACGTGATAGAAAATGTGCAAGACCGTCAACACAAAATAATATTCTAAAATTAAATCGAATCTATCAGTTTTATGGAAAAATGAGCATGAGACCAAATGAAACTAAAAATTGTCAAAACTGCCCCCGAATTTCTAGCAACTCCAGACTAGCTTATTCTTTTGTTAAAGTTACATGACCCACAAAACTGCATACGAAGTAGTTTTCCAAAAACTCACATTAAAATACTTGACTTTTTGAAAAAAAAAATAGTTTCTATTTTAACGATTTTTGTGCAAATTTTTAGTCCTTATTCATACGCTTTTAGTTATACAGTGTACTGCCTCCGTCGGCCATCGTTCTTAAGTGGGCACTTCCCATTAACGGATGCCATTTTGCAATAGCAACTGCGTCGTAGCCCACTTTCAGAAGAAACAGCACCAAGTCTTAAAAAGATACTAATATTTTAAGTTGATTTTTGATAATTTTGGTTTTTAATTGAATGCCGGCAACCTTTTTTGCATTTAAGGCATGCAGCTTATGTGACAGAAAATGTGCAAGACCGTCAACACAAAATAATATTCTAAAATTAAATCGAATCTATAAGTTTTATGGAAAAATGAGCGTGAGACCAAATGAAACTAAAAATTGTCAAAACTGCCCCCGAATTTCTAGCAACTCCAGACTAGCTTATTCTTTTGTTAAAGTTACATGACCCACAAAACTGCATACGAAGTAGTTTTCCAAAAACTCACATTAAAATACTTGACTTTTTGAAAAAAAAAAAATAGTTTCTATTTTAACGATTTTTGTGCAAATTTTTAGTCCTTATTCATACGCTTTTAGTTATACAGTGTACTGCCTCCGTCGGCCATCGTTCTTAAGTGGTCACTTCCCATTAATGGATGTCTTAAAAAGATACTAATATTTCTAGTTGATTTTTGATAATTTTGTTTTTTAATTGAATGCCGGCAACCTTTTTTTCATTTAAAGCATGCAGCTTATGTGACAGAAAATGTGCAAGACCGTCAACACAAAATAATATTCTAAAATTAAATCGAATCTATCAGTTTTATGGAAAAATGAGCGTGAGACCAAATGAAACTAAAAATTGTCAAAACTGCCCCCGAATTTCTAGCAACTCCAGACTAGCATATTCTTTTGTTAAAATTACATGACCTACAAAACTGCATACGAAGTAGTTTTCCAAAAACTCACATAAAAATACTTGACTTTTTGAAAAAAAAAAAATAGTTTCAATTTTAACGATTTTTGTGCAAATTTTTAGTCCTTATTCATATGCTTTTAGTTATACAGTGTACTGCCTCCGTCGGCCATCGTTCTTAAGTGGTCACTTCCCATTAACGGATGTCTTAAAAAGATACTAATATTTCTAGTTGATTTTTGATAATTTTGTTTTTTAATTGAATGCCGGCAACCTTTTTTTCATTTAAAGCATGCAGCTTATGTGACAGAAAATGTGCAAGACCGTCAACACAAAATAATATTCTAAAATTAAATCGAATCTATCAGTTTTATGGAAAAATGAGCGTGAGACCAAATGAAACTAAAAATTGTCAAAACTGCCCCCGAATTTCTAGCAACTCCAGACTAGCATATTCTTTTGTTAAAATTACATGACCTACGAAACTGCATACGAAGTAGTTTTCCAAAAACTCACATTAAAATACTTGACTTTTTGAAAAAAAAAAATAGTTTCTATTTTAACGATTTTTGTGCAAATTTTTAGTCCTTATTCATACGCTTTTAGTTATACAGTGTACTGCCTCCGTCGGCCATCGTTCTTAAGTGGGCACTTCCCATTAACGGATGCCATTTTGCAATAGCAACTGCGTCGTAGCTCACTTTCAGAAGAAACAGCACCAAGTCTTAAAAAGATACTAATATTTTAAGTTGATTTTTGATAATTTTGGTTTTTAATTGAATGCCGGCAACCTTTTTTGCATTTAAGGCATGCAGCTTATGTGACAGAAAATGTGCAAGACCGTCAACAGAAAATAATATTCTAAAATTAAATCGAATCTATCAGTTTTATGGAAAAATGAGCGTGAGACCAAATGAAACTAAAAATTGTCAAAACTGCCCCCGAATTTCTAGCAACTCCAGACTAGCTTATTCTTTTGTTAAAGTTACATGACCCACAAAACTGCATACGAAGTAGTTTTCCAAAAACTCACATTAAAATACTTGACTTTTTGAAAAAAAAAATAGTTTCTATTTTAACGATTTTTGTGCAAATTTTTAGTCCTTATTCATACGCTTTTAGTTATACAGTGTACTGCCTCCGTCGGCCATCGTTCTTAAGTGGGCACTTCCCATTAACGGATGCCATTTTGCAATAGCAACTGCGTCGTAGCCCACTTTCAGAAGAAACAGCACCAAGTCTTAAAATGATACTAATATTTTAAGTTGATTTTTGATAATTTTGGTTTTTAATTGAATGCCGGCAACCTTTTTTGCATTTAAGGCATGCAGCTTATGTGACAGAAAATGTGCAAGACCGTCAACACAAAATAATATTCTAAAATTAAATCGAATCTATCAGTTTTATGGAAAAATGAGCGTGAGACCAGATGAAACTAAAAATTGCCAAAACTGCCCCCGAATGTCTAGCAACTCCAGACTAGCATATTCTTTTGTTAAAATTACATGACCTACAAAACTGCATACGAAGTAGTTTTCCAAAAACTCACATTAAAATACTTGACTTTTTGAAAAAAAAAATAGTTTCAATTTTAACGATTTTTGTGCAAATTTTTAGTCCTTATTCATATGCTTTTTGTTATACAGTGTACTGCCTCCGTCGGCCATCGTTCTTAAGTGGTCACTTCCCATTAACGGATGTCTTAAAAAGATAATAATATTTCTAGTTAATTTTTAATAATTTTGTTTTTTAATTGAATGCCGGCAACCTTTTTTTTCATTTAAAGCATGCAGCTTATGTGACAGAAAATGTGCAAGACCGTCAACACAAAATAATATTCTAAAATTAAATCGAATCTATCAGTTTTATGGAAAAATGAGCGTGAGACCAAATGAAACTAAAAATTGTCAAAACTGCCCCCGAATTTCTAGCAACTCCAGACTAGCATATTCTTTTGTTAAAATTACATGACCTACAAAACTGCATACGAAGTAGTTTTCCAAAAACTCACATAAAAATACTTGACTTTTTGAAAAAAAAAAAAAAATAGTTTCAATTTTAACGATTTTTGTGCAAATTTTTAGTCCTTATTCATATGCTTTTAGTTATACAGTGTACTGCCTCCGTCGGCCATCGTTCGTAAGCGGGCACTTCCCATTAACGGATGCCATTTTGAAATAGCAACTGCGTCGTAGCCCACTTTCAGAAGAAACAGCACCAAGTCTTAAAAAGATACTAATATTTTTAGTGGATTTTTGACAACTTTGTTTTTTAATTGAATGCCGGCAACCTTTTTTGCATTTAAGGCATGCAGCTTATGTGACAGAAAATGTGGAAGACCGTCAACACAAAATAATATTCTAAAATTAAATCGAATCTATCAGTTTTATGGAAAAATGAGCGTGAGACCAAATGAAACTAAAAATTGTCAAAACTGCCCCCGAATTTCTAGCAACTCCAGACTAGCATATTCTTTTGTTAAAGTTACATGACCCACAAAACTGCATACGAAGTAGTTTTCCAAAAACTCACATTAAAATACTTGACTTTTTGAAAAAAAATAGTTTCTATTTTAACGATTTTTGTGCAAATTTTTAGTCCTTATTCATACGCTTTTAGTTATACAGTGTACTGCCTCCGTCGGCCATCGTTCTTAAGTGGTCACTTCCCATTAACGGATGTCTTAAAAATATACTAATATTTCTAGTTGATTTTTGATAATTTTGTTTTTTAATTGAATGCCGGCAACCTTTTTTTCATTTAAAGCATGCAGCTTATGTGACAGAAAATGTGCAAGACCGTCAACACAAAATAATATTCTAAAATTAAATCGAATCTATCAGTTTTATGGAAAAATGAGCGTGAGACCAAATGAAACTAAAAATTGTCAAAACTGCCCCCGAATTTCTAGCAACTGCAGACTAGCATATTCTTTTGTTAAAATTACATGACCTACAAAACTGCATACGAAGTAGTTTTCCAAAAACTCACATAAAAATACTTGACTTTTTGAAAAAAAAAAAAATAGTTTTAATTTTAACGATTTTTGTGCAAATTTTTAGTCCTTATTCATATGCTTTTAGTTATACAGTGTACTGCCTCTGTCGGCCATCGTTCTTAAGCGGGCACTTCCGATTAACGGATGCCATTTTGAAATAGCAACTGCGTCGTAGCCCACTTTCAGAAGAAACAGCACCAAGTCTTAAAAAGATACTAATATTTTTAGTGGATTTTTGACCACTTTGTTTTTTAATTGAATGCCGGTAACCTTTTTTTCATTTAAGGCATGTAGCTTATGTGACAGAAAATGTGCAAGACCGTCAACACAAAATAATATTCTAAAATTAAATCGAATCTATCAGTTTTATGGAAAAATGAGCGTGAGACCAAATGAAACTAAAAATTGTCAAAACTGCCCCCGAATTTCTAGCAACTCCAGACTAGCTTATTCTTTTGTTAAAGTTACATGACCCACAAAACTGCATACGAAGTAGTTTTCCAAAAACTCACATTAAAATACTTGACTTTTTGAAAAAAAAAAAGTTTCTATTTTAACGATTTTTGTGCAAATTTTTAGTCTTTATTCATACGCTTTTAGTTATACAGTGTACTGCCTCCGTCGGCCATCGTTCTTAAGTGGGCACTTCCCATTAACGGATGCCATTTTGCAATAGCAACTGCGTCGAAGCCCACTTTCAGAAGAAACAGCACCAAGTCTTAAAATGATACTAATATTTTAAGTTGATTTTTGATAATTTTGGTTTTTAATTGAATGCCGGCAACCTTTTTTGCATTTAAGGCATGCAGCTTATGTGACAGAAAATGTGCAAGACCGTCAACACAAAATAATATTCTAAAATTAAATCGAATCTATCAGTTTTATGGAAAAATGAGCGTGAGACCAAATGAAACTAAAAATTGCCAAAACTGCCCCCGAATGTCTAGCAACTCCAGACTAGCATATTCTTTTGTTAAAATTACACGACCTACAAAACTGCATACGAAGTAGTTTTCCAAAAACTCACATTAAAATACTTGACTTTTTGAAAAAAAAATAGTTTCAATTTTAACGATTTTTGTGCAAATTTTTAGTCCTTATTCATATGCTTTTAGTTATACAGTGTACTGCCTCCGTCGGCCATCGTTCTTAAGTGGTCACTTCCCATTAACGGATGTCTTAAAAAGATAATAATATTTCTAGTTGATTTTTGATAATTTTGTTTTTTAATTGAATGCCGGCAACCTTTTTTTCATTTAAAGCATGCAGCTTATGTGACAGAAAATGTGCAAGACCGTCAACACAAAATAATATTCTAAAATTAAATCGAATCTATCAGTTTTATGGAAAAATGAGCGTGAGACCAAATGAAACTAAAAATTGTCAAAACTGCCCCCGAATTTCTAGCAACTCCAGACTAGCATATTCTTTTGTTAAAATTACATGACCTACAAAACTGCATACGAAGTAGTTTTCCAAAAACTCACATTAAAATACTTGACTTTTTGAAAAAAAAAAAAATAGTTTCAATTTTAACGATTTTTGTGCAAATTTTTAGTCCTTATTCATATGCTTTTAGTTATACAGTGTACTGCCTCCGTCGGCCATCGTTCTTAACTGCCACCGTCGGCCATGGTTCTTAAGTGGTCACTTCCCATTAACGGATGTCTTAAAAAGATACTAATATTTCTAGTTGATTTTTGATAATTTTGTTTTTTAATTGAATGCCGGCAACCTTTTTTTCATTTAAAGCATGCAGCTTATGTGACAGAAAATGTGCAAGACCGTCAACACAAAATAATATTCTAAGATTAAATCGAATCTATCAGTTTTATGGAAAAGTGAGCGTGAGACCAAATGAAACTAAAAATTGTCAAAACTGCCCCCGAATTTCTAGCAACTCCAGACTAGCTTATTCTTTTGTTAAAGTTACATGACCCACAAAACTGCATACGAAGTAGTTTTCCAAAAACTCACATTAAAATACTTGACTTTTGAAAAAAAAAAAATAGTTTCTATTTTAACGATTTTTGTGCAAATTTTTAGTCCTTATTCATACGCTTTTAGTTATACAGTGTACTGCCTCCGTCGGCCATCGTTTTGAAGTGGTCACTTCCCATTAACGGATGTCTTAAAAAGATACTAATATTTCTAGTTGATTTTTGATAATTTTGTTTTTTAATTGAATGCCGGCAACCTTTTTTTCATTTAAAGCATGCAGCTTATGTGACAGAAAATGTGCAAGACCGTCAACACAAAATAATATTCTATAATTAAATGAAACTAAAAATTGTCAAAACTGCCCCCGAATTTCTAGCAACTCCAGACTAGCATATTCTTTTGTTAAAATTACACGACCTACAAAACTGCATACGAAGTAGTTTTCCAAAAACTCACATTAAAATACTTGACTTTTTGAAAAAAAAATAGTTTCAATTTTAACGATTTTTGTGCAAATTTTTAGTCCTTATTCATATGCTTTTAGTTATACAGTGTACTGCCTCCGTCGGCCATCGTTCTTAAGTGGTCACTTCCCATTAACGGATGTCTTAAAAAGATAATAATATTTCTAGTTGATTTTTGATAATTTTGTTTTTTAATTGAATGCCGGCAACCTTTTTTTCATTTAAAGCATGCAGCTTATGTGACAGAAAATGTGCAAGACCGTCAACACAAAATAACATTCTAAAATTAAATCGAATCTATCAGTTTTATGGAAAAGTGAGCGTGAGACCAAATGAAACTAAAAATTGTCAAAACTGCCCCCGAATTTCTAGCAACTCCAGACTAGCATATTCTTTTGTTAAAATTACATGACCTACAAAACTGCATACGAAGTAGTTTTCCAAAAACTCACATAAAAATACTTGACTTTTTGAAAAAAAAAAAAATAGTTTCAATTTTAACGATTTTTGTGCAAATTTTTAGTCCTTATTCATATGCTTTCAGTTATACAGTGTACTGCCTCCGTCGGCCATCGTTCTTAAGCGGGCACTTCCCATTAACGGATGCCATTTTGAAATAGCAACTGCGTCGTAGCCCACTTTCAGAAGAAACAGCACCAAGTCTTAAAAAGATACTAATATTTTTAGTGGATTTTTGACAACTTTGTTTTTTAATTGAATGCCGGCAACCTTTTTTGCATTTAAGGCATGCAGCTTACGTGATAGAAAATGTGCAAGACCGTCAACACAAAATAATATTCTAAAATTAAATCGAATCTATCAGTTTTATGGAAAAATGAGCATGAGACCAAATGAAACTAAAAATTGTCAAAACTGCCCCCGAATTTCTAGCAACTCCAGACTAGCTTATTCTTTTGTTAAAGTTACATGACCCACAAAACTGCATACGAAGTAGTTTTCCAAAAACTCACATTAAAATACTTGACTTTTTGAAAAAAAAAATAGTTTCTATTTTAACGATTTTTGTGCAAATTTTTAGTCCTTATTCATACGCTTTTAGTTATACAGTGTACTGCCTCCGTCGGCCATCGTTCTTAAGTGGGCACTTCCCATTAACGGATGCCATTTTGCAATAGCAACTGCGTCGTAGCCCACTTTCAGAAGAAACAGCACCAAGTCTTAAAAAGATACTAATATTTTAAGTTGATTTTTGATAATTTTGGTTTTTAATTGAATGCCGGCAACCTTTTTTGCATTTAAGGCATGCAGCTTATGTGACAGAAAATGTGCAAGACCGTCAACACAAAATAATATTCTAAAATTAAATCGAATCTATCAGTTTTATGGAAAAATGAGCGTGAGACCAAATGAAACTAAAAATTGTCAAAACTGCCCCCGAATTTCTAGCAACTCCAGACTAGCTTATTCTTTTGTTAAAGTTACATGACCCACAAAACTGCATACGAAGTAGTTTTCCAAAAACTCACATTAAAATACTTGACTTTTTGAAAAAAAAAATAGTTTCTATTTTAACGATTTTTGTGCAAATTTTTAGTCCTTATTCATACGCTTTTAGTTATACAGTGTACTGCCTCCGTCGGCCATCGTTCTTAAGTGGTCACTTCCCATTAATGGATGTCTTAAAAAGATACTAATATTTCTAGTTGATTTTTGATAATTTTGTTTTTTAATTGAATGCCGGCAACCTTTTTTCCATTTAAAGCATGCAGCTTATGTGACAGAAAATGTGCAAGACCGTCAACACAAAATAATATTCTAAGATTAAATCGAATCTATCAGTTTTATGGAAAAATGAGCGTGAGACCAAATGAAACTAAAAATTGTCAAAACTGCCCCCGAATTTCTAGCAACTCCAGACTAGCTTATTCTTTTGTTAAAGTTACATGACCCACAAAACTGCATACGAAGTAGTTTTCCAAAAACTCACATTAAAATACTTGACTTTTTGAAAAAAAAAATAGTTTCTATTTTAACGATTTCTGTGCAAATTTTTAGTCCTTATTCATACGCTTTTAGTTATACAGTGTACTGGCTCCGTCGGCCATCGTTTTTAAGTGGTCACTTCCCATTAACGGATGTCTTAAAAAGATACTAATATTTCTAGTTGATTTTTGATAATTTTGTTTTTAATTGAATGCCGGCAACCTTTTTTTCAGTTAAAGCATGCAGCTTATGTGACAGAAAATGTGCAAGACCGTCAACACAAAATAATATTCTAAAATTAAATCGAATCTATCAGTTTTATGGAAAAATGAGCGTGAGACCAAATGAAACTAAAAATTGTCAAAACTGCCCCCGAATTTCTAGCAACTCCAGACTAGCATATTCTTTTGTTAAATTACATGACCTACAAAACTGCATACGAAGTAGTTTTCCAAAAACTCACATAAAAATACTTGACTTTTTGAAAAAAAAAAAAAAAACAGTTTCAATTTTAACGATTTTTGTGCAAATTTTTAGTCCTTATTCATATGCTTTTAGTTATACAGTGTACTGCCTCCGTCGGCCATCGTTCATTAGCGGGCACTTCCCATTAACGGATGCCATTTTGAAATAGCAACTGCGTCGTAGCCCACTTTCAGAAGAAACAGCACCAAGTCTTAAAAAGATACTACTATTTTAAGTTGATTTTTGATAATTTTGGTTTTTAATTGAATGCCGGCAACCTTTTTTGCATTTAAGGCATGCAGCTTATGTGACAGAAAATGTGGAAGACCGTCAACACAAAATAATATTCTAAAATTAAATCGAATCTATCAGTTTTATGGAAAAATGAGCGTGAGACCAAATGAAACTAAAAATTGTCAAAACTGCCCCCGAATTTCTAGCAACTGCAGACTAGCTTATTCTTTTGTTAAAGTTACATGACCCACAAAACTGCATACGAAGTAGTTTTCCAAAAACTCACATTAAAATACTTGACTTTTTGAAAAAAAGATAGTTTCTATTTTAACGATTTTTGTGCAAATTTTTAGTCCTTATTCATACGCTTTTAGTTATACAGTGTACTGCCTCCGTCGGCCATCGTTCTTAAGTGGGCACTTCCCATTAACGGATGCCATTTTGCAATAGCAACTGCGTCGTAGCCCACTTTCAGAAGAAACAGCACCAAGTCTTAAAAAGATACTAATATTTTAAGTTGATTTTTGATAATTTTGGTTTTTAATTGAATGCCGGCAACCTTTTCTGCATTTAAGGCATGCAGCTTATGGACAGAAAATGTGCAAGACCGTCAACACAAAATAATATTCTAAAATTAAATCGAATCTATCAGTTTTATGGAAAAATGAGCGTGAGACCAAATGAAACTAAAAATTGTCAAAACTGCCCCCGAATTTCTAGCAACTCCAGACTTGCATATTCTTTTGTTAAAATTACATGACCTACAAACTGCATACGAAGTAGTTTTCCAAAAACTCACATAAAAATACTTGACTTTTTGAAAAAAAAAAAAAAACAGTTTCAATTTTAACGATTTTTGTGCAAATTTTTAGTCCTTATTCATATGCTTTTAGTTATACAGTGTACTGCCTCCGTCGGCCATCGTTCATTAGCGGGCACTTCCCATTAACGGATGCAACTGCGTCGTAGCCCACTTTTAGAAGAAACAGCACCAAGTCTTAAAAAGATACTAATATTTTAAGTTGATTTTTGATAATTTTGGTTTTTAATTGAATGCCGGCAACCTTGTTTTCATTTAAAGCATGCAGCTTATGTGACAGAAAATGTGCAAGACCGTCAACACAAAATAATATTCTAAAATTAAATCGAATCTATCAGTTTTATGGAAAAATGAGCGTGAGACCAAATGAAACTAAAAATTGTCAAAACTGCCCCCGAATTTCTAGCAACTCCAGACTTGCATATTCTTTTGTTAAAATTACATGACCTACAAACTGCATACGAAGTAGTTTTCCAAAAACTCACATTAAAATACTTGACTTTTTGAAAAAAAAAAATAGTTTAAATTTTAACGATTTTTGAGCAAATTTTTAGTCCTTATTCATATGCTTTTAGTTATACAGTATACTGCCTCCGTCGGCCATCGTACTTAGGTGGTCACTTCCCATTAACGGATGTCTTAAAAAGATACTAATATTTTTAGTTGATTTTTGATAATTTCGTTTTTTAATTAAATGCCGGCAACCGTTTTTTCATTTAAAGCATGCAGCTTATGTGACAGAAAATGTGCAAGACCGTTAACACAAAATAATATTCTAAAATTAAATCGAATCTATCAGTTTTATGGCAAAATGAGCGTGAGACCAAATGAAACTAAAAATTGTCAAAACTGCCCCCGAATTTCTAGCAACTCCAGACTAGCATATTCATTTGTTAAAATTACATGACCTACAAAACTGCATACGAAGTATTTTTTCAAAAACTCACATTAAAATATTGATTTTTGATAATTTTGTTTTTTAATTGAATGCCGGCAACCTTTTTTTCATTTAAAGCATGCAGCTTATGTGACAGAAAATGTGCAAGACCGTCAACAAAAAATAATATTCTAAAATTAAATCGAATCTATCAGTTTTATGGAAAAATGAGCGTGAGACCAAATGAAACTAAAAATTGTCAAAACTGCCCCCGAATTTCTAGCAACTCCAGACTAGCATATTCATTTGTTAAAATTACATGACCTACAAAACTGCATACGAAGTAGTTTTTCAAAAACTCACATTAAAATATTGATTTTTGATAATATTGTTTTTTAATTAAATGCCGGCAACCGTTTTTTCATTTAAAGCATGCAGCTTATGTGACAGAAAATGTGCAAGACCGTTAACACAAAATAATATTCTAAAATTAAATCGAATCTATCAGTTTTATGGCAAAATGAGCGTGAGACCAAATGAAACTAAAAATTGTCAAAACTGCCCCCGAATTTCTAGCAACTCCAGACTAGCATATTCATTTGTTAAAATTACATGACCTACAAAACTGCATACGAAGTAGTTTTTCAAAAACTCACATTAAAATATTGATTTTTGATAATTTTGTTTTTTAATTGAATGCCGGCAACCTTTTTTTCATTTAAAGCATGCAGCTTATGTGACAGAAAATGTGCAAGACCGTCAACACAAAATAATATTCTAAAATTAAATCGAATCTATCAGTTTTATGGCAAAATGAGCGTGAGACCAAATGAAACTAAAAATTGTCAAAACTGCCCCCGAATTTCTAGCAACTCCAGACTAGCATATTCATTTGTTAAAATTACATGACCTACAAAACTGCATACGAAGTAGTTTTTCAAAAACTCACATTAAAATATTGATTTTTGATAATATTGTTTTTTAATTAAATGTCGGCAACCTTTTTTTCATGCAGCTTATGTGACAGAAAATGTGCGAGACCGTCAACACAAAATAATATTCTAAAATTAAATCGAATCTATCAGTTTTATGGAAAAATGAGCGTGAGACCAAATGAAACTAAAAATTGTCAAAACTGCCCCCGAATTTCTAGCAACTCCAGACTAGCATATTCATTTGTTAAAATTACATGACCTACAAAACTGCATACGAAGTAGTTTTTCAAAAACTCACATTAAAATATTGATTTTTGATAATTTTATTTTTTAATTAAATGTCGGCAACCTTTTTTTCATGCAGCTTATGTGACAGAAAATGTGCGAGACCGTCAACACAAAATAATATTCTAAAATTAAATCGAATCTATCAGTTTTATGGAAAAATGAGCGTGAGACCAAATGAAACTAAAAATTGTCAAAACTGCCCCCGAATTTCTAGCAACTCCAGACTAGCATATTCTTTTGTTAAAATTACATGACCTACAAAACTGCATACGAAGTAGTTTTCCAAAAACTCACATAAAAATACTTGACTTTTTGAAAAAAAAAAAATAGTTTCAATTTTAACGATTTTTGTGCAAATTTTTAGTCCTTATTCATATGCTTTTAGTTATACAGTGTACTGCCTCCGTCGGCCATCGTTCTTAAGTGGGCACTTCCCATTAACGGATGCCATTTTGCAATAGCAACTGCGTCGTAGCCCACTTTCAGAAGAAACAGCACCAAGTCTTAAAAAGATACTAATATTTTAAGTTGATTTTTGATAATTTTGGTTTTTAATTGAATGCCGGCAACCTTTTTTGCATTTAAGGCATGCAGCTTATGTGACAGAAAATGTGCAACACCGTCAACACAAAATAATATTCTAAAATTAAATCGAATCTATCAGTTTTATGGAAAAATGAGCGTGAGACCAAATGAAACTAAAAATTGTCAAAACTGCCCCCGAATTTCTAGCAACTCCAGACTAGCTTATTCTTTTGTTAAAGTTACATGACCCACAAAACTGCATACGAAGTAGTTTTCCAAAAACTCACATTAAAATACTTGACTTTTGAAAAAAAAAAAATAGTTTCTATTTTAACGATTTTTGTGCAAATTTTTAGTCCTTATTCATACGCTTTTAGTTATACAGTGTACTGCCTCCGTCGGCCATCGTTTTGAAGTGGTCACTTCCCATTAACGGATGTCTTAAAAAGATACTAATATTTCTAGTTGATTTTTGATAATTTTGTTTTTTAATTGAACGCCGGCAACCTTTTTTTCAGTTAAAGCATGCAGCTTATGTGACAGAAAATGTGCAAGACCGTCAACACAAAATAATATTCTAAAATTAAATCGAATCTATCAGTTTTATGGAAAAATGGGCGTGAGACCAAATGAAACTAAAAATTGTCAAAACTGCCCCCGAATTTCTAGCAACTCCAGACTAGCATATTCTTTTGTTAAATTACATGACCTACAAAACTGCATACGAAGTAGTTTTCCAAAAACTCACATAAAAATACTTGACTTTTTGAAAAAAAAAAAAACAGTTTCAATTTTAACGATTTTTGTGCAAATTTTTAGTCCTTATTCATATGCTTTTAGTTATACAGTGTACTGCCTCCGTCGGCCATCGTTCATTAGCGGGCACTTCCCATTAACGGATGCCATTTTGAAATAGCAACTGCGTCGTAGCCCACTTTCAGAAGAAACAGCACCAAGTCTTAAAAAGATACTAATATTTTAAGTTGATTTTTGATAATTTTGGTTTTTAATTGAATGCCGGCAACCTTTTTTGCATTTAAGGCATGCAGCTTATGTGACAGAAAATGTGGAAGACCGTCAACACAAAATAATATTCTAAAATTAAATCGAATCTATCAGTTTTATGGAAAAATGAGCGTGAGACCAAATGAAACTAAAAATTGTCAAAACTGCCCCCGAATTTCTAGCAACTGCAGACTAGCTTATTCTTTTGTTAAAGTTACATGACCCACAAAACTGCATACGAAGTAGTTTTCCAAAAACTCACATTAAAATACTTGACTTTTTGAAAAAAAGATAGTTTCTATTTTAACGATTTTTGTGCAAATTTTTAGTCCTTATTCATACGCTTTTAGTTATACAGTGTACTGCCTCCGTCGGCCATCGTTCTTAAGTGGGCACTTCCCATTAACGGATGCCATTTTGCAATAGCAACTGCGTCGTAGCCCACTTTCAGAAGAAACAGCACCAAGTCTTAAAAATATACTAATATTTTAAGTTGATTTTTGATAATTTTGGTTTTTAATTGAATGCCGGCAACCTTTTTTGCATTTAAGGCATGCAGCTTATGTGACAGAAAATGTGCGAGACCGTCAACACAAAATAATATTCTAAAATTAAATCGAATCTATCAGTTTTATGGAAAAATGAGCGTGAGACCAAATGAAACTAAAAATTGTCAAAACTGCCCCCGAATTTCTAGCAACTCCAGACTAGCATATTCATTTGTTAAAATTACATGACCTACAAAACTGCATACGAAGTAGTTTTTCGAAAACTCACATTAAAATATTGATTTTTGATAATTTTGTTTTTTAATTGAATGCCGGCAACCTTTTTTTCATTTAAAGCATGCAGCTTATGTGACAGAAAATGTGCAAGACCGTCAACACAAAATAATATTCTAAAATTAAATCGAATCTATCAGTTTTATGGAAAAATGAGCGTGAGACCAAATGAAACTAAAAATTGTCAAAACTGCCCCCGAATTTCTAGCAACTCCAGACTAGCTTATTCTTTTGTTAAAGTTACATGACCCACAAAACTGCATACGAAGTAGTTTTCCAAAAACTCACATTAAAATACTTGACTTTTTGAAAAAAAAAATAGTTTCTATTTTAACGATTTTTGTGCAAATTTTTAGTCCTTATTCATACGCTTTTAGTTATACAGTGTACTGCCTCCGTCGGCCATCGTTCTTAAGTGGTCACTTCCCATTAACGGATGTCTTAAAAAGATACTAATATTTCTAGTTGATTTTTGATAATTTTGTTTTTTAATTGAATGCCGGCAACCTTTTTTTCATTTAAAGCATGCAGCTTATGTGACAGAAAATGTGCAAGACCGTCAACACAAAATAATATTCTATAATTAAATCGAATCTATCAGTTTTATGGAAAAATGAGCGTGAGACCAAATGAAACTAAAAATTGTCAAAACTGCCCCCGAATTTCTAGCAACTCCAGACTAGCATATTCTTTTGTTAAAATTACATGACCTACAAAACTGCATACGAAGTAGTTTTCCAAAAACTCACATAAAAATACTTGACTTTTTGAAAAAAAAAAAAATAGTTTCAATTTTAACGATTTTTGTGCAAATTTTTAGTCCTTATTCATATGCTTTTAGTTATACAGTGTACTGCCTCCGTCGGCCATCGTTCTTAAGCGGGCACTTCCCATTAACGGATGCCATTTTGAAATAGCAATTGCGTCGTAGCCCACTTTCAGAAGAAACAGCACCAAGTCTTAAAAAGATACTAATATTTTTAGTGGATTTTTGACAACTTTGTTTTTTAATTGAATGCCGGCAACCTTTTTTTCATTTAAGGCATGCAGCTTACGTGATAGAAAATGTGCAAGACCGCCAACACAAAATAATATTCCAAAATTAAATCGAATCTATCAGTTTTATGGAAAAATGAGCATGAGACCAAATGAAACTAAAAATTGTCAAAACTGCCCCCGAATTTCTAGCAACTCCAGACTAGCTTATTCTTTTGTTAAAGTTACATGACCCACAAAACTGCATACGAAGTAGTTTTCCAAAAACTCACATTAAAATACTTGACTTTTTGAAAAAAAAATAGTTTCAATTGTAACGATTTTTGTGCAAATTTTTAGTCCTTATTCATACGCTTTTAGTTATACAGTGTACTGCCTCCGTCGGCCATCGTTCTTAAGTGGGCACTTCCCATTAACGGATGCCATTTTGCAATAGCAACTGCGTCGTAGCCCACTTTCAGAAGAAACAGCACCAAGTCTTAAAAAGATACTAATATTTTAAGTTGATTTTTGATAATTTTGGTTTTTAATTGAATGCCGGCAACCTTTTTTGCATTTAAGGCATGCAGCTTATGTGACAGAAAATGTGCAACACCGTCAACACAAAATAATATTCTAAAATTAAATCGAATCTATCAGTTTTATGGAAAAATGAGCGTGAGACCAAATGAAACTAAAAATTGTCAAAACTGCCCCCGAATTTCTAGCAACTCCAGACTAGCTTATTCTTTTGTTAAAGTTACATGACCCACAAAACTGCATACGAAGTAGTTTTCCAAAAACTCACATAAAAATACTTGACTTTTTGAAAAAAAAAAAAGTTTCTATTTTAACGATTTTTGTGCAAATTTTTAGTCCTTATTCATACGCTTTTAGTTATACAGTGTACTGCCTCCGTCGGCCATCGTTTTTAAGTGGTCACTTCCCATTAACGGATGTCTTAAAAAGATACTAATATTTCTAGTTGATTTTTGATAATTTTGTTTTTTAATTGAATGCCGGCAACCTTTTTTTCAGTTAAAGCATGCAGCTTATGTGACAGAAAATGTGCAAGACCGTCAACACAAAATAATATTCTAAAATTAAATCGAATCTATCAGTTTTATGGAAAAATGAGCGTGAGACCAAATGAAACTAAAAATTGTAAAAACTGCCCCCGAATTTCTAGCAACTCCAGACTAGCATATTCTTTTGTTAAATTACATGACCTACAAAACTGCATACGAAGTAGTTTTCCAAAAACTCACATAAAAATACTTGACTTTTTGAAAAAAAAAAAAAAACAGTTTCAATTTTAACGATTTTTGTGCAAATTTTTAGTCCTTATTCATATGCTTTTAGTTATACAGTGTACTGCCTCCGTCGGCCATCGTTCTTAAGTGGGCACTTCCCATTAACGGATGCCATTTTGCAATAGCAACTGCGTCGTAGCCCACTTTCAGAAGAAACAGCACCAAGTCTTAAAAAGATACTAATATTTTAAGTTGATTTTTGATAATTTTGGTTTTTAATTGAATGCCGGCAACCTTTTTTGCATTTAAGGCATGCAGCTTATGTGACAGAAAATGTGCAACACCGTCAACACAAAATAATATTCTAAAATTAAATCGAATCTATCAGTTTTATGGAAAAATGAGCGTGAGACCAAATGAAACTAAAAATTGTCAAAACTGCCCCCGAATTTCTAGCAACTCCAGACTAGCTTATTCTTTTGTTAAAGTTACATGACCCACAAAACTGCATACGAAGTAGTTTTCCAAAAACTCACATTAAAATACTTGACTTTTTGAAAAAAAAAATAGTTTCTATTTTAACGATTTTTGTGCAAATTTTTAGTCCTTATTCATACGCTTTTAGTTATACAGTGTACTGCCTCCGTCGGCCATCGTTCTTAAGCGGGCACTTCCCATTAATGGATGCCATTTTGAAATAGCAACTGCGTCGTAGGCCACTTTCAGAAGAAACAGCACCAAGTCTTAAAAAGATACTAATATTTTTAGTGGATTTTTGACAACTTTGTTTTTTAATTGAATGCCGGCAACCTTTTTTTCATTTAAGGCATGCAGCTTACGTGATAGAAAATGTGCAAGACCGTCAACACAAAATAATATTCTAAAATTAAATCGAATCTATCAGTTTTATGGAAAAATGAGCGTGAGACCAAATGAAACTAAAAATTGTCAAAACTGCCCCCGAATTTCTAGCAACTCCAGACTAGCTTATTCTTTTGTTAAAGTTACATGACCCACAAAACTGCATACGAAGTAGTTTTCCAAAAACTCACATTAAAATACTTGACTTTTTGAAAAAAAAAAATAGTTTCTATTTTAACGATTTTTGTGCAAATTTTTAGTCCTTATTCATACGCTTTTAGTTATACAGTGTACTGCCTCCGTCGGCCATCGTTCTTAAGTGGTCACTTCCCATTAACGGATGTCTTAAAAAGATACTAATATTTCTAGTTGATTTTTGATAATTTTGTTTTTTAATTGAATGCCGGCAACCTTTTTTTCATTTAAAGCATGCAGCTTATGTGACAGAAAATGTGCAAGACCGTCAACACAAAATAATATTCTATAATTAAATCGAATCTATCAGTTTTATGGAAAAATGAGCGTGAGACCAAATGAAACTAAAAATTGTCAAAACTGCCCCCGAATTTCTAGCAACTCCAGACTAGCATATTCTTTTGTTAAAATTACATGACCTACAAAACTGCATACGAGGTAGTTTTCCAAAAACTCACATAAAAATACTTGACTTTTTGAAAAAAAAAAAAATAGTTTCAATTTTAACGATTTTTGTGCAAATTTTTAGTCCTTATTCATATGCTTTTAGTTATACAGTGTACTGCCTCCGTCGGCCATCGTTCTTAAGCGGGCACTTCCCATTAACGGATGCCATTTTGAAATAGCAATTGCGTCGTAGCCCACTTTCAGAAGAAACAGCACCAAGTCTTAAAAAGATACTAATATTTTTAGTGGATTTTTGACAACTTTGTTTTTTAATTGAATGCCGGCAACCTTTTTTTCATTTAAGGCATGCAGCTTACGTGATAGAAAATGTGCAAGACCGCCAACACAAAATAATATTCTAAAATTAAATCGAATCTATCAGTTTTATGGAAAAATGAGCATGAGACCAAATGAAACTAAAAATTGTCAAAACTGCCCCCGAATTTCTAGCAACTCCAGACTAGCTTATTCTTTTGTTAAAGTTACATGACCCACAAAACTGCATACGAAGTAGTTTTCCAAAAACTCACATTAAAATACTTGACTTTTTGAAAAAAAAATAGTTTCAATTTTAACGATTTTTGTGCAAATTTTTAGTCCTTATTCATACGCTTTTAGTTATACAGTGTACTGCCTCCGTCGGCCATCGTTCTTAAGTGGGCACTTCCCATTAACGGATGCCATTTTGCAATAGCAACTGCGTCGTAGCCCACTTTCAGAAGAAACAGCACCAAGTCTTAAAAAGATACTAATATTTTAAGTTGATTTTTGATAATTTTGGTTTTTAATTGAATGCCGGCAACCTTTTTTGCATTTAAGGCATGCAGCTTATGTGACAGAAAATGTGCAACACCGTCAACACAAAATAATATTCTAAAATTAAATCGAATCTATCAGTTTTATGGAAAAATGAGCGTGAGACCAAATGGAACTAAAAATTGTCAAAACTGCCCCCGAATTTCTAGCAACTCCAGACTAGCTTATTCTTTTGTTAAAGTTACATGACCCACAAAACTGCATACGAAGTAGTTTTCCAAAAACTCACATAAAAATACTTGACTTTTTGAAAAAAAAAAAAGTTTCTATTTTAACGATTTTTGTGCAAATTTTTAGTCCTTATTCATACGCTTTTAGTTATACAGTGTACTGCCTCCGTCGGCCATCGTTTTTAAGTGGTCACTTCCCATTAACGGATGTCTTAAAAAGATACTAATATTTCTAGTTGATTTTTGATAATTTTGTTTTTTAATTGAATGCCGGCAACCTTTTTTTCAGTTAAAGCATGCAGCTTATGTGACAGAAAATGTGCAAGACCGTCAACACAAAATAATATTCTAAAATTAAATCGAATCTATCAGTTTTATGGAAAAATGAGCGTGAGACCAAATGAAACTAAAAATTGTAAAAACTGCCCCCGAATTTCTAGCAACTCCAGACTAGCATATTCTTTTGTTAAATTACATGACCTACAAACTGCATACGAAGTAGTTTTCCAAAAACTCACATAAAAATACTTGACTTTTTGAAAAAAAAAAAAAACAGTTTCAATTTTAACGATTTTTGTGCAAATTTTTAGTCCTTATTCATATGCTTTTAGTTATACAGTGTACTGCCTCCGTCGGCCATCGTTCTTAAGCGGGCACTTCCCATTAACGGATGCCATTTTGAAATAGCAATTGCGTCGTAGCCCACTTTCAGAAGAAACAGCACCAAGTCTTAAAAAGATACTAATATTTTTAGTGGATTTTTGACAACTTTGTTTTTTAATTGAATGCCGGCAACCTTTTTTTCATTTAAGGCATGCAGCTTACGTGATAGAAAATGTGCAAGACCGCCAACACAAAATAATATTCTAAAATTAAATCGAATCTATCAGTTTTATGGAAAAATGAGCATGAGACCAAATGAAACTAAAAATTGTCAAAACTGCCCCCGAATTTCTAGCAACTCCAGACTAGCTGATTCTTTTGTTAAAGTTACATGACCCACAAAACTGCATACGAAGTAGTTTTCCAAAAACTCACATTAAAATACTTGACTTTTTGAAAAAAAAATAGTTTCAATTTTAACGATTTTTGTGCAAATTTTTAGTCCTTATTCATACGCTTTTAGTTATACAGTGTACTGCCTCCGTCGGCCATCGTTCTTAAGTGGGCACTTCCCATTAACGGATGCCATTTTGCAATAGCAACTGCGTCGTAGCCCACTTTCAGAAGAAACAGCACCAAGTCTTAAAAAGATACTAATATTTTAAGTTGATTTTTGATAATTTTGGTTTTTAATTGAATGCCGGCAACCTTTTTTGCATTTAAGGCATGCAGCTTGTGTGACAGAAAATGTGCAACACCGTCAACACAAAATAATATTCTAAAATTAAATCGAATCTATCAGTTTTATGGAAAAATGAGCGTGAAACCAAATGAAACTAAAAATTGTCAAAACTGCCCCCGAATTTCTAGCAACTCCAGACTAGCTTATTCTTTTGTTAAAGTTACATGACCCACAAAACTGCATACGAAGTAGTTTTCCAAAAACTCACATAAAAATACTTGAATTTTTGAAAAAAAAAAAGTTTCTATTTTAACGATTTTTGTGCAAATTTTTAGTCCTTATTCATACGCTTTTAGTTATACAGTGTACTGCCTCCGTCGGCCATCGTTTTTAAGTGGTCACTTCCCATTAACGGATGTCTTAAAAAGATACTAATATTTCTAGTTGATTTTTGATAATTTTGTTTTTTAATTGAATGCCGGCAACCTTTTTTTCAGTTAAAGCATGCAGCTTATGTGACAGAAAATGTGCAAGACCGTCAACACAAAATAATATTCTAAAATTAAATCGAATCTATCAGTTTTATGGAAAAATGAGCGTGAGACCAAATGAAACTAAAAATTGTAAAAACTGCCCCCGAATTTCTAGCAACTCCAGACTAGCATATTCTTTTGTTAAATTACATGACCTACAAAACTGCATACGAAGTAGTTTTCCAAAAACTCACATAAAAATACTTGACTTTTTGAAAAAAAAAAAAAAACAGTTTCAATTTTAACGATTTTTGTGCAAATTTTTAGTCCTTATTCATATGCTTTTAGTTATACAGTGTACTGCCTCCGTCGGCCATCGTTCTTAAGCGGGCACTTCCCATTAACGGATGCCATTTTGAAATAGCAATTGCGTCGTAGCCCACTTTCAGAAGAAACAGCACCAAGTCTTAAAAAGATACTAATATTTTAAGTGGATTTTTGACAACTTTGTTTTTTAATTGAATGCCGGCAACCTTTTTTTCATTTAAGGCATGCAGCTTACGTGATAGAAAATGTGCAAGACCGCCAACACAAAATAATATTCTAAAATTAAATCGAATCTATCAGTTTTATGGAAAAATGAGCATGAGACCAAATGAAACTAAAAATTGTCAAAACTGCCCCCGAATTTCTAGCAACTCCAGACTAGCTTATTCTTTTGTTAAAGTTACATGACCCACAAAACTGCATACGAAGTAGTTTTCCAAAAACTCACATTAAAATACTTGACTTTTTGAAAAAAAAATAGTTTCAATTTTAATGATTTTTGTGCAAATTTTTAGTCCTTATTCATACGCTTTTAGTTATACAGTGTACTGCCTCCGTCGGCCATCGTTCTTAAGTGGGCACTTCCCATTAACGGATGCCATTTTGCAATAGCAACTGCGTCGTAGCCCACTTTCAGAAGAAACAGCACCAAGTCTTAAAAAGATACTAATATTTTAAGTTAATTTTTGATAATTTTGGTTTTTAATTGAATGCCGGCAACCTTTTTTGCATTTAAGGCATGCAGCTTATGTGACAGAAAATGTGCAACACCGTCAACACAAAATAATATTCTAAAATTAAATCGAATCTATCAGTTTTATGGAAAAATGAGCGTGAGACCAAATGAAACTAAAAATTGTCAAAACTGCCCCCGAATTTCTAGCAACTCCAGACTAGCTTATTCTTTTGTTAAAGTTACATGACCCACAAAACTGCATACGAAGTAGTTTTCCAAAAACTCACATTAAAATACTTGACTTTTTGAAAAAAAAAAAAGTTTCTATTTTAACGATTTTTGTGCAAATTTTTAGTCCTTATTCATACGCTTTTAGTTATACAGTGTACTGCCTCCGTCGGCCATCGTTTTTAAGTGGTCACTTCCCATTAACGGATGTCTTAAAAAGATACTAATATTTCTAGTTGATTTTTGATAATTTTGTTTTTTAATTGAATGCCGGCAACCTTTTTTTCAGTTAAAGCATGCAGCTTATGTGACAGAAAATGTGCAAGACCGTCAACACAAAATAATATTCTAAAATTAAATCGAATCTATCAGTTTTATGGAAAAATGAGCGTGAGACCAAATGAAACTAAAAATTGTAAAAACTGCCCCCGAATTTCTAGCAACTCCAGACTAGCATATTCTTTTGTTAAATTACATGACCTACAAAACTGCATACGAAGTAGTTTTCCAAAAACTCACATAAAAATACTTGACTTTTTGAAAAAAAAAAAAACAGTTTCAATTTTAACGATTTTTGTGCAAATTTTTAGTCCTTATTCATATGCTTTTAGTTATACAGTGTACTGCCTCCGTCGGCCATCGTTCATTAGCGGGCACTTCCCATTAACGGATGCCATTTTGAAATAGCAACTGCGTCGTAGCCCACTTTCAGAAGAAACAGCACCAAGTCTTAAAAAGATACTAATATTTTAAGTTGATTTTTGATAATTTTGGTTTTTAATTGAATGCCGGCAACCTTTTTTGCATTTAAGGCATGCAGCTTATGTGACAGAAAATGTGGAAGACCGTCAACACAAAATAATATTCTAAAATTAAATCGAATCTATCAGTTTTATGGAAAAATGAGCGTGAGACCAAATGAAACTAAAAATTGTCAAAACTGCCCCCGAATTTCTAGCAACTGCAGACTAGCTTATTCTTTTGTTAAAGTTACATGACCCACAAAACTGCATACGAAGTAGTTTTCCAAAAACTCACATTAAAATACTTGACTTTTTGAAAAAAAGATAGTTTCTATTTTAACGATTTTTGTGCAAATTTTTAGTCCTTATTCATATGCTTTCAGTTATACAGTGTACTGCCTCCGTCGGCCATCGTTCTTAAGCGGGCACTTCCCATTAACGGATGCCATTTTGAAATAGCAACTGCGTCGTAGCCCACTTTCAGAAGAAACAGCACCAAGTCTTAAAAAGATACTAATATTTTTAGTGGATTTTTGACAACTTTGTTTTTTAATTGAATGCCGCCACCCTTTTTTTTCATTTAAGGCATGCAGCTTACGTGATAGAAAATGTGCAAGACCGCCAACACAAAATAATATTCTAAAATTAAATCGAATCTATCAGTTTTATGGAAAAATGAGCATGAGACCAAATGAAACTAAAAATTGTCAAAACTGCCCCCGAATTTCTAGCAACTCCAGACTAGCTTATTCTTTTGTTAAAGTTACATGACCCACAAAACTGCATACGAAGTAGTTTTCCAAAAACTCACATTAAAATACTTGACTTTTTGAAAAAAAAAATAGTTTCAATTTTAACGATTTTTGTGCAAATTTTTAGTCCTTATTCATACGCTTTTAGTTATACAGTGTACTGCCTCCGTCGGCCATCGTTCTTAAGTGGGCACTTCCCATTAACGGATGCCATTTTGCAATAGCAACTGCGTCGTAGCCCACTTTCAGAAGAAACAGCACCAAGTCTTAAAAAGATACTAATATTTTAAGTTAATTTTTGATAATTTTGGTTTTTAATTGAATGCCGGCAACCTTTTTTGCATTTAAGGCATGCAGCTTATGTGACAGAAAATGTGCAACACCGTCAACACAAAATAATATTCTAAAATTAAATCGAATCTATCAGTTTTATGGAAAAATGAGCGTGAGACCAAATGAAACTAAAAATTGTCAAAACTGCCCCCGAATTTCTAGCAACTCCAGACTAGCTTATTCTTTTGTTAAAGTTACATGACCCACAAAACTGCATACGAAGTAGTTTTCCAAAAACTCACATTAAAATACTTGACTTTTTGAAAAAAAAAAAAGTTTCTATTTTAACGATTTTTGTGCAAATTTTTAGTCCTTATTCATACGCTTTTAGTTATACAGTGTACTGCCTCCGTCGGCCATCGTTTTTAAGTGGTCACTTCCCATTAACGGATGTCTTAAAAAGATACTAATATTTCTAGTTGATTTTTGATAATTTTGTTTTTTAATTGAATGCCGGCAACCTTTTTTTCAGTTAAAGCATGCAGCTTATGTGACAGAAAATGTGCAAGACCGTCAACACAAAATAATATTCTAAAATTAAATCGAATCTATCAGTTTTATGGAAAAATGAGCGTGAGACCAAATGAAACTAAAAATTGTAAAAACTGCCCCCGAATTTCTAGCAACTCCAGACTAGCATATTCTTTTGTTAAATTACATGACCTACAAAACTGCATACGAAGTAGTTTTCCAAAAACTCACATAAAAATACTTGACTTTTTGAAAAAAAAAAAAAACAGTTTCAATTTTAACGATTTTTGTGCAAATTTTTAGTCCTTATTCATATGCTTTTAGTTATACAGTGTACTGCCTCCGTCGGCCATCGTTCATTAGCGGGCACTTCCCATTAACGGATGCCATTTTGAAATAGCAACTGCGTCGTAGCCCACTTTCAGAAGAAACAGCACCAAGTCTTAAAAAGATACTAATATTTTAAGTTGATTTTTGATAATTTTGGTTTTTAATTGAATGCCGGCAACCTTTTTTGCATTTAAGGCATGCAGCTTATGTGACAGAAAATGTGGAAGACCGTCAACACAAAATAATATTCTAAAATTAAATCGAATCTATCAGTTTTATGGAAAAATGAGCGTGAGACCAAATGAAACTAAAAATTGTCAAAACTGCCCCCGAATTTCTAGCAACTGCAGACTAGCTTATTCTTTTGTTAAAGTTACATGACCCACAAAACTGCATACGAAGTAGTTTTCCAAAAACTCACATTAAAATACTTGACTTTTTGAAAAAAAGATAGTTTCTATTTTAACGATTTTTGTGCAAATTTTTAGTCCTTATTCATACGCTTTTAGTTATACAGTGTACTGCCTCCGTCGGCCATCGTTCTTAAGTGGGCACTTCCCATTAACGGATGCCATTTTGCAATAGCAACTGCGTCGTAGCCCACTTTCAGAAGAAACAGCACCAAGTCTTAAAAAGATACTAATATTTTAAGTTGATTTTTGATAATTTTGGTTTTTAATTGAATGCCGGCAACCTTTTTTGCATTTAAGGCATGCAGCTTATGTGACAGAAAATGTGCGAGACCGTCAACACAAAATAATATTCTAAAATTAAATCGAATCTATCAGTTTTATGGAAAAATGAGCGTGAGACCAAATGAAACTAAAAATTGTCAAAACTGCCCCCGAATTTCTAGCAACTCCAGACTAGCATATTCATTTGTTAAAATTACATGACCTACAAAACTGCATACGAAGTAGTTTTTCAAAAACTCACATTAAAATATTGATTTTTGATAATTTTGTTTTTTAATTGAATGCCGGCAACCTTTTTTTCATTTAAAGCATGCAGCTTATGTGACAGAAAATGTGCAAGACCGTCAACACAAAATAATATTCTAAAATTAAATCGAATCTATCAGTTTTATGGAAAAATGAGCGTGAGACCAAATGAAACTAAAAATTGTCAAAACTGCCCCCGAATTTCTAGCAACTCCAGACTAGCATATTCTTTTGTTAAAATTACATGACCTACAAAACTGCATACGAAGTAGTTTTCCAAAAACTCACATAAAAAGACTTGACTTTTTGAAAAAAAAAAATAGTTTCAATTTTAACGATTTTTGTGCAAATTTTTAGTCCTTATTCATATGCTTTTAGTTATACAGTGTACTGCCTCCGTCGGCCATCGTTCATTAGCGGGCACTTCCCATTAACGGATGCCATTTTGAAATAGCAACTGCGTCGTAGCCCACTTTCAGAAGAAACAGCACCAAGTCTTAAAAAGATACTAATATTTTAAGTTGATTTTTGATAATTTTGGTTTTTAATTGAATGCCGGCAACCTTTTTTGCATTTAAGGCATGCAGCTTATGTGACAGAAAATGTGGAAGACCGTCAACACAAAATAATTTTCTAAAATTAAATCGAATCTATCAGTTTTATGGAAAAATGAACGTGAGACCAAATGAAACTAAAAATTGTCAAAACTGCCCCCGAATTTCTAGCAACTGCAGACTAGCTTATTCTTTTGTTAAAGTTACATGACCCACAAAACTGCATACGAAGTAGTTTTCCAAAAACTCACATTAAAATACTTGACTTTTTGAAAAAAAGATAGTTTCTATTTTAACGATTTTTGTGCAAATTTTTAGTCCTTATTCATATGCTTTTAGTTATACAGTGTACTGCCTCCGTCGGCCATCGTTCTTAAGCGGGCACTTCCCATTAACGGATGCCATTTTGAAATAGCAATTGCGTCGTAGCCCACTTTCAGAAGAAACAGCACCAAGTCTTAAAAAGATACTAATATTTTTAGTGGATTTTTGACAACTTTGTTTTTTAATTGAATGCCGGCAACCTTTTTTTCATTTAAGGCATGCAGCTTACGTGATAGAAAATGTGCAAGACCGCCAACACAAAATAATATTCTATATTATTCATATGCTTTTAGTTATACAGTGTACTGCCTCCGTCGGCCATCGTTCATTAGCGGGCACTTCCCATTAACGGATGCCATTTTGAAATAGCAACTGCGTCGTAGCCCACTTTCAGAAGAAACAGCACCAAGTCTTAAAAAGATACTAATATTTTAAGTTGATTTTTGATAATTTTGGTTTTTAATTGAATGCCGGCAACCTTTTTTGCATTTAAGGCATGCAGCTTATGTGACAGAAAATGTGGAAGACCGTCAACACAAAATAATTTTCTAAAATTAAATCGAATCTATCAGTTTTATGGAAAAATGAACGTGAGACCAAATGAAACTAAAAATTGTCAAAACTGCCCCCGAATTTCTAGCAACTGCAGACTAGCTTATTCTTTTGTTAAAGTTACATGACCCACAAAACTGCATACGAAGTAGTTTTCCAAAAACTCACATTAAAATACTTGACTTTTTGAAAAAAAGATAGTTTCTATTTTAACGATTTTTGTGCAAATTTTTAGTCCTTATTCATATGCTTTTAGTTATACAGTGTACTGCCTCCGTCGGCCATCGTTCTTAAGCGGGCACTTCCCATTAACGGATGCCATTTTGAAATAGCAATTGCGTCGTAGCCCACTTTCAGAAGAAACAGCACCAAGTCTTAAAAAGATACTAATATTTTAAGTTAATTTTTGATAATTTTGGTTTTTAATTGAATGCCGGCAACCTTTTTTGCATTTAAGGCATGCAGCTTATGTGACAGAAAATGTGCAACACCGTCAACACAAAATAATATTCTAAAATTAAATCGAATCTATCAGTTTTATGGAAAAATGAGCGTGAGACCAAATGAAACTAAAAATTGTCAAAACTGCCCCCGAATTTCTAGCAACTCCAGACTAGCTTATTCTTTTGTTAAAGTTACATGACCCACAAAACTGCATACGAAGTAGTTTTCCAAAAACTCACATTAAAATACTTGACTTTTTGAAAAAAAAAAAAGTTTCTATTTAAACGATTTTTGTGCAAATTTTTAGTCCTTATTCATACGCTTTTAGTTATACAGTGTACTGCCTCCGTCGGCCATCGTTTTTAAGTGGTCACTTCCCATTAACGGATGTCTTAAAAAGATACTAATATTTCTAGTTGATTTTTGATAATTTTGTTTTTTAATTGAATGCCGGCAACCTTTTTTTCAGTTAAAGCATGCAGCTTATGTGACAGAAAATGTGCAAGACCGTCAACACAAAATAATATTCTAAAATTAAATCGAATCTATCAGTTTTATGGAAAAATGAGCGTGAGACCAAATGAAACTAAAAATTGTAAAAACTGCCCCCGAATTTCTAGCAACTCCAGACTAGCATATTCTTTTGTTAAATTACATGACCTACAAAACTGCATACGAAGTAGTTTTCCAAAAACTCACATAAAAATACTTGACTTTTTGAAAAAAAAAAAAAACAGTTTCAATTTTAACGATTTTTGTGCAAATTTTTAGTCCTTATTCATATGCTTTTAGTTATACAGTGTACTGCCTCCGTCGGCCATCGTTCATTAGCGGGCACTTCCCATTAACGGATGCCATTTTGAAATAGCAACTGCGTCGTAGCCCACTTTCAGAAGAAACAGCACCAAGTCTTAAAAAGATACTAATATTTTAAGTTGATTTTTGATAATTTTGGTTTTTAATTGAATGCCGGCAACCTTTTTTGCATTTAAGGCATGCAGCTTATGTGACAGAAAATGTGGAAGACCGTCAACACAAAATAATATTCTAAAATTAAATCGAATCTATCAGTTTTATGGAAAAATGAGCGTGAGACCAAATGAAACTAAAAATTGTCAAAACTGCCCCCGAATTTCTAGCAACTGCAGACTAGCTTATTCTTTTGTTAAAGTTACATGACCCACAAAACTGCATACGAAGTAGTTTTCCAAAAACTCACATTAAAATACTTGACTTTTTGAAAAAAAGATAGTTTCTATTTTAACGATTTTTGTGCAAATTTTTAGTCCTTATTCATACGCTTTTAGTTATACAGTGTACTGCCTCCGTCGGCCATCGTTCTTAAGTGGGCACTTCCCATTAACGGATGCCATTTTGCAATAGCAACTGCGTCGTAGCCCACTTTCAGAAGAAACAGCACCAAGTCTTAAAAAGATACTAATATTTTAAGTTGATTTTTGATAATTTTGGTTTTTAATTGAATGCCGGCAACCTTTTTTGCATTTAAGGCATGCAGCTTATGTGACAGAAAATGTGCGAGACCGTCAACACAAAATAATATTCTAAAATTAAATCGAATCTATCAGTTTTATGGAAAAATGAGCGTGAGACCAAATGAAACTAAAAATTGTCAAAACTGCCCCCGAATTTCTAGCAACTCCAGACTAGCATATTCATTTGTTAAAATTACATGACCTACAAAACTGCATACGAAGTAGTTTTTCAAAAACTCACATTAAAATATTGATTTTTGATAATTTTGTTTTTTAATTGAATGCCGGCAACCTTTTTTTCATTTAAAGCATGCAGCTTATGTGACAGAAAATGTGCAAGACCGTCAACACAAAATAATATTCTAAAATTAAATCGAATCTATCAGTTTTATGGAAAAATGAGCGTGAGACCAAATGAAACTAAAAATTGTCAAAACTGCCCCCGAATTTCTAGCAACTCCAGACTAGCATATTCTTTTGTTAAAATTACATGACCTACAAAACTGCATACGAAGTAGTTTTCCAAAAACTCACATAAAAAGACTTGACTTTTTGAAAAAAAAAAATAGTTTCAATTTTAACGATTTTTGTGCAAATTTTTAGTCCTTATTCATATGCTTTTAGTTATACAGTGTACTGCCTCCGTCGGCCATCGTTCTTAAGCGGGCACTTCCCATTAATGGATGCCATTTTGAAATAGCAACTGCGTCGTAGGCCACTTTCAGAAGAAACAGCACCAAGTCTTAAAAAGATACTAATATTTTTAGTGGATTTTTGACAACTTTGTTTTTTAATTGAATGCCGGCAACCTTTTTTTCATTTAAGGCATGCAGCTTACGTGATAGAAAATGTGCAAGACCGTCAACACAAAATAATATTCTAAAATTAAATCGAATCTATCAGTTTTATGGAAAAATGAGCGTGAGACCAAATGAAACTAAAAATTGTCAAAACTGCCCCCGAATTTCTAGCAACTCCAGACTAGCTTATTCTTTTGTTAAAGTTACATGACCCACAAAACAGCATACGAAGTAGTTTTCCAAAAACTCACATTAAAATACTTGACTTTTTGAAAAAAAAATAGTTTCAATTTTAACGATTTTTGTGCAAATTTTTAGTCCTTATTCATACGCTTTTAGTTATACAGTGTACTGCCTCCGTCGGCCATAGTTCTTAAGTGGTCACTTCCCATTAACGGATGTCTTAAAAAGATAATAATATTTCTAGTTGATTTTTGATAATTTTGTTTTTTAATTGAATGCCGGCAACCTTTTTTTTCATTTAAAGCATGCAGCTTATGTGACAGAAAATGTGCAAGACCGTCAACACAAAATAATATTCTAAAATTAAATCGAATCTATCAGTTTTATGGAAAAATGAGCGTGAGACCAAATGAAACTAAAAATTGTCAAAACTGCCCCCGAATTTCTAGCAACTCCAGACTAGCTTATTCTTTTGTTAAAGTTACATGACCCACAAAACTGCATACGAAGTAGTTTTCCAAAAACTCACATTAAAATACTTGACTTTTTGAAAAAAAAAATAGTTTCTATTTTAACGATTTTTGTGCAAATTTTTAGTCCTTATTCATACGCTTTTAGTTATACAGTGTACTGCCTCCGTCGGCCATCGTTCTTAAGTGGTCACTTCCCATTAACGGATGTCTTAAAAAGATACTAATATTTCTAGTTGATTTTTGATAATTTTGTTTTTTAATTGAATGCCGGCAACCTTTTTTTCATTTAAAGCATGCAGCTTATGTGACAGAAAATGTGCAAGACCGTCAACACAAAATAATATTCTATAATTAAATCGAATCTATCAGTTTTATGGAAAAATGAGCGTGAGACCAAATGAAACTAAAAATTGTCAAAACTGCCCCCGAATTTCTAGCAACTCCAGACTAGCATATTCTTTTGTTAAAATTACATGACCTACAAAACTGCATACGAAGTAGTTTTCCAAAAACTCACATAAAAATACTTGACTTTTTGAAAAAAAAAAAAATAGTTTCAATTTTAACGATTTTTGTGCAAATTTTTAGTCCTTATTCATATGCTTTTAGTTATACAGTGTACTGCCTCCGTCGGCCATCGTTCATTAGCGGGCACTTCCCATTAACGGATGCCATTTTGAAATAGCAACTGCGTCGTAGCCCACTTTCAGAAGAAACAGCACCAAGTCTTAAAAAGATACTAATATTTTAAGTTGATTTTTGATAATTTTGGTTTTTAATTGAATGCCGGCAACCTTTTTTGCATTTAAGGCATGCAGCTTATGTGACAGAAAATGTGGAAGACCGTCAACACAAAATAATATTCTAAAATTAAATCGAATCTATCAGTTTTATGGAAAAATGAACGTGAGACCAAATGAAACTAAAAATTGTCAAAACTGCCCCCGAATTTCTAGCAACTCCAGACTAGCATATTCATTTGTTAAAATTACATGACCTACAAAACTGCATACGAAGTAGTTTTTCAAAAACTCACATTAAAATACTTGACTTTTTGAAAAAAAAATAGTTTCTATTTTAACGATTTTTGTGCAAATTTTTAGTCCTTATTCATACGCTTTTAGTTATACAGTGTACTGCCTCCGTCGGCCATCGTTCTTAAGTGGTCATTTCCCATTAACGGATGTCTTAAAAAGATAATAATATTTCTAGTTGATTTTTGATAATTTTGTTTTTTAATTGAATGCCGGCAACCTTTTTTTTTCATTTAAAGCATGCAGCTTATGTGACAGAAAATGTGCAAGACCGTCAACACAAAATAATATTCTAAAATTAAATCGAATCTATCAGTTTTATGGAAAAATGAGCGTGAGACCAAATGAAACTAAAAATTGTCAAAACTGCCCCCGAATTTCTAGCAACTCCAGACTAGCTTATTCTTTTGTTAAAGTTACATGACCCACAAAACTGCATACGAAGTAGTTTTCCAAAAACTCACATTAAAATACTTGACTTTTTGAAAAAAAAAATAGTTTCTATTTTAACGATTTTTGTGCAAATTTTTAGTCCTTATTCATACGCTTTTAGTTATACAGTGTACTGCCTCCGTCGGCCATCGTTCTTAAGTGGTCACTTCCCATTAACGGATGTCTTAAAAAGATACTAATATTTCTAGTTGATTTTTGATAATTTTGTTTTTTAATTGAATGCCGGCAACCTTTTTTTCATTTAAAGCATGCAGCTTATGTGACAGAAAATGTGCAAGACCGTCAACACAAAATAATATTCTATAATTAAATCGAATCTATCAGTTTTATGGAAAAATGAGCGTGAGACCAAATGAAACTAAAAATTGTCAAAACTGCCACCGAATTTCTAGCAACTCCAGACTAGCATATTCTTTTGTTAAAATTACATGACCTACAAAACTGCATACGAAGTAGTTTTCCAAAAACTCACATAAAAATACTTGACTTTTTGAAAAAAAAAAAAATAGTTTCAATTTTAACGATTTTTGTGCAAATTTTTAGTCCTTATTCATATGCTTTTAGTTATACAGTGTACTGCCTCCGTCGGCCATCGTTCTTAAGCGGGCACTTCCCATTAACGGATGCCATTTTGAAATAGCAATTGCGTCGTAGCCCACTTTCAGAAGAAACAGCACCAAGTCTTAAAAAGATACTAATATTTTTAGTGGATTTTTGACAACTTTGTTTTTTAATTGAATGCCGGCAACCTTTTTTTCATTTAAGGCATGCAGCTTACGTGATAGAAAATGTGCAAGACCGTCAACACAAAATAATATTCTAAAATTAAATCGAATCTATCAGTTTTATGGAAAAATGAGCATGAGACCAAATGAAACTAAAAATTGTCAAAACTGCCCCCGAATTTCTAGCAACTCCAGACTAGCTTATTCTTTTGTTAAAGTTACATGACCCACAAAACTGCATACGAAGTAGTTTTCCAAAAACTCACATTAAAATACTTGACTTTTTGAAAAAAAAAATAGTTTCTATTTTAACGATTTTTGTGCAAATTTTTAGTCCTTATTCATACGCTTTTAGTTATACAGTGTACTGCCTCCGTCGGCCATCGTTCTTAAGTGGGCACTTCCCATTAACGGATGCCATTTTGCAATAGCAACTGCGTCGTAGCCCACTTTCAGAAGAAACAGCACCAAGTCTTAAAAAGATACTAATATTTTAAGTTGATTTTTGATGATTTTGGTTTTTAATTGAATGCCGGCAACCTTTTTTGCATTTAAGGCATGCAGCTTATGTGACAGAAAATGTGCAACACCGTCAACACAAAATAATATTCTAAAATTAAATCGAATCTATCAGTTTTATGGAAAAATGAGCGTGAGACCAAATGAAACTAAAAATTGTCAAAACTGCCCCCGAATTTCTAGCAACTCCAGACTAGCTTATTCTTTTGTTAAAGTTACATGACCCACAAAACTGCATACGAAGTAGTTTTCCAAAAACTCACATTAAAATACTTGACTTTTTGAAAAAAAAAAATAGTTTCTATTTTAACGATTTTTGTGCAAATTTTTAGTCCTTATTCATACGCTTTTAGTTATACAGTGTGCTGCCTCCGTCGGCCATCGTTCTTAAGTGGTCACTTCCCATTAACGGATGTCTTAAAAAGATACTAATATTTCTAGTTGATTTTTGATAATTTTGTTTTTTAATTGAATGCCGGCAACCTTTTTTTCATTTAAAGCATGCAGCTTATGTGACAGAAAATGTGCAAGACCGTCAACACAAAATAATATTCTATAATTAAATCGAATCTATCAGTTTTATGGAAAAATGAGCGTGAGACCAAATGAAACTAAAAATTGTCAAAACTGCCACCGAATTTCTAGCAACTCCAGACTAGCATATTCTTTTGTTAAAATTACATGACCTACAAAACTGCATACGAAGTAGTTTTCCAAAAACTCACATTAAAATACTTGACTTTTTGAAAAAAAAAATAGTTTCTATTTTAACGATTTTTGTGCAAATTTTTAGTCCTTATTCATACGCTTTTAGTTATACAGTGTACTGCCTCCGTCGGCCATCGTTCTTAAGTGGGCACTTCCCATTAACGGACGCCATTTTGCAATAGCAACTGCGTCGTAGCCCACTTTCAGAAGAAACAGCACCAAGTCTTAAAAAGATACTAATATTTTAAGTTGATTTTTGATAATTTTGGTTTTTAATTGAATGCCGGCAACCTTTTTTGCATTTAAGGCATGCAGCTTATGTGACAGAAAATGTGCAAGACCGTCAACACAAAATAATATTCTAAAATTAAATCGAATCTATCAGTTTTATGGAAAAATGAGCATGAGACCAAATGAAACTAAAAATTGTCAAAACTGCCCCCGAATTTCTAGCAACTCCAGACTAGCTTATTCTTTTGTTAAAGTTACATGACCCACAAAACTGCATACGAAGTAGTTTTCCAAAAACTCACATTAAAATACTTGACTTTTTGAAAAAAAAAATAGTTTCTATTTTAACGATTTTTGTGCAAATTTTTAGTCCTTATTCATACGCTTTTAGTTATACAGTGTACTGCCTCCGTCGGCCATCGTTCTTAAGTGGGCACTTCCCATTAACGGATGCCATTTTGCAATAGCAACTGCGTCGTAGCCCACTTTCAGAAGAAACAGCACCAAGTCTTAAAAAGATACTAATATTTTAAGTTGATTTTTGATAATTTTGGTTTTTAATTGAATGCCGGCAACCTTTTTTGCATTTAAGGCATGCAGCTTATGTGACAGAAAATGTGCAACACCGTCAACACAAAATAATATTCTAAAATTAAATCGAATCTATCAGTTTTATGGAAAAATGAGCGTGAGACCAAATGAAACTAAAAATTGTCAAAACTGCCCCCGAATTTCTAGCAACTCCAGACTAGCTTATTCTTTTGTTAAAGTTACATGACCCACAAAACTGCATACGAAGTAGTTTTCCAAAAACTCACATTAAAATACTTGACTTTTTGAAAAAAAAAATAGTTTCTATTTTAACGATTTTTGTGCAAATTTTTAGTCCTTATTCATACGCTTTTAGTTATACAGTGTGCTGCCTCCGTCGGCCATCGTTTTTAAGCGGTCACTTCCCATTAACGGATGTCTTAAAAAGATACTAATATTTCTAGTTGATTTTTGATAATTTTGTTTTTAATTGAATGCCGGCAACCTTTTTTTCAGTTAAAGCATGCAGCTTATGTGACAGAAAATGTGCAAGACCGTCAACACAAAATAATATTCTAAAATTAAATCGAATCTATCAGTTTTATGGAAAAATGAGCGTGAGACCAAATGAAACTAAAAATTGTCAAAACTGCCCCCGAATTTCTAGCAACTCCAGACTAGCATATTCTTTTGTTAAATTACATGACCTACAAAACTGCATACGAAGTAGTTTTCCAAAAACTCACATAAAAATACTTGACTTTTTGAAAAAAAAAAAAAAACAGTTTCAATTTTAACGATTTTTGTGCAAATTTTTAGTCCTTATTCATATGCTTTTAGTTATACAGTGTACTGCCTCCGTCGGCCATCGTTCATTAGCGGGCACTTCCCATTAACGGATGCCATTTTGAAATAGCAACTGCGTCGTAGCCCACTTTCAGAAGAAACAGCACCAAGTCTTAAAAAGATACTAATATTTTAAGTTGATTTTTGATAATTTTGGTTTTTAATTGAATGCCGGCAACCTTTTTTGCATTTAAGGCATGCAGCTTATGTGACAGAAAATGTGCAAGACCGTCAACACAAAATAGTATTCTAAAATTAAATCGAATCTATCAGTTTTATGGAAAAATGAGCGTGAGACCAAATGAAACTAAAAATTGTCAAAACTGCCCCCGAATTTCTAGCAACTGCAGACTAGCTTATTCTTTTGTTAAAGTTACATGACCCACAAAACTGCATACGAAGTAGTTTTCCAAAAACTCACATTAAAATACTTGACTTTTTGAAAAAAAGATAGTTTCTATTTTAACGATTTTTGTGCAAATTTTTAGTCCTTATTCATACGCTTTTAGTTATACAGTGTACTGCCTCCGTCGGCCATCGTTCTTAAGTGGGCACTTCCCATTAACGGATGCCATTTTGCAATAGCAACTGCGTCGTAGCCCACTTTCAGAAGAAACAGCACCAAGTCTTAAAAAGATACTAATATTTTAAGTTGATTTTTGATAATTTTGTTTTTAATTGAATGCCGGCAACCTTTTTTTCAGTTAAAGCATGCAGCTTATGTGACAGAAAATGTGCAAGACCGTCAACACAAAATAATATTCTAAAATTAAATCGAATCTATCAGTTTTATGGAAAAATGAGCGTGAGACCAAATGAAACTAAAAATTGTCAAAACTGCCCCCGAATTTCTAGCAACTCCAGACTAGCATATTCTTTTGTTAAAATTACATGACCTACAAAACTGCATACGAAGTAGTTTTCCAAAAACTCACATAAAAATACTTGACTTTTTGAAAAAAAAAAAAATAGTTTCAATTTTAACGATTTTTGTGCAAATTTTTAGTCCTTATTCATATGCTTTTAGTTATACAGTGTACTGCCTCCGTCGGCCATCGTTCTTAAGCGGGCACTTCCCATTAACGGATGCCATTTTGCAATAGCAACTGCGTCGTAGCCCACTTTCAGAAGAAACAGCACCAAGTCTTAAAAAGATACTAATATTTTAAGTTGATTTTTGATAATTTTGGTTTTTAATTGAATGCCGGCAACCTTTTTTGCATTTAAGGCATGCAGCTTATGTGACAGAAAATGTGCAAGACCGTCAACACAAAATAATATTCTAAAATTAAATCGAATCTATCAGTTTTATGGTAAAATGAGCGTGAGACCAAATGAAACTAAAAATTGTCAAAACTGCCCCCGAATTTCTAGCAACTCCAGACTAGCTTATTCTTTTGTTAAAGTTACATGACCCACAAAACTGCATACGAAGTAGTTTTCCAAAAACTCACATTAAAATACTTGACTTTTTGAAAAAAAAAATAGTTTCTATTTTAACGATTTTTGTGCTAATTTTTAGTCCTTATTCATACGCTTTTAGTTATACAGTGTACTGCCTCCGTCGGCCATCGTTCTTAAGTTGTCACTTCCCATTAATGGATGTCTTAAAAAGATACTAATATTTCTAGTTGATTTTTGATAATTTTGTTTTTTAATTGAATGCCGGCAACCTTTTTTTCATTTAAAGCATGCAGCTTATGTGACAGAAAATGTGAAAGACCGTCAACACAAAATAATATTCTAAGATTAAATCGAATCTATCAGTTTTATGGAAAAATGAGCGTGAGACCAAATGAAACTAAAAATTGTCAAAACTGCCCCCGAATTTGTAGCAACTCCAGACTAGCATATTCTTTTGTTAAAATTACATGACCTACAAAACTGCATACGAAGTAGTTTTCCAAAAACTCACATAAAAATACTTGACTTTTTGAAAAAAAAAAAATAGTTTAAATTTTAACGATTTTTGTGCAAATTTTTAGTCCTTATTCATATGCTTTTAGTTATACAGTGTACTGCCTCCGTCGGCCATCGTTCTTAAGCGGGCACTTCCCATTAACGGATGCCATTTTGAAATAGCAATTGCGTCGTAGCCCACTTTCAGAAGAAACAGCACCAAGTCTTAAAAAGATACTAATATTTTTAGTGGATTTTTGACAACTTTGTTTTTTAATTGAATGCCGGCAACCTTTTTTTCATTTAAGGCATGCAACTTACGTGATAGAAAATGTGCAAGACCGTCAACACAAAATAATATTCTAAAATTAAATTGAATCTATCAGTTTTATGGAAAAATGAGCATGAGACCAAATGAAACTAAAAATTGTCAAAACTGCCTCCGAATTTCTAGCAACTCCAGACTAGCTTATTCTTTTGTTAAAGTTACATGACCCACAAAACTGCATACGAAGTAGTTTTCCAAAAACTCACATTAAAATACTTGACTTTTTGAAAAAAAAAATAGTTTCTATTTTAACGATTTTTGTGCAAATTTTTAGTCCTTATTCATACGCTTTTAGTTATACAGTGTACTGCCTCCGTCGGCCATCGTTCTTAAGTGGGCACTTCCCATTAACGGATGCCATTTTGCAATAGCAACTGCGTCGTAGCCCACTTTCAGAAGAAACAGCACCAAGTCTTAAAAAGATACTAATATTTTAAGTTGATTTTTGATAATTTTGGTTTTTAATTGAATGCCGGCAACCTTTTTTGCATTTAAGGCATGCAGCTTATGTGACAGAAAATGTGCAAGACCGTCAACACAAAATAATATTCTAAAATTAAATCGAATCTATCAGTTTTATGGAAAAATGAGCGTGAGACCAAATGAAACTAAAAATTGTCAAAACTGCCCCCGAATTTCTAGCAACTGCAGCCTAGCTTATTCTTTTGTTAAAGTTACATGACCCACAAAACTGCATACGAAGTAGTTTTCCAAAAACTCACATTAAAATACTTGACTTTTTGAAAAAAAGATAGTTTCTATTTTAACGATTTTTGTGCAAATTTTTAGTCCTTATTCATACGCTTTTAGTTATACAGTGTACTGCCTCCGTCGGCCATCGTTCTTAAGTGGGCACTTCCCATTAACGGATGCCATTTTGCAATAGCAACTGCGTCGTAGCCCACTTTCAGAAGAAACAGCACCAAGTCTTAAAAAGATACTAATATTTTAAGTTGATTTTTGATAATTTTGGTTTTTAATTGAATGCCGGCAGCCTTTTTTGCATTTAAGGCATGCAGCTTATGTGACAGAAAATGTGCAAGACCGTCAACACAAAATAATATTCTAAAATTAAATCGAATCTATCAGTTTTATGGAAAAATGAGCGTGAGACCAAATGAAACTAAAAATTGTCAAAACTGCCCCCGAATTTCTAGCAACTCCAGACTTGCATATTCTTTTGTTAAAATTACATGACCTACAAACTGCATACGAAGTAGTTTTCCAAAAACTCACATTAAAATACTTGACTTTTTGAAAAAAAAAAATAGTTTAAATTTTAACGATTTTTGAGCAAATTTTTAGTCCTTATTCATATGCTTTTAGTTATACAGTATACTGCCTCCGTCGGCCATCGTACTTAGGTGGTCACTTCCCATTAACGGATGTCTTAAAAAGATGCTAATATTTTTAGTTGATTTTTGATAATTTCGTTTTTTAATTAAATGCCGGCAACCGTTTTTTCATTTAAAGCATGCAGCTTATGTGACAGAAAATGTGCAAGACCGTTAACACAAAATAATATTCTAAAATTAAATCGAATCTATCAGTTTTATGGAAAAATGAGCGTGAGACCAAATGAAACTAAGAATTGTCAAAACTGCCCCCGAATTTCTAGCAACTCCAGACTAGCATATTCATTTGTTAAAATTACATGACCTACAAAACTGCATACGAAGTAGTTTTTCAAAAACTCACATTAAAATATTGATTTTTGATAATTTTGTTTTTTAATTAAATGCCGGCAACCTTTTTTTCATTTAAAGCATGCAGCTTATGTGACAGAAGATGTGCAAGACCGTCAACACAAAACAATATTCTAAAATTAAATCGAATCTATCAGTTTTATGGAAAAATGAGCGTGAGACCAAATGAAACTAAAAATTGTCAAAACTGCCCCCGAATTTCTAGCAACTCCAGACTAGCTTATTCTTTTGTTAAAATTACATGACCCACACAACTGCATACGAAGTAGTTTTCCAAAAACTCACATTCAAATACTTGACTTTTTGAAAAAAAAATAGTTTCTGTTTTAACGATTTTTGTGCAAATTTTTAGTCCTTATTCATATGCTTTTAGTTATACAGTGTACTGCCTCCGTCGGACATCGTTCTTAAGTGGGCACTTCCCATTAACGGATGCCATTTTGCAATAGCAACTGCGTCGTAGCCCACTTTCAGAAGAAACAGCACCAAGTCTTAAAAAGATACTAATATTTTTAGTGGGTTTTTGACAACTTTGTTTTTTAATTGAATGCGGGCAACCTGTTTTTCATTTAAGGCATGCAGCTTATGTGACAGAAAATGTGCGAGACCGTCAACACAAAATAATATTCTAAAATTAAATCGAATCTATCAGTTTTATGGAAAAATGAGCGTGAGACCAAATGAAACTAAAAATTGTCAAAACTGCCCCCGAATTTCTAGCAACTCCAGACTAGCATATTCATTTGTTAAAATTACATGACCTACAAAACTGCATACGAAGTAGTTTTTCAAAAACTCACATTAAAATATTGATTTTTGATAATTTTGTTTTTCAATTGAATGCCGGCAACCTTTTTTTCATTTAAAGCATGCAGCTTATGTGACAGAAAATGTGCAAGACTGTCAACACAAAATAATATTCTAAAATTAAATCGAATCTATCAGTTTTATGGAAAAATGAGCGTGAGACCAAATGAAACTAAAAATTGTCAAAACTGCCCCCGAATTTCTAGCAACTCCAGACTAGCATATTCTTTTGTTAAAATTACATGACCTACAAAACTGCATACGAAGTAGTTTTCCAAAAACTCACATAAAAATACTTGACTTTTTGAAAAAAAAAAATAGTTTCAATTTTAACGATTTTTGTGCAAATTTTTAGTCCTTATTCATATGCTTTTAGTTATACAGTGTACTGCCTCCGTCGGCCATCGTTCTTAAGCGGGCACTTCCCATTAATGGATGCCATTTTGAAATAGCAACTGCGTCGTAGCCCACTTTCAGAAGAAACAGCACCAAGTCTTAAAAAGATACTAATAGTTTTAGTGGATTTTTGACAACTTTGTTTTTTAATTGAATGCCGGCAACCTTTTTTTCATTTAAGGCATGCAGCTTACGTGATAGAAAATGTGCAAGACCGTCAACACAAAATAATATTCTAAAATTAAATCGAATCTATCAGTTTTATGGAAAAATGAGCGTGAGACCAAATGAAACTAAAAATTGTCAAAACTGCCCCCGAATTTCTAGCAACTCCAGACTAGCTTATTCTTTTGTTAAAGTTACATGACCCACAAAACTGCATACGAAGTAGTTTTCCAAAAACTCACATTAAAATACTTGACTTTTTGAAAAAAAAATTGTTTCTATTTTAACGATTTTTGTGCAAATTTTTAGTCCTTATTCATACGCTTTTAGTTATACAGTGTACTGCCTCCGTCGGCCATCGTTCTTAAGTGGTCACTTCCCATTAACGGATGTCTTAAAAAGATAATAATATTTCTAGTTGATTTTTGATAATTTTGTTTTTTAATTGAATGCCGGCAACCTTTTTTTTTCATTTAAAGCATGCAGCTTATGTGACAGAAAATGTGCAAGACCGTCAACACAAAATAATATTCTAAAATTAAATCGAATCTATCAGTTTTATGGAAAAATGAGCGTGAGACCAAATGAAACTAAAAATTGTCAAAACTGCCCCCGAATTTCTAGCAACTCCAGACTAGCTTATTCTTTTGTTAAAGTTACATGACCCACAAAACTGCATACGAAGTAGTTTTCCAAAAACTCACATTAAAATACTTGACTTTTTGAAAAAAAAAATAGTTTCTATTTTAACGATTTTTGTGCAAATTTTTAGTCCTTATTCATACGCTTTTAGTTATACAGTGTACTGCCTCCGTCGGCCATCGTTCTTAAGTGGTCACTTCCCATTAACGGATGTCTTAAAAAGATACTAATATTTCTAGTTGATTTTTGATAATTTTGTTTTTTAATTGAATGCCGGCAACCTTTTTTTCATTTAAAGCATGCAGCTTATGTGACAGAAAATGTGCAAGACCGTCAACACAAAATAATATTCTATAATTAAATCGAATCTATCAGTTTTATGGAAAAATGAGCGTGAGACCAAATGAAACTAAAAATTGTCAAAACTGCCCCCGAATTTCTAGCAACTCCAGACTAGCATATTCTTTTGTTAAAATTACATGACCTACAAAACTGCATACGAAGTAGTTTTCCAAAAACTCACATAAAAATACTTGACTTTTTGAAAAAAAAAAATAGTTTCAATTTTAACGATTTTTGTGCAAATTTTTAGTCCTTATTCATATGCTTTTAGTTATACAGTGTACTGCCTCCGTCGGCCATCGTTCTTAAGCGGGCACTTCCCATTAATGGATGCCATTTTGAAATAGCAACTGCGTCGTAGGCCACTTTCAGAAGAAACAGCACCAAGTCTTAAAAAGATACTAATATTTTTAGTGGATTTTTGACAACTTTGTTTTTTAATTGAATGCCGGCAACCTTTTTTTCATTTAAGGCATGCAGCTTACGTGATAGAAAATGTGCAAGACCGTCAACACAAAATAATATTCTAAAATTAAATCGAATCTATCAGTTTTATGGAAAAATGAGCGTGAGACCAAATGAAACTAAAAATTGTCAAAACTGCCCCCGAATTTCTAGCAACTCCAGACTAGCTTATTCTTTTGTTAAAGTTACATGACCCACAAAACTGCATACGAAGTAGTTTTCCAAAAACTCACATTAAAATACTTGACTTTTTGAAAAAAAAATTGTTTCTATTTTAACGATTTTTGTGCAAATTTTTAGTCCTTATTCATACGCTTTTAGTTATACAGTGTACTGCCTCCGTCGGCCATCGTTCTTAAGTGGTCACTTCCCATTAACGGATGTCTTAAAAAGATAATAATATTTCTAGTTGATTTTTGATAATTTTGTTTTTTAATTGAATGCCGGCAACCTTTTTTTTCATTTAAAGCATGCAGCTTATGTGACAGAAAATGTGCAAGACCGTCAACACAAAATAATATTCTAAAATTAAATCGAATCTATCAGTTTTATGGAAAAATGAGCGTGAGACCAAATGAAACTAAAAATTGTCAAAACTGCCCCCGAATTTCTAGCAACTCCAGACTAGCTTATTCTTTTGTTAAAGTTACATGACCCACAAAACTGCATACGAAGTAGTTTTCCAAAAACTCACATTAAAATACTTGACTTTTTGAAAAAAAAAATAGTTTCAATTTTAACGATTTTTGTGCAAATTTTTAGTCCTTATTCATATGCTTTTAGTTATACAGTGTACTGCCTCCGTCGGCCATCGTTCTTAAGCGGGCACTTCCCATTAACGGATGCCATTTTGAAATAGCAACTGCGTCGTAGCCCACTTTCAGAAGAAACAGCACCAAGTCTTAAAAAGATACTAATATTTTTAGTGGATTTTTGACAACTTTGTTTTTTAATTGAATGCCGGCAACCTTTTTTTCATTTAAGGCATGCAGCTTACGTGATAGAAAATGTGCAAGACCGTCAACACAAAATAATATTCTAAAATTAAATCGAATCTATCAGTTTTATGGAAAAATGAGCATGAGACCAAATGAAACTAAAAATTGTCAAAACTGCCCCCGAATTTCTAGCAACTCCAGACTAGCTTATTCTTTTGTTAAAGTTACATGACCCACAAAACTGCATACGAAGTAGTTTTCCAAAAACTCACATTAAAATACTTGACTTTTTGAAAAAAAAAAAGTTTCAATTTTAACGATTTTTGTGCAAATTTTTAGTCCTTATTCATATGCTTTTAGTTATACAGTGTACTTCCTCCGTCGGCCATCGTTCTTAAGTGGGCACTTCCCATTAACGGATGCCATTTTGCAATAGCAACTGCGTCGTAGCCCACTTTCAGAAGAAACAGCACCAAGTCTTAAAAAGATACTAATATTTTTAGTTGATTTTTGATAATTTTGTTTTTTAATTGAATGCCGGCAACCTTTTTTTCATTTAAAGCATGCAGCTTATGTGACAGAAAATGTGCAAGACCGTCAACACAAAACAATATTCTAAAATTAAATCGAATCTATCAGTTTTATGGAAAACTGAGCGTGAGACCAAATGAAACTAAAAATTGTCAAAACTGCCCCCGAATTTCTAGCAACTGCAGACTAGCATATTCATTTGTTAAAATTACATGACCTACAAAACTGCAAAAACTCACATTAAAATATTGATTTTTGATAATTTTGTTTTTTAATTAAATGCCGGCAACCTTTTTTTCATTTAAGGCATGCAGCTTATGTGACAGAAAATGTGCAAGACCGTCAACACAAAACAATATTCTAAAATTAAATCGAACCTATCAGTTTTATGGAAAAATGAGCTTTAGACCAAATGAATCTAAAAATTGTCAAAACTGCCCCCGAATTTCTAACTCCAGACTAGCATATTCATTTGTTAAAATTACATGACCTACAAAACTGCATACCAAGTAGTTTTCCAAAAACTCACATTAAAATACTTGACTTTTTGAAAAAAAAAAATAGTTTCAATTTTAACGATTTTTGTGCAAATTTTTAGTCCTTATTCATACGCTTTTAGTTATACAGTGTACTGCCTCCGTCGGCCAACGTTCTTAAGTGGGCACTTCCCATTAACGGATGCCATTTTGCAATAGCAACTGCGTCGTAGCCCACTTTCAGAAGAAACAGCACCAAGTCTTAAAAAGATACTAATATTTTAAGTTGATTTTTGATAATTTTGGTTTTTAATTGAATGCCGGCAACCTTTTTTGCATTTAAGGCATGCAGCTTATGTGACAGAAAATGTGCAAGACCGTCAACACAAAATAATATTCTAAAATTAAATCGAATCTATCAGTTTTATGGAAAAATGAGCGTGAGACCAAATGAAACTAAAAATTGTCAAAACTGCCCCCGAATTTCTAGCAACTCCAGACTAGCATATTCTTTTGTTAAAATTACATGACCTACAAAACTGCATACGAAGTAGTTTTCCAAAAACTCACATAAAAATACTTTACTTTTTGAAAAAAAAAAAAATAGTTTCAATTTTAACGATTTTTGTGCAAATTTTTAGTCCTTATTCATATGCTTTTAGTTATACAGTGTACTGCCTCCGTCGGCCATCGTTCTTAAGCGGGCACTTCCGATTAACGGATGCCATTTTGAAATAGCAACTGCGTCGTAGCCCACTTTCAGAAGAAACAGCACCAAGTCTTAAAAAGATACTAATATTTTTAGTGGATTTTTGACCACTTTGTTTTTTAATTGAATGCCGGCAACCTTTTTTTCATTTAAGGCATGTAGCTTATGTGACAGAAAATGTGCAAGACCGTCAACACAAAATAATATTCTAAAATTAAATCGAATCTATCAGTTTTATGGAAAAATGAGCATGAGACCAAATGAAACGAAAAATTGTCAAAACTGCCCCCGAATTTCTAGCAACTCCAGACTAGCTTATTCTTTTTTTAAAGTTACATGACCCACAAAACTGCATACGAAGTAGTTTTCCAAAAACTCACATTAAAATACTTGACTTTTTGAAAAAAAAAAAGTTTCTATTTTAACGATTTTTGTGCAAATTTTTAGTCCTTATTCATACGCTTTTAGTTATACAGTGTACTGCCTCCGTCGGCCATCGTTCTTAAGTGGGCACTTCCCATTAACGGATGCCATTTTGCAATAGCAACTGCGTCGTAGCCCACTTTCAGAAGAAACAGCACCAAGTCTTAAAAAGATACTAATATTTTAAGTTGATTTTTAATAATTTTGGTTTTTAATTGAATGCCGGCAAACTTTTTTGCATTTAAGGCATGCAGCTTATGTGACAGAAAATGTGCAAGACCGTCAACACAAAATAATATTCTAAAATTAAATCGAATCTATCAGTTTTATGGAAAAATGAGCGTGAGACCAAATGAAACTAAAAATTGCCAAAACTGCCCCCGAATGTCTAGCAACTCCAGACTAGCATATTCTTTTGTTAAAATTACATGACCTACAAAACTGCATACGAAGTAGTTTTCCAAAAACTCACATTAAAATACTTGACTTTTTGAAAAAAAAATAGTTTTAATTTTAACGATTTTTGTGCAAATTTTTAGTCCTTATTCATATGCTTTTAGTTATACAGTGTACTGCCTCCGTCGGCCATCGTTCTTAAGTGGTCACTTCCCATTAACGGATGTCTTAATAAGATAATAATATTTCTAGTTGATTTTTGATAATTTTGTTTTTTAATTGAATGCCGGCATCCTTTTTTTTTCATTTAAAGCATGCAGCTTATGTGACAGAAAATGTGCAAGACCGTCAACACAAAATAATATTCTAAAATTAAATCGAATCTATCAGTTTTATGGAAAAATGAGCGTGAGACCAAATGAAACTAAAAATTGTCAAAACTGCCCCCGAATTTCTAGCAACTCCAGACTAGCATATTCTTTTGTTAAAATTACATGACCTACAAAACTGCATACGAAGTAGTTTTCCAAAAACTCACATAAAAATACTTGGCTTTTTGAAAAAAAAAAAAAATAGTTTCAATTTTAACGATTTTTGTGCAAATTTTTAGTCCTTATTCATATGCTTTTAGTTATACAGTGTACTGCCTCCGTCGGCCATCGTTCTTAAGCGGGCACTTCCCATTAACGGATGCCATTTTGAAATAGCAACTGCGTCGTAGCCCACTTTCAGAAGAAACAGCACCAAGTCTTAAAAAGATACTAATATTTTTTGTGGATTTTTGACAACTTTGTTTTTTAATTGAATGCCGGCAACCTTTTTTTCATTTAAGGCATGCAGCTTACGTGATAGAAAATGTGCAAGACCGTCAACACAAAATAATATTCTAAAATTAAATCGAATCTATCAGTTTTATGGAAAAATGAGCATGAGACCAAATGAAACTAAAAATTGTCAAAACTGCCCCCGAATTTCTAGCAACTCCAGACTAGCTTATTCTTTTGTTAAAGTTACATGACCCACAAAACTGCATACGAAGTAGTTTTCCAAAAACTCACATTAAAATACTTGACTGTTTGAAAAAAAAAATAGTTTCTATTTTAACGATTTTTGTGCAAATCTTTAATCCTTATTCATACGCTTTTAGTTATACAGTGTACTGCCTCCGTCGGCCATCGTTCTTAAGTGGGCACTTCCCATTAACGGATGCCATTTTGCAATAGCAACTGCGTCGTAGCCCACTTTCAGAAGAAACCGCACCAAGTCTTAAAAAGATACTAATATTTTAAGTTGATTTTTGATAATTTTGGTTTTTAATTGAATGCCGGCAACCTTTTTTGCATTTAAGGCATGCAGCTTATGTGACAGAAAATGTGCAAGACCGTCAACACAAAATAATATTCTAAAATTAAATCGAATCTATCAGTTTTATGGAAAAATGAGAGTGAGACCAAATGAAACTAAAAATTGTCAAAACTGCCCCCGAATTTCTAGCAACTCCAGACTAGCTTATTCTTTTGTTAAAGTTACATGACCCACAAAACTGCATACGAAGTAGTTTTCCAAAAACTCACATTAAAATACTTGACTTTTTGAAAAAAAAAATAGTTTCTATTTTAACGATTTTTGTGCAAATTTTTAGTCCTTATTCATACGCTTTTAGTTATACAGTGTACTGCCTCCGTCGGCCATCGTTCTTAAGTGGTCACTTCCCATTAACGGATGTCTTAATAAGATAATAATATTTCTAGTTGATTTTTGATAATTTTGTTTTTTAATTGAATGCCGGCATCCTTTTTTTTCATTTAAGGCATGCAGCTTATGTGACAGAAAATGTGCAAGACCGTCAACACAAAATAATATTCTAAAATTAAATCGAATCTATCAGTTTTATGGAAAAATGAGCGTGAGACCAAATGAAACTAAAAATTGTCAAAACTGCCCCCGAATTTCTAGCAACTCCAGACTAGCATATTCTTTTGTTAAAATTACATGACCTACAAAACTGCATACGAAGTAGTTTTCCAAAAACTCACATAAAAATACTTGGCTTTTTGAAAAAAAAAAAAAATAGTTTCAATTTTAACGATTTTTGTGCAAATTTTTAGTCCTTATTCATATGCTTTTAGTTATACAGTGTACTGCCTCCGTCGTTCTTAAGCGGGCACTTCCCATTAACGGATGCCATTTTGAAATAGCAACTGCGTCGTAGCCCACTTTCAGAAGAAACAGCACCAAGTCTTAAAAAGATACTAATATTTTTTGTGGATTTTTGACAACTTTGTTTTTTAATTGAATGCCGGCAACCTTTTTTTCATTTAAGGCATGCAGCTTACGTGATAGAAAATGTGCAAGACCGTCAACACAAAATAATATTCTAAAATTAAATCGAATCTATCAGTTTTATGGAAAAATGAGCATGAGACCAAATGAAACTAAAAATTGTCAAAACTGCCCCCGAATTTCTAGCAACTCCAGACTAGCTTATTCTTTTGTTAAAGTTACATGACCCACAAAACTGCATACGAAGTAGTTTTCCAAAAACTCACATTAAAATACTTGACTGTTTGAAAAAAAAATAGTTTCTATTTTAACGATTTTTGTGCAAATCTTTAGTCCTTATTCATACGCTTTTAGTTATACAGTGTACTGCCTCCGTCGGCCATCGTTCTTAAGTGGGCACTTCCCATTAACGGATGCCATTATGCAATAGCAACTGCGTCGTAGCCCACTTTCAGAAGAAACCGCACCAAGTCTTAAAAAGATACTAATATTTTAAGTTGATTTTTGATAATTTTGGTTTTTAATTGAATGCCGGCAACCTTTTTTGCATTTAAGGCATGCAGCTTATGTGACAGAAAATGTGCAAGACCGTCAACACAAAATAATATTCTAAAATTAAATCGAATCTATCAGTTTTATGGAAAAATGAGAGTGAGACCAAATGAAACTAAAAATTGTAAAAACTGCCCCCGAATTTCTAGCAACTCCAGACTTGCTTATTCTTTTGTTAAAGTTACATGACCCACAAAACTGCATACGAAGTAGTTTTCCAAAAACTCACATTAAAATACTTGACTTTTGAAAAAAAAAATAGTTTCTATTTTAACGATTTTTGTGCAAATTTTTAGTCCTTATTCATACGCTTTTAGTTATACAGTGTACTGCCTCCGTCGGCCATCGTTCTTAAGTGGTCACTTCCCATTAACGGATGTCTTAAAAATATACTAATATTTCTAGTTGATTTTTGATAATTTTGTTTTTTAATTGAATGCCGGCAACCTTTTTTTCATTTAAAGCATGCAGCTTATGTGACAGAAAATGTGCAAGACCGTCAACACAAAATAATATTCTAAAATTAAATCGAATCTATCAGTTTTATGGAAAAATGAGCGTGAGACCAAATGAAACTAAAAATTGTCAAAACTGCCCCCGAATTTCTAGAAACTCCAGACTAGCATATTCTTTTGTTAAAATTACATGACCTACAAAACTGCATACGAAGTAGTTTTTCCAAAAACTCACATAAAAATACTTGACCTTTTTGAAAAAAAAAAAAATAGTTTCAATTTTAACGATTTTTGTGCAAATTTTTAGTCCTTATTCATATGCTTTTTAGTTATACAGTGTACTGCCTCCGTCGGCCATCGTTCTTAACTGCCTCCGTCGGCCATCGTTCTTAAGTGGTCACTTCCCATTAACGGATGTCTTAAAAATATACTAATATTTCTAGTTGATTTTTGATAATTTTGTTTTTTAATTGAATGCCGGCAACCTTTTTTTCATTTAAAGCATGCAGCTTATGTGACAGAAAATGTGCAAGACCGTCAACACAAAATAATATTCTAAAATTAAATCGAATCTATCAGTTTTATGGAAAAATGAGCGGGAGACCAAATGAAAACTAAAAATTGTCAAAACTGCCCCCGAATTTTTAGCAACTCCAGACTAGCATATTCTTTTGTTAAAATTACATGACCCTACAAAACCGCATACGAAGTAGTTTTCCAAAAAACTCACATAAAAATACTTGACGTTTTGAAAAAAAAAAAAATAGTTTTAATTTTAACGATTTTTGTGCAAATTTTTAGTCCTTATTCATATGCTTTTAGTTATACAGTGTACTGCCTCCGTCGGCCATCGTTCTTAAGCGGGCACTTCCGATTAACGGATGCCATTTTGAAATAGCAACTGCGTCGTAGCCCACTTTCAGAAGAAACAGCACCAAGTCTTAAAAAGATACTAATATTTTTAGTGGATTTTTGACCACTTTGTTTTTTAATTGAATGCCGGCAACCTTTTTTTCATTTAAGGCATGTAGCTTATGTGACAGAAAATGTGCAAGACCGTCAACACAAAAATAATATTCTAAAATTAAATCGAATCTATCAGTTTTATGGAAAAATGAGCGTGAGACCAAATGAAACTAAAAATTGTCAAAACTGCCCCCGAATTTCTTGCAACTCCAGACTAGCTTATTCTTTTGTTAAAGTTACATGACCCACAAAACTGCATACGAAGTAGTTTTCCAAAAACTCACATTAAAATACTTGACTTTTTGAAATAGTTTCAATTTAACGATTTTTGTGCAAATTTTTAGTCCTTATTCATATGCTTTTAGTTATACAGTGTACTGCCTCCGTCGGCCATCGTTCATAAGCGGGCACTTCCCATTAACGGATGCCATTTTGAAATAGCAACTGCGTCGTAGCCCCCACTTTCAGAAGAAACAGCACCAAGTCTTAAAAAGATACTAATATTTTAAGTTGATTTTTGATAATTTTGGTTTTTAATTGAATGCCGGCAACCTTTTTTGCATTTAAGGCATGCAGCTTATGTGACAGAAAATGTGCAAGACCGTCAACACAAAATAATATTCTAAAATTAAATCGAATCTATCAGTTTTATGGAGAAATGAGCGTGAGACCAAATGAAACTAAAAATTGTCAAAACTGCCCCCGAATTTCTAGCAACTCCAGACTAGCTTATTCTTTTGTTAAAGTTACATGACCCACAAAACTGCATACGAAGTAGTTTTCCAAAAACTCACATTAAAATACTTGACTTTTTGAAAAAAAAATAGTTTCTATGTTAACGATTTTTGTGCAAATTTTTAGTCCTTATTCATACGCTTTTAGTTATACAGTGTACTGCCTCCGTCGGCCATCGTTCTTAAGTGGTCACTTCCCATTAACGGATGTCTTAAAAATATACTAATATTTCTAGTTGATTTTTGATAATTCTGTTTTTTTAATTGAATGCCGGCAACCTTTTTTTCATTTAAAGCATGCAGCTTATGTGACAGAAAATGTGCAAGACCGTCAACACAAAATAATATTCTAAAATTAAATCGAATCTATCAGTTTTATGGAAAAATGAGCGTGAGACCAAATGAAACTAAAAATTGTCAAAACTGCCCCCGAATTTCTAGCAACTCCAGACTAGCATATTCTTTTGTTAAAATTACATGACCTACAAAACTGCATACGAAGTAATTTTCCAAAAACTCACATAAAAATACTTGACTTTTTGAAAAAAAAAAATAGTTTCAATTTTAACGATTTTTGTGCAAATTTTTAGTCCTTATTCATATGCTTTTAGTTATACAGTGTACTGCCTCCGTCGGCCATCGTTCTTAAGTGGTCACTTCCCATTAACGGATGTCTTAAAAAGATACTAATATTTCTAGTTGATTTTTGATAATTTTGTTTTTTAATTGAATGCCGGCAACCTTTTTTTCATTTAAAGCAGCCAGCTTATGTGACAGAAAATGTGCAAGACCGTCAACACAAAATAATATTCTAAAATTAAATCGAATCTATCAGTTTTATGGAAAAATGAGCGTGAGACCAAATGAAACTAAAAATTGTCAAAACTGCCCCCGAATTTCTAGCAACTCCAGACTAGCATATTCTTTTGTTAAAATTACATGACCTACAAAACTGCATACGAAGTAGTTTTCCAAAAACTCACATAAAAATACTTGACTCTTTAAAAAAAAAAAAAATAGTTTTAATTTTAAACGATTTTTGTGCAAATTTTTAGTCCTTATTCATATGCTTTTAGTTATACAGTGTACTGCCTCCGTCGGCCATCGTTCTTAAGCGGGCACTTCCGATTAACGGATGCCATTTTGAAATAGCAACTGCGTCGTAGCCCACTTTCAGAAGAAACAGCACCAAGTCTTAAAAAGATACTAATATTTTTAGTGGATTTTTGACCACTTTGTTTTTTAATTGAATGCCGGCAACCTTTTTTTCATTTAAGGCATGTAGCTTATGTGACAGAAAATGTGCAAGACCGTCAACACAAAATAATATTCTAAAATTAAATCGAATCTATCAGTTTTATGGAAAAATGAGCGTGAGACCAAATGAAACTAAAAATTGTCAAAACTGCCCCCGAATTTCTAGCAACTCCAGACTAGCTTATTCTTTTGTTAAAGTTACATGACCCACAAAACTGCATACGAAGTAGTTTTCCAAAAACTCACATTAAAATACTTGACTTTTTGAAAAAAAAAATAGTTTCTATTTTAACGATTTTTGTGCAAATTTTTAGTCCTTATTCATACGCTTTTAGTTATACAGTGTACTGCCTCCGTCTGCCATCGTTCTTAAGTGCGCACTTCCCATTAACGGATGCCATTTTGCAATAGCAACTGCGTCGTAGCCCACTTTCAGAAGAAACAGCACCAAGTCTTAAAAAGATACTAATATTTTAAGTTGATTTTTGATAATTTTGGTTTTTAATTGAATGCCGGCAACCTTTTTTGCATTTAAGGCATGCAGCTTATGTGACAGAAAATGTGCAAGACCGTCAACACAAAATAATATTCTAAAATTAAATCGAATCTATCAGTTTTATGGAAAAATGAGCGTGAGACCAAATGAAACTAAAAATTGCCAAAACTGCCCCCAAATGTCTAGCAACTCCAGACTAGCATATTCTTTTGTTAAAATTACATGACCTACAAAACTGCATACGAAGTAGTTTTCCAAAAACTCACAATAAAATACTTGACTTTTTGAAAAAAAAAATAGTTTCAATTTTATCGATTTTTGTGCAAATTTTTAATCCTTATTCATATGCTTTTAGGCATACCTTTTTTGCATTTAAGGCATGCAGCTTATGTGACAGAAAATGTGCAAGACCGTCAACACAAAATAATATTCTAAAATTAAATCGAATCTATCAGTTTTATGGAAAAATGAGCGTGAGACCAAATGAAACTAAAAATTGCCAAAACTGCCCCCGAATGTCTAGCAACTCCAGACTAGCATATTCTTTTGTTAAAATTACATGACCTACAAAACTGCATACGAAGTAGTTTTCCAAAAACTCACATTAAAATACTTGACTTTTTGAAAAAAAAAATAGTTTCAATTTTAACGATTTTTGTGCAAATTTTTAGTCCTTATTCATATGCTTTTAGTTATACAGTGTACTGCCTCCGTCGGCCATCGTTCTTAAGTGGTCACTTCCCATTAACGGATGTCTTAAAAAGATAATAATATTTCTAGTTGATTTTTGATAATTTTGTTTTTTAATTGAATGCCGGCAACCTTTTTTTTCATTTAAAGCATGCAGCTTATGTGACAGAAAATGTGCAAGACCGTCAACACAAAATAATATTCTAAAATTAAATCGAATCTATCAGTTTTATGGAAAAGTGAGCGTGAGACCAAATGAAACTAAAAATTGTCAAAACTGCCCCCGAATTTCTAGCAACTCCAGACTAGCATATTCTTTTGTTAAAATTACATGAACTACAAAACTGCGTACGAAGTAGTTTTCCAAAAACACACATAAAAATACTTGACTTTTTGAAAGAAAAAAAAATAGTTTCAATTTTAACGATTTTTGTGCAAATTTTTAGTCCTTATTCATATGCTTTCAGTTATACAGTGTACTGCCTCCGTTGGCCATCGTTCTTAAGCGGGGACTTCCCATTAACGGATGCCATTTTGAAATAGCAACTGCGTCGTAGCCCACTTTCAGAAGAAACAGCACCAAGTCTTAAAAAGATACTAATATTTTTAGTGGATTTTTGACAACTTTGTTTTTTAATTGAATGCCGGCAACCTTTTTTTCATTTAAGGAATGCAGCTTACGTGATAGAAAATGTGCAAGACCGTCAACACAAAATAATATTCTAAAATTAAATCGAATCTATCAGTTTTATGGAAAAATGAGCATGAGACCAAATGAAACTAAAAATTGTCAAAACTGCCCCCGAATTTCTAGCAACTCCAGACTAGCTTATTCTTTTGTTAAAGTTACATGACCCACAAAACTGCATACGAAGTAGTTTTCCAAAAACTCACATTAAAATACTTGACTTTTTGAAAAAAAAAATAGTTTCTATTTTAACGATTTTTGTGCAAATTTTTAGTCCTTATTCATACGCTTTTAGTTATACAGTGTACTGCCTCCGTCGGCCATCGTTCTTAAGTGGGCACTTCCCATTAACGGATGCCATTTTGCAATAGCAACTGCGTCGTAGCCCACTTTCAGAAGAAACAGCACCAAGTCTTAAAAAGATACTAATATTTTAAGTTGATTTTTGATAATTTTGGTTTTTAATTGAATGCCGGCAACCTTTTTTGCATTTAAGGCATGCAGCTTATGTGACAGAAAATGTGCAAGACCGTCAACACAAAATAATATTCTAAAATTAAATCGAATCTATCAGTTTTATGGTAAAATGAGCGTGAGACCAAATGAAACTAAAAATTGTCAAAACTGCCCCCGAATTTCTAGCAACTCCAGACTAGCTTATTCTTTTGTTAAAGTTACATGACCCACAAAACTGCATACGAAGTAGTTTTCCAAAAACTCACATTAAAATACTTGACTTTTTGAAAAATAAAATAGTTTCTATTTTAACGATTTTTGTGCAAATTTTTAGTCCTTATTCATACGCTTTTAGTTATACAGTGTACTGCCTCCGTCGGCCATCGTTCTTAAGTGGGCACTTCCCATTAACGGATGCCATTTTGCAATAGCAACTGCGTCGTAGCCCACTTTCAGAAGAAACAGCACCAAGTCTTAAAAAGATACTAATATTTTAAGTTGATTTTTGATAATTTTGGTTTTTAATTAAATGCCGGCAACCTTTTTTGCATTTAAGGCATGCAGCTTATGTGACAGAAAATGTGCAAGACCGTCAACACAAAATAATATTCTAAAATTAAATCGAATCTATCAGTTTTATGGTAAAATGAGCGTGAGACCAAATGAAACTAAAAATTGTCAAAACTGCCCCCGAATTTCTAGCAACTCCAGACTAGCTTATTCTTTTGTTAAAGTCACATGACCCACAAAACTGCATACGAAGTAGTTTTCCAAAAACTCACATTAAAATACTTGACTTTTTGAAAAAAAAAATAGTTTCTATTTTAACGATTTTTGTGCAAATTTTTAGTCCTTATTCATACGCTTTTAGTTATACAGTGTACTGCCTCCGTCGGCCATCGTTCTTAAGTGGTCACTTCCCATTAATGGATGTCTTAAAAAGATACTAATATTTCTAGTTGATTTTTGATAATTTTGTTTTTTAATTGAAGCCGGCAACCTTTTTTTCATTTAAAGCATGCAGCTTATGTGACAGAAAATGTGCAAGACCGTCAACACAAAATAATATTCTAAGATTAAATCGAATCTATCAGTTTTATGGAAAAATGAGCGTGAGACCAAATGAAACTAAAAATTGTCAAAACTGCCCCCGAATTTCTAGCAACTCCAGACTAGCATATTCTTTTGTTAAAATTACATGACCTACAAAACTGCATACGAAGTAGTTTTCCAAAAACTCACATAAAAATACTTGACTGTTTGAAAAAAAAAAAATAGTTTCAATTTTAACGATTTTTGTGCAAATTTTTAGTCCTTATTCATATGCTTTTAGTTATACAGTGTACTGCCTCCGTCGGCCATCGTTCTTAAGCGGGCACTTCCCATTAACGGATGCCATTTTGAAATAGCAACTGCGTCGTAGCCCACTTTCAGAAGAAACAGCACCAAGTCTTAAAAAGATACTAATATTTTTAGTGGATTTTTGACAACTTTGTTTTTTAATTGAATGCCGGCAACCTTTTTTTCATTTAAGGCATGCAGCTTACGTGATAGAAAATGTGCAAGACCGTCAACACAAAATAATATTCTAAAATTAAATCGAATCTATCCGTTTTATGGCAAAAAGAGCATGAGACCAAATGAAACTAAAAATTGTCAAAACTGCCCCCGAATTTCTAGCAACTCCAGACTAGCTTATTCTTTTGTTAAAGTTACATGACCCACAAAACTGCATACGAAGTAGTTTTCCAACAACTCACATTAAAATACTTGACTTTTTGAAAAAAAAAAATAGTTTCTATTTTAACGATTTTTGTGCAAATTTTTAGTCCTTATTCATACGCTTTTAGTTATACAGTGTACTGCCTCCGTCGGCCATCGTTCTTAAGTGGGCACTTCCCATTAACGGATGCCATTTTGCAATAGCAACTGCGTCGTAGCCCACTTTCAGAAGAAACAGCACCAAGTCTTAAAAAGATACTAATATTTTAAGTTGATTTTTGATAATTTTGGTTTTTAATTGAATGCCGGCAACCTTTTTTGCATTTAAGGCATGCAGCTTATGTGACAGAAAATGTGCAAGACCGTCAACACAAAATAGTATTCTAAAATTAAATCGAATCTATCAGTTTTATGGAAAAATGAGCGTGAGACCAAATGAAACTAAAAATTGTCAAAACTGCCCCCGAATTTCTAGCAACTCCAGACTAGCATATTCTTTTGTTAAAATTACATGACCTACAAACTGCAAACGAAGTAGTTTTCCAAAAACTCACATTAAAATACTTGACTTTTTGAAAAAAAAAAAATAGTTTAAATTTTAACTATTTTTGAGCAAATTTTTAGTCCTTATTCATATGCTTTTAGTTATACAGTATACTGCCTCCGTCGGCCATCGTACTTAGGTGGTCACTTCCCATTAACGGATGTCTTAAAAAGATACTAATATTTTTAGTTGATTTTTGATAATTTCGTTTTTTAATTAAATGCCGGCAACCGTTTTTTCATTTAAAGCATGCAGCTTATGTGACAGAAAATGTGCAAGACCGTTAACACAAAATAATATTCTAAAATTAAATCGAATCTATCAGTTTTATGGAAAAATGAGCGTGAGACCAAATGAAACTAAGAATTGTCAAAACTGCCCCCGAATTTCTAGCAACTCCAGACTAGCATATTCATTTGTTAAAATTACATGACCTACAAAACTGCATACGAAGTAGTTTTTCAAAAACTCACATTAAAATATTGATTTTTGATAATTTTGTTTTTTAATTAAATGCCGGCAACCTTTTTTTCATTTAAAGCATGCAGCTTATGTGACAGAAGATGTGCAAGACCGTCAACACAAAACAATATTCTAAAATTAAATCGAATCTATCAGTTTTATGGAAAAATGAGCGTGAGACCAAATGAAACTAAAAATTGTCAAAACTGCCCCCGAATTTCTAGCAACTCCAGACTAGCTTATTCTTTTGTTAAAATTACATGACCCACAAAACTGCATACGAAGTAGTTTTCCAAAAACTCACATTCAAATACTTGACTTTTTGAAAAAAAAAAGTTTCAATTTTAACGATTTTTGTGCAAATTTTTAGTCCTTATTCATATGGTTTTAGTTATACAGTGTACTGCCTCCGTCGGACATCGTTCTTAAGTGGGCACTTCCCATTAACGGATGCCATTTTGCAATAGCAACTGCGTCGTAGCCCACTTTCAGAAGAAACAGCACCAAGTCTTAAAAAGATACTAATATTTTTAGTGGGTTTTTGACAACTTTGTTTTTTAATTGAATGCCGGCAACCTGTTTTTCATTTAAGGCATGCAGCTTATGTGACAGAAAATGTGCAAGACCGTCAACACAAAATAATATTCTAAAATTAAATCGAATCTATCAGTTTTATGGAAAAATGAGCGTGAGACCAAATGAAACTAAAAATTGTCAAAACTGCCCCCGAATTTCTAGCAACTCCAGACTAGCTTATTCTTTTGTTAAAGTTACATGACCCACAAAACTGCATACGAAGTAGTTTTCCAAAAACTCACATTAAAATACTTGACTTTTTGACAAAAAAAAATAGTTTCTATTTTAACGATATTTGTGCAAATTTTTAGTCCTTATTCATACGCTTTTAGTTATACAGTGTACTGCCTCCGTCGGCCATCGTTCTTAAGTGGGCACTTTCCATTAACGGATGCCATTTTGCAATAGCAACTGCGTCGTAGCCCACTTTCAGAAGAAACAGCACCAAGTATTAAAAAGATACTAATATTTTAAGTTGATTTTTGATAATTTTGGTTTTTAATTGAATGCCGGCAACCTTTTTTGCATTTAAGGCATGCAGCTTATGTGACAGAAAATGTGCGCGACCGTCAACACAAAATAATTTTCTAAAATTAAATCGATTCTATCAGTTTTATGGAAAAATGAGCGTGAGACCAAATGAAACTAAAAATTGTCAGAACTGCCCCCGAATTTCTAGCAACTCCAGACTAGCATATTCATTTGTTAAAATTACATGACCTACAAAACTGCATACGAAGTAGTTTTTCAAAAACTCACATTAAAATATTGATTTTTGATAATTTTGTTTTTTAATTAAATGCCGGCAACCTTTTTTTCATTTAAAGCATGCAGCTTATGTGACAGAAAATGTGCAAGACCGTCAACACAAAATAATATTCTAAAATTAAATCGAATCTATCAGTTTTATGGAAAAATGAGCGTGAGACCAAATGAAACTAAAAATTGTCAAAACTGCCCCCGAATTTCTAGCAACTCCAGACTAGCATATTCTTTTGTTAAAATTACATGACCTACAAAACTGCATACGAAGTAGTTTTCCAAAAACTCACATTAAAATACTTGACTTTTTGAAAAAAAAATAGTTTCAATTTTAACGATTTTTGTGCAAATTTTTAGTCCTTATTCATATGCTTTTAGTTATACAGTGTACTGCCTCCGTCGGCCATCGTTCTTAAGCGGGCACTTCCCATTAACGGATGCCATTTTGCCATAGCAACTGCGTCGTAGCCCACTTTCAGAAGAAACAGCACCAAGTCTTAAAAAGATACTAATATTTTTAGTGGGTTTTTGACAACTTTGTTTTTTAATTGAATGCCGGCAACCTGTTTTTCATTTAAGGCATGCAGCTTATGTGACAGAAAATGTGCAAGACCGTCAACACAAAATAATATTCTAAAATTAAATCGAATCTATCAGTTTTATGGAAAAATGAGCGTGAGACCAAATGAAACTAAAAATTGTCAGAACTGCCCCCGAATTTCTAGCAACTCCAGACTAGCATATTCATTTGTTAAAATTACATGACCTACAAAACTGCATACGAAGTAGTTTTTCAAAAACTCACATTAAAATATTGATTTTTGATAATTTTGTTTTTTAATTAAATGCCGGCAACCTTTTTTTCATTTAAAGCATGCAGCTTATGTGACAGAAAATGTGCAAGACCGTCAACACAAAATAATATTCTAAAATTAAATCGAATCTATCAGTTTTATGGAAAAATGAGCGTGAGACCAAATGAAACTAAAAATTGTCAAAACTGCCACCGAATTTCTAGCAACTCCAGACTAGCATATTCTTTTGTTAAAATTACATGACCTACAAAACTGCATACGAAGTAGTTTTCCAAAAACTCACATTAAAATACTTGACTTTTTGAAAAAAAAAATAGTTTCAATTTTAACGATTTTTGTGCAAATTTTTAGTCCTTATTCATATGCTTTTAGTTATACAGTGTACTGCCTCCGTCGGCCATCGTTCTTAAGTGGTCACTTCCCATTAACGGATGTCTTAAAAAGATAATAATATTTCTAGTTGATTTTTGATAATTTTGTTTTTTAATTGAATGCCGGCAACCTTTTTTTTCATTTAACCCATTTTAGCCTACTGGGTATTTAAATACCCATGAAAACGTTGACACTTACAAAATTCTAGCGTTAACCACATGAAAGATATCAGAAATTTTTTTTTTTGTAGGAAAGAGGAAAGATGGGCCTACGAAAAAAAAATACTACAGAAAATTATTGCCTGGTATAACTCAAGTTACATACCGGTTAATATCGGGTTTTTTTTTTGTCTGAAAATTTTCTAAAAGAGTGCTGTAAATTATTGAGCAATCGAAAAAAAAGAAAGTGTTGAACCTTTTCAGATGGTTTAAGGTTTCCTTTGTGCAATAAAAAAATCCTATAGTGATATGTCGAAACACGGTCCCGTCGCACCTGATTTTTTGAAAATGGGTATTTAAATACCCAACAGTCCATGGTGTATACTAAATATACAATTTCCTGATGTATAAAACTATTTGTTTGAAAAGAAAAAATTACACATCTATACCGTAGTTTTATTGTTTTATTGAAATTTGACAATGCTTATAAAAAAATGAGATCATTGAGCCTTAGCAATCTTTTGTTTGTCTGGTTCGACATTGTTGTGGTAGTCGAGAAAACAAGGAGCCGGATGCAAGTTCGCTTGGCACTTCAAGCAACCATATTCAGTTTTCCCCCCACATTGCCGACAACGATGACGATTGTCTAGTTTGCCAATAAAATGGTCAATACGATCTGAGCGCATAGCCAGTTGTCCTCCGGATGCCGATAGTCTACCCGGATGATAATAGTTACTTGACTTGACCATTAGAGTTTCGCAAACCTCAACGCGGAATTCGAATTGAGACATCATTCGTTTCTTTTCATACTTGCAGCAAAAGCAGTGTAATTTCCACGCATTTACCATAGCTGCATCCAACGCGTTTGTTATTAACGGCCAATACCACTTCTTTCCTCGCATTCGGATACGATAATTATTCATCGCGTTATCAAAAAGGTCCACACCTCCCATGCGTTGATTGTATTGGTTTACCAAATTGGGATATTCAATTGTGACCATTTTTCGTTGCTTGCGGTCATAGCGCTTTGCGTTGGACATTGGTAAGTGGCTCATAAAATTTGAAAGTAAAGTTACGACCTGAAAACGAGGGAATAAATGAGAAACAAACGAATGAAATTACAAATTCTTAGTGTAACTTACTGCATTATCATTCCAACGCACTGCTATTACAGAATTGTTTTTGTCGAAGCAAAAGTCCGATGACCCGCGAGGTTTCTTTTTCATCTCTTTGATGTCTATCAGTGGGGCATGATTGGTCCGATTATCTCGAACAGTTCCCAGAGCGAAGATTCCTTCGTTTGATAAACGAGCCATTAGTTTATGACTCGTAAAAAAGTTGTCAAAAGTGACAGTGTGCTTGGCGCGGTCCTCCAAATGCGACATAAGCGAAAGAACAACTCTTTCTCCAAGTCCGAAACCTGGGCTTTCATGTACCGATGCACCAGCGTAGGGAATAAATTGATACAAGTAACCTTCTGATGATGACAAACACCAATACTTGTAGCCAAAGCGAATCGGTTTTCCCTTGATGAACATCTTGCAGGAATGCCGGCCGTAGTAGGCAATCATTTGTTCGTCAATTGAAAGGTTGTGCGCAAATATGCCGAATTGAAGGAATTTTTTATTCAATAGATCATTCAATGGTGCAACCTTTGCAAATTTATTTTGTGTGTCCAATGCAGTGTTGTCACACACGTGGAAAAATTGTTTGATTTTTTTGAATCTGTCTCGAGAAATACAGTCTTTTATTAGCGCACATCCTAGCGATTCTTTATTCGACCAATACGAATTTGTTTGCGGCAAATTCTGGTAACCAGTTATGTACAGCACCCCCAAAAAGATTTTCATTTCGCTCTTTGATGTAGAAAACGACGGACAATTATTGATCATAGCGTATTCATTGGTGGATGTGACCAACAGTTCCAACACTTCGTCCTCAATGAACATTTCCCAAAGTTGCATAGGATTCATGTCACCAATCTTATCATACAAGGCTTTGTATGAATTAGCTGTATCGTCGAATGGAGCTTTATCAAATTCATAATTTTGTTTTTTAGTCCATTTCGATTTTATTTCTTCATCAGTTCGAAGTCGCTTCTGGGTCTTCTTCGTTTTCGGCTGTGATTTACGACGGCAGCCATCAGAAATTGCGGCCATTACTACATCATCTCCCTCTTCTTCGTCGATCTCGGTTTCATTACCGTCTGATGGCATATTTTCGTTTCCATCATTGTAAGTACATTGTAATTCGAACTGCCCGACAATCTCACGAGGTAGTCCCGGTTCATCGTCTAACAACTGGACGTTGTCGTCCAGTTCCTCAGTATCGCTTACAGAATCGACAACATCGGGTGGCGTTATAATAATATCAACGGAGTCTGCATTTTGTCCAAAGTCATCTTCTCCATCAGACCAATTTTCGAGAATAGCTGCCAGCTCGTTAGCAGTCAGAACTTTTTGTCGACGAATCATTTTGCATACAAAATTTTACAAACAAAATCTTACCAATTTACGAATTGTTATAAATTGCTCAGGTTTCTGTTTATTCAATTTTTTTGGTTTATTTCACTTTTTGGTTCATGCAACGCTCTTATTTTACGTGTGCACTACGCGATGACCACCACTTATATGAACATTTTTCTCTAATTTCTGTACGTACACATTTTCTCGCTTATTTCGGGGAAGAACACTTTTCCTTGTTTTGCGAATAAAGCGGCACACACATGATTCGAACGAAATAGCGTGCTTATTCACCACACACGTGCTTATTCACCACACACACAGAATGAAAAAGAAATAGCGCGCGGTAGTTTCAAACAAATAAGTTCTAATGAAATTAGTTTACACTAAAGCCTGTCGGGTATTTAAATACCCATGCTATATCTCGGGTGCTAGGGGAGATATCAACAAAATTCTTTTTTCTTTCAACTACTACGATCCCCCTGGCAAACATACTCAAATTTAAAAAAAATCGTACAAGCCAATCTAGGGTCAGTCGTTAATGGGTTAAAGCATGCAGCTTATGTGACAGAAAATGTGCAAGACCGTCAACACAAAATAATATTCTAAAATTAAATCGAATCTATCAGTTTTATGGAAAAGTGAGCGTGAGACCAAATGAAACTAAAAATTGTCAAAACTGCCCCCGAATTTCTAGCAACTCCAGACTAGCATATTCTTTTGTTAAAATTACATGAACTACAAAACTGCGTACGAAGTAGTTTTCCAAAAACACACATAAAAATACTTGACTTTTTGAAAGAAAAAAAAATAGTTTCAATTTTAACGATTTTTGTGCAAATTTTTAGTCCTTATTCATATGCTTTCAGTTATACAGTGTACTGCCTCCGTTGGCCATCGTTCTTAAGCGGGGACTTCCCATTAACGGATGCCATTTTGAAATAGCAACTGCGTCGTAGCCCACTTTCAGAAGAAACAGCACCAAGTCTTAAAAAGATACTAATATTTTTAGTGGATTTTTGACAACTTTGTTTTTTAATTGAATGCCGGCAACCTTTTTTTCATTTAAGGCATGCAGCTTACGTGATAGAAAATGTGCAAGACCGTCAACACAAAATAATATTCTAAAATTAAATCGAATCTATCAGTTTTATGGAAAAATGAGCATGAGACCAAATGAAACTAAAAATTGTCAAAACTGCCCCCGAATTTCTAGCAACTCCAGACTAGCTTATTCTTTTGTTAAAGTTACATGACCCACAAAACTGCATACGAAGTAGTTTTCCAAAAACTCACATTAAAATACTTGACTTTTTGAAAAAAAAAATAGTTTCTATTTTAACGATTTTTGTGCAAATTTTTAGTCCTTATTCATACGCTTTTAGTTATACAGTGTACTGCCTCCGTCGGCCATCGTTCTTAAGTGGGCACTTCCCATTAACGGATGCCATTTTGCAATAGCAACTGCGTCGTAGCCCACTTTCAGAAGAAACAGCACCAAGTCTTAAAAAGATACTAATATTTTAAGTTGATTTTTGATAATTTTGGTTTTTAATTGAATGCCGGCAACCTTTTTTGCATTTAAGGCATGCAGCTTATGTGACAGAAAATGTGCAAGACCGTCAACACAAAATAATATTCTAAAATTAAATCGAATCTATCAGTTTTATGGTAAAATGAGCGTGAGACCAAATGAAACTAAAAATTGTCAAAACTGCCCCCGAATTTCTAGCAACTCCAGACTAGCTTATTCTTTTGTTAAAGTTACATGACCCACAAAACTGCATACGAAGTAGTTTTCCAAAAACTCACATTAAAATACTTGACTTTTTGAAAAAAAAAATAGTTTCTATTTTAACGATTTTTGTGCAAATTTTTAGTCCTTATTCATACGCTTTTAGTTATACAGTGTACTGCCTCCGTCGGCCATCGTTCTTAAGTGGGCACTTCCCATTAACGGATGCCATTTTGCAATAGCAACTGCGTCGTAGCCCACTTTCAGAAGAAACAGCACCAAGTCTTAAAAAGATACTAATATTTTAAGTTGATTTTTGATAATTTTGGTTTTTAATTGAATGCCGGCAACCTTTTTTGCATTTAAGGCATGCAGCTTATGTGACAGAAAATGTGCAAGACCGTCAACACAAAATAATATTCTAAAATTAAATCGAATCTATCAGTTTTATGGTAAAATGAGCGTGAGACCAAATGAAACTAAAAATTGTCAAAACTGCCCCCGAATTTCTAGCAACTCCAGACTAGCTTATTCTTTTGTTAAAGTCACATGACCCACAAAACTGCATACGAAGTAGTTTTCCAAAAACTCACATTAAAATACTTGACTTTTTGAAAAAAAAAATAGTTTCTATTTTAACGATTTTTGTGCAAATTTTTAGTCCTTATTCATACGCTTTTAGTTATACAGTGTACTGCCTCCGTCGGCCATCGTTCTTAAGTGGTCACTTCCCATTAATGGATGTCTTAAAAAGATACTAATATTTCTAGTTGATTTTTGATAATTTTGTTTTTTAATTGAAGCCGGCAACCTTTTTTTCATTTAAAGCATGCAGCTTATGTGACAGAAAATGTGCAAGACCGTCAACACAAAATAATATTCTAAGATTAAATCGAATCTATCAGTTTTATGGAAAAATGAGCGTGAGACCAAATGAAACTAAAAATTGTCAAAACTGCCCCCGAATTTCTAGCAACTCCAGACTAGCATATTCTTTTGTTAAAATTACATGACCTACAAAACTGCATACGAAGTAGTTTTCCAAAAACTCACATAAAAATACTTGACTGTTTGAAAAAAAAAAAAAATAGTTTCAATTTTAACGATTTTTGTGCAAATTTTTAGTCCTTATTCATATGCTTTTAGTTATACAGTGTACTGCCTCCGTCGGCCATCGTTCTTAAGCGGGCACTTCCCATTAACGGATGCCATTTTGAAATAGCAACTGCGTCGTAGCCCACTTTCAGAAGAAACAGCACCAAGTCTTAAAAAGATACTAATATTTTTAGTGGATTTTTGACAACTTTGTTTTTTAATTGAATGCCGGCAACCTTTTTTTCATTTAAGGCATGCAGCTTACGTGATAGAAAATGTGCAAGACCGTCAACACAAAATAATATTCTAAAATTAAATCGAATCTATCCGTTTTATGGCAAAAAGAGCATGAGACCAAATGAAACTAAAAATTGTCAAAACTGCCCCCGAATTTCTAGCAACTCCAGACTAGCTTATTCTTTTGTTAAAGTTACATGACCCACAAAACTGCATACGAAGTAGTTTTCCAACAACTCACATTAAAATACTTGACTTTTTGAAAAAAAAAAAATAGTTTCTATTTTAACGATTTTTGTGCAAATTTTTAGTCCTTATTCATACGCTTTTAGTTATACAGTGTACTGCCTCCGTCGGCCATCGTTCTTAAGTGGGCACTTCCCATTAACGGATGCCATTTTGCAATAGCAACTGCGTCGTAGCCCACTTTCAGAAGAAACAGCACCAAGTCTTAAAAAGATACTAATATTTTAAGTTGATTTTTGATAATTTTGGTTTTTAATTGAATGCCGGCAACCTTTTTTGCATTTAAGGCATGCAGCTTATGTGACAGAAAATGTGCAAGACCGTCAACACAAAATAGTATTCTAAAATTAAATCGAATCTATCAGTTTTATGGAAAAATGAGCGTGAGACCAAATGAAACTAAAAATTGTCAAAACTGCCCCCGAATTTCTAGCAACTCCAGACTAGCATATTCTTTTGTTAAAATTACATGACCTACAAACTGCAAACGAAGTAGTTTTCCAAAAACTCACATTAAAATACTTGACTTTTTGAAAAAAAAAAAATAGTTTAAATTTTAACTATTTTTGAGCAAATTTTTAGTCCTTATTCATATGCTTTTAGTTATACAGTATACTGCCTCCGTCGGCCATCGTACTTAGGTGGTCACTTCCCATTAACGGATGTCTTAAAAAGATACTAATATTTTTAGTTGATTTTTGATAATTTCGTTTTTTAATTAAATGCCGGCAACCGTTTTTTCATTTAAAGCATGCAGCTTATGTGACAGAAAATGTGCAAGACCGTTAACACAAAATAATATTCTAAAATTAAATCGAATCTATCAGTTTTATGGAAAAATGAGCGTGAGACCAAATGAAACTAAGAATTGTCAAAACTGCCCCCGAATTTCTAGCAACTCCAGACTAGCATATTCATTTGTTAAAATTACATGACCTACAAAACTGCATACGAAGTAGTTTTTCAAAAACTCACATTAAAATATTGATTTTTGATAATTTTGTTTTTTAATTAAATGCCGGCAACCTTTTTTTCATTTAAAGCATGCAGCTTATGTGACAGAAGATGTGCAAGACCGTCAACACAAAACAATATTCTAAAATTAAATCGAATCTATCAGTTTTATGGAAAAATGAGCGTGAGACCAAATGAAACTAAAAATTGTCAAAACTGCCCCCGAATTTCTAGCAACTCCAGACTAGCTTATTCTTTTGTTAAAATTACATGACCCACAAAACTGCATACGAAGTAGTTTTCCAAAAACTCACATTCAAATACTTGACTTTTTGAAAAAAAAATAGTTTCTATTTTAACGATTTTTGTGCAAATTTTTAGTCCTTATTCATATGGTTTTAGTTATACAGTGTACTGCCTCCGTCGGACATCGTTCTTAAGTGGGCACTTCCCATTAACGGATGCCATTTTGCAATAGCAACTGCGTCGTAGCCCACTTTCAGAAGAAACAGCACCAAGTCTTAAAAGGATACTAATATTTTTAGTGGGTTTTTGACAACTTTGTTTTTTAATTGAATGCCGGCAACCTGTTTTTCATTTAAGGCATGCAGCTTATGTGACAGAAAATGTGCAAGACCGTCAACACAAAATAATATTCTAAAATTAAATCGAATCTATCAGTTTTATGGAAAAATGAGCGTGAGACCAAATGAAACTAAAAATTGTCAAAACTGCCCCCGAATTTCTAGCAACTCCAGACTAGCTTATTCTTTTGTTAAAGTTACATGACCCACAAAACTGCATACGAAGTAGTTTTCCAAAAACTCACATTAAAATACTTGACTTTTTGACAAAAAAAAATAGTTTCTATTTTAACGATATTTGTGCAAATTTTTAGTCCTTATTCATACGCTTTTAGTTATACAGTGTACTGCCTCCGTCGGCCATCGTTCTTAAGTGGGCACTTTCCATTAACGGATGCCATTTTGCAATAGCAACTGCGTCGTAGCCCACTTTCAGAAGAAACAGCACCAAGTCTTAAAAAGATACTAATATTTTAAGTTGATTTTTGATAATTTTGGTTTTTAATTGAATGCCGGCAACCTTTTTTGCATTTAAGGCATGCAGCTTATGTGACAGAAAATGTGCGCGACCGTCAACACAAAATAATTTTCTAAAATTAAATCGATTCTATCAGTTTTATGGAAAAATGAGCGTGAGACCAAATGAAACTAAAAATTGTCAGAACTGCCCCCGAATTTCTAGCAACTCCAGACTAGCATATTCATTTGTTAAAATTACATGACCTACAAAACTGCATACGAAGAAGTTTTTCAAAAACTCACATTAAAATATTGATTTTTGATAATTTTGTTTTTTAATTAAATGCCGGCAACCTTTTTTTCATTTAAAGCATGCAGCTTATGTGACAGAAAATGTGCAAGACCGTCAACACAAAATAATATTCTAAAATTAAATCGAATCTATCAGTTTTATGGAAAAATGAGCGTGAGACCAAATGAAACTAAAAATTGTCAAAACTGCCCCCGAATTTCTAGCAACTCCAGACTAGCATATTCTTTTGTTAAAATTACATGACCTACAAAACTGCATACGAAGTAGTTTTCCAAAAACTCACATTAAAATACTTGACTTTTTGAAAAAAAAATAGTTTCAATTTTAACGATTTTTGTGCAAATTTTTAGTCCTTATTCATATGCTTTTAGTTATACAGTGTACTGCCTCCGTCGGCCATCGTTCTTAAGCGGGCACTTCCCATTAACGGATGCCATTTTGCAATAGCAACTGCGTCGTAGCCCACTTTCAGAAGAAACAGCACCAAGTCTTAAAAAGATACTAATATTTTAAGTTGATTTTTGATAATTTTGGTTTTTAATTGAATGCCGGCAACCTTTTTTGCATTTAAGGCATGCAGCTTATGTGACAGAAAATGTGCAAGACCGTCAACACAAAATAATATTCTAAAATTAAATCGAATCTATCAGTTTTATGGAAAAATGAGCGTGAGACCAAATGAAACTAAAAATTGTCAAAACTGCCCCCGAATTTCTAGCAACTCCAGACTAGCATATTCTTTTGTTAAAATTACATGACCTACAAACTGCAAACGAAGTAGTTTTCCAAAAACTCACATTAAAATACTTGACTTTTTGAAAAAAAAAAAAATAGTTTAAATTTTAACTATTTTTGAGCAAATTTTTAGTCCTTATTCATATGCTTTTAGTTATACAGTATACTGCCTCCGTCGGCCATCGTACTTAGGTGGTCACTTCCCATTAACGGATGTCTTAAAAAGATACTAATATTTTTAGTTGATTTTTGATAATTTCGTTTTTTAATTAAATGCCGGCAACCGTTTTTTCATTTAAAGCATGCAGCTTATGTGACAGAAAATGTGCAAGACCGTTAACACAAAATAATATTCTAAAATTAAATCGAATCTATCAGTTTTATGGAAAAATGAGCGTGAGACCAAATGAAACTAAGAATTGTCAAAACTGCCCCCGAATTTCTAGCAACTCCAGACTAGCATATTCATTTGTTAAAATTACATGACCTACAAAACTGCATACGAAGTAGTTTTTCAAAAACTCACATTAAAATATTGATTTTTGATAATTTTGTTTTTTAATTAAATGCCGGCAACCTTTTTTTCATTTAAAGCATGCAGCTTATGTGACAGAAGATGTGCAAGACCGTCAACACAAAACAATATTCTAAAATTAAATCGAATCTATCAGTTTTATGGAAAAATGAGCGTGAGACCAAATGAAACTAAAAATTGTCAAAACTGCCCCCGAATTTCTAGCAACTCCAGACTAGCTTATTCTTTTGTTAAAATTACATGACCCACAAAACTGCATACGAAGTAGTTTTCCAAAAACTCACATTCAAATACTTGACTTTTTGAAAAAAAAATAGTTTCTATTTTAACGATTTTTGTGCAAATTTTTAGTCCTTATTCATATGGTTTTAGTTATACAGTGTACTGCCTCCGTCGGACATCGTTCTTAAGTGGGCACTTCCCATTAACGGATGCCATTTTGCAATAGCAACTGCGTCGTAGCCCACTTTCAGAAGAAACAGCACCAAGTCTTAAAAAGATACTAATATTTTTAGTGGGTTTTTGACAACTTTGTTTTTTAATTGAATGCCGGCAACCTGTTTTTCATTTAAGGCATGCAGCTTATGTGACAGAAAATGTGCAAGACCGTCAACACAAAATAATATTCTAAAATTAAATCGAATCTATCAGTTTTATGGAAAAATGAGCGTGAGACCAAATGAAACTAAAAATTGTCAAAACTGCCCCCGAATTTCTAGCAACTCCAGACTAGCTTATTCTTTTGTTAAAGTTACATGACCCACAAAACTGCATACGAAGTAGTTTTCCAAAAACTCACATTAAAATACTTGACTTTTTGACAAAAAAAAATAGTTTCTATTTTAACGATATTTGTGCAAATTTTTAGTCCTTATTCATACGCTTTTAGTTATACAGTGTACTGCCTCCGTCGGCCATCGTTCTTAAGTGGGCACTTTCCATTAACGGATGCCATTTTGCAATAGCAACTGCGTCGTAGCCCACTTTCAGAAGAAACAGCACCAAGTCTTAAAAAGATACTAATATTTTAAGTTGATTTTTGATAATTTTGGTTTTTAAATGAATGCCGGCAACCTTTTTTGCATTTAAGGCATGCAGCTTATGTGACAGAAAATGTGCGCGACCGTCAACACAAAATAATTTTCTAAAATTAAATCGATTCTATCAGTTTTATGGAAAAATGAGCGTGAGACCAAATGAAACTAAAAATTGTCAGAACTGCCCCCGAATTTCTAGCAACTCCAGACTAGCATATTCATTTGTTAAAATTACATGACCTACAAAACTGCATACGAAGTAGTTTTTCAAAAACTCACATTAAAATATTGATTTTTGATAATTTTGTTTTTTAATTAAATGCCGGCAACCTTTTTTTCATTTAAAGCATGCAGCTTATGTGACAGAAAATGTGCAAGACCGTCAACACAAAATAATATTCTAAAATTAAATCGAATCTATCAGTTTTATGGAAAAATGAGCGTGAGACCAAATGAAACTAAAAATTGTCAAAACTGCCCCCGAATTTCTAGCAACTCCAGACTAGCATATTCTTTTGTTAAAATTACATGACCTACAAAACTGCATACGAAGTAGTTTTCCAAAAACTCACATTAAAATACTTGACTTTTTGAAAAAAAAATAGTTTCAATTTTAACGATTTTTGTGCAAATTTTTAGTCCTTATTCATATGCTTTTAGTTATACAGTGTACTGCCTCCGTCGGCCATCGTTCTTAAGCGGGCACTTCCCATTAACGGATGCCATTTTGCAATAGCAACTGCGTCGTAGCCCACTTTCAGAAGAAACAGCACCAAGTCTTAAAAAGATACTAATATTTTAAGTTGATTTTTGATAATTTTGGTTTTTAATTGAATGCCGGCAACCTTTTTTGCATTTAAGGCATGCAGCTTATGTGACAGAAAATGTGCAAGACCGTCAACACAAAATAATATTCTAAAATTAAATCGAATCTATCAGTTTTATGGAAAAATGAGCGTGAGACCAAATGAAACTAAAAATTGTCAAAATTGCCCCCGAATTTCTAGCAACTCCAGACTAGCATATTCTTTTGTTAAAATTACATGACCTACAAAACTGCATACGAAGTAGTTTTCCAAAAACTCACATTAAAATACTTGACTTTTTGAAAAAAAAAAAAGTTTCATTTTAACGATTTTTGTGCAAATTTTTAGTCCTTATTCATACGCTTTTAGTTATACAGTGTACTGCCTCCGTCGGCCATCGTTCTTAAGTGGTCACTTCCCATTAACGGATGTCTTAAAAAGATACTAATATTTTTAGTTGATTTTTGATAATTTCGATTTTTAATTAAATGCCGGCAACCGTTTTTTCATTTAAAGCATGCAGCTTATATGACAGAAAATGTGCAAGACCGTCAACACAAAATAATATTCTAAAATTAAATCGAATCTATCAGTTTTATGGAAAAATGAGCGTGAGACCAAATGAAACTAAAAATTGTCAAAACTGCCCCCGAATTTCTAGCAACTCCAGACTAGCTTATTCTTTTGTTAAAGTTACATGACCCACAAAACTGCATACGAAGTAGTTTTCCAAAAACTCACATTAAAATACTTGACTTTTTGACAAAAAAAAAATAGTTTCTATTTTAACGATATTTGTGCAAATTTTTAGTCCTTATTCATACGCTTTTAGTTATACAGTGTACTGCCTCCGTCGGCCATCGTTCTTAAGTGGGCACTTTCCATTAACGGATGCCATTTTGCAATAGCAACTGCGTCGTAGCCCACTTTCAGAAGAAACAGCACCAAGTCTTAAAAAGATACTAATATTTTAAGTTGATTTTTGATAATTTTGGTTTTTAATTGAATGCCGGCAACCTTTTTTGCATTTAAGGCATGCAGCTTATGTGACAGAAAATGTGCGAGACCGTCAACACAAAATAATTTTCTAAAATTAAATCGATTCTATCAGTTTTATGGAAAAATGAGCGTGAGACCAAATGAAACCAAAAATTGTCAAAACTGCCCCCGAATTTCTAGCAACTCCAGACTAGCATATTCATTTGTTAAAATTACATGACCTACAAAACTGCATACGAAGTAGTTTTTCAAAAACTCACATTAAAATATTGATTTTTGATAATTTTGTTTTTAAATTGAATGCCCGCAACCTTTTTTTCATTTAAGGCATGCAGCTTATGTGACAGAAAATGTGCAAGACCGTCAACACAAAATAATATTCTAAAATTAAATCGAATCTATCAGTTTTATGGAAAAATGAGCGTGAGACCAAACTAAAAATTGTCAAAACTGCCCCCGAATTTCTAGCAACTCCAGACTAGCATATTCATTTGTTAAAATTACATGACCTACAAACTGCATACGAAGTAGTTTTCCAAAAACTCACATTCAAATACTTGACTTTTTGAAAAAAAAATAGTTTCTATTTTAACGATTTTTGTGCAAATTTTTAGTCCTTATTCATATGCTTTTAGTTATACAGTGTACTGCCTCCGTCGGCCATCGTTCTTAAGTGGGCACTTCCCATTAACGGATGCCATTTTGAAATAGCAACTGCGTCGTAGCCCACTTTCAGAAGAAACAGCACCAAGTCTTAAAAAGATACTAATATTTTTAGTGGGTTTTTGACAACTTTGTTTTTTAATTGAATGCCGGCAACCTTTTTTTCATTTAAGGCACGCAGCTTATGTGACAGAAAATGTGCAAGGCCGTCAACACAAAATAATATTCTAAAATTAAATCGAATCTATCAGTTTTATGGAAAAATGAGCGTGAGACCAAATGAAACTAAAAATTGTCAAAACTGCCCCCGAATTTCTAGCAACTCCAGACTAGCATATTCTTTTGTTAAAATTACATGACCTACAAAACTGCATACGAAGTAGTTTTCCAAAAACTCACATTAAAGTACTTGACTTTTTGAAAAAAAAATAGTTTCTATTTTAACGATTTTTGTGCAAATTTTTAGTCCTTATTCATATGCTTTTAGTTATACAGTGTACTGCCTCCGTCGGCCATCGTTCTTAACTGGGCACTTCCCATTAACGGATGCCATTTTGCAATATTAACTGCGTCGAAGCCCACTTTCAGAAGAAACAGCACCAAGTCTTAAAAAGATACTAATATTTTAAGTTGATTTTTGATAATTTTGGTTTTTAATTGAATGCCGGCAACCTTTTTTGCATTTAAGGCATGCAGCTTATGTGACAGAAAATGTGCAAGACCGTCAACACAAAATAATATTCTAAAATTAAATCGAATCTATCAGTTTTATGGAAAAATGAGCGTGAGACCAAATGAAACTAAAAATTGTCAAAACTGCCCCCGAATTTCTAGCAACTCCAGACTAGCATATTCTTTTGTTAAAATTACATGACCTACAAAACTGCATACGAAGTAGTTTTCCAAAAACTCACATAAAAATACTTTACTTTTTGAAAAAAAAAAAAATAGTTTCAATTTTAACGATTTTTGTGCAAATTTTTAGTCCTTATTCATACGCTTTTAGTTATACAGTGTACTGCCTCCGTCGGCCATCGTTCTTAAGTGGGCACTTCCAATTAACGGATGCCATTTTGCAATAGCAACTGCGTCGTAGCGCACTTTCAAAGAAACAGCACCAAGTCTTAAAAAGATACTAATATTTTAAGTTGATTTTTGATAATTTTGGTTTTTAATTGAATGCCGGCAACCTTTTTTGCATTTAAGGCATGCAGCTTATGTGACAGAAAATGTGCAAGACCGTCAACACAAAATAATATTCTAAAATTAAATCGAATCTATCAGTTTTATGGAAAAATGAGCGTGAGACCAAATGAAACTAAAAATTGTCAAAACTGCCCCCGAATTTCTAGCAACTCCAGACTAGCATATTCTTTTGTTAAAATTACATGACCTACAAACTGCAAACGAAGTAGTTTTCCAAAAACTCACATTAAAATACTTGACTTTTTGAAAAAAAAAAAATAGTTTAAATTTTAACGATTTTTGAGCAAATTTTTAGTCCTTATTCATATGCTTTTAGTTATACAGTATACTGCCTCCGTCGGCCATCGTACTTAGGTGGTCACTTCCCATTAACGGATGTCTTAAAAAGATACTAATATTTTTAGTTGATTTTTGATAATTTTGGTTTTTAATTGAATGCCGGCAACCTTTTTTGCATTTAAGGCATGCAGCTTATGTGACAGAAAATGTGCAAGACCGTCAACACAAAATAATATTCTAAAATTAAATCGAATCTATCAGTTTTATGGAAAAATGAGCGTGAGACCAAATGAAACTAAGAATTGTCAAAACTGCCCCCGAATTTCTAGCAACTCCAGACTAGCATATTCATTTGTTAAAATTACATGACCTACAAAACTGCATACGAAGTAGTTTTTCAAAAACTCACATTAAAATATTGATTTTTGATAATTTTGTTTTTTAATTAAATGCCGGCAACCTTTTTTTCATTTAAAGCATGCAGCTTATGTGACAGAAGATGTGCAAGACCGTCAACACAAAACAATATTCTAAAATTAAATCGAATCTATCAGTTTTATGGAAAAATGAGCGTGAGACCAAATGAAACTAAAAATTGTCAAAACTGCCCCCGAATTTCTAGCAACTCCAGACTAGCTTATTCTTTTGTTAAAATTACATGACCCACAAAACTGCATACGAAGTAGTTTTCCAAAAACTCACATTCAAATACTTGACTTTTTGAAAAAAAAATAGTTTCTATTTTAACGATTTTTGTGCAAATTTTTAGTCCTTATTCATATGGTTTTAGTTATACAGTGTACTGCCTCCGTCGGACATCGTTCTTAAGTGGGCACTTCCCATTAACGGATACCATTTTGCAATAGCAATTGCGTCGTAGCCCACTTTCAGAAGAAACAGCACCAAGTCTTAAAAAGATACTAATATTTTTAGTGGGTTTTTGACAACTTTGTTTTTTAATTGAATGCCGGCAACCTGTTTTTCATTTAAGGCATGCAGCTTATGTGACAGAAAATGTGCAAGACCGTCAACACAAAATAATATTCTAAAATTAAATCGAATCTATCAGTTTTATGGAAAAATGAGCGTGAGACCAAATGAAACTAAAAATTGTCAAAACTGCCCCCGAATTTCTAGCAACTCCAGACTAGCTTATTCTTTTGTTAAAGTTACATGACCCACAAAACTGCATACGAAGTAGTTTTCCAAAAACTCACATTAAAATACTTGACTTTTTGACAAAAAAAAATAGTTTCTATTTTAACGATATTTGTGCAAATTTTTAGTCCTTATTCATACGCTTTTAGTTATACAGTGTACTGCCTCCGTCGGCCATCGTTCTTAAGTGGGCACTTTCCATTAACGGATGCCATTTTGCAATAGCAACTGCGTCGTAGCCCACTTTCAGAAGAAACAGCACCAAGTCTTAAAAAGATACTAATATTTTAAGTTGATTTTTGATAATTTTGGTTTTTAATTGAATGCCGGCAACCCTTTTTGCATTTAAGGCATGCAGCTTATGTGACAGAAAATGTGCGCGACCGTCAACACAAAATAATTTTCTAAAATTAAATCGATTCTATCAGTTTTATGGAAAAATGAGCGTGAGACCAAATGAAACTAAAAATTGTCAGAACTGCCCCCGAATTTCTAGCAACTCCAGACTAGCATATTCATTTGTTAAAATTACATGACCTACAAAACTGCATACGAAGTAGTTTTTCAAAAACTCACATTAAAATATTGATTTTTGATAATTTTGTTTTTTAATTAAATGCCGGCAACCTTTTTTTCATTTAAAGCATGCAGCTTATGTGACAGAAAATGTGCAAGACCGTCAACACAAAATAATATTCTAAAATTAAATCGAATCTATCAATTTTATGGAAAAATGAGCGTGAGACCAAATGAAACTAAAAATTGTCAAAACTGCCCCCGAATTTCTAGCAACTCCAGACTAGCATATTCTTTTGTTAAAATTACATGACCTCCAAAACTGCATACGAAGTAGTTTTCCAAAAACTCACATTAAAATACTTGACTTTTTGAAAAAAAAATAGTTTCAATTTTAACGATTTTTGTGCAAATTTTTAGTCCTTATTCATATGCTTTTAGTTATACAGTGTACTGCCTCCGTCGGCCATCGTTCTTAAGCGGGCATTTCCCATTAACGGATGCCATTTTGCAATAGCAACTGCGTCGTAGCCCACTTTCAGAAGAAACAGCACCAAGTCTTAAAAAGATACTAATATTTTAAGTTGATTTTTGATAATTTTGGTTTTTAATTGAATGCCGGCAACCTTTTTTGCATTTAAGGCATGCAGCTTATGTGACAGAAAATGTGCAAGACCGTCAACACAAAATAATTTTCTAAAATTAAATCGAATCTATCAGTTTTATGGAAAAATGAGCGTGAGACCAAATGAAACTAAGAATTGTCAAAACTGCCCCCGAATTTCTAGCAACTCCAGACTAGCATATTCATTTGTTAAAATTACATGACCTACAAAACTGCATACGAAGTAGTTTTTCAAAAACTCACATTAAAATATTGATTTTTGATAATTTTGTTTTTAAATTGAATGCCCGCAACCTTTTTTTCATTTAAGGCATGCAGCTTATGTGACAGAAAATGTGCAAGACCGTCAACACAAAATAATATTCTAAAATTAAATCGAATCTATCAGTTTTATGGAAAAATGAGCGTGAGACCAAACTAAAAATTGTCAAAACTGCCCCCGAATTTCTAGCAACTCCAGACTAGCATATTCATTTGTTAAAATTACATGACCTACAAACTGCATACGAAGTAGTTTTCCAAAAACTCACATTCAAATACTTGACTTTTTGAAAAAAAAATAGTTTCTATTTTAACGATTTTTGTGCAAATTTTTAGTCCTTATTCATATGCTTTTAGTTATACAGTGTACTGCCTCCGTCGGCCATCGTTCTTAAGTGGGCACTTCCCATTAACGGATGCCATTTTGAAATAGCAACTGCGTCGTAGCCCACTTTCAGAAGAAACAGCACCAAGTCTTAAAAAGATACTAATATTTTTAGTGGGTTTTTGACAACTTTGTTTTTTAATTGAATGCCGGCAACCTTTTTTTCATTTAAGGCACGCAGCTTATGTGACAGAAAATGTGCAAGACCGTCAACACAAAATAATATTCTAAAATTAAATCGCATCCATCAGTTGTATGGAAAAATGAGCGTGAGACCAAATGAAACTAAAAATTGTCAAAACTGCCACCGAATTTCTAGCAACTCCAGACTAGCATATTCTTTTGTTAAAATTACATGACCCACAAAACTGCATACGAAGTAGTTTTCCAAAAACTCACATTAAAATACTTGACTTTTTGAAAAAAAAATAGTTTCTATTTTAACGATTTTTGTGCAAATTTTTAGTCCTTATTCATATGCTTTTAGTTATTCAGTGTACTGCCTCCGTCGGCCATCGTTCTTAAGTGGGCACTTCCCATTAACGGATGCCATTTTGCAATAGCAACTGCGTCGTAGCCCACTTTCAGAAGAAACAGCGCCAAGTCTTAAAAAGATACTAATATTTTAAGTTGATTTTTGATAATTTTGGTTTTTAATTGAATGCCGGCAACCTTTTTTGCATTTAAGGCATGCAGCTTATGTGACAGAAAATGTGCAAGACCGTCAACACAAAATAATATTCTAAAATTAAATCGAGTCTATCAGTTTTATGGAAAAATGAGCGTGAGACCAAATGAAACTAAAAATTGTCAAAACTGCCCCCGAATTTCTAGCAACTCCAGACTAGCTTATTCTTTTGTTAAAGTTACATGACCCACAAAACTGCATACGAAGTAGTTTTCCAAAAACTCACATTAAAATGTTGATTTTTGATAATTTTGTTTGTTAATTAAATGCCGGCAACCTTTTTTTCATTTAAAGCATGCAGCTTATGTGACAGAAAATGTGCAAGACCGTCAACACAAAATAATATTCTAAAATTAAATCGAATCTATCAGTTTTATGGAAAAATGAGCGTGAGACCAAATGAAACTAAAAATTGTCAAAACTGCCCCCGAATTTCTAGCAACTCCAGACTAGCATATTCTTTTGTTAAAATTACATGACCTACAAAACTGCATACGAAGTAGTTTTCCAAAAACTCACATTAAAGTACTTGACTTTTTGAAAAAAAAATAGTTTCAATTTTAACGATTTTTGTGCAAATTTTTAGTCCTTATTCATATGCTTTTAGTTATACAGTGTACTGCCTCCGTCGGCCATCGTTCTTAAGTGGGCACTTCCCATTAACGGATGCCATTTTGCAATAGCAACTGCGTCGTAGCCCACTTTCAGAAGAAACAGCACCAAGTCTTAAAAAGATACTAATATTTTAAGTTGATTTTTGATAATTTTGGTTTTTAATTGAATGCCGGCAACCTTTTTTGCATTTAAGGCATGCAGCTTATGTGACAGAAAATGTGCAAGACCGTCAACACAAAATAATATTCTAAAATTAAATCGCATCCATCAGTTGTATGGAAAAATGAGCGTGAGACCAAATGAAACTAAAAATTGTCAAAACTGCCACCGAATTTCTAGCAACTCCAGACTAGCATATTCTTTTGTTAAAATTACATGACCCACAAAACTGCATACGAAGTAGTTTTCCAAAAACTCACATTAAAATACTTGACTTTTTGAAAAAAAAATACTTTCTATTTTAACGATTTTTGTGCAAATTTTTAGTCCTTATTCATATGCTTTTAGTTATACAGTGTACTGCCTCCGTCGGCCATCGTTCTTAAGTGGGCACTTCCCATTAACGGATGCCATTTTGCAATAGCAACTGCGTCGTAGCCCACTTTCAGAAGAAACAGCACCAAGTCTTAAAAAGATACTAATATTTTAAGTTGATTTTTGATAATTTTGGTTTTTAATTGAATGCCGGCAACCTTTTTTGCATTTAAGGCATGCAGCTTATGTGACAGAAAATGTGCAAGACCGTCAACACAAAATAATATTCTAAAATTAAATCGAATCTATCAGTTTTATGGAAAAATGAGCGTGAGACCAAATGAAACTAAAAATTGTCAAAACTGCCCCCGAATTTCTAGCAACTCCAGACTAGCATATTCTTTTGTTAAAATTACATGACCTACAAAACTGCATACGAAGTAGTTTTCCAAAAACTCACATTAAAATACTTGACTTTTTGAAAAAAAAAAAGTTTCATTTTAACGATTTTTGTGCAAATTTTTAGTCCTTATTCATACGCTTTTAGTTATACAGTGTACTGCCTCCGTCGGCCATCGTTCTTAAGTGGTCACTTCCCATTAACGGATGTCTTAAAAAGATACTAATATTTTTAGTTGATTTTTGATAATTTCGATTTTTAATTAAATGCCGGCAACCGTTTTTTCATTTAAAGCATGCAGCTTATGTGACAGAAAATGTGCAAGACCGTCAACACAAAATAATATTCTAAAATTAAATCGAATCTATCAGTTTTATGGAAAAATGAGCGTGAGATCAAATAAAACTAAGAATTGTCAAAACTGCCCCCGAATTTCTAGCAACTCCAGACTAGCATATTCATTTGTTAAAATTACATGACCTACAAAACTGCATACGAAGTAGTTTTCCAAAACTCACATTAAAATGTTGATTTTTGATAATTTTGTTTGTTAATTAAATGCCGGCAACCTTTTTTTCATTTAAAGCATGCAGCTTATGTGACAGAAAATGTGCAAGACCGTCAACACAAAATAATATTCTAAAATTAAATCGAATCTATCAGTTTTATGGAAAAATGAGCGTGAGACCAAATGAAACTAAAAATTGTCAAAACTGCCCCCGAATTTCTAGCAACTCCGGACTAGCATATTCTTTTGTTAAAATTACATGACCTACAAAACTGCATACGAAGTAGTTTTCCAAAAACTCACATTAAAATACTTGACTTTTTGAAAAAAAAAAAGTTTCATTTTAACGATTTTTGTGCAAATTTTTAGTCCTTATTCATACGCTTTTAGTTATACAGTGTACTGCCTCCGTCGGCCATCGTTCTTAAGTGGTCACTTCCCATTAACGGATGTCTTAAAAAGATACTAATATTTTTAGTTGATTTTTGATAATTTCGATTTTTAATTAAATGCCGGCAACCGTTTTTTCATTTAAAGCATGCAGCTTATGTGACAGAAAATGTGCAAGACCGTCAACACAAAATAATATTCTAAAATTAAATCGAATCTATCAGTTTTATGGAAAAATGAGCGTGAGATCAAATAAAACTAAGAATTGTCAAAACTGCCCCCGAATTTCTAGCAACTCCAGACTAGCATATTCATTTGTTAAAATTACATGACCTACAAAACTGCATACGAAGTAGTTTTCCAAAAACTCACATTAAAATGTTGATTTTTGATAATTTTGTTTGTTAATTAAATGCCGGCAACCTTTTTTTCATTTAAAGCATGCAGCTTATGTGACAGAAAATGTGCAAGACCGTCAACACAAAATAATATTCTAAAATTAAATCGAATCTATCAGTTTTATGGAAAAATGAGCGTGAGACCAAATGAAACTAAAAATTGTCAAAACTGCCCCCGAATTTCTAGCAACTCCAGACTAGCATATTCTTTTGTTAAAATTACATGACCTACAAAACTGCATACGAAGTAGTTTTCCAAAAACTCACATTAAAATACTTGACTTTTTGAAAAAAAAAAAGTTTCATTTTAACGATTTTTGTGCAAATTTTTAGTCCTTATTCATATGCTTTTAGTTATACAGTGTACTGCCTCCGTCGGCCATCGTTCTTAAGTGGGCACTTCCCATTAACGGATGCCATTTTGCAATAGCAACTGCGTCGTAGCCCACTTTCAGAAGAAACAGCACCAAGTCTTAAAAAGATACTAATATTTTAAGTTGATTTTTGATAACTTTGGTTTTTAATTGAATGCCGGCAACCTTTTTTGCATTTAAGGCATGCAGCTTATGTGACAGAAAATGTGCAAGACCGTCAACACAAAATAATATTCTAAAATTAAATCGAATCTATCAGTTTTATGGAAAAATGAGCGTGAGACCAAATGAAACTAAAAATTGTCAAAACTGCCCCCGAATTTCTAGCAACTCCAGACTAGCTTATTCTTTTGTTAAAGTTACATGACCCACAAAACTGCATACGAAGTAGTTTTCCAAAAACTCACATTAAAGTACTTGACTTTTTGAAAAAAAAATAGTTTCAATTTTAACGATTTTTGTGCAAATTTTTGTGCAAATTTTTAGTCCTTATTCATATGCTTTTAGTTATACAGTGTACTGCCTCCGTCGGCCATCGTTCTTAACTGGGCACTTCCCATTAACGGATGCCATTTTGCAATATTAACTGCGTCGAAGCCCACTTTCAGAAGAAACAGCACCAAGTCTTAAAAAGATACTAATATTTTAAGTTGATTTTTGATAATTTTGGTTTTTAATTGAATGCCGGCAACCTTTTTTGCATTTAAGGCATGCAGCTTATGTGACAGAAAATGTGCAAGACCGTCAACACAAAATAATATTCTAAAATTAAATCGAATCTATCAGTTTTATGGAAAAATGAGCGTGAGACCAAATGAAACTAAAAATTGTCAAAACTGCCCCCGAATTTCTAGCAACTCCAGACTAGCATATTCTTTTGTTAAAATTACATGACCTACAAAACTGCATACGAAGTAGTTTTCCAAAAACTCACATTAAAATACTTGACTTTTTGAAAAAAAAAAGTTTCATTTTAACGATTTTTGTGCAAATTTTTAGTCCTTATTCATACGCTTTTAGTTATACAGTGTACTGCCTCCGTCGGCCATCGTTCTTAAGTGGTCACTTCCCATTAACGGATGTCTTAAAAAGATACTAATATTTTTAGTTGATTTTTGATAATTTCGATTTTTAATTAAATGCCGGCAACCGTTTTTTCATTTAAAGCATGCAGCTTATGTGACAGAAAATGTGCAAGACCGTCAACACAAAATAATATTCTAAAATTAAATCGAATCTATCAGTTTTATGGAAAAATGAGCGTGAGATCAAATAAAACTAAGAATTGTCAAAACTGCCCCCGAATTTCTAGCAACTCCAGACTAGCATATTCATTTGTTAAAATTACATGACCTACAAAACTGCATACGAAGTAGTTTTCCAAAAACTCACATTAAAATGTTGATTTTTGATAATTTTGTTTGTTAATTAAATGCCGGCAACCTTTTTTTCATTTAAAGCATGCAGCTTATGTGACAGAAAATGTGCAAGACCGTCAACACAAAATAATATTCTAAAATTAAATCGAATCTATCAGTTTTATGGAAAAATGAGCGTGAGACCAAATGAAACTAAAAATTGTCAAAACTGCCCCCGAATTTCTAGCAACTCCAGACTAGCATATTCTTTTGTTAAAATTACATGACCTACAAAACTGCATACGAAGTAGTTTTCCAAAAACTCACATTAAAATACTTGACTTTTTGAAAAAAAAAAAGTTTCATTTTAACGATTTTTGTGCAAATTTTTAGTCCTTATTCATATGCTTTTAGTTATACAGTGTACTGCCTCCGTCGGCCATCGTTCTTAAGTGGGCACTTCCCATTAACGGATGCCATTTTGCAATAGCAACTGCGTCGTAGCCCACTTTCAGAAGAAACAGCACCAAGTCTTAAAAAGATACTAATATTTTAAGTTGATTTTTGATAACTTTGGTTTTTAATTGAATGCCGGCAACCTTTTTTGCATTTAAGGCATGCAGCTTATGTGACAGAAAATGTGCAAGACCGTCAACACAAAATAATATTCTAAAATTAAATCGAATCTATCAGTTTTATGGAAAAATGAGCGTGAGACCAAATGAAACTAAAAATTGTCAAAACTGCCCCCGAATTTCTAGCAACTCCAGACTAGCTTATTCTTTTGTTAAAGTTACATGACCCACAAAACTGCATACGAAGTAGTTTTCCAAAAACTCACATTAAAGTACTTGACTTTTTGAAAAAAAAATAGTTTCAATTTTAACGATTTTTGTGCAAATTTTTGTGCAAATTTTTAGTCCTTATTCATATGCTTTTAGTTATACAGTGTACTGCCTCCGTCGGCCATCGTTCTTAACTGGGCACTTCCCATTAACGGATGCCATTTTGCAATATTAACTGCGTCGAAGCCCACTTTCAGAAGAAACAGCACCAAGTCTTAAAAAGATACTAATATTTTAAGTTGATTTTTGATAATTTTGGTTTTTAATTGAATGCCGGCAACCTTTTTTGCATTTAAGGCATGCAGCTTATGTGACAGAAAATGTGCAAGACCGTCAACACAAAATAATATTCTAAAATTAAATCGAATCTATCAGTTTTATGGAAAAATGAGCGTGAGACCAAATGAAACTAAAAATTGTCAAAACTGCCCCCGAATTTCTAGCAACTCCAGACTAGCATATTCTTTTGTTAAAATTACATGACCTACAAAACTGCATACGAAGTAGTTTTCCAAAAACTCACATTAAAATACTTGACTTTTTGAAAAAAAAAAAGTTTCATTTTAACGATTTTTGTGCAAATTTTTAGTCCTTATTCATACGCTTTTAGTTATACAGTGTACTGCCTCCGTCGGCCATCGTTCTTAAGTGGTCACTTCCCATTAACGGATGTCTTAAAAAGATACTAATATTTTTAGTTGATTTTTGATAATTTCGATTTTTAATTAAATGCCGGCAACCGTTTTTTCATTTAAAGCATGCAGCTTATGTGACAGAAAATGTGCAAGACCGTCAACACAAAATAATATTCTAAAATTAAATCGAATCTATCAGTTTTATGGAAAAATGAGCGTGAGATCAAATAAAACTAAGAATTGTCAAAACTGCCCCCGAATTTCTAGCAACTCCAGACTAGCATATTCATTTGTTAAAATTACATGACCTACAAAACTGCATACGAAGTAGTTTTCCAAAAACTCACATTAAAATGTTGATTTTTGATAATTTTGTTTGTTAATTAAATGCCGGCAACCTTTTTTTCATTTAAAGCATGCAGCTTATGTGACAGAAAATGTGCAAGACCGTCAACACAAAATAATATTCTAAAATTAAATCGAATCTATCAGTTTTATGGAAAAATGAGCGTGAGACCAAATGAAACTAAAAATTGTCAAAACTGCCCCCGAATTTCTAGCAACTCCAGACTAGCATATTCTTTTGTTAAAATTACATGACCTACAAAACTGCATACGAAGTAGTTTTCCAAAAACTCACATTAAAATACTTGACTTTTTGAAAAAAAAAAAGTTTCATTTTAACGATTTTTGTGCAAATTTTTAGTCCTTATTCATACGCTTTTAGTTATACAGTGTACTGCCTCCGTCGGCCATCGTTCTTAAGTGGTCACTTCCCATTAACGGATGTCTTAAAAAGATACTAATATTTTTAGTTGATTTTTGATAATTTCGATTTTTAATTGAATGCCGGCAACCTTTTTTTCATTTAAAGCATGCAGCTTATGTGACAGAAAATGTGCAAGACCGTCAACACAAAATAATATTCTAAAATTAAATCGAATCTATCAGTTTTATGGAAAAATGAGCGTGAGACCAAATGAAACTAAAAATTGTCAAAACTGCCCCCGAATTTCTAGCAACTCCAGACTAGCATATTCTTTTGTTAAAATTACATGACCTACAAAACTGCATACGAAGTAGTTTTCCAAAAACTCACATTAAAGTACTTGACTTTTTGAAAAAAAAATAGTTTCAATTTTAACGATTTTTGTGCAAATTTTTAGTCCTTATTCATATGCTTTTAGTTATACAGTGTACTGCCTCCGTCGGCCATCGTTCTTAAGTGGGCACTTCCCATTAACGGATGCCATTTTGCAATAGCAACTGCGTCGTAGCCCACTTTCAGAAGAAACAGCACCAAGTCTTAAAAAGATACTAATATTTTAAGTTGATTTTTGATAATTTTGGTTTTTAATTGAATGCCGGCAACCTTTTTTGCATTTAAGGCATGCAGCTTATGTGACAGAAAATGTGCAAGACCGTCAACACAAAATAATATTCTAAAATTAAATCGCATCCATCAGTTGTATGGAAAAATGAGCGTGAGACCAAATGAAACTAAAAATTGTCAAAACTGCCACCGAATTTCTAGCAACTCCAGACTAGCATATTCTTTTGTTAAAATTACATGACCCACAAAACTGCATACGAAGTAGTTTTCCAAAAACTCACATTAAAATACTTGACTTTTTGAAAAAAAAATACTTTCTATTTTAACGATTTTTGTGCAAATTTTTAGTCCTTATTCATATGCTTTTAGTTATACAGTGTACTGCCTCCGTCGGCCATCGTTCTTAAGTGGGCACTTCCCATTAACGGATGCCATTTTGCAATAGCAACTGCGTCGTAGCCCACTTTCAGAAGAAACAGCACCAAGTCTTAAAAAGATACTAATATTTTAAGTTGATTTTTGATAATTTTGGTTTTTAATTGAATGCCGGCAACCTTTTTTGCATTTAAGGCATGCAGCTTATGTGACAGAAAATGTGCAAGACCGTCAACACAAAATAATATTCTAAAATTAAATCGAATCTATCAGTTTTATGGAAAAATGAGCGTGAGACCAAATGAAACTAAAAATTGTCAAAACTGCCCCCGAATTTCTAGCAACTCCAGACTAGCTTATTCTTTTGTTAAAGTTACATGACCCACAAAACTGCATACGAAGTAGTTTTCCAAAAACTCACATTAAAGTACTTGACTTTTTGAAAAAAAAATAGTTTCAATTTTAACGATTTTTGTGCAAATTTTTAGTCCTTATTCATATGCTTTTAGTTATACAGTGTACTGCCTCCGTCGGCCATCGTTCTTAACTGGGCACTTCCCATTAACGGATGCCATTTTGCAATATTAACTGCGTCGAAGCCCACTTTCAGAAGAAACAGCACCAAGTCTTAAAAAGATACTAATATTTTAAGTTGATTTTTGATAATTTTGGTTTTTAATTGAATGCCGGCAACCTTTTTTGCATTTAAGGCATGCAGCTTATGTGACAGAAAATGTGCAAGACCGTCAACACAAAATAATATTCTAAAATTAAATCGAATCTATCAGTTTTATGGAAAAATGAGCGTGAGACCAAATGAAACTAAAAATTGTCAAAACTGCCCCCGAATTTCTAGCAACTCCAGACTAGCATATTCTTTTGTTAAAATTACATGACCTACAAAACTGCATACGAAGTAGTTTTCCAAAAACTCACATTAAAATACTTGACTTTTTGAAAAAAAAAAAGTTTCATTTTAACGATTTTTGTGCAAATTTTTAGTCCTTATTCATACGCTTTTAGTTATACAGTGTACTGCCTCCGTCGGCCATCGTTCTTAAGTGGTCACTTCCCATTAACGGATGTCTTAAAAAGATACTAATATTTTTAGTTGATTTTTGATAATTTCGATTTTTAATTAAATGCCGGCAACCGTTTTTTCATTTAAAGCATGCAGCTTATGTGACAGAAAATGTGCAAGACCGTCAACACAAAATAATATTCTAAAATTAAATCGAATCTATCAGTTTTATGGAAAAATGAGCGTGAGATCAAATAAAACTAAGAATTGTCAAAACTGCCCCCGAATTTCTAGCAACTCCAGACTAGCATATTCATTTGTTAAAATTACATGACCTACAAAACTGCATACGAAGTAGTTTTCCAAAAACTCACATTAAAATGTTGATTTTTGATAATTTTGTTTGTTAATTAAATGCCGGCAACCTTTTTTTCATTTAAAGCATGCAGCTTATGTGACAGAAAATGTGCAAGACCGTCAACACAAAATAATATTCTAAAATTAAATCGAATCTATCAGTTTTATGGAAAAATGAGCGTGAGACCAAATGAAACTAAAAATTGTCAAAACTGCCCCCGAATTTCTAGCAACTCCAGACTAGCATATTCTTTTGTTAAAATTACATGACCTACAAAACTGCATACGAAGTAGTTTTCCAAAAACTCACATTAAAGTACTTGACTTTTTGAAAAAAAAATAGTTTCAATTTTAACGATTTTTGTGCAAATTTTTAGTCCTTATTCATATGCTTTTAGTTATACAGTGTACTGCCTCCGTCGGCCATCGTTCTTAACTGGGCACTTCCCATTAACGGATGCCATTTTGCAATATTAACTCCGTCGAAGCCCACTTTCAGAAGAAACAGCACCAAGTCTTAAAAAGATACTAATATTTTAAGTTGATTTTTGATAATTTTGGTTTTTAATTGAATGCCGGCAACCTTTTTTGCATTTAAGGCATGCAGCTTATGTGACAGAAAATGTGCAAGACCGTCAACACAAAATAATATTCTAAAATTAAATCGAATCTATCAGTTTTATGGAAAAATGAGCGTGAGACCAAATGAAACTAAAAATTGTCAAAACTGCCCCCGAATTTCTAGCAACTCCAGACTAGCATATTCTTTTGTTAAAATTACATGACCTACAAAACTGCATACGAAGTAGTTTTCCAAAAACTCACATTAAAATACTTGACTTTTTGAAAAAAAAAAAGTTTCATTTTAACGATTTTTGTGCAAATTTTTAGTCCTTATTCATACGCTTTTAGTTATACAGTGTACTGCCTCCGTCGGCCATCGTTCTTAAGTGGTCACTTCCCATTAACGGATGTCTTAAAAAGATACTAATATTTTTAGTTGATTTTTGATAATTTCGATTTTTAATTAAATGCCGGCAACCGTTTTTTCATTTAAAGCATGCAGCTTATGTGACAGAAAATGTGCAAGACCGTCAACACAAAATAATATTCTAAAATTAAATCGAATCTATCAGTTTTATGGAAAAATGAGCGTGAGATCAAATAAAACTAAGAATTGTCAAAACTGCCCCCGAATTTCTAGCAACTCCAGACTAGCATATTCATTTGTTAAAATTACATGACCTACAAAACTGCATACGAAGTAGTTTTCCAAAAACTCACATTAAAATGTTGATTTTTGATAATTTTGTTTGTTAATTAAATGCCGGCAACCTTTTTTTCATTTAAAGCATGCAGCTTATGTGACAGAAAATGTGCAAGACCGTCAACACAAAATAATATTCTAAAATTAAATCGAATCTATCAGTTTTATGGAAAAATGAGCGTGAGACCAAATGAAACTAAAAATTGTCAAAACTGCCCCCGAATTTCTAGCAACTCCAGCCTAGCATATTCTTTTGTTAAAATTACATGACCTACAAAACTGCATACGAAGTAGTTTTCCAAAAACTCACATTAAAATACTTGACTTTTTGAAAAAAAAAATAGTTTCTATTTTAACGATTTTTGTGCAAATTTTTAGTCCTTATTCATACGCTCTTAGTTATACAGTGTACTGCCTCCGTTGGCCATCGTTCTTAACTGGGCACTTCCCATTAACGGATGCCATTTTGCAATAGCAACTGCGTCGTAGCCCACTTTCAGAAGAAACAGCACCAAGTCTTAAAAAGATACTAATATTTTAAGTTGATTTTTGATAATTTTGGTTTTTAATTGAATGCCGGCAACCTTTTTTGCATTTAAGGCATGCAGCTTATGTGACAGAAAATGTGCAAGACCGTCAACACAAAATAATATTCTAAAATTAAATCGAATCTATCAGTTTTATGGAGAAATGAGCGTGAGACCAAATGAAACTAAAAATTGTCAAAACTGCCCCCGAATTTCTAGCAACTCCAGACTAGCTTATTCTTTTGTTAAAGTTACATGACCCACAAAACTGCATACGAAGTAGTTTTCCAAAAACTCACATTAAAATGTTGATTTTTGATAATTTTGTTTGTTAATTAAATGCCGGCAACCTTTTTTTCATTTAAAGCATGCAGCTTATGTGACAGAAAATGTGCAAGACCGTCAACACAAAATAATATTCTAAAATTAAATCGCATCCATCAGTTGTATGGAAAAATGAGCGTGAGACCAAATGAAACTAAAAATTGTCAAAACTGCCACCGAATTTCTAGCAACTCCAGACTAGCATATTCTTTTGTTAAAATTACATGACCCACAAAACTGCATACGAAGTAGTTTTCCAAAAACTCACATTAAAATACTTGACTTTTTGAAAAAAAAATACTTTCTATTTTAACGATTTTTGTGCAAATTTTTAGTCCTTATTCATATGCTTTTAGTTATACAGTGTACTGCCTCCGTCGGCCATCGTTCTTAAGTGGGCACTTCCCATTAACGGATGCCATTTTGCAATAGCAACTGCGTCGTAGCCCACTTTCAGAAGAAACAGCACCAAGTCTTAAAAAGATACTAATATTTTAAGTTGATTTTTGATAATTTTGGTTTTTAATTGAATGCCGGCAACCTTTTTTGCATTTAAGGCATGCAGCTTATGTGACAGAAAATGTGCAAGACCGTCAACACAAAATAATATTCTAAAATTAAATCGAATCTATCAGTTTTATGGAAAAATGAGCGTGAGACCAAATGAAACTAAAAATTGTCAAAACTGCCCCCGAATTTCTAGCAACTCCAGACTAGCTTATTCTTTTGTTAAAGTTACATGACCCACAAAACTGCATACGAAGTAGTTTTCCAAAAACTCACATTAAAGTACTTGACTTTTTGAAAAAAAAATAGTTTCAATTTTAACGATTTTTGTGCAAATTTTTAGTCCTTATTCATATGCTTTTAGTTATACAGTGTACTGCCTCCGTCGGCCATCGTTCTTAACTGGGCACTTCCCATTAACGGATGCCATTTTGCAATATTAACTGCGTCGAAGCCCACTTTCAGAAGAAACAGCACCAAGTCTTAAAAAGATACTAATATTTTAAGTTGATTTTTGATAATTTTGGTTTTTAATTGAATGCCGGCAACCTTTTTTGCATTTAAGGCATGCAGCTTATGTGACAGAAAATGTGCAAGACCGTCAACACAAAATAATATTCTAAAATTAAATCGAATCTATCAGTTTTATGGAAAAATGAGCGTGAGACCAAATGAAACTAAAAATTGTCAAAACTGCCCCCGAATTTCTAGCAACTCCAGACTAGCATATTCTTTTGTTAAAATTACATGACCTACAAAACTGCATACGAAGTAGTTTTCCAAAAACTCACATTAAAATACTTGACTTTTTGAAAAAAAAAAAGTTTCATTTTAACGATTTTTGTGCAAATTTTTAGTCCTTATTCATACGCTTTTAGTTATACAGTGTACTGCCTCCGTCGGCCATCGTTCTTAAGTGGTCACTTCCCATTAACGGATGTCTTAAAAAGATACTAATATTTTTAGTTGATTTTTGATAATTTCGATTTTTAATTAAATGCCGGCAACCGTTTTTTCATTTAAAGCATGCAGCTTATGTGACAGAAAATGTGCAAGACCGTCAACACAAAATAATATTCTAAAATTAAATCGAATCTATCAGTTTTATGGAAAAATGAGCGTGAGATCAAATAAAACTAAGAATTGTCAAAACTGCCCCCGAATTTCTAGCAACTCCAGACTAGCATATTCATTTGTTAAAATTACATGACCTACAAAACTGCATACGAAGTAGTTTTCCAAAAACTCACATTAAAATGTTGATTTTTGATAATTTTGTTTGTTAATTAAATGCCGGCAACCTTTTTTTCATTTAAAGCATGCAGCTTATGTGACAGAAAATGTGCAAGACCGTCAACACAAAATAATATTCTAAAATTAAATCGAATCTATCAGTTTTATGGAAAAATGAGCGTGAGACCAAATGAAACTAAAAATTGTCAAAACTGCCCCCGAATTTCTAGCAACTCCAGACTAGCATATTCTTTTGTTAAAATTACATGACCTACAAAACTGCATACGAAGTAGTTTTCCAAAAACTCACATTAAAGTACTTGACTTTTTGAAAAAAAAATAGTTTCAATTTTAACGATTTTTGTGCAAATTTTTAGTCCTTATTCATATGCTTTTAGTTATACAGTGTACTGCCTCCGTCGGCCATCGTTCTTAACTGGGCACTTCCCATTAACGGATGCCATTTTGCAATATTAACTCCGTCGAAGCCCACTTTCAGAAGAAACAGCACCAAGTCTTAAAAAGATACTAATATTTTAAGTTGATTTTTGATAATTTTGGTTTTTAATTGAATGCCGGCAACCTTTTTTGCATTTAAGGCATGCAGCTTATGTGACAGAAAATGTGCAAGACCGTCAACACAAAATAATATTCTAAAATTAAATCGAATCTATCAGTTTTATGGAAAAATGAGCGTGAGACCAAATGAAACTAAAAATTGTCAAAACTGCCCCCGAATTTCTAGCAACTCCAGACTAGCATATTCTTTTGTTAAAATTACATGACCTACAAAACTGCATACGAAGTAGTTTTCCAAAAACTCACATTAAAATACTTGACTTTTTGAAAAAAAAAAAGTTTCATTTTAACGATTTTTGTGCAAATTTTTAGTCCTTATTCATACGCTTTTAGTTATACAGTGTACTGCCTCCGTCGGCCATCGTTCTTAAGTGGTCACTTCCCATTAACGGATGTCTTAAAAAGATACTAATATTTTTAGTTGATTTTTGATAATTTCGATTTTTAATTAAATGCCGGCAACCGTTTTTTCATTTAAAGCATGCAGCTTATGTGACAGAAAATGTGCAAGACCGTCAACACAAAATAATATTCTAAAATTAAATCGAATCTATCAGTTTTATGGAAAAATGAGCGTGAGATCAAATAAAACTAAGAATTGTCAAAACTGCCCCCGAATTTCTAGCAACTCCAGACTAGCATATTCATTTGTTAAAATTACATGACCTACAAAACTGCATACGAAGTAGTTTTCCAAAAACTCACATTAAAATGTTGATTTTTGATAATTTTGTTTGTTAATTAAATGCCGGCAACCTTTTTTTCATTTAAAGCATGCAGCTTATGTGACAGAAAATGTGCAAGACCGTCAACACAAAATAATATTCTAAAATTAAATCGAATCTATCAGTTTTATGGAAAAATGAGCGTGAGACCAAATGAAACTAAAAATTGTCAAAACTGCCCCCGAATTTCTAGCAACTCCAGCCTAGCATATTCTTTTGTTAAAATTACATGACCTACAAAACTGCATACGAAGTAGTTTTCCAAAAACTCACATTAAAATACTTGACTTTTTGAAAAAAAAAATAGTTTCTATTTTAACGATTTTTGTGCAAATTTTTAGTCCTTATTCATACGCTCTTAGTTATACAGTGTACTGCCTCCGTTGGCCATCGTTCTTAACTGGGCACTTCCCATTAACGGATGCCATTTTGCAATAGCAACTGCGTCGTAGCCCACTTTCAGAAGAAACAGCACCAAGTCTTAAAAAGATACTAATATTTTAAGTTGATTTTTGATAATTTTGGTTTTTAATTGAATGCCGGCAACCTTTTTTGCATTTAAGGCATGCAGCTTATGTGACAGAAAATGTGCAAGACCGTCAACACAAAATAATATTCTAAAATTAAATCGAATCTATCAGTTTTATGGAGAAATGAGCGTGAGACCAAATGAAACTAAAAATTGTCAAAACTGCCCCCGAATTTCTAGCAACTCCAGACTAGCTTATTCTTTTGTTAAAGTTACATGACCCACAAAACTGCATACGAAGTAGTTTTCCAAAAACTCACATTAAAATGTTGATTTTTGATAATTTTGTTTGTTAATTAAATGCCGGCAACCTTTTTTTCATTTAAAGCATGCAGCTTATGTGACAGAAAATGTGCAAGACCGTCAACACAAAATAATATTCTAAAATTAAATCGAATCTATCAGTTTTATGGAAAAATGAGCGTGAGACCAAATGAAACTAAAAATTGTCAAAACTGCCCCCGAATTTCTAGCAACTCCAGACTAGCATATTCTTTTGTTAAAATTACATGACCTACAAAACTGCATACGAAGTAGTTTTCCAAAAACTCACATTAAAGTACTTGACTTTTTGAAAAAAAAATACTTTCTATTTTAACGATTTTTGTGCAAATTTTTAGTCCTTATTCATATGCTTTTAGTTATACAGTGTACTGCCTCCGTCGGCCATCGTTCTTAAGTGGGCACTTCCCATTAACGGATGCCATTTTGCAATAGCAACTGCGTCGTAGCCCACTTTCAGAAGAAACAGCACCAAGTCTTAAAAAGATACTAATATTTTAAGTTGATTTTTGATAATTTTGGTTTTTAATTGAATGCCGGCAACCTTTTTTGCATTTAAGGCATGCAGCTTATGTGACAGAAAATGTGCAAGACCGTCAACACAAAATAATATTCTAAAATTAAATCGAATCTATCAGTTTTATGGAAAAATGAGCGTGAGACCAAATGAAACTAAAAATTGTCAAAACTGCCCCCGAATTTCTAGCAACTCCAGACTAGCTTATTCTTTTGTTAAAGTTACATGACCCACAAAACTGCATACGAAGTAGTTTTCCAAAAACTCACATTAAAGTACTTGACTTTTTGAAAAAAAAATAGTTTCAATTTTAACGATTTTTGTGCAAATTTTTAGTCCTTATTCATATGCTTTTAGTTATACAGTGTACTGCCTCCGTCGGCCATCGTTCTTAACTGGGCACTTCCCATTAACGGATGCCATTTTGCAATATTAACTGCGTCGAAGCCCACTTTCAGAAGAAACAGCACCAAGTCTTAAAAAGATACTAATATTTTAAGTTGATTTTTGATAATTTTGGTTTTTAATTGAATGCCGGCAACCTTTTTTGCATTTAAGGCATGCAGCTTATGTGACAGAAAATGTGCAAGACCGTCAACACAAAATAATATTCTAAAATTAAATCGAATCTATCAGTTTTATGGAAAAATGAGCGTGAGACCAAATGAAACTAAAAATTGTCAAAACTGCCCCCGAATTTCTAGCAACTCCAGACTAGCATATTCTTTTGTTAAAATTACATGACCTACAAAACTGCATACGAAGTAGTTTTCCAAAAACTCACATTAAAATACTTGACTTTTTGAAAAAAAAAAAGTTTCATTTTAACGATTTTTGTGCAAATTTTTAGTCCTTATTCATACGCTTTTAGTTATACAGTGTACTGCCTCCGTCGGCCATCGTTCTTAAGTGGTCACTTCCCATTAACGGATGTCTTAAAAAGATACTAATATTTTTAGTTGATTTTTGATAATTTCGATTTTTAATTAAATGCCGGCAACCGTTTTTTCATTTAAAGCATGCAGCTTATGTGACAGAAAATGTGCAAGACCGTCAACACAAAATAATATTCTAAAATTAAATCGAATCTATCAGTTTTATGGAAAAATGAGCGTGAGATCAAATAAAACTAAGAATTGTCAAAACTGCCCCCGAATTTCTAGCAACTCCAGACTAGCATATTCATTTGTTAAAATTACATGACCTACAAAACTGCATACGAAGTAGTTTTCCAAAAACTCACATTAAAATGTTGATTTTTGATAATTTTGTTTGTTAATTAAATGCCGGCAACCTTTTTTTCATTTAAAGCATGCAGCTTATGTGACAGAAAATGTGCAAGACCGTCAACACAAAATAATATTCTAAAATTAAATCGAATCTATCAGTTTTATGGAAAAATGAGCGTGAGACCAAATGAAACTAAAAATTGTCAAAACTGCCCCCGAATTTCTAGCAACTCCAGACTAGCATATTCTTTTGTTAAAATTACATGACCTACAAAACTGCATACGAAGTAGTTTTCCAAAAACTCACATTAAAGTACTTGACTTTTTGAAAAAAAAATAGTTTCAATTTTAACGATTTTTGTGCAAATTTTTAGTCCTTATTCATATGCTTTTAGTTCTACAGTGTACTGCCTCCGTCGGCCATCGTTCTTAACTGGGCACTTCCCATTAACGGATGCCATTTTGCAATATTAACTGCGTCGAAGCCCACTTTCAGAAGAAACAGCACCAAGTCTTAAAAAGATACTAATATTTTAAGTTGATTTTTGATAATTTTGGTTTTTAATTGAATGCCGGCAACCTTTTTTGCATTTAAGGCATGCAGCTTATGTGACAGAAAATGTGCAAGACCGTCAACACAAAATAATATTCTAAAATTAAATCGAATCTATCAGTTTTATGGAAAAATGAGCGTGAGACCAAATGAAACTAAAAATTGTCAAAACTGCCCCCGAATTTCTAGCAACTCCAGACTAGCATATTCTTTTGTTAAAATTACATGACCTACAAAACTGCATACGAAGTAGTTTTCCAAAAACTCACATTAAAATACTTGACTTTTTGAAAAAAAAAAGTTTCATTTTAACGATTTTTGTGCAAATTTTTAGTCCTTATTCATACGCTTTTAGTTATACAGTGTACTGCCTCCGTCGGCCATCGTTCTTAAGTGGTCACTTCCCATTAACGGATGTCTTAAAAAGATACTAATATTTTTAGTTGATTTTTGATAATTTCGATTTTTAATTAAATGCCGGCAACCGTTTTTTCATTTAAAGCATGCAGCTTATGTGACAGAAAATGTGCAAGACCGTCAACACAAAATAATATTCTAAAATTAAATCGAATCTATCAGTTTTATGGAAAAATGAGCGTGAGATCAAATAAAACTAAGAATTGTCAAAACTGCCCCCGAATTTCTAGCAACTCCAGACTAGCATATTCATTTGTTAAAATTACATGACCTACAAAACTGCATACGAAGTAGTTTTCCAAAAACTCACATTAAAATGTTGATTTTTGATAATTTTGTTTGTTAATTAAATGCCGGCAACCTTTTTTTCATTTAAAGCATGCAGCTTATGTGACAGAAAATGTGCAAGACCGTCAACACAAAATAATATTCTAAAATTAAATCGAATCTATCAGTTTTATGGAAAAATGAGCGTGAGACCAAATGAAACTAAAAATTGTCAAAACTGCCCCCGAATTTCTAGCAACTCCAGACTAGCATATTCTTTTGTTAAAATTACATGACCTACAAAACTGCATACGAAGTAGTTTTCCAAAAACTCACATTAAAATACTTGACTTTTTGAAAAAAAAAATAGTTTCTATTTTAACGATTTTTGTGCAAATTTTTAGTCCTTATTCATACGCTCTTAGTTATACAGTGTACTGCCTCCGTTGGCCATCGTTCTTAACTGGGCACTTCCCATTAACGGATGCCATTTTGCAATAGCAACTGCGTCGTAGCCCACTTTCAGAAGAAACAGCACCAAGTCTTAAAAAGATACTAATATTTTAAGTTGATTTTTGATAATTTTGGTTTTTAATTGAATGCCGGCAACCTTTTTTGCATTTAAGGCATGCAGCTTATGTGACAGAAAATGTGCAAGACCGTCAACACAAAATAATATTCTAAAATTAAATCGAATCTATCAGTTTTATGGAGAAATGAGCGTGAGACCAAATGAAACTAAAAATTGTCAAAACTGCCCCCGAATTTCTAGCAACTCCAGACTAGCTTATTCTTTTGTTAAAGTTACATGACCCACAAAACTGCATACGAAGTAGTTTTCCAAAAACTCACATTAAAATGTTGATTTTTGATAATTTTGTTTGTTAATTAAATGCCGGCAACCTTTTTTTCATTTAAAGCATGCAGCTTATGTGACAGAAAATGTGCAAGACCGTCAACACAAAATAATATTCTAAAATTAAATCGAATCTATCAGTTTTATGGAAAAATGAGCGTGAGACCAAATGAAACTAAAAATTGTCAAAACTGCCCCCGAATTTCTAGCAACTCCAGACTAGCATATTCTTTTGTTAAAATAACATGACCTACAAAACTGCATACGAAGTAGTTTTCCAAAAACTCACATTAAAATACTTGACTTTTTGAAAAAAAAATAGTTTCAATTTTAACGATTTTTGTGCAAATTTTTAGTCTTTATTCATATGCTTTTAGTTATACAGTGTACTGCCTCCGTCGGCCATCGTTCTTAAGTGGGCACTTCCCATTAACGGATGCCATTTTGCAATAGCAACTGCGTCGTAGCCCACTTTCAGAAGAAACAGCACCAAGTCTTAAAAAGATACTAATATTTTAAGTTGATTTTTGATAATTTTGGTTTTTAATTGAATGCCGGCAACCTGTTTTGCATTTAAGGCATGCAGCTAATGTGACAGAAAATGTGCAAGACCGTCAACACAAAATAATATTCTAAAATTAAATCGAATCTATCAGTTTTATGGAAAAATTAGCGTGAGACCAAATGAAACTAAAAATTGTCAAAACTGCCCCCGAATTTCTAGCAACTCCAGACTAGCATATTCTTTTATTAAAATTACATGACCTACAAAACTGCAAACAAAGTACTTTTCCAAAAACTCACATTAAAATACTTGACTTTTTGAAAAAAAAATAGTTTCAATTTTAACGATTTTTGTGCAAATTTTTAGTCCTTATTCATATGCTTTTAGTTATACAGTGTACTGCCTCCGTCGGCCATCGTTCTTAAGCGGGCACTTCCCATTAACGGATGCCATTTTGCAATAGCAGCTGCGTCGTAGCCCAATTTCCGAAGAAACAGCACCAAGTCTTAAAAAGATACTAATATTTGTAGTTGATTTTTGACAATTTTGTTTTTTAATTAAATGCCGGCAACCTTTTTTTCATTTAAAGCATGCAGCTTATGTGACAGAAAATGTGCAAGACCGTCAACACAAAATAATATTCTGAAATTAAATCGAATCTATCAGTTTTATGGAAAAATGAGCGTGAGACCAAATGAAACTAAAAATTGTCAAAACTGCCCCCGAATTTCTAGCAACTCCAGACTAGCATATTCTTTTGTTAAAATTATATGACCTACAAAACTGCATACGAAGTAGTTTTCCAAAAACTCACATTAAAATACTTGACTTTTTGAAAAAAAAAGTTTCAATTTTAACGATTTTGGTGCAAATTTTTAGTCCTTATTCATATGCTTTTAGTTATACAGTGTACTGCCTCCGTCGGTCATCGTTCTTAAGTGGGCACTTTCCATTAACGGATGCCATTTTGCAATAGCAACTGCGTCGTAGCCCACTTTCAGAAGAAACAGCACCAAGTCTTAAAAAGATACTAATATTTTTAGTTGATTTTTGATAATTTCGATTTTTAATTAAATGCCGGCAACCGTTTTTTCATTTAAAGCATGCAGCTTATGTGACAGAAAATGTGCAAGACCGTCAACACAAAATAATATTCTAAACTTAAATCGAATCTATCAGTTTTATGGAAAAATGAGCGTGAGACCAAATGAAACTAAAAATTGTCAAAACTGCCCCCGAATTTCTAGCAACTCCAGACTAGCATATTCTTTTGTTAAAATTATATGACCTACAAAACTGCATACGAAGTAGTTTTCCAAAAACTCACATTAAAATACTTGACTTTTTGAAAAAAAAAGTTTCAATTTTAACGATTTTTGTGCAAATTTGTAGTCCTTTGTGTTGGCCCTAATAGTTATATATGGTCCTCGTCTTTGTAAAGGCAGCGAGGATTCTGCCAATCACTAGGCATCTGACTAGTTGCCAAAAATAAGCAGCTAGAGAGTTGCCGAAAAGTAGAGAAAGAAATAAACAGTGTGAGTTCTGCTTGATTTGATTCTGCTCTATTTCACAAAACTTAAGTCTATTTATACTAAAATATCACCGAAAGTCATTTCCATAGCTCCACCTCTTTTTCCAATGATTTTTGTATAGCGTAACCAATTAAAGAGTGCATGCAGTTGGTAGCGCATGCTGAGTTGCCGAAATATTCTGCTTACGCAGGGCCGGCGTCTCAGTAATGCAGCGAGCAATGCACTATGCTGCTTTTGTTTAGTCAGCAAGGGTGGAATGTGTGTCAGTCGGTAATGCTTATGTTGCGTTTTGTTGTGACTCACTACACCCTTACCCTCAAGTGAAAAATTATTTCTGTGGAACAGTGAAATAATTTTGAAGATAGTGGAAATATGCAAATGCTTTACGTGTGTATGTGTATGATAATATTTTGCTTATTAGTATATTCTTATTGTATATAGCTATAATTATTTGTTTTTTTCTTAACTTACTTCTGAGTACTTTTTTAATAAGTTGTTGTGTAATTCTTTATGTTTACCATTAATTTTTATAGTAGAGTTTACTCCGCTTGTGTTTATAATTTCATAAGGGCCGTGGTATGGGCTTTGGTTTTTCTTTCTATTTTCTACTCTTACATAAACTAAATCTCTTATTTCAAAATTACTTATGTTTACATTATTGTCGTATTTTGTTTTTCGTTTACTTTTTACGATGTTTATTATATTTCTGGCATTTTTTATTGAGGTTTGGAGTCTCATTTTTAACTCATTAGCATAATTGTCATGGTCCACAATTTTGTTTTCTTTGTTTATATTGTCGCTTGGTAGAGTTGGTAATTTACCAAATACTAATTCATATGGTGAATACAAAGTGTCTACGTGTGGGGTAGTGTTGTATGCAAAAGTGTAATATGATATCCACTTGTCCCATTCGTAATCGTCGGCAAATGAAAGTAAATATTCGTTAAGTGTTCTGTGGTTTTTCTCAAGTGCGCCTATTGTCTGATGGTGATATGGTGTGGAAAATATTTGTTTAGTGTTAAGTAAATTGCATACGTTTCTCATGAGTCCATTTACAAATTCTGTTCCTCTGTCAGATTTTAGTGTTTTAATGAAACCATATTTTAAAATGAGCTGTTCAACTAAAGTAGTTGCTATTGTCTTTGCGTCTTTATTTTCGATTGGGTGTGCTATTACAAATTTTGATAAATCACATTGCATTGTTAATATATGTATATCTGTAGCCGTTTGATATGCGTAGTGGGCCTACAGTGTCAATTGTTATGGTGTCGAAAGTTGTCATTGGTGTGTCTGTCACTACAAGTGGTTCTTTTGTATGTCTTACAATTTTATTTTGTGTGCATTTTTTGCAGTTGTTTATAAATTCTTTTACCATCTGTCTCATATTTTTCCAAATATATCTCTGTTTGAGTTTTAAAATAGTTTTTCGAATTCCTAAGTGGCCTGCAATGTTAGAGCAGTGAAATTCGTCTATCAACTTGTATTTGAGTATCATACTTTTTATTTCTTTTGGAGCTTTATATATTAGTATTTTTATTGGCGCGCGTTTATTCATTTCTAACTCATTATATTTCTTTTTGAATGCATTCATATCAATATTTTTGAATATAAAATCTTTTTCACAAAGGGCTAGCTCCTTTATATGTGAATTTTTAAGTAAACTATGTAGTTTCTCCAACATTGAATCTTGATTCAAAGGGTCATCGCTACAAGTTACGTGCACTTCATTATCAATTGCTTTCATTGTAGTACTACTATCTTTTTCAATATAAAATTTCAATTTCTTCATTTTCTTTACGTCATTAAAAGATGTACATTCCCAAATGTGAAGTTGATCAGGCTTCTTGAGAGATGTGTTTTCTTTGTTAATGCGTGTACCGGTATTAATATTTTCTTGCGCTAATTCATTTTCTTTAGTATTCTTTAATTTTGCGGCCTTGCTCCTTGTTATAATGTTAATGTTTTTATTATCTTCTTTTTCATTTTTACTTGTTGGTATCATTGATTTAAGTATGTCACTGTCAATCTTGACGCGTGATAATGCATCTGCATTGGTGTTTATCTTGCCTTGTTTGTAGATGATTTCAAAGTCATATTCTGATAAATCTATTCTAATTCTTGTCATTTTTGATGATGGGTTTCTGTGTGAAAATAGTGATACTAGTGGTCTGTGGTCAGTGACCACGATGAATTTTCTGCCGTATAGGTATGTTCTAAAGTAATTAATTCCCCAGTGGATTGCTAATAATTCTTTCTCTATAATCGGTTTATTGATATCGTGTTTTTGTAACGATTTGCTTGCGTAGGATATTGGCAAATCATGACCTATTTCTCCTTGTGATAAAATAGCTCCTAAGGCAAAGTCAGATGCGTCCGTTGTAAGAATAAATGGTTTGTTAAAATCTGGATATTGTAATATCGGTGGTCTAATTAACTTCTGTTTGAGATTATTGAATGCTTTTTCGCATTGTTCTGACCAAATGAAAGGTTTTCCTTTTTTCACTAATGAATTTAAACATTTGACGGTTTGAGCGAATTCTGGTATGAAACGTCTATAGTAATTACAAAATGCTACAAATCGTCTTGTTTCGTCTGGATTTGTTGGTTTTGGGTAATTGCGTATTACTTCGCATTTAGCTGGGTCGGTTTTGATACCTTTGTCTGTTATTAAATGTCCTAAATAAATTACTTCTGATTTGAGGAATTGACATTTGCTTGCATTTAATTTAAGGTTGTAGTATTTTAGTCTTTCAAAGACTAAAAGGCTCTTATTGTGGTGTTTTAAAGAACATCCAAACACGATAATATCGTCTACGTAAAGGAATGCTTCTGATTTTAGACCGCTAAGTGCAATTGTTAACATTCTTTGAAAACTGTTTGAGGAAATTTTAATCCAAATGGTAGTCGTTTAAACTGATAGTGTCCGTCTTGTGTGGAAAAAGCTGTTGGTGGTCTTGAATCGTTTAGCAAGGGTATTTGGTGAAAAGAACTTGTCATATCTAAAGTTGTGAAGTATTTAGCTCTTCCTAAAACGTCTAATACATCCTCTAATCTTGTTAACGGAAATTTATCATTTACTATTTTGTCGTTTAATTTTCTGTAGTCAACTACTAAACGCCATTTCTTGTTATCGTTTTCCTTTTTCTTAGGTACTAGCAGTAGTGGAGAATTGTATGGACTAACAGAAGGTTCAATGATGTCGTTGTCAATCATTCCCTGTACCTGTCTTTGTATTTCTTCTTGTTGTGTTTGTGGTAGTCTGTAGTTTTTTATGTATACTGGTGAGTTGTCAGTTAAATTGAGTTTTTGTTTATAGAAATTATTTACTGAAAGGGTTTCTCCTTCCAAATGAAAAATTGATTGATATTTGTGAAAGATTTCTGTTAATTCTGTTTCTGTATTTCTATCTAGATTTTTCAAATTTAATTCTTTCATTAATCTATTAAAGCGTTCATTGCTGTATGTGTTTGTTTGTTTGTGTGTATTTAGTATATTGTAATTAGTTAATTTTTCCGTTAGGGGTTTTATTTCTTCAATATTGACTATGTGATTATTGACGTTGATTAGTTTCACGTGACAAATTCCTTTGGCTGGTGCGATGGAATTTGCTAAAAATACTCCCTCTTTTATCTCTTGGTTAAAAATTACGCTATCTTCTTGTATATTTAATTTAATTGGTAGGATAATTTCTGTTCCGGGTGGTATTTCTATGTATTTGTTTATGGGTAACTTTGTCTTTATTGGTACAATATAATCTTTATTTTTATGATTTATTATTATTGTAAATGTTTCATAATCAATTTTACAAAGGTAATTTATTAAGAAGTCTCTACCTAGGATTCCATCTGTTGCTATTGGGAAATCGCTATTTACAAGCTGGAAATCGATACTTGCTTTGTCTTTTTCTATAAGAAAATTAAGCTTTGATGTGCCTAGAGAATAAATTTCTTCATTTGTTATTCCTGTTAACTTACATTTTGTGTTGTTGTCAAAATCGAATTCGTTATTAAATGGGTTTTTGCAAATTGAAATGTCTGCTCCTGTGTCTATTAAGAATGTCATTTGTTTATTAAATTCTAAATTGTGTATTGTTATGTAATTTGTTAAATTTTTCGTAATTACGTAAATATTTTTAAAATTTTTGTGATTTACGAGTCCCTGTCCCCCGGAGGAGTGGAATTGTAGTCCTCCGGGTCGCCTACGTTTCCCTGAGAATGGATAACGTTCATTTGGCGACCATTTCTGTCTTGATAATTATTTTGCTGATTTCTTGGCAGGGATCTTTGATTGTTATTATTTTGGTGGTTTGTCTGTCTTTCATTCGAATAGTTTCTCTGATTATTGCTATAGTTGTTGGTTCTTGAATTGTTTGAGTTTCTATTTGTGTTATTTTGCCTGTTTCCGATAGGCTGTTATAAATTATTTCGATAATTTTTAGAAACGATTCCAAATCTTTGTGATTTCCGGAAAAGCTCGGAATAGCTTTCATAGCTGTTTGTAAACAAAACTCAGACATTGTAATTATTTGTTGGCTGGACTCAATGCTAAAAATTTCAGTTGGGATTCTTATTTGTGTATTGATTGTATGTGGTATGTTTATATCTAAATTGTAGTTTGCTAGGATTTTTATTAATTTGTCCCTATGTGACCAGAATAGTTCTAGTCCGATTTCTTTATGTTCTTTGGTTAACCTATTTATGTAAACGTTTAGTATGCTTCTAATATTTTCTAATGATGTAAATAGTGTGTTTAAATGCTTGATTAATGTGTCTTGTTTGACCTTTATTGTTTTATTTAAACATTTGTACGCTTTATTAAAATTTTCTTTTTCTTCATTAATTTTTTTAATAATTTTTGACCAATGCTCCATAATTACTAAACTTGGTCTTGTTTAATATTGTAGGTAATGACTTTTTTTAGCTTGTTTCTATACATTGCATGTAATTTTATAATGAAGTCTGCTACTAGTATTGCTGTTATGATGAATAATAGTACTTCTATTAATTGATTTCCTTGTTTATTATTTTCTTCTACTGTTATTTCGTTAACTACATTGGCCTTTGGATCTTTTATTTTTGATTCTTGGCCTCCCATATTGTTAATTATCTTATTTACTATTGAAAAATAAATTTTTTTTTTATCCTATTTTTCCTATTTAAATACATATATGCATTGCATTTATTTTAAATTTTTTTTTCTGTAAAATATTAGCTTTCTTATTTCTATTACTTTCTAAATTGAACTCCTTGAAGAGTATCGCCTTCTGTTTCCGTTGGTTAAATTGCTTGCCGCCTCTTTTCCTTTTTGGGGGCTTGGCTACCTTTTTGGTGTTCTGGCTTTTCTGCTGTCTCTGTTTGTACTCTTCAAACGTTATTTTGCGTGGGCCTGCTGTGACGGGTGTAGGTTTGTAGGTTGGTGGGTTCCTAATTGTTTGTCCCTCTGGTAAATAGGGTTCTTCTATGAGTCGTAAATATTTGTCGAGTATCCTATCAAACTCAGCTTTGCTGGCTGTTTGATCTGAGTCGGACATTTGAAGTTGCTAAAGACCTTCGGATTGTAATTGGAATTTGTTGACTTATTTGTCTTTTGCTTTAAATAATTGTTGGCCCGTTATGGGTTTGGTATGAAATGGTCCTAGTGGTAAAATAATTGTTGGCCCGTTATGGGTTTGGTATGAAATGGTCCTAGTGGTTAGGCAGGATCGCCATGTGTTGGCGCTAATAGTTATATATGGTCCTCGTCTTTGTAAAGGCAGCGAGGATTCTGCCAATCACTAGGCATCTGACTAGTTGCCAAAAATAAGCAGCTAGAGAGTTGCCGAAAAGTAGAGAAAGAAATAAACAGTGTGAGTTCTGCTTGATTTGATTCTGCTCTATTTCACAAAACTTAAGTCTATTTATACTAAAATATCACCGAAAGTCATTTCCATAGCTCCACCTCTTTTTCCAATGATTTTTGGTTTTCCGCTTTCCAATAATAGCGTAACCAATTAAAGAGTGCATGCAGTTGGTAGCGCATGCTGAGTTGCCGAAATATTCTGCTTACGCAGGGCCAGCGTCTCAGTAATGCAGCGAGCAATGCACTATGCTGCTTTTGTTTAGTCAGCAAGGGTGGAATGTGTGTCAGTCGGTAATGCTTATGTTGCGTTTTGTTGTGACTCACTACACCTTATTCATATGCTTTTAGTTATACAGTGTACTGCCTCCGTCGGCCATCGTTCTTAAGCGGGCACTTCCCATTAACGGATGCCATTTTGAAATAGCAACTGCGTCGTAGCCTACTTTCAGAAGAAACAGCACCAAGTCTTAAAAATATACTAATATTTTTAGTTGATTTTTGATAATTTTTCTTTTTAATTAAATGCCGGCAACCTTTTTTTCATTTAAAGCATGCAGCTTCTGTGACAGAAAATGTGCAAGACCGTCAAGACAAAGTAATATTCTAAAATTAAATCGAATCTATCAGTTTTATGGAAAAATGAGCGTGAGACCAAATGAAACTAAAAATTGTCAAAACTGCCCCCGAATTTCTAGCAACTCCAGACTAGCTTATTCTTTTGTTAAAATTACATGACCCACAAAACTGCATACGAAATAGTTTTCCAAAAACTCACATTAAAATACTTGACTTTTTGAAAAAAAAATAGTTTCTATTTTAACGATTTTTGTGCAGAGTTTTAGTCCTTATTCATATGCTTTTAGTTATACAGTGTACTACCTCCGTCGGCCATCGTGCTTAAGTGGGCACTTCCCATTAACGGATGCCATTTTGCAATAGCAACTGCGTCGTAGCCTACTTTCAGAAGAAACAGCACCAAGTCTTAAAAATATACTAATATTTTTAGTTGATTTTTGATAATTTTGTTTTTTAATTAAATGCCGGCAACCTTTTTTTCATTTAAAGCATGCAGCTTATGTGACAGAAAATGTGCAAGACTGTCAACACAAAACAATATTCTAAATTTAAATCGAATCTATCAGTTTTATGGAAAAATGAGCGTGAGACCAAATGAAACTAAAAGTTGTCAAAACTGCCCCCATTTCTAGCAACTCCAGACTAGCATATTCTTTTGTTAAAATTACATGACCTACAAACTGCATACGAAGTAGTTTTCCAAAAACTCACATTAAAATACTTGACTTTTTGAAAAAAAAAAAAGTTTAAATTTTAACGATTTTTGTGCAAATTTTTAGTCCTTATTCATATGCTTTTAGTTATACAGTGTACTGCCTCCGTCGGCCATCGTTCTTAAGCGGGCACTTCCCATTAACGGATGCCGTTTTGAAATAGGAACTGCGTCGTAGCCTACTTTCAGAAGAAACAGCACCAAGTCTTAAAAATATACTAATATTTTTAGTTGATTTTTGATAATTTTTTTTTTTAATTAAATGCCGGCAACCTTTTTTTCATTTAAAGCATGCAGCTTATGTGACAGAAAATGTGCAAGACCGTCAACACAAAATAATATTCTAAAATTAAATCGAATCTATCAGTTTTATGGAAAAATGAGCGTGAGACCAAATGAAACTAAAAATTGTCAAAACTGCCCCCGAATTTCTAGCAACTCCAGACTAGCATATTCTTTTGTTAAAATTACATGACCTACAAATCTGCAGACGAAGTAGTTTTCCAAAAACTCACATTAAAATACTTGACTTTTTGAAAAAAAAAAAGTTTCAATTTAACGACTTTTGTGCAAATTTTTAGTCCTTATTCATATGCTTTTAGTTATACAGTGTACTGCCTCCGTCGGCCATCGTTCTTAAGCGGGCACTTCCCATTAACGGATGCCATTTTGAGATAGCAACTGCGTCGTAGCCCACTTTCAGAAGAAACAGCACCAAGTCTTAAAAAGATACTAATATTATTAGTGGATTTTTGACAACCGTTATGGGTTTGGTATGAAATGGTCCTAGTGGTAAAATAATTGTTGGCCCGTTATGGGTTTGGTATGAAATGGTCCTAGTGGTTAGGCAGGATCGCCATGTGTTGGCGCTAATAGTTATATATGGTCCTCGTCTTTGTAAAGGCAGCGAGGATTCTGCCAATCACTAGGCATCTGACTAGTTGCCAAAAATAAGCAGCTAGAGAGTTGCCGAAAAGTAGAGAAAGAAATAAACAGTGTGAGTTCTGCTTGATTTGATTCTGCTCTATTTCACAAAACTTAAGTCTATTTATACTAAAATATCACCGAAAGTCATTTCCATAGCTCCACCTCTTTTTCCAATGATTTTTGGTTTTCCGCTTTCCAATAATAGCGTAACCAATTAAAGAGTGCATGCAGTTGGTAGCGCATGCTGAGTTGCCGAAATATTCTGCTTACGCAGGGCCAGCGTCTCAGTAATGCAGCGAGCAATGCACTATGCTGCTTTTGTTTAGTCAGCAAGGGTGGAATGTGTGTCAGTCGGTAATGCTTATGTTGCGTTTTGTTGTGACTCACTACACCTTATTCATATGCTTTTAGTTATACAGTGTACTGCCTCCGTCGGCCATCGTTCTTAAGCGGGCACTTCCCATTAACGGATGCCATTTTGAAATAGCAACTGCGTCGTAGCCTACTTTCAGAAGAAACAGCACCAAGTCTTAAAAATATACTAATATTTTTAGTTGATTTTTGATAATTTTTTTTTTAATTAAATGCCGGCAACCTTTTTTTCATTTAAAGCATGCAGCTTCTGTGACAGAAAATGTGCAAGACCGTCAAGACAAAATAATATTCTAAAATTAAATCGAATCTATCAGTTTTATGGAAAAATGAGCGTGAGACCAAATGAAACTAAAAATTGTCAAAACTGCCCCCGAATTTCTAGCAACTCCAGACTAGCTTATTCTTTTGTTAAAATTACATGACCCACAAAACTGCATACGAAGTAGTTCTCCAAAAACTCACATTAAAATACTTGACTTTTTGAAAAAAAAATAGTTTCTATTTTAACGATTTTTGTGCAGAGTTTTAGTCCTTATTCATATGCTTTTAGTTATACAGTGTACTACCTCCGTCGGCCATCGTGCTTAAGTGGGCACTTCCCATTAACGGATGCCATTTTGCAATAGCAACTGCGTCGTAGCCTACTTTCAGAAGAAACAGCACCAAGTCTTAAAAATATACTAATATTTTTAGTTGATTTTTGATAATTTTGTTTTTTAATTAAATGCCGGCAACCTTTTTTTCATTTAAAGCATGCAGCTTATGTGACAGAAAATGTGCAAGACTGTCAACACAAAACAATATTCTAAATTTAAATCGAATCTATCAGTTTTATGGAAAAATGAGCGTGAGACCAAATGAAACTAAAAATTGTCAAACCTGCCCCCATTTCTAGCAACTCCAGACTAGCATATTCTTTTGTTAAAATTACATGACCTACAAACTGCATACGAAGTAGTTTTCCAAAAACTCACATTAAAATACTTGACTTTTTGAAAAAAAAAATAGTTTAAATTTTAACGATTTTTGTGCAAATTTTTAGTCCTTATTCATATGCTTTTAGTTATACAGTGTACTGCCTCCGTCGGCCATCGTTCTTAAGCGGGCACTTCCCATTAACGGATGCCGTTTTGAAATAGGAACTGCGTCGTAGCCTACTTTCAGAAGAAACAGCACCAAGTCTTAAAAATATACTAATATTTTTAGTTGATTTTTGATAATTTTTTTTTTTAATTAAATGCCGGCAACCTTTTTTTCATTTAAAGCATGCAGCTTATGTGACAGAAAATGCGCAAGACCGTCAACACTAAATAATATTCTAAAATTAAATCGAATCTATCAGTTTTATGGAAAAATGAGCGTGAGACCAAATGAAACTAAAAATTGTCAAAACTGCCCCCGAATTTCTAGCAACTCCAGACTAGCATATTCTTTTGTTAAAATTACATGACCTACAAATCTGCAGACGAAGTAGTTTTCCAAAAACTCACATTAAAATACTTGACTTTTTGAAAAAAAAAAAGTTTCAATTTTAACGACTTTTGTGCAAATTTTTAGTCCTTATTCATATGCTTTTAGTTATACAGTGTACTGCCTCCGTCGGCCATCGTTCTTAAGCGGGCACTTCCCATTAACGGATGCCGTTTTGAAATAGGAACTGCGTCGTAGCCTACTTTCAGAAGAAACAGCACCAAGTCTTAAAAATATACTAATATTTTTAGTTGATTTTTGATAATTTTTTTTTTAATTAAATGCCGGCAACCTTTTTTTCATTTAAAGCATGCAGCTTATGTGACAGAAAATGTGCAAGACCGTCAACACAAAATAATATTCTAAAATTAAATCGAATCTATCAGTTTTATGGAAAAATGAGCGTGAGACCAAATGAAACTAAGAATTGTCAAAACTGCCCCCGAATTTCTAGCAACTCCAGACTAGCATATTCTTTTGTTAAAATTACATGACCTACAAATCTGCAGACGAAGTAGTTTTCCAAAAACTCACATTAAAATACTTGACTTTTTGAAAAAAAAAAAGTTTCAATTTAACGACTTTTGTGCAAATTTTTAGTCCTTATTCATATGCTTTTAGTTATACAGTGTACTGCCTCCGTCGGCCATCGTTCTTAAGCGGGCACTTCCCATTAACGGATGCCATTTTGAGATAGCAACTGCGTCGTAGCCCACTTTCAGAAGAAACAGCACCAAGTCTTAAAAAGATACTAATATTTTTAGTGGATTTTTGACAACCGTTATGGGTTTGGTATGAAATGGTCCTAGTGGTAAAATAATTGTTGGCCCGTTATGGGTTTGGTATGAAATGGTCCTAGTGGTTAGGCAGGATCGCCATGTGTTGGCGCTAATAGTTATATATGGTCCTCGTCTTTGTAAAGGCAGCGAGGATTCTGCCAATCACTAGGCATCTGACTAGTTGCCAAAAATAAGCAGCTAGAGAGTTGCCGAAAAGTAGAGAAAGAAATAAACAGTGTGAGTTCTGCTTGATTTGATTCTGCTCTATTTCACAAAACTTAAGTCTATTTATACTAAAATATCACCGAAAGTCATTTCCATAGCTCCACCTCTTTTTCCAATGATTTTTGGTTTTCCGCTTTCCAATAATAGCGTAACCAATTAAAGAGTGCATGCAGTTGGTAGCGCATGCTGAGTTGCCGAAATATTCTGCTTACGCAGGGCCAGCGTCTCAGTAATGCAGCGAGCAATGCACTATGCTGCTTTTGTTTAGTCAGCAAGGGTGGAATGTGTGTCAGTCGGTAATGCTTATGTTGCGTTTTGTTGTGACTCACTACACCTTATTCATATGCTTTTAGTTATACAGTGTACTGCCTCCGTCGGCCATCGTTCTTAAGCGGGCCTTCCCATTAACGGATGCCATTTTGAAATAGCAACTGCGTCGTAGCCTACTTTCAGAAGAAACAGCACCAAGTCTTAAAAATATACTAATATTTTTAGTTGATTTTTGATAATTTTTTTTTAAGTAAATGCCGGCAACCTTTTTTTCATTTAAAGCATGCAGCTTCTGTGACAGAAAATGTGCAAGACCGTCAAGACAAAATAATATTCTAAAATTAAATCGAATCTATCAGTTTTATGGAAAAATGAGCGTGAGACCAAATGAAACTAAAAATTGTCAAAACTGCCCCCGAATTTCTAGCAACTCCAGACTAGCTTATTCTTTTGTTAAAATTACATGACCCACAAAACTGCATACGAAGTAGTTTTCCAAAAACTCACATTAAAATACTTGACTTTTTGAAAAAAAAATAGTTTCTATTTTAACGATTTTTGTGCAGAGTTTTAGTCCTTATTCATATGCTTTTAGTTATACAGTGTACTACCTCCGTCGGCCATCGTGCTTAAGTGGGCACTTCCCATTAACGGATGCCATTTTGCAATAGCAACTGCGTCGTAGCCTACTTTCAGAAGAAACAGCACCAAGTCTTAAAAATATACTAATATTTTTAGTTGATTTTTGATAATTTTGTTTTTTAATTAAATGCCGGCAACCTTTTTTTCATTTAAAGCATGCAGCTTATGTGACAGAAAATGTGCAAGACTGTCAACACAAAACAATATTCTAAATTTAAATCGAATCTATCAGTTTTATGGAAAAATGAGCGTGAGACCAAATGAAACTAAAAATTGTCAAACCTGCCCCCATTTCTAGCAACTCCAGACTAGCATATTCTTTTGTTAAAATTACATGACCTACAAACTGCATACGAAGTAGTTTTCCAAAAACTCACATTAAAATACTTGACTTTTTGAAAAAAAAAAATAGTTTAAATTTTAACGATTTTTGTGCAAATTTTTAGTCCTTATTCATATGCTTTTAGTTATACAGTGTACTGCCTCCGTCGGCCATCGTTCTTAAGCGGGCACTTCCCATTAACGGATGCCGTTTTGAAATAGGAACTGCGTCGTAGCCTACTTTCAGAAGAAACAGCACCAAGTCTTAAAAATATACTAATATTTTTAGTTGATTTTTGATAATTTTTTTTTTTAATTAAATGCCGGCAACCTTTTTTTCATTTAAAGCATGCAGCTTATGTGACAGAAAATGCGCAAGACCGTCAACACTAAATAATATTCTAAAATTAAATCGAATCTATCAGTTTTATGGAAAAATGAGCGTGAGACCAAATGAAACTAAAAATTGTCAAAACTGCCCCCGAATTTCTAGCAACTCCAGACTAGCATATTCTTTTGTTAAAATTACATGACCTACAAATCTGCAGACGAAGTAGTTTTCCAAAAACTCACATTAAAATACTTGACTTTTTGAAAAAAAAAAAGTTTCAATTTTAACGACTTTTGTGCAAATTTTTAGTCCTTATTCATATGCTTTTAGTTATACAGTGTACTGCCTCCGTCGGTCATCGTTCTTAAGCGGGCACTTCCCATTAACGGATGCCATTTTGAGATAGCAACTGCGTCGTAGCCCACTTTCAGAAGAAACAGCACCAAGTCTTAAAACGATACTAATATTTTTAGTGGATTTTTGACAACTTTGTTTTTTAATTGAATGCCGGCAACCTTTTTTTCATTTAAGGCATGCAGCTTATGTGACAGAAAATGTGCAAGACCGTCAACACAAAATAATATTCTAAAATTAAATCGAATCTATCAGTTTTATGGAAAAATTAGCGTGAGACCAAATGAAACTAAAAATTGTCAAAACTGCCCCCGAATTTCTAGCAACTCCAGACTAGCTTATTCTTTTGTTAAAATTACATGACCCACAAAACTGCATACGAAGTAGTTTTCCAAAAACTCACATTAAAATACTTGACTTTTTGAAAAAAAAATAGTTTCTATTTTAACGATTTTTGTGCAAAGTTTTAGTCCTTATTCATATGCTTTTTTATCGCAGTATACACGGGCCACTGGACTTTGGGCACGCATGCGGAAAAAATGGGCATTCCGCATAACCAATACTGCAGAAGCTGCAAAGATGGGGCTGAAAAGGAAACGGTCGAGCATCTCCTGTGCCAATGCCCGGCCCTGGCCCGCATTCGGCTAACATACTTAGGAAGTCCCTTCCTGGACAACCTAGGGCAGGTATCTAGGATCGAGACCTCCAACATAGTAGATTTTCATTAACAACTCTGGTTGGTTGTAATGCACATCCTTCCATTACCAAGTAGGTTTTTCGAGTTTATGGCATCAAAACGGCAGTATTTTTTGCTACTTGGGCGGCATGGGTCGCAGCCATTTTACCTACCTACCTACCTACATATGCTTTTAGTTATACAGTGTACTGCCTCCGGCGGCCATCGTTCTTAAGCGGGCACTTCCCATTAACGGATGCCGTTTTGAAATAGGAAACTGCGTCGTAGCCCACTTTCAGAAGAAACAGCACCAAGTCTTAAAAATATACTAATATTTTTAGTTGATTTTTGATAATTTTTTTTTTAATTAAATGCCGGCAACCTTTTTTTCATTTAAAGCATGCAGCTTATGTGACAGAAAATGTGCAAGACCGTCAAGACAAAGTAATATTCTAAAATTAAATCGAATCTATCAGTTTTATGGAAAAATGAGCGTGAGACCAAATGAAACTAAAAATTGTCAAAACTGCCCCCCGAATTTCTAGCAACTCCAGACTAGCATATTCTTTTGTTAAAATAACATGACCTACAAATCTGCATACGAAGTAGTTTTCCAAAAACTCACATTAAAATACTTGACTTTTTGAAAAAAAAAAGTTTCAATTTTAACGATTTTTGTGCAAATTTTTAGTCCTTATTCATATGCTTTTAGTTATACAGTGTACTGCCTCCGTCGGCCATCGTTCTTAAGCGGGCACTTCCCATTAACGTATACCATTTTGAAATAGCAACTGCGTCGTAGCCCACTTTCAGAAGAAACAGCACCAAGTCTTAAAAAGATACTAATATTTTTAGTGGATTTTGACAACTTTGTTTTTTAATTAAATGCCGGCAACCTTTTTTTCATTTAAAGCATGCAGCTTATGTGACAGAAAATGTGCAAGACCGTCCAACACAAAATAATATTCTAAAATTAAATCGAATCTATCAGTTTTATGGAAAAATGAGCGTGAGACCAAATGAAACTAAAAATTGTCAAAACTGCCCCCGAATTTCTAGCAAATCCAGACTAGCATATTCTTTTGTTAAAATTACATGACCTACAAATCTGCATACGAAGTAGTTTTCCAAAAACTCACATTAAAATACTTGACTTTTTGAAAAAAAAAAGTTTCAATTTTAACGATTTTTGTGCAAATTTTTAGTCCTTATTCATATGCTTTTAGTTATACAGTGTACTGCTCCGTCGGCCATCGTTCTTAAGCGGGGCACTTCCATTAACGGATGCCATTTTGAAATAGCAACTGCGTCGTAGCCCACTTTCAGAAGAAACAGCACCAAGTCTTAAAAATATACTAATATTTTTAGTTGATTTTTGACAACTTTGTTTTTTAATTGAATGCCGGCAACCTTTTTTTCATTTAAGGCATGCAGCTTATGTGACAGAAAAATGTGCAAGACCGTCAACACAAAATAATATTCTAAAATTCAATCGAATCTATCAGTTTTATGGAAAAATTAGCGTGAGACCAAATGAAACTAAAAATTGTCAAAACTGCCCCCGAATTTCTAGCAACTCCCGACTAGCTTATTCTTTTGTTAAAATTACATGACCCACAAAACTGCATACGAGGTAGTTTTCCAAAAACTCACATTAAAATACTTGACTTTTTGAAAAAAAATAGTTTCTATTTTAACGATTTTTGTGCAAAGTTTTAGTCCTTATTCATATGCTTTTTTATCGCAGTATACACGGGCCACTGGACTTTGGGCACGCATGCGGAAAAAATGGGCATTCCGCATAACCAATACTGCAGAAGCTGCAAAGATGGGGCTGAAAAGGAAACGGTCGAGCGTCTCCTGTGCAAATGCCCGGCCCTGGTCCGCATTCGGCTAACATACTTAGGAAGTCCCTTCCTTGACAACCTAGGGCAGGTATCTAGGATCGAGACCTCCAACATAGTAGATTTCATTAACAACTCTGGTTGGTTGTAATGCACATCCTTCCATTACCAAGTAGGTTTTTGGAGTTTATGGCATCAAAACGGCAGTATTTTTTGCTACTTGGGCGGCATGGGTCGCAGCCATTTTACCTACCTACCTACCTACATATGCTTTTAGTTATACAGTGTACTGCCTCCGTCGGCCATCGTTCTTAAGCGGGCCTTCCCATTAACGGATGCCATTTTGAAATAGCAACTGCGTCGTAGCCTACTTTCAGAAGAAACAGCACCAAGTCTTAAAAATATACTAATATTTTTAGTTGATTTTTGATAATTTTTTTTTAAGTAAATGCCGGCAACCTTTTTTTCATTTAAAGCATGCAGCTTCTGTGACAGAAAATGTGCAAGACCGTCAAGACAAAATAATATTCTAAAATTAAATCGAATCTATCAGTTTTATGGAAAAATGAGCGTGAGACCAAATGAAACTAAAAATTGTCAAAACTGCCCCCGAATTTCTAGCAACTCCAGACTAGCTTATTCTTTTGTTAAAATTACATGACCCACAAAACTGCATACGAAGTAGTTTTCCAAAAACTCACATTAAAATACTTGACTTTTTGAAAAAAAAATAGTTTCTATTTTAACGATTTTTGTGCAGAGTTTTAGTCCTTATTCATATGCTTTTAGTTATACAGTGTACTACCTCCGTCGGCCATCGTGCTTAAGTGGGCACTTCCCATTAACGGATGCCATTTTGCAATAGCAACTGCGTCGTAGCCTACTTTCAGAAGAAACAGCACCAAGTCTTAAAAATATACTAATATTTTTAGTTGATTTTTGATAATTTTGTTTTTTAATTAAATGCCGGCAACCTTTTTTTCATTTAAAGCATGCAGCTTATGTGACAGAAAATGTGCAAGACTGTCAACACAAAACAATATTCTAAATTTAAATCGAATCTATCAGTTTTATGGAAAAATGAGCGTGAGACCAAATGAAACTAAAAATTGTCAAACCTGCCCCCATTTCTAGCAACTCCAGACTAGCATATTCTTTTGTTAAAATTACATGACCTACAAACTGCATACGAAGTAGTTTTCCAAAAACTCACATTAAAATACTTGACTTTTTGAAAAAAAAAATAGTTTAAATTTTAACGATTTTTGTGCAAATTTTTAGTCCTTATTCATATGCTTTTAGTTATACAGTGTACTGCCTCCGTCGGCCATCGTTCTTAAGCGGGCACTTCCCATTAACGGATGCCGTTTTGAAATAGGAACTGCGTCGTAGCCTACTTTCAGAAGAAACAGCACCAAGTCTTAAAAATATACTAATATTTTTAGTTGATTTTTGATAATTTTTTTTTTTAATTAAATGCCGGCAACCTTTTTTTCATTTAAAGCATGCAGCTTATGTGACAGAAAATGCGCAAGACCGTCAACACTAAATAATATTCTAAAATTAAATCGAATCTATCAGTTTTATGGAAAAATGAGCGTGAGACCAAATGAAACTAAAAATTGTCAAAACTGCCCCCGAATTTCTAGCAACTCCAGACTAGCATATTCTTTTGTTAAAATTACATGACCTACAAATCTGCAGACGAAGTAGTTTTCCAAAAACTCACATTAAAATACTTGACTTTTTGAAAAAAAAAAAGTTTCAATTTTAACGACTTTTGTGCAAATTTTTAGTCCTTATTCATATGCTTTTAGTTATACAGTGTACTGCCTCCGTCGGTCATCGTTCTTAAGCGGGCACTTCCCATTAACGGATGCCATTTTGAGATAGCAACTGCGTCGTAGCCCACTTTCAGAAGAAACAGCACCAAGTCTTAAAACGATACTAATATTTTTAGTGGATTTTTGACAACTTTGTTTTTTAATTGAATGCCGGCAACCTTTTTTTCATTTAAGGCATGCAGCTTATGTGACAGAAAATGTGCAAGACCGTCAACACAAAATAATATTCTAAAATTAAATCGAATCTATCAGTTTTATGGAAAAATTAGCGTGAGACCAAATGAAACTAAAAATTGTCAAAACTGCCCCCGAATTTCTAGCAACTCCAGACTAGCTTATTCTTTTGTTAAAATTACATGACCCACAAAACTGCATACGAAGTAGTTTTCCAAAAACTCACATTAAAATACTTGACTTTTTGAAAAAAAAATAGTTTCTATTTTAACGATTTTTGTGCAAAGTTTTAGTCCTTATTCATATGCTTTTTTATCGCAGTATACACGGGCCACTGGACTTTGGGCACGCATGCGGAAAAAATGGGCATTCCGCATAACCAATACTGCAGAAGCTGCAAAGATGGGGCTGAAAAGGAAACGGTCGAGCATCTCCTGTGCCAATGCCCGGCCCTGGCCCGCATTCGGCTAACATACTTAGGAAGTCCCTTCCTGGACAACCTAGGGCAGGTATCTAGGATCGAGACCTCCAACATAGTAGATTTCATTAACAACTCTGGTTGGTTGTAATGCACATCCTTCCATTACCAAGTAGGTTTTTCGAGTTTATGGCATCAAAACGGCAGTATTTTTTGCTACTTGGGCGGCATGGGTCGCAGCCATTTTACCTACCTACCTACCTACATATGCTTTTAGTTATACAGTGTACTGCCTCCGGCGGCCATCGTTCTTAAGCGGGCACTTCCCATTAACGGATGCCGTTTTGAAATAGGAACTGCGTCGTAGCCCACTTTCAGAAGAAACAGCACCAAGTCTTAAAAATATACTAATATTTTTAGTTGATTTTTGATAATTTTTTTTTTAATTAAATGCCGGCAACCTTTTTTTCATTTAAAGCATGCAGCTTATGTGACAGAAAATGTGCAAGACCGTCAAGACAAAGTAATATTCTAAAATTAAATCGAATCTATCAGTTTTATGGAAAAATGAGCGTGAGACCAAATGAAACTAAAAATTGTCAAAACTGCCCCCGAATTTCTAGCAACTCCAGACTAGCATATTCTTTTGTTAAAATAACATGACCTACAAATCTGCATACGAAGTAGTTTTCCAAAAACTCACATTAAAATACTTGACTTTTTGAAAAAAAAAAGTTTCAATTTTAACGATTTTTGTGCAAATTTTTAGTCCTTATTCATATGCTTTTAGTTATACAGTGTACTGCCTCCGTCGGCCATCGTTCTTAAGCGGGCACTTCCCATTAACGTATACCATTTTGAAATAGCAACTGCGTCGTAGCCCACTTTCAGAAGAAACAGCACCAAGTCTTAAAAAGATACTAATATTTTTAGTGGATTTTTGACAACTTTGTTTTTTAATTAAATGCCGGCAACCTTTTTTTCATTTAAAGCATGCAGCTTATGTGACAGAAAATGTGCAAGACCGTCAACACAAAATAATATTCTAAAATTAAATCGAATCTATCAGTTTTATGGAAAAATGAGCGTGAGACCAAATGAAACTAAAAATTGTCAAAACTGCCCCCGAATTTCTAGCAAATCCAGACTAGCATATTCTTTTGTTAAAATTACATGACCTACAAATCTGCATACGAAGTAGTTTTCCAAAAACTCACATTAAAATACTTGACTTTTTGAAAAAAAAAAGTTTCAATTTTAACGATTTTTGTGCAAATTTTTAGTCCTTATTCATATGCTTTTAGTTATACAGTGTACTGCCTCCGTCGGCCATCGTTCTTAAGCGGGCACTTCCCATTAACGGATGCCATTTTGAAATAGCAACTGCGTCGTAGCCCACTTTCAGAAGAAACAGCACCAAGTCTTAAAAATATACTAATATTTTTAGTTGATTTTTGACAACTTTGTTTTTTAATTGAATGCCGGCAACCTTTTTTTCATTTAAGGCATGCAGCTTATGTGACAGAAAATGTGCAAGACCGTCAACACAAAATAATATTCTAAAATTCAATCGAATCTATCAGTTTTATGGAAAAATTAGCGTGAGACCAAATGAAACTAAAAATTGTCAAAACTGCCCCCGAATTTCTAGCAACTCCCGACTAGCTTATTCTTTTGTTAAAATTACATGACCCACAAAACTGCATACGAGGTAGTTTTCCAAAAACTCACATTAAAATACTTGACTTTTTGAAAAAAAATAGTTTCTATTTTAACGATTTTTGTGCAAAGTTTTAGTCCTTATTCATATGCTTTTTTATCGCAGTATACACGGGCCACTGGACTTTGGGCACGCATGCGGAAAAAATGGGCATTCCGCATAACCAATACTGCAGAAGCTGCAAAGATGGGGCTGAAAAGGAAACGGTCGAGCGTCTCCTGTGCAAATGCCCGGCCCTGGTCCGCATTCGGCTAACATACTTAGGAAGTCCCTTCCTTGACAACCTAGGGCAGGTATCTAGGATCGAGACCTCCAACATAGTAGATTTCATTAACAACTCTGGTTGGTTGTAATGCACATCCTTCCATTACCAAGTAGGTTTTTGGAGTTTATGGCATCAAAACGGCAGTATTTTTTGCTACTTGGGCGGCATGGGTCGCAGCCATTTTACCTACCTACCTACCTACATATGCTTTTAGTTATACAGTGTACTGCCTCCGTCGGCCATCGTTCTTAAGCGGGCACTTCCCATTAACGGATGCCATTTTGAAATAGCAACTGCGTCGTAGCCTACTTTCAGAAGAAACAGCACCAAGTCTTAAAAATATACTAATATTTTTAGTTGATTTTTGATAATTTTTTTTTTAATTAAATGCCGGCAACCTTTTTTTCATTTAAAGCATGCAGCTTCTGTGACAGAAAATGTGCAAGACCGTCAAGACAAAATAATATTCTAAAATTAAATCGAATCTATCAGTTTTATGGAAAAATGAGCGTGAGACCAAATGAAACTAAAAATTGTCAAAACTGCCCCCGAATTTCTAGCAACTCCAGACTAGCTTATTCTTTTGTTAAAATTACATGACCCACAAAACTGCATACGAAGTAGTTTTCCAAAAACTCACATTAAAATACTTGACTTTTTGACAAAAAAAAATAGTTTCTATTTTAACGATTTTTGTGCAGAGTTTTAGTCCTTATTCATATGCTTTTAGTTATACAGTGTACTACCTCCGTCGGCCATCGTGCTTAAGTGGGCACTTCCCATTAACGGATGCCATTTTGCAATAGCAACTGCGTCGTAGCCTACTTTCAGAAGAAACAGCACCAAGTCTTAAAAATATACTAATATTTTTAGTTGATTTTTGATAATTTTTTTTTTTAATTAAATGCCGGCAACCTTTTTTTCATTTAAAGCATGCAGCTTATGTGACAGAAAATGTGCAAGACCGTCAACACTAAATAATATTCTAAAATTAAATCGAATCTATCAGTTTTATGGAAAAATGAGCGTGAGACCAAATGAAACTAAAAATTGTCAAAACTGCCCCCGAATTTCTAGCAACTCCAGACTAGCATATTCTTTTGTTAAAATTACATGACCTACAAATCTGCAGACGAAGTAGTTTTCCAAAAACTCACATTAAAATACTTGACTTTTTGAAAAAAAAAAGTTTCAATTTTAACGACTTTTGTGCAAATTTTTAGTCCTTATTCATATGCTTTTAGTTATACAGTGTACTGCCTCCGTCGGTCATCGTTCTTAAGCGGGCACTTCCCATTAACGGATGCCATTTTGAGATAGCAACTGCGTCGTAGCCCACTTTCAGAAGAAACAGCACCAAGTCTTAAAACGATACTAATATTTTTAGTGGATTTTTGACAACTTTGTTTTTTAATTGAATGCCGGCAACCTTTTTTTCATTTAAGGCATGCAGCTTATGTGACAGAAAATGTGCAAGACTGTCAACACAAAATAATATTCTAAAATTAAATCGAATCTATCAGTTTTATGGAAAAATTAGCGTGAGACCAAATGAAACTAAAAATTGTCAAAACTGCCCCCGAATTTCTAGTACCTCCATACTAGCTTATTCTTTTGTTAAAATTACATGACCCACAAAACTGCATACGAAGTAGTTTTCCAAAAACTCACATTAAAATACTTGACTTTTTGAAAAAAAAATAGTTTCTATTTTAACGATTTTTGTGCAAAGTTTTAGTCCTTATTCATATGCTTTTTTATCGCAGTATACACGGGCCACTGGACTTTGGGCACGCATGCGGAAAAAATGGGCATTCCGCATAACCAATACTGCAGAAGCTGCAAAGATGGGGCTGAAAAGGAAACGGTCGAGCATCTCCTGTGCCAATGCCCGGCCCTGGCCCGCATTCGGCTAACATACTTAGGAAGTCCCTTCCTGGACAACCTAGGGCAGGTATCTAGGATCGAGACCTCCAACATAGTAGATTTCATTAACAACTCTGGTTGGTTGTAATGCACATCCTTCCATTACCAAGTAGGTTTTTCGAGTTTATGGCATCAAAACGGCAGTATTTTTTGCTACTTGGGCGGCATGGGTCGCAGCCATTTTACCTACCTACCTACCTACATATGCTTTTAGTTATACGGTGTACTGCCTCTGGCGGCCATCGTTCTTAAGCGGGCACTTCCCATTAACGGATGCCGTTTTGAAATAGGAACTGCGTCGTAGCCCACTTTCAGAAGAAACAGCACCAAGTCTTAAAAATATACTAATATTTTTAGTTGATTTTTGATAATTTTTTTTTTAATTAAATGCCGGCAACCTTTTTTTCATTTAAAGCATGCAGCTTATGTGACAGAAAATGTGCAAGACCGTCAAGACAAAGTAATATTCTAAAATTAAATCGAATCTATCAGTTTTATGGAAAAATGAGCGTGAGACCAAATGAAACTAAAAATTGTCAAAACTGCCCCCGAATTTCTAGCAACTCCAGACTAGCATATTCTTTTGTTAAAATAACATGACCTACAAATCTGCATACGAAGTAGTTTTCCAAAAACTCACATTAAAATACTTGACTTTTTGAAAAAAAAAAGTTTCAATTTTAACGATTTTTGTGCAAATTTTTAGTCCTTATTCATATGCTTTTAGTTATACAGTGTACTGCCTCCGTCGGCCATCGTTCTTAAGCGGGCACTTCCCATTAACGTATACCATTTTGAAATAGCAACTGCGTCGTAGCCCACTTTCAGAAGAAACAGCACCAAGTCTTAAAAAGATACTAATATTTTTAGTGGATTTTTGACAACTTTGTTTTTTAATTAAATGCCGGCAACCTTTTTTTCATTTAAAGCATGCAGCTTATGTGACAGAAAATGTGCAAGACCGTCAACACAAAATAATATTCTAAAATTAAATCGAATCTATCAGTTTTATGGAAAAATGAGCGTGAGACCAAATGAAACTAAAAATTGTCAAAACTGCCCCCGAATTTCTAGCAAATCCAGACTAGCATATTCTTTTGTTAAAATTACATGACCTACAAATCTGCATACGAAGTAGTTTTCCAAAAACTCACATTAAAATACTTGACTTTTTGAAAAAAAAATAGTTTCTATTTTAACGATTTTTGTGCAAAGTTTTAGTCCTTATTCATATGCTTTTTTATCGCAGTATACACGGGCCACTGGACTTTGGGCACGCATGCGGAAAAAATGGGCATTCCGCATAACCAATACTGCAGAAGCTGCAAAGATGGGGCTGAAAAGGAAACGGTCGAGCATCTCCTGTGCAAATGCCCGGCCCTGGCCCGCATTCGGCTAACATACTTAGGAAGTCCCTTCCTTGACAACCTAGGGCAGGTATCTAGGATCGAGACCTCCAACATAGTAGATTTCATTAACAACTCTGGTTGGTTGTAATGCACATCCATCCATTACCAAGTAGGTTTTTGGAGTTTATGGCATCAAAACGGCAGTATTTTTTGCTACTTGGGCGGCATGGGTCGCAGCCATTTTACCTACCTACCTACCTACATATGCTTTTAGTTATACAGTGTACTGCCTCCGTCGGCCATCGTTCTTAAGCGGGCACTTCCCATTAACGGATGCCGTCTTGAAATAGGAACTGCGTCGTAGCCTACTTTCAGAAGAAACAGCACCAAGTCTTAAAAATATACTAATATTTTTAGTTGATTTTTGATAATTTTTTTTTTTAATTAAATGCCGGCAACCTTTTTTTCATTTAAAGCGTGCAGCTTATGTGACAGAAAATGTGCAAGACCGTCAAGACAAAATAATATTCTAAATTAAATCGAATCTATCAGTTTTGTGGAAAAATTAGCGTGAGACCAAATGAAACTAAAAATTGTCAAAACTGCCCCCCGAATTTCTAGCAACTCCAGACTAGCATATTCTTTTGTTAAAATTACATGACCTACAAATCTGCATACGAAGTAGTTTTCCAAAAACTCACATTAAAATACTTGACTTTTTGAAAAAAAAAGTTTCAATTTTAACGATTTTTGTGCAAATTTTTAGTCCTTATTCATATGCTTTTAGTTATACAGTGTACTGCCTCCGTCGGCCATCGTTCTTAAGCGGGCACTTCCCATTAAAGGATGCCATTTTGAAATAGCAACTGCGACGTAGCCCACTTTCAGAAGAAACAGCACCAAGTCTTAAAAAGATACTAATATTTTTAGTGGATTTTTGACAACTTTGTTTTTTAATTAAATGCCGGCAACCTTTTTTCATTTAAGGCATGCAGCTTATGTGACAGAAAATGTGCAAGACCGTCAACACAAAATAATATTCTAAAATTAAATCGAATCTATCAGTTTTATGGAAAAATTAGCGTGAGACCAAATGAAACTAAAAATTGTCAAAACTGCCCCCGAATTTCTAGCAACTCCAGACTAGCTTATTCTTTTGTTAAAATTACATGACCCACAAAACTGCATACGAAGTAGTTTTCCAAAAACTCACATTAAAATACTTGACTTTTTGAAAAAAAATAGTTTCTATTTTAACGATTTTTGTGCAAAGTTTTAGTCCTTATTCATATGCTTTTTTATCGCAGTATACACGGGCCACTGGACTTTGGGCTCGCATGCGGAAAAAATGGGCATTCCGCATAACCAATACTGCAGAAGCTGCAAAGATGGGGCTGAAAAGGAAACGGTCGAGCATCTCCTGTGCAAATGCCCGGCCTGGCCCGCATTCGGCTAACATACTTAGGAAGTCCCTTCCTTGACAACCTAGGGCAGGTATCTAGGATCGAGACCTCCAACATAGTAGATTTCATTAACAACTCTGGTTGGTTGTAATGCACATCCTTCCATTACCAAGTAGGTTTTTGGAGTTTATGGCATCAAAACGGCAGTATTTTTTGCTACTTGGGCGGCATGGGTCGCAGCCATTTTACCTACCTACCTACCTACATATGCTTTTAGTTATACAGTGTACTGCCTCCGTCGGCCATCGTTCTTAAGCGGGCACTTCCCATTAACGGATGCCGTTTTGAAATAGGAACTGCGTCGTAGCCTACTTTCAGAAGAAACAGCACCAAGTCTTAAAAATATACTAATATTTTTAGTTGATTTTTGATAATTTTTTTTTTTAATTAAATGCCGGCAACCTTTTTTTCATTTAAAGCGTGCAGCTTATGTGACAGAAAATGTGCAAGACCGTCAAGACAAAATAATATTCTAAAATTAAATCGAATCTATCAGTTTTGTGGAAAAATTAGCGTGAGACCAAATGAAACTAAAAATTGTCAAAACTGCCCCCGAATTTCTAGCAACTCCAGACTAGCATATTATTTTGTTAAAATTACATGACCTACAAATCTGCATACAAAGTAGTTTTCCAAAAACTCACATTAAAATACTTGACTTTTTGAAAAAAAAAGTTTCAATTTTAACGATTTTTGTGCAAATTTTTAGTCCTTATTCATATGCTTTTAGTTATACAGTGTACTGCCTCCGTCGGCCATCGTTCTTAAGCGGGCACTTCCCATTAAAGGATGCCATTTTGAAATAGCAACTGCGACGTAGCCCACTTTCAGAAGAAACAGCACCAAGTCTTAAAAAGATACTAATATTTTTAGTGGATTTTTGACAACTTTGTTTTTTAATTAAATGCCGGCAACCTTTTTTCATTTAAGGCATGCAGCTTATGTGACAGAAAATGTGCAAGACCGTCAACACAAAATAATATTCTAAAATTAAATCGAATCTATCAGTTTTATGGAAAAATTAGCGTGAGACCAAATGAAACTAAAAATTGTCAAAACTGCCCCCCGAATTTCTAGCAACTCCAGACTAGCTTATTCTTTTGTTAAAATTACATGACCCACAAAACTGCATACGAAGTAGTTTTTCCAAAAACTCACATTAAAATACTTGACTTTTTGAAAAAAAATAGTTTCTATTTTAACGATTTTTGTGCAAAGTTTTAGTCCTTATTCATATGCTTTTTTATCGCAGTATACACGGGCCACTGGACTTTGGGCTCGCATGCGGAAAAAAATGGGCATTCCGCATAACCAATACTGCAGAAGCTGCAAAGATGGGGCTGAAAAGGAAACGGTCGAGTATCTCCTGTGCAAATGCCCGGCCCTGGTCCGCATTCGGCTAACATACTTAGGAAGTCCCTTCCTTGACAACCTAGGGCAGGTATCTAGGATCGAGACCTCCAACATAGTAGATTTCATTAACAACTCTGGTTGGTTGTAATGCACATCCTTCCATTACCAAGTAGGTTTTTCGAGTTTATGGCATCAAAACGGCAGTATTTTTTGCTACTTGGGCGGCATGGGTCGCAGCCATTTTACCTACCTACCTACCTACATATGCTTTTAGTTATACAGTGTACTGCCTCCGTCGGCCATCGTTCTTAAGCGGGCACTTCCCATTAACGGATGCCGTTTTGAAATAGGAACTGCGTCGTAGCCCACTTTCAGAAGAAACAGCACCAAGTCTTAAAAATATACTAATATTTTTCGTTGATTTTTGATAATTTTTTTTTTTAATTAAATGCCGGCAACCTTTTTTTCATTTAAAGCATGCAGCTTATGTGACAGAAAATGTGCAAGACCGTCAAGACAAAATAATATTCTAAAATTAAATCGAATCTATCAGTTTTATGGAAAAATGAGCGTGAGACCAAATGAAACTAAAAATTGTCAAAACTGCCCCCGAATTTCTAGCAACTCCAGACTAGCATATTCTTTTGTTAAAATTACATGACCTACAAATCTGCATACGAAGTAGTTTTCCAAAAACTCACATTAAAATACTTGACTTTTTGAAAAAAAAAAAAGTTTCAATTTTAACGATTTTTGTGCAAATTTTTAGTCCTTATTCATATGCTTTTAGTTATACAGTGTACTGCCTCCGTCGGCCATCGTTCTTAAGCGGGCACTTCCCATTAACGGATGCCATTTTGAAATAGCAACTGCGTCGTAGCCCACTTTCAGAAGAAACAGCACCAAGTCTTAAAAAGATACTAATATTTTTAGTGGATTTTTGACAACTTTGTTTTTTAATTAAATGCCGGCAACCTTTTTTTCATTTTAAACATGCAGCTTATATGACAGAAAATGTGCAAGACCGTCAACACAAAATAATATTCTAAAATTAAATCGAATCTATCAGTTTTATGGAAAAATGAGCGTGAGACCAAATGAAACTAAAAATTGTCAAAACTGCCCCCGAATTTCTAGCAACTCCAGACGAGCATATTCTTTTGTTAAAATTACATGACCCACAAAACTGCATACGAAGTAGTTTTCCAAAAACTCACATTAAAATACTTGACTTTTTGAAAAAAAAATAGTTTCTATTTTAACGATTTTTGTGCAAAGTTTTAGTCCTTATTCATATGCTTTTTTATCGCAGTATACACGGGCCACTGGACTTTGGGCACGCATGCGGAAAAAATGGGCATTCCGCATAACCAATACTGCAGAAGCTGCAAAGATGGGGCTGAAAAGGAAACGGTCGAGCATCTCCTGTGCAAATGCCCGGCCCTGGCCCGCATTCGGCTAACATACTTAGGAAGTCCCTTCCTTGACAACCTAGGGCAGGTATCTAGGATCGAGACCTCCAACATAGTAGATTTCATTAACAACTCTGGTTGGTTGTAATGCACATCCTTCCATTACCAAGTAGGTTTTTCGAGTTTATGGCATCAAAACGGCAGTATTTTTTGCTACTTGGGCGGCATGGGTCGCAGCCATTTTACCTACTTACCTACCTACATATGCTTTTAGTTATACAGTGTACTGCCTCCGTCGGCCATCGTTCTTAAGCGGGCACTTCCCATTAACGGATGCCGTTTTGAAATAGGAACTGCGTCGTAGCCTACTTTCAGAAGAAACAGCACCAAGTCTTAAAAATATACTAATATTTTTAGTGGATTTTTGACAACTTTGTTTTTTAATTAAATGCCAGCAACCTTTTTTCATTTAAGGCATGCAGCTTATGTAACAGAAAATGTGCAAGACCGTCAACACAAAATAATATTCTAAAATTAAATCGAATCTATCAGTTTTATGGAAAAATTAGCGTGAGACCAAATGAAACTAAAAATTGTCAAAACTGCCCCCGAATTTCTAGCAACTCCAGACTAGCTTATTCTTTTGTTAAAATTACATGACCCACAAAACTGCATACGAAGTAGTTTTCCAAAAACTCACATTAAAATACTTGACTTTTTGAAAAAAAATAGTTTCTATTTTAACGATTTTTGTGCAAAGTTTTAGTCCTTATTCATATGCTTTTTTATCGCAGTATACACGGGCCACTGGACTTTGGGCTCGCATGCGGAAAAAATTGGCATTCCGCATAACCAATACTGCAGAAGCTGCAAAGATGGGGCTGAAAAGGAAACGGTCGAGCATCTCCTGTGCAAATGCCCGGCCCTGGTCCGCATTCGGCTAACATACTTAGGAAGTCCCTTCCTTGACAACCTAGGGCAGGTATCTAGGATCGAGACCTCCAACATAGTAGATTTCATTAACAACTCTGGTTGGTTGTAATGCACATCCTTCCATTACCAAGTAGGTTTTTCGAGTTTATGGCATCAAAACGGCAGTATTTTTTGCTACTTGGGCGGCATGGGTCGCAGCCATTTTACCTACTTACCTACCTACATATGCTTTTAGTTATACAGTGTACTGCCTCCGTCGGCCATCGTTCTTAAGCGGGCACTTCCCATTAACGGATGCCGTTTTGAAATAGGAACTGCGTCGTAGCCTACTTTCAGAAGAAACAGCACCAAGTCTTAAAAATATACTAATATTTTTAGTGGATTTTTGACAACTTTGTTTTTTAATTAAATGCCAGCAACCTTTTTTTCATTTAAGGCATGCAGCTTATGTAACAGAAAATGTGCAAGACCGTCAACACAAAATAATATTCTAAAATTAAATCGAATCTATCAGTTTTATGGAAAAATTAGCGTGAGACCAAATGAAACTAAAAATTGTCAAAACTGCCCCCGAATTTCTAGCAACTCCAGACTAGCTTATTCTTTTGTTAAAATTACATGACCCACAAAACTGCATACGAAGTAGTTTTCCAAAAACTCACATTAAAATACTTGACTTTTTGAAAAAAAATAGTTTCTATTTTAACGATTTTTGTGCAAAGTTTTAGTCCTTATTCATATGCTTTTTTATCGCAGTATACACGGGCCACTGGACTTTGGGCTCGCATGCGGAAAAATTGGCATTCCGCATAACCAATACTGCAGAAGCTGCAAAGATGGGGCTGAAAAGGAAACGGTCGAGCATCTCCTGTGCAAATGCCCGGCCCTGGTCCGCATTCGGCTAACATACTTAGGAAGTCCCTTCCTTGACAACCTAGGGCAGGTATCTAGGATCGAGACCTCCAACATAGTAGATTTCATTAACAACTCTGGTTGGTTGTAATGCACATCCTTCCATTACCAAGTAGGTTTTTCGAGTTTATGGCATCAAAACGGCAGTATTTTTTGCTACTTGGGCGGCATGGGTCGCAGCCATTTTACCTACTTACCTACCTACATATGCTTTTAGTTATACAGTGTACTGCCTCCGTCGGCCATCGTTCTTAAGCGGGCACTTCCCATTAACGGATGCCGTTTTGAAATAGGAACTGCGTCGTAGCCCACTTTCAGAAGAAACAGCACCAAGTCTTAAAAATATACTAATATTTTTAGTTGATTTTTGATAATTTTTTTTTTTAATTAAATGCCGGCAACCTTTTTTTCATTTAAAGCATGCAGCTTATGTGACAGAAAATGTGCAAGACCGTCAACACAAAATAATATTCTAAAATTAAATCGAATCTATCAGTTTTATGGAAAAATTAGCGTGAGACCAAATGAAACTAAAAATTGTCAAAACTGCCCCCGAATTTCTAGCAACTCCTGACTAGCTTATTCTTTTGTTAAAATTACATGACCCACAAAACTGCATACGAAGTAGTTTTCCAAAAACTCACATTAAAATACTTGACTTTTTGAAAAAAAATAGTTTCTATTTTAACGATTTTTGTGCAAAGTTTTAGTCCTTATTCATATGCTTTTTTATCGCAGTATACACGGGCCACTGGACTTTGGGCTCGCATGCGGAAAAAATGGGGATTCCGCATAACCAATACTGCAGAAGCTGCAAAGATGGGGCTGAAAAGGAAACGGTCGAGTATCTCCTGTGCAAATGCCCGGCCCTGGTCCGCATTCGGCTAACATACTTAGGAAGTCCCTTCCTTGACAACCTAGGGCAGGTATCTAGGATCGAGACCTCCAACATAGTAGATTTCATTAACAACTCTGGTTGGTTGTAATGCACATCCTTCCATTACCAAGTAGGTTTTTCGAGTTTATGGCATCAAAACGGCAGTATTTTTTGCTACTTGGGCGGCATGGGTCGCAGCCATTTTACCTACCTACCTACCTACATATGCTTTTAGTTATACAGTGTACTGCCTCCGTCGGCCATCGTTCTTAAGCGGGCACTTCCCATTAACGGATGCCGTTTTGAAATAGGAACTGCGTCGTAGCCCACTTTCAGAAGAAACAGCACCAAGTCTTAAAAATATACTAATATTTTTAGTTGATTTTTGATAATTTTTTTTTTTAATTAAATGCCGGCAACCTTTTTTTCATTTAAAGCATGCAGCTTATGTGACAGAAAATGTGCAAGACCGTCAAGACAAAATAATATTCTAAAATTAAATCGAATCTATCAGTTTTATGGAAAAATGAGCGTGAGACCAAATGAAACTAAAAATTGTCAAAACTGCCCCCGAATTTCTAGCAACTCAAGACTAGCATATTCTTTTGTTAAAATTACATGACCTACAAATCTGCATACGAAGTAGTTTTCCAAAAACTCACATTAAAATACTTGACTTTTTGAAAAAAAAAAAAAGTTTCAATTTTAACGATTTTTGTGCAAATTTTTAGTCCTTATTCATATGCTTTTAGTTATACAGTGTACTGCCTCCGTCGGCCATCGTTCTTAAGCGGGCACTTCCCATTAACGGATGCCATTTTGAAATAGCAACTGCGTCGAAGCCCACTTTCAGAAGAAACAGCACCAAGTCTTAAAAAGATACTAATATTTTTAGTGGATTTTTGACAACTTTGTTTTTTAATTAAATGCCGGCAACCTTTTTTTCATTTAAAGCGTGCAGCTTATGTGACAGAAAATGTGCAAGACCGTCAAGACAAAATAATATTCTAAAATTAAATCGAATCTATCAGTTTTATGGAAAAATGAGCGTGAGACCAAATGAAACTAAAAATTGTCAAAACTGCCCCCGAATTTCTAGCAACTCCAGACTAGCATATTCTTTTGTTAAAATTACATGACCCACAAAACTGCATACGAAGTAGTTTTCCAAAAACTCACATTAAAATACTTGACTTTTTGAAAAAAAATAGTTTCTATTTTAACGATTTTTGTGCAAAGTTTTAGTCCTTATTCATATGCTTTTTTATCGCAGTATACACGGGCCACTGGACTTTGGGCACGCATGCGGAAAAAATGGGCATTCCGCATAACCAATACTGCAGAAGCTGCAAAGATGGGGCTGAAAAGGAAACGGTCGAGCATCTCCTGTGCAAATGCCCGGCCCTGGCCCGCATTCGGCTAACATACTTAGGAAGTCCCTTCCTTGACAACCTAGGGCAGGTATCTAGGATCGAGACCTCCAACATAGTAGATTTCATTAACAACTCTGGTTGGTTGTAATGCACATCCTTCCATTACCAAGTAGGTTTTTCGAGTTTATGGCATCAAAACGGCAGTATTTTTTGCTACTTGGGCGGCATGGGTCGCAGCCATTTTACCTACTTACCTACCTACATATGCTTTTAGTTATACAGTGTACTGCCTCCGTCGGCCATCGTTCTTAAGCGGGCACTTCCCATTAACGGATGCCGTTTTGAAATAGGAACTGCGTCGTAGCCTACTTTCAGAAGAAACAGCACCAAGTCTTAAAAATATACTAATATTTTTAGTGGATTTTTGACAACTTTGTTTTTTAATTAAATGCCAGCAACCTTTTTTTCATTTAAGGCATGCAGCTTATGTGACAGAAAATGTGCAAGACCGTCAAGACAAAATAATATTCTAAAATTAAATCGAATCTATCAGTTTTATGGAAAAATTAGCGTGAGACCAAATGAAACTAAAAATTGTCAAAACTGCCCCCGAATTTCTAGCAACTCCAGACTAGCTTATTCTTTTGTTAAAATTACATGACCCACAAAACTGCATACGAAGTAGTTTTCCAAAAACTCACATTAAAATACTTGACTTTTTGAAAAAAAATAGTTTCTATTTTAACGATTTTTGTGCAAAGTTTTAGTCCTTATTCATATGCTTTTTTATCGCAGTATACACGGGCCACTGGACTTTGGGCTCGCATGCGGAAAAAATTGGCATTCCGCATAACCAATACTGCAGAAGCTGCAAAGATGGGGCTGAAAAGGAAACGGTCGAGCATCTCCTGTGCAAATTCCCGGCCCTGGTCCGCATTCGGCTAACATACTTAGGAAGTCCCTTCCTTGACAACCTAGGGCAGGTATCTAGGATCGAGACCTCCAACATAGTAGATTTCATTAACAACTCTGGTTGGTTGTAATGCACATCCTTCCATTACCAAGTAGGTTTTTCGAGTTTATGGCATCAAAACGGCAGTATTTTTTGCTACTTGGGCGGCATGGGTCGCAGCCATTTTACCTACCTACCTACCTACATATGCTTTTAGTTATACAGTGTACTGCCTCCGTCGGCCATCGTTCTTAAGCGGGCACTTCCCATTAACGGATGCCATTTTGAAATAGCAACTGCGTCGAAGCCCACTTTCAGAAGAAACAGCACCAAGTCTTAAAAAGATACTAATATTTTTAGTGGATTTTTGACAACTTTGTTTTTTAATTAAATGCCGGCAACCTTTTTTTCATTTAAAGCGTGCAGCTTATGTGACAGAAAATGTGCAAGACCGTCAAGACAAAATAATATTCTAAAATTAAATCGAATCTATCAGTTTTATGGAAAAATGAGCGTGAGACCAAATGAAACTAAAAATTGTCAAAACTGCCCCCGAATTTCTAGCAACTCCAGACTAGCATATTCTTTTGTTAAAATTACATGACCCACAAAACTGCATACGAAGTAGTTTTCCAAAAACTCACATTAAAATACTTGACTTTTTGAAAAAAAAATAGTTTCTATTTTAACGATTTTTGTGCAAAGTTTTAGTCCTTATTCATATGCTTTTTTATCGCAGTATACACGGGCCACTGGACTTTGGGCACGCATGCGGAAAAAATGGGCATTCCGCATAACCAATACTGCAGAAGCTGCAAAGATGGGGCTGAAAAGGAAACGGTCGAGCATCTCCTGTGCAAATGCCCGGCCCTGGCCCGCATTCGGCTAACATACTTAGGAAGTCCCTTCCTTGACAACCTAGGGCAGGTATCTAGGATCGAGACCTCCAACATAGTAGATTTCATTAACAACTCTGGTTGGTTGTAATGCACATCCTTCCATTACCAAGTAGGTTTTTCGAGTTTATGGCATCAAAACGGCAGTATTTTTTGCTACTTGGGCGGCATGGGTCGCAGCCATTTTACCTACCTACCTACCTACATATGCTTTTAGTTATACAGTGTACTGCCTCCGTCGGCCATCGTTCTTAAGCGGGCACTTCCCATTAACGGATGCCGTTTTGAAATAGGAACTGCGTCGTAGCCCACTTTCAGAAGAAACAGCACCAAGTCTTAAAAATATACTAATATTTTTAGTTGATTTTTGATAATTTTTTTTTTTAATTAAATGCCGGCAACCTTTTTTTCATTTAAAGCATGCAGCTTATGTGACAGAAAATGTGCAAGACCGTCAAGACAAAATAATATTCTAAAATTAAATCGAATCTATCAGTTTTATGGAAAAATGAGCGTGAGACCAAATGAAACTAAAAATTGTCAAAACTGCCCCCGAATTTCTAGCAACTCAAGACTAGCATATTCTTTTGTTAAAATTACATGACCTACAAATCTGCATACGAAGTAGTTTTCCAAAAACTCACATTAAAATACTTGACTTTTTGAAAAAAAAAAAAAGTTTCAATTTTAACGATTTTTGTGCAAATTTTTAGTCCTTATTCATATGCTTTTAGTTATACAGTGTACTGCCTCCGTCGGCCATCGTTCTTAAGCGGGCACTTCCCATTAACGGATGCCATTTTGAAATAGCAACTGCGTCGAAGCCCACTTTCAGAAGAAACAGCACCAAGTCTTAAAAAGATACTAATATTTTTAGTGGATTTTTGACAACTTTGTTTTTTAATTAAATGCCGGCAACCTTTTTTTCATTTAAAGCGTGCAGCTTATGTGACAGAAAATGTGCAAGACCGTCAAGACAAAATAATATTCTAAAATTAAATCGAATCTATCAGTTTTATGGAAAAATGAGCGTGAGACCAAATGAAACTAAAAATTGTCAAAACTGCCCCCGAATTTCTAGCAACTCCAGACTAGCATATTCTTTTGTTAAAATTACATGACCCACAAAACTGCATACGAAGTAGTTTTCCAAAAACTCACATTAAAATACTTGACTTTTTGAAAAAAAAATAGTTTCTATTTTAACGATTTTTGTGCAAAGTTTTAGTCCTTATTCATATGCTTTTTTATCGCAGTATACACGGGCCACTGGACTTTGGGCACGCATGCGGAAAAAATGGGCATTCCGCATAACCAATACTGCAGAAGCTGCAAAGATGGGGCTGAAAAGGAAACGGTCGAGCATCTCCTGTGCAAATGCCCGGCCCTGGCCCGCATTCGGCTAACATACTTAGGAAGTCCCTTCCTTGACAACCTAGGGCAGGTATCTAGGATCGAGACCTCCAACATAGTAGATTTCATTAACAACTCTGGTTGGTTGTAATGCACATCCTTCCATTACCAAGTAGGTTTTTCGAGTTTATGGCATCAAAACGGCAGTATTTTTTGCTACTTGGGCGGCATGGGTCGCAGCCATTTTACCTACTTACCTACCTACATATGCTTTTAGTTATACAGTGTACTGCCTCCGTCGGCCATCGTTCTTAAGCGGGCACTTCCCATTAACGGATGCCGTTTTGAAATAGGAACTGCGTCGTAGCCTACTTTCAGAAGAAACAGCACCAAGTCTTAAAAATATACTAATATTTTTAGTGGATTTTTGACAACTTTGTTTTTTAATTAAATGCCAGCAACCTTTTTTTCATTTAAGGCATGCAGCTTATGTGACAGAAAATGTGCAAGACCGTCAAGACAAAATAATATTCTAAAATTAAATCGAATCTATCAGTTTTATGGAAAAATTAGCGTGAGACCAAATGAAACTAAAAATTGTCAAAACTGCCCCCGAATTTCTAGCAACTCCAGACTAGCTTATTCTTTTGTTAAAATTACATGACCCACAAAACTGCATACGAAGTAGTTTTCCAAAAACTCACATTAAAATACTTGACTTTTTGAAAAAAAATAGTTTCTATTTTAACGATTTTTGTGCAAAGTTTTAGTCCTTATTCATATGCTTTTTTATCGCAGTATACACGGGCCACTGGACTTTGGGCTCGCATGCGGAAAAAATTGGCATTCCGCATAACCAATACTGCAGAAGCTGCAAAGATGGGGCTGAAAAGGAAACGGTCGAGCATCTCCTGTGCAAATTCCCGGCCCTGGTCCGCATTCGGCTAACATACTTAGGAAGTCCCTTCCTTGACAACCTAGGGCAGGTATCTAGGATCGAGACCTCCAACATAGTAGATTTCATTAACAACTCTGGTTGGTTGTAATGCACATCCTTCCATTACCAAGTAGGTTTTTCGAGTTTATGGCATCAAAACGGCAGTATTTTTTGCTACTTGGGCGGCATGGGTCGCAGCCATTTTACCTACCTACCTACCTACATATGCTTTTAGTTATACAGTGTACTGCCTCCGTCGGCCATCGTTCTTAAGCGGGCACTTCCCATTAACGGATGCCGTTTTGAAATAGGAACTGCGTCGTAGCCCACTTTCAGAAGAAACAGCACCAAGTCTTAAAAATATACTAATATTTTTAGTTGATTTTTGATAATTTTTTTTTTTAATTAAATGCCGGCAACCTTTTTTTCATTTAAAGCATGCAGCTTATGTGACAGAAAATGTGCAAGACCGTCAAGACAAAATAATATTCTAAAATTAAATCGAATCTATCAGTTTTATGGAAAAATGAGCGTGAGACCAAATGAAACTAAAAATTGTCAAAACTGCCCCCGAATTTCTAGCAACTCAAGACTAGCATATTCTTTTGTTAAAATTACATGACCTACAAATCTGCATACGAAGTAGTTTTCCAAAAACTCACATTAAAATACTTGACTTTTTGAAAAAAAAAAAAGTTTCAATTTTAACGATTTTTGTGCAAATTTTTAGTCCTTATTCATATGCTTTTAGTTATACAGTGTACTGCCTCCGTCGGCCATCGTTCTTAAGCGGGCACTTCCCATTAACGGATGCCATTTTGAAATAGCAACTGCGTCGAAGCCCACTTTCAGAAGAAACAGCACCAAGTCTTAAAAAGATACTAATATTTTTAGTGGATTTTTGACAACTTTGTTTTTTAATTAAATGCCGGCAACCTTTTTTTCATTTTAAACATGCAGCTTATGTGACAGAAAATGTGCAAGACCGTCAACACAAAATAATATTCTAAAATTAAATCGAATCTATCAGTTTTATGGAAAAATGAGCGTGAGACCAAATGAAACTAAAAATTGTCAAAACTGCCCCCGAATTTCTAGCAACTCCAGACTAGCATATTCTTTTGTTAAAATTACATGACCCACAAAACTGCATACGAAGTAGTTTTCCAAAAACTCACATTAAAATACTTGACTTTTTGAAAAAAAAATAGTTTCTATTTTAACGATTTTTGTGCAAAGTTTTAGTCCTTATTCATATGCTTTTTTATCGCAGTATACACGGGCCACTGGACTTTGGGCACGCATGCGGAAAAAATGGGCATTCCGCATAACCAATACTGCAGAAGCTGCAAAGATGGGGCTGAAAAGGAAACGGTCGAGCATCTCCTGTGCAAATGCCCGGCCCTGGCCCGCATTCGGCTAACATACTTAGGAAGTCCCTTCCTTGACAACCTAGGGCAGGTATCTAGGATCGAGACCTCCAACATAGTAGATTTCATTAACAACTCTGGTTGGTTGTAATGCACATCCTTCCATTACCAAGTAGGTTTTTCGAGTTTATGGCATCAAAACGGCAGTATTTTTTGCTACTTGGGCGGCATGGGTCGCAGCCATTTTACCTACTTACCTACCTACATATGCTTTTAGTTATACAGTGTACTGCCTCCGTCGGCCATCGTTCTTAAGCGGGCACTTCCCATTAACGGATGCCGTTTTGAAATAGGAACTGCGTCGTAGCCTACTTTCAGAAGAAACAGCACCAAGTCTTAAAAATATACTAATATTTTTAGTGGATTTTTGACAACTTTGTTTTTTAATTAAATGCCAGCAACCTTTTTTTCATTTAAGGCATGCAGCTTATGTGACAGAAAATGTGCAAGACCGTCAAGACAAAATAATATTCTAAAATTAAATCGAATCTATCAGTTTTATGGAAAAATTAGCGTGAGACCAAATGAAACTAAAAATTGTCAAAACTGCCCCCGAATTTCTAGCAACTCCAGACTAGCTTATTCTTTTGTTAAAATTACATGACCCACAAAACTGCATACGAAGTAGTTTTCCAAAAACTCACATTAAAATACTTGACTTTTTGAAAAAAAATAGTTTCTATTTTAACGATTTTTGTGCAAAGTTTTAGTCCTTATTCATATGCTTTTTTATCGCAGTATACACGGGCCACTGGACTTTGGGCACGCATGCGGAAAAAATTGGCATTCCGCATAACCAATACTGCAGAAGCTGCAAAGATGGGGCTGAAAAGGAAACGGTCGAGCATCTCCTGTGCAAATGCCCGGCCCTGGTCCGCATTCGGCTAACATACTTAGGAAGTCCCTTCCTTGACAACCTAGGGCAGGTATCTAGGATCGAGACCTCCAACATAGTAGATTTCATTAACAACTCTGGTTGGTTGTAATGCACATCCTTCCATTACCAAGTAGGTTTTTCGAGTTTATGGCATCAAAACGGCAGTATTTTTTGCTACTTGGGCGGCATGGCTCGCAGCCATTTTACCTACCTACCTACCTACATATGCTTTTAGTTATACAGTGTACTGCCTCCGTCGGCCATCGTTCTTAAGCGGGTACTTCCCATTAACGGATGCCGTTTTGAAATAGGAACTGCGTCGTAGCCTACTTTCAGAAGAAACAGCACCAAGTCTTAAAAATATACTAATATTTTTAGTTGATTTTTGATAATTTTTTTTTTTTAATTAAATGCCGGCAACCTTTTTTTCATTTAAAGCGTGCAGCTTATGTGACAGAAAATGTGCAAGACCGTCAAGACAAAATAATATTCTAAAATTAAATCGAATCTATCAGTTTTGTGGAAAAATTAGCGTGAGACCAAATGAAACTAAAAATTGTCAAAACTGCCCCCGAATTTCTAGCAACTCCAGACTAGCATATTCTTTTGTTAAAATTACATAACCTACAAATCTGCATACGAAGTAGTTTTCCAAAAACTCACATTAAAATACTTGACTTTTTGAAAAAAAAAGTTTCAATTTTAACGATTTTTGTGCAAATTTTTAGTCCTTATTCATATGCTTTTAGTTATACAGTGTACTGCCTCCGTCGGCCATCGTTCTTAAGCGGGCACTTCCCATTAAAGGATGCCATTTTGAAATAGCAACTGCGACGTAGCCCACTTTCAGAAGAAACAGCACCAAGTCTTAAAAAGATACTAATATTTTTAGTGGATTTTTGACAACTTTGTTTTTTAATTAAATGCCGGCAACCTTTTTTCATTTAAGGCATGCAGCTTATGTGACAGAAAATGTGCAAGACCGTCAAGACAAAATAATATTCTAAAATTAAATCGAATCTATCAGTTTTGTGGAAAAATTAGCGTGAGACCAAATGAAACTAAAAATTGTCAAAACTGCCCCCGAATTTCTAGCAACTCCAGACTAGCATATTCTTTTGTTAAAATTACATGACCCACAAAACTGCATACGAAGTAGTTTTCCAAAAACTCACATTAAAATACTTGACTTTTTGAAAAAAAAATAGTTTCTATTTTAACGATTTTTGTGCAAAGTTTTAGTCCTTATTCATATGCTTTTTTATCGCAGTATACACGGGCCACTGGACTTTGGGCACGCATGCGGAAAAAATGGGCATTCCGCATAACCAATACTGCAGAAGCTGCAAAGATGGGGCTGAAAAGGAAACGGTCGAGCGTCTCCTGTGCAAATGCCCGGCCCTGGTCCGCATTCGGCTAACATACTTAGGAAGTCCCTTCCTTGACAACCTAGGGCAGGTATCTAGGATCGAGACCTCCAACATAGTAGATTTCATTAACAACTCTGGTTGGTTGTAATGCACATCCTTCCATTACCAAGTAGGTTTTTCGAGTTTATGGCATCAAAACGGCAGTATTTTTTGCTACTTGGGCGGCATGGGTCGCAGCCATTTTACCTACCTACCTACCTACATATGCTTTTAGTTATACAGTGTACTGCCTCCGTCGGCCATCGTTCTTAAGCGGGCACTTCCCATTAACGGATGCCGTTTTGAAATAGCAACTGCGACGTAGCCCACTTTCAGAAGAAACAGCACCAAGTCTTAAAAAGATACTAATATTTTTAGTGGATTTTTGACAACTTTGTTTTTTAATTAAATGCCGGCAACCTTTTTTTCATTTAAAGCATGCAGCTTATGTGACAGAAAATGTGCAAGACCGTCAAGACAAAATAATATTCTAAAATTAAATCGAATCTATCAGTTTTATGGAAAAATGAGGGTGAGACCAAATGAAACTAAAAATTGTCAAAACTGCCCCCGAATTTCTAGCAACTCCAGACTAGCATATTCTTTTGTTAAAATTACATGACCTACAAATCTGCATACGAAGTAGTTTTCCAAAAACTCACATTAAAATACTTGACTTTTTGAAAAAAAAAGTTTCAATTTTAACGATTTTTGTGCAAATTTTTAGTCCTTATTCATATGCTTTTAGTTATACAGTGTACTGCCTCCGTCGGCCATCGTTCTTAAGCGGGCACTTCCCGTTAAAGGATGCCATTTTGAAATAGCAACTGCGACGTAGCCCACTTTCAGAAGAAACAGCACCAAGTCTTAAAAAGATACTAATATTTTTAGTGGATTTTTGACAACTTTGTTTTTTAATTAAATGCCGGCAACCTTTTTTTCATTTAAGGCATGCAGCTTATGTGACAGAAAATGTGCAAGACCGTCAACACAAAATAATATTCTAAAATAAAATCGAATCTATCAGTTTTATGGAAAAATTAGCGTGAGACCAAATGAAACTAAAAATTGTCAAAACTGCCCCCGAATTTCTAGCAACTCCAGACTAGCTTATTCTTTTGTTAAAATTACATGACCCACAAAACTGCATACGAAGTAGTGTTCCAAAAACTCACATTAAAATACTTGACTTTTTGAAAAAAAATAGTTTCTATTTTAACGATTTTTGTGCAAAGTTTTAGTCCTTATTCATATGCTTTTTTATCGCAGTATACACGGGCCACTGGACTTTGGGCACGCATGCAGAAAAAATAGGCATTCCGCATAACCAATACTGCAGAAGCTGCAAAGATGGGGCTGAAAAGGAAACGGTCGAGCGTCTCCTGTGCAAATGCCCGGCCCTGGTCCGCATTCGGCTAACATACTTAGGAAGTCCCTTCCTTGACAACCTAGGGCAGGTATCTAGGATCGAGACCTCCAACATAGTAGATTTCATTAACAACTCTGGTTGGTTGTAATGCACATCCTTCCATTACCAAGTAGGTTTTTCGAGTTTATGGCATCAAAACGGCAGTATTTTTTGCTACTTGGGCGGCATGGGTCGCAGCCATTTTACCTACCTACCTACCTACATATGCTTTTAGTTATACAGTGTACTGCCTCCGTCGGCCATCGTTCTTAAGCGGGCACTTCCCATTAACGGATGCCGTTTTGAAATAGGAACTGCGTCGTAGCCTACTTTCAGAAGAAACAGCACCAAGTCTTAAAAATATACTAATATTTTTAGTTGATTTTTGATAATTTTTTTTTTTAATTAAATGCCGGCAACCTTTTTTTCATTTAAAACGTGCAGCTTATGTGACAGAAAATGTGCAAGACCGTCAAGACAAAATAATATTCTAAAATTAAATCGAATCTATCAGTTTTGTGGAAAAATTAGCGTGAGACCAAATGAAACTAAAAATTGTCAAAACTGCCCCCGAATTTCTAGCAACTCCAGACTAGCTTATTCTTTTGTTAAAATTACATGACCCACAAAACTGCATACGAAGTAGTTTTCCAAAAACTCACATTAAAATACTTGACTTTTTGAAAAAAAAAAGTTTCAATTTTAACGATTTTTGTGCAAAGTTTTAGTCCTTATTCATATGCTTTTTTATCGCAGTATACACGGGCCACTGGACTTTGGGCACGCATGCGGAAAAAATGGGCATTCCGCATAACCAATACTGCAGAAGCTGCAAAGATGGGGCTGAAAAGGAAACGGTCGAGCGTCTCCTGTGCAAATGCCCGGCCCTGGTCCGCATTCGGCTAACATACTTAGGAAGTCCCTTCCTTGACAACCTAGGGTAGGTATCTAGGATCGAGACCTCCAACATAGTAGATTTCATTAACAACTCTGGTTGGTTGTAATGCACATCCTTCCATTACCAAGTAGGTTTTTCGAGTTTATGGCATCAAAACGGCAGTATTTTTTGCTACTTGGGCGGCATGGGTCGCAACTATTTTACCTACCTACCTACCTACATATGCTTTTAGTTATACAGTGTACTGCCCCCGTCGGCCATCGTTCTTAAGCGGGCACTTCCCATTAAAGGATGCCATTTTGAAATAGCAACTGCGACGTAGCCCACTTTCAGAAGAAACAGCACCAAGTCTTAAAAAGATACTAATATTTTTAGTGGATTTTTGACAACTTTGTTTTTTAATTAAATGCCGGCAACCTTTTTTTAATTTAAGGCATGCAGCTTATGTGACAGAAAATGTGCAAGACCGTCAACACAAAATAATATTCTAAAATTAAATCGAATCTATCAGCTTTATGGAAAAATTAGCGTGAGACCAAATGAAACTAAAAATTGTCAAAACTGCCCCCGAATTCTAGCAACTCCAGACTAGCTTATTCTTTTGTTAAAATTACATGCCCCACAAAACTGCATACGAAGTAGTTTTCCAAAAACTCACATTAAAATACTTGACTTTTTGAAAAAAAATAGTTTCTATTTTAACGATTTTTGTGCAAAGTTTTAGTCCTTATTCATATGCTTTTTTATCGCAGTATACACGGGCCACTGGACTTTGGGCTCGCATGCGGAAAAAATGGGCATTCCGCATAACCAATACTGCAGAAGCTGCAAAGATGGGGCTGAAAAGGAAACGGTCGAGCATCTCCTGTGCAAATGCCCGGCCCTGGTCCGCATTCGGCTAACATACTTAGGAAGTCCCTTCCTTGACAACCTAGGGCAGGTATCTAGGATCGAGACCTCCAACATAGTAGATTTCATTAACAACTCTGGTTGGTTGTAATGCACATCCTTCCATTACCAAGTAGGTTTTTCGAGTTTATGGCATCAAAACGGCAGTATTTTTTGCTACTTGGGCGGCATGGCTCGCAGCCATTTTACCTACCTACCTACCTACATATGCTTTTAGTTATACAGTGTACTGCCTCCGTCGGCCATCGTTCTTAAGCGGGCACTTCCCATTAACGGATGCCGTTTTGAAATAGGAACTGCGTCGTAGCCCACTTTCAGAAGAAACAGCACCAAGTCTTAAAAATATACTAATATTTTTAGTTGATTTTTGATAATTTTTTTTTTTAATTAAATGCCGGCAACCTTTTTTTCATTTAAAGCATGCAGCTTATGTGACAGAAAATGTGCAAGACCGTCAAGACAAAATAATATTCTAAAATTAAATCGAATCTATCAGTTTTATGGAAAAATGAGCGTGAGACCAAATGAAACTAAAAATTGTCAAAACTGCCCCCGAATTTCTAGCAACTCCAGACTAGCATATTCTTTTGTTAAAATTACATGACCTACAAATCTGCATACGAAGTAGTTTTCCAAAAACTCACATTAAAATACTTGACTTTTTGAAAAAAAAAGTTTCAATTTTAACGATTTTTGTGCAAATTTTTAGTCCTTATTCATATACTTTTAGTTATACAGTGTACTGCCTCCGTCGGCCATCGTTCTTAAGCGGGCACTTCCCATTAACGGATGCCATTTTGAAATAGCAACTGCGTCGTAGCCCACTTTCAGAAGAAACAGCACCAAGTCTTAAAAAGATACTAATATTTTTAGTGGATTTTTGACAACTTTGTTTTTTAATTAAATGCCGGCAACCTTTTTTTCATTTAAAACATGCAGCTTATGTGACAGAAAATGTGCAAGACCGTCAACACAAAATAATATTCTAAAATTAAATCGAATCTATCAGTTTTATGGAAAAATGAGCGTGAGACCAAATGAAACTAAAAATTGTCAAAACTGCCCCCGAATTTCTAGCAACTCCAGACTAGCATATTCTTTTGTTAAAATTACATGACCCACAAAACTGCATACGAAGTAGTTTTCCAAAAACTCACATTAAAATACTTGACTTTTTGAAAAAAAAATAGTTTCTATTTTAATGATTTTTGTGCAAAGTTTTAGTCCTTATTCATATGCTTTTTTATCGCAGTATACACGGGCCACTGGACTTTGGGCACGCATGCGGAAAAAATGGGCATTCCGCATAACCAATACTGCAGAAGCTGCAAAGATGGGGCTGAAAAGGAAACGGGCGAGCATCTCCTGTGCAAATGCCCGGCCCTGGCCCGCATTCGGCTAACATACTTAGGAAGTCCCTTCCTTGACAACCTAGGGCAGGTATCTAGGATCGAGACCTCCAACATAGTAGATTTCATTAACAACTCTGGTTGGTTGTAATGCACATCCTTCCATTACCAAGTAGGTTTTTCGAGTTTATGGCATCAAAACGGCAGTATTTTTTGCTACTTGGGCGGCATGGGTCGCAGCCATTTTACCTACCTACCTACATATGCTTTTAGTTATACAGTGTACTGCCTCCGTCGGCCATCGTTCTTAAGCGGGCACTTCCCATTAACGGATGCCGTTTTGAAATAGGAACTGCGTCGTAGCCTACTTTCAGAAGAAACAGCACCAAGTCTTAAAAATATACTAATATTTTTAGTTGATTTTTGATAATTTTTTTTTTTTAATTAAATGCCGGCAACCTTTTTTTCATTTAAAGCATGCAGCTTATGTGACAGAAAATGTGCAAGACCGTCAAGACAAAATAATATTCTAAAATTAAATCGAATCTATCAGTTTTATGGAAAAATGAGCGTGAGACCAAATGAAACTAAAAATTGTCAAAACTGCCCCCGAATTTCTAGCAGCTCCAGACTAGCATATTCTTTTGTTAAAATTACATGACCTACAAATCTGCATACGAAGTAGTTTTCCAAAAACTCACTTGACTTTTTGAAAAAAAAAGTTTCAATTTTAACGATTTTTGTGCACATTTTTAGTCCTTATTCATATGCTTTTAGTTATACAGTGTACTGCCTCCGTCGGCCATCGTTCTTAAGCGGGCACTTCCCATTAACGGATGCCATTTTGAAATAGCAACTGCGTCGTAGCCCACTTTCTGAAGAAACAGCACCAAGTCTTAAAAAGATACTAATATTTTTAGTGGATTTTTGACAACTTTGTTTTTTAATTAAATGCCGGCAACCTTTTTTTCATTTAAAGCATGCAGCTTATGTGACAGAAAATGTGCAAGACCGTCAACACAAAATAATATTCTAAAATTAAATCGAATCTATCAGTTTTATGGAAAAATGAGCGTGAGACCAAATGAAACTAAAAATTGTCAAAACTGCCCCCGAATTTCTAGCAACTCCAGACTAGCATATTCTTTTGTTAAAATTACATGACCTACAAATCTGCATACGAAGTAGTTTTCCAAAAACTCACATTAAAATACTTGACTTTTTGAAAAAAAAAAGTTTCAATTTTAACGATTTTTGTGCAAATTTTTAGTCCTTATTCATATGCTTTTAGTTATACAGTGTACTGCCTCCGTCGGCCATCGTTCTTAAGCGGGCACTTCCCATTAACGGATGCCATTTTGAAATAGCAACTGCGTCGTAGCCCACTTTCAGAAGAAACAGCACCAAGTCTTAAAAAGATACTAATATTTTTAGTGGATTTTTGACAACTTTGTTTTTTAATTGAATGCCGGCAACCTTTTTTTCATTTAAGGCATGCAGCTTATGTGACAGAAAATGTGCAAGACCGTCAACACAAAATAATATTCTAAAATTAAATCGAATCTATCAGTTTTATGGAAAAATTAGCGTGAGACCAAATGAAACTAAAAATTGTCAAAACTGCCCCCGAATTTCTAGCAACTCCAGCCTAGCTTATTCTTTTGTTAAAATTACATGACCCACAAAACTGCATACGAAGTAGTTTTCCAAAAACTCACATTAAAATACTTGACTTTTTGAAAAAAAATAGTTTCTATTTTAACGATTTTTGTGCAAAGTTTTAGTCCTTATTCATATGCTTTTAGTTATACAGTGTACTTCCTCCGTCGGCCATCGTTCTTAAGTGGGCACTTCCCATTAACGGATGCCATTTTGCAATAGCAACTGCGTCGTAGCCCACTTTCAGAAGAAACAGCACCAAGTCTTAAAAATATACTAATATTTTTAGTTGATTTTTGATAATTTTGTTTTTTAATTAAATGCCGGCAACCTTTTTTTCATTTAAAGCGTGCAGCTTATGTGACAGAAAATGTGCAAGACCGTCAAGACAAAATAATATTCTAAAATTAAATCGAATCTATAAGTTTTATGGAAAAATTAGCGTGAGACCAAATGAAACTAAAAATTGTCAAAACTGCCCCCGAATTTCTAGCAACTCCAGACTAGCATACTCTTTTGTTAAAATTACATGACCTACAAATCTGCATACGAAGTAGTTTTCCAAAAACTCACATTAAAATACTTGACTTTTTGAAAAAAAAAAGTTTCAATTTTAACGATTTTTGTGCAAATTTTTAGTCCTTATTCATATGCTTTTAGTTATACAGTGTACTGCCTCCGTCGGCCATCGTTCTTAAGCGGGCACTTCCCATTAACGGATGGCATTTTGAAATAGCAACTGCGTCGTAGCCCACTTTCAGAAGAAACAGCACCAAGTCTTAAAAAGATACTAATATTTTTAGTGGATTTTTGACAACTTTGTTTTTTAATTGAATGCCGGCAACCTTTTTTTCATTTAAGGCATGCAGCTTATGTGACAGAAAATGTGCAAGACCGTCAACACAAAATAATATTCTAAAATTAAATCGAATCTATCAGTCTTATGGAAAAATGAGCGTGAGACCAAATGAAACTAAAAATTGTCAAAACTGCCCCCGAATTTCTAGCAACTCCAGACTAGCTTATTCTTTTGTTAAAATAACATGACCCACAAAACTGCATACGAAGTAGTTTTCCAAAAACTCACATTAAAATACTTGACTTTTTGAAAAAAAATAGTTTCTATTTTAACGATTTTTGTGCAAATTTTTAGTCCTTATTCATATGCTTTTAGTTATACAGTGGTGTACTGCCTCCGTCGGCCATCGTTCTTAAGCGGGCACTTCCCATTAACGGATGCCATTTTGAAATAGCAACTGCGTCGTAGCCCACTTTCAGAAGAAACAGCACCAAGTCTTAAAAAGATACTAATATTTTTTGTGGATTTTTGACAACTTTGTTTTTTAATTGAATGCCGGCAACCTTTTTTTCATTTAAGGCATGCAGCTTATGTGACAGAAAATGTGCAAGACCGTCAACACAAAATAATATTCTAAAATTAAATCGAATCTATCAGTTTTATGGAAAAATGAGCGTGAGACCAAATGAAACTAAAAATTGTCAAAACTGCCCCCGAATTTCTAGCAACTCCAGACTAGCTTATTCTTTTGTTAAAATTACATGACCCACAAAACTGCATACGAAGTAGTTCTCCAAAAACTCACATTAAAATACTTGACTTTTTGAAAAAAAAATAGTTTCTATTTTAACGATTTTTGTGCAAAGTTTTAGTCCTTATTCATGTGCTTTTTTATCGCAGTATACACGGGCCACTGGACTTTGGGCTCGCATGCGGAAAAAATGGGCATTCCGCATAACCAATACTGCAGAAGCTGCAAAGATGGGGCTGAAAAGGAAACGGTCGAGCATCGCCTGTGCAAATGCCCGGCCCTGGTCCGCATTCGGCTAACATACTTAGGAAGTCCCTTCCTTGGCAACCTAGGGCAGGTATCTAGGATCGAGACCTCCAACATAGTAGATTTCATTAACAACTCTGGTTGGTTGTAATGCACATCCTTCCATTACCAAGTAGGTTTTTCGAGTTTATGGCATCAAAACGGCAGTATTTTTTGCTACTTGGGCGGCATGGGTCGCAGCCATTTTACCTACCTACCTACCTACCTACATATGCTTTTAGTTATACAGTGTACTGCCTCCGTCGGCCATCGTTCTTAAGCGGGCACTTCCCATTAACGGATGCCGTTTTGAAATAGGAACTGCGTCGTAGCCTACTTTCAGAAGAAACAGCACCAAGTCTTAAAAATATACTAATATTTTTAGTTGATTTTTGATAATTTTTTTTTTTAATTAAATGCCGGCAACCTTTTTTTCATTTAAAGCGTGCAGCTTATGTGACAGAAAATGTGCAAGACCGTCAAGACAAAATAATATTCTAAAATTAAATCGAATCTATCAGTTTTATGGAAAAATGAGCGTGAGACCAAATGAAACTAAAAATTGTCAAAACTGCCCCCGAATTTCTAGCAACTCCAGACTAGCATATTCTTTTGTTAAAATTACATGACCTACTGTTGAAAAATTAAAAATTAAAAATTAAAAATTAAAACTTATTCTCAATAAAGCGTTTTGTTCAATAGGTTATGGGCCCAGACACGACGGTCCTGTGGCTTTAAGATTTGTTTTTTGTCGGTAACTTGAGAGTAAGGCAGCTTAGTGTGCGATCACCATGAGTTCCATGTACCAGATTGAGAAATTGGATGAAGGAAATTATGATTCCTGGAGCATTCAAATGCGCAGCGTGTTGGTGCATGCAGAGGCGTGGAAGGTGATGGACGGACAGCGGACAGCAGCTGAAGGTGCTAGATGGGATGCTCTCGATGAAAAAGCATTGGCAATGATTACGTTAAGCGTAAAATCGTCGCAGTTGTGCTACCTGAAGAACTGCACGTCTGCATCAAATGCCTGGAAAAAGCTCAAAGATGTGCATCAACCCAGTGGACCGGTAAGAAAGGTCTCACTTTATAAGCAATTGCTTGGTTTGCGGATGATAGAAGGTGACGCTATGTGTAGCTATATAAATAAATTTTGTTCAACGATAGACAAGCTATCAGAGGTAGATATTAAGCTAAGCGAGGAGCTAGCAGTTATAATATTGTTGTCAAGCTTGCCTAAGCAGTACGAGAACTTTGTAATAGCTATGGAAACACGAGACAGTTTACCTACTTTAGATGTGTTAAAAATTAAGCTACTGGAAGAAGGAGAGCGCAGAGGCGCAGAATCCAAAGGTGCACATTGTAACGAACAACAGGCGTTTCATGCAAATACAAAGTCGGTACGGAAAAAGAATGTAGATAAGAAAGATATTGAATGTTATAGATGCGGGCAGCATGGTCACTATAGAAATCAATGCAAAAATAAAGTAAAAGAAACATCGAACAAGACGCAGCAACCGCAACGATCTTTTACAGTCCTAGCAGCAGCAGATGTGGGGGATCTAGAAGTTTCAAGCTGGTGTCTGGATAGCGGCGCAACAGCACATATGAGCTGCGTGCGTAATATTTTCACGAATTATGTTTCCCAGGAAGAGGATGTTGTATTAGCTGACAATAACGTTATACGTGCGGCAGGCAGAGGTGACGTCATACTTCAAACCGATTTGTGTGAACTGAAATTGGAGAATGTTTTGCATGTCCCAGGAATGAAGGGGAACTTTGTTTCAGTTAGTCGAGCTGTAGAACGCGGTTGTACAGTAAGTTTCAACAATAAATATGCCATTGTGAGCCAGAAAGGCAAGCAGATTTTGAAAGCAGAGAAGCAAAACAAGCTATTTGTGTTTGAGAGCAGAAGCAACAAATGTTTTGGTGCAACTCAATGCAGTGCAGCATTGTGGCATAACAGATATGGTCATTTAAATTATGGCAGTCTTATGAATCTCGCGAAAAGTATTATGGTGCGGGGTATAGAAAATGTGGATTTTTCAGACAAGGTGCCATGTCGGACGTGCATGAAGAGCAAGATACATACTCAGCCGTTCCCATCAGCATCGGAAAATCGGGCAAAGCAGTTGTTGGAGTTGATACATACTGACGTATGTGGCCCGTTTGAGAAGCGTTCTCTTGGTGGTTCGGCTTATTTCTTAACTTTCATAGATGATATGTCTCGACGCATTTTCACATTTTTTCTTAAGTCAAAAGACGAAGTCTTTGAAAAATTTGTGGCGTTCAAAACTATAGTAGAGCGTCAGACTGGACACAAAATTAAAGCATTACGTAGTGACAATGGTCGGGAGTACATCAATAAGCAGTTTGACAATTTTTTGAAGAAAAATGGTATAGTTCGTCAACTTACGGTGCTGTACAGTCCTCAACAGAACGGGGTCGCAGAACGAGCAAATCGCACTCTTGTTGAGATGGCAAGAAGTATGCTTGTGCATTCTAATATGCCTGAGTTTCTTTGGGCAGAGGCATTGCAGACAGCGTGTTATATTCGCAACAGATCACCAACAGCAGCCTTGGTTGGTATGACACCGTTTGAAGCGTGGACTGGCAGAAAACCCAATGTGCAGAATATGCGTACATTCGGGTCAGTGGCAATTGGTTTGGACAAGACACGTCACAGTAAATTTCAGGCGAGAGGAAAAGAGTATCGCCTGGTAGGGTACTCATTGGTATCAAAAGCGTACAGGCTCTATGACAAGGAAAAACATCAGATTGTCGAAAAACGTGATGTTTTATTTGATGAACGTTTCGACGAAGCTCATCTTGATGACCAGATCGTGTTTGATTTATTACCAGAAAACTCACCAGCTGATGCATCGGTGCGTGATACAGTGAAGCTTATTTCAAGTATTGATAATGATAAGCAGCAAAAAGATACGTTCAGCGACAACGATATGGGGAGCGATGAATATGCTAGTGCAGAAGAATCAGACCTGGAGCAGAAACAGGTTTTGAAGATCGGACCCGGTAGGCCAAAACTGATTCGAACCGGAATGCCAGGGCGTCCGAAGAAGAGCTACAATGTAATACACGCAGTACAAGCGGAAGAGATACCGTTGCCGCAAACGTTTAAGGAAGCAAGGAGCAGTAAGCATGCTTCGTATTGGCAGACAGCCATGGACGCAGAATATAAGGCACTGGTGGCAAATGGTACGTGGACGCAGACAGACTTACCTAAGGGCCAGCAGGTAATTGGTTGCAAATGGGTTTATACAGTCAAGAGGAACAAAGCTGGCGCTGTTGAACGCTATAAAGCTCGTTTGGTAGCCAAGGGATGTGCGCAGAAGCTTGGCGTAAATTATAAAGAAACGTTTTCACCGGTGTGTCGGTATGAAACGATACGTCTGGTTCTTGCCCTGTCTGTTGAGCTGAAGCTATACTTACATCAAATGGACGTGTGCACGGCTTATCTAAACAGCGAGTTAAAAGATGTAGTGTATATGAAGCAGCCAGAGGGATATGTAGAAAAGACCAATGGCGAAAAAGTATTGAGGCTCAACAAAGCAATATATGGCTTGAAACAAGCTGGAAGGGAGTGGAACTTCAAACTGAATGCAGCACTAAGTGAAATTGGTTTCATTCAGTGTCAGAATGAGCCATGCTTGTATAAGCAGGATATAAAAGGTAACCTTTGTTTGGTACTAATTTATGTAGATGACATACTTATAGCGTGCCAAAAGGAGACAGATTTGATACGAATCAAATCACTGATTTCGACAAAATTTGAATGCGTTGATAAGGGCCCGTTGCAGATGTTTTTGGGTATGCAAATTCAGCGCGATGGCGATATAGGCAACATATCGATGAACCAGTCCCTTTATATCAAAGATATGTTACAACGCCACAGCATGGAGCAGTGTAGAGTTTCCACAACTCCATTAGACAAAGGATTTCAAGTAGCTTGCGAAAGTGAAAAATGTGTGATTGAAGATCCCATGACATATCAGTCAGCAATCGGAGAGTTAATGTGGCTAGCTTTAATTTCAAGACCTGATATCTACCACTCGGTTGTGAAGTTGGCACAAAGAAATAACAATCCACATAGTGAACATGTCACAGGTGTGAAGCATATAATGCGGTATCTAGCAGCTACAAAAGATTTAAAGTTGAACTACCGTGCATGTGGACAGGCGCTTGAAGGTTTCGTAGACGCAGATTGGGGTAGCGATATAAGCAATCGCAGATCTTATACTGGATATGTGTTTTTCCTGGCTGGTGGACCCATTTCGTGGAAGTCGGAGAAGCAAGGATGCGTGGCATTAAGCAGCACGGAGGCCGAATACATGGCATTATCATCAGCAGCGAAGGAAGCATTGCATTTGAGACGTCTAATGATTGAAATTGGCTGTGGTAAAGCTGATACACCTATTGTCCTGTATGACGACAATCTTAGCGCCCAAAATCTGGCAAAGAATCCAGTTTATCATGCAAGATCAAAGCACATTGATATCAGGCATCACTTCGTCCGAGAGGTTGTTCAGAATGGCGATGTGGAAATAAAATATCTTCCAACTGAAAATATGATAGCGGATGTTCTAACAAAAAATCTGTCGAAAACAAAGCACTGTCATTTTGTGAAATTAATGAGTTTAAATTAAATAATAGAAAAAGTTTAATGTAAACAGTCTCACATTGAGGAAGGGTGTTGAAAAATATATCTATCTATTTCAATGTGATACTGTAGCAAATAACAACTTGCTATACATTTACTTATGTTTTTAGAATCAACTAGTTTTAGGATTGATGTCATTTTGTTTTATGAAAATTTTTTCACATTAAAACTTATTCTCAATAAAGCGTTTTGTTCAATACCTACAAACTGCATACGAAGTAGTTTTCCAAAAACTCACATTAAAATACTTGACTTTTTGAAAAAAAAATTGTTTAAATTTTAACGATTTCTGTGCAAATTTTTAGTCCTTATTCATATGCTTTTAGTTATACAGTGTACTGCCTCCGTCGGCCATCGTTCTTAAGCGGGCACTTCCCATTAACGGATGCCGTTTTGAAATAGGAACTGCGTCGTAGCCCACTTTCAGAAGAAACAGCACCAAGTCTTAAAAAGATACTAATATTTTTAGTGGATTTTTGACAACTTTGTTTTTTAATTGAATGCCGGCAACCCTTTTTTCATTTAAAGCATGCAGCTTATGTGACAGAAAATGTGCAAGACCGTCAACACAAAATAATATTCTAAAATTAAATCGAATCTATCAGTTTTATGGAAAAATGAGCGTGAGACCAAATGAAACTAAAAATTGTCAAAACTGCCGCCGAATTTCTAGCAACTCCAGACTAGCATATTCTTTTGTTAAAATTACATGACCTACAAATCTGCATACGAAGTAGTTTTCCAAAAACTCACATTAAAATACTTGACTTTTTGAAAAAAAAAACGTTTCAATTTTAACGATTTTTGTGCAAATTTTTAGTCCTTATTCATATGCTTTTAGTTATACAGTGTACTGCCTCCGTCGGCCATCGTTCTTAAGCGGGCACTTCCCATTAACGGATGCCATTTTGAAATAGCAACTGCGTCGTAGCCCACTTTCAGAAGAAACAGCACCAAGTCTTAAAAAGATACTAATATTTTTAGTGGATTTTTGACAACTTTGTTTTTTAATTGAATGCCGGCAACCTTTTTTTCATTTAAGGCATGCAGCTTATGTGACAGAAAATGTGCAAGACCGTCAACACAAAATAATATTCTAAAATTAAATCGAATCTATCAGTTTTATGGAAAAATTAGCGTGAGACCAAATGAAACTAAAAATTGTCAAAACTGCCCCCGAATTTCTAGCAACTCCAGACTAGCTTATTCTTTTGTTAAAATTACATGACCCACAAAACTGCATACGAAGTAGTTTTCCAAAAACTCACATTAAAATACTTGACTTTTTGAAAAAAAAATAGTTTCTATTTTAACGATTTTTGTGCAAAGTTTTAGTCCTTATTCATATGCTTTTTTATCGCAGTATACACGGGCCACTGGACTTTGGGCACGCATGCGGAAAAAATGGGCATTCCGCATAACCAATACTGCAGAAGCTGCAAGAATGGGGCTGAAAAGGAAACGGTCGAGCATCTCCTGTGCAAATGCCCGGCCCTGGCCCGCATTCGGCTAACATACTTAGGAAGTCCCTTCCTTGACAACCTAGGGCAGGTATCTAGGATCGAGATCTCCAACATAGTAGATTTCATTAACAACTCTGGTTGGTTGTAATGCACATCCTTCCATTACCAAGTAGGTTTTTCGAGTTTATGGCATCAAAACGGCAGTATTTTTTGCTACTTGGGCGGCATGGCTCGCAGCCATTTTACCTACCTACCTACCTACATATGCTTTTAGTTATACAGTGTACTGCCTCCGTCGGCCATCGTTCTTAAGCGGGTACTTCCCATTAACGGATGCCGTTTTGAAATAGGAACTGCGTCGTAGCCTACTTTCAGAAGAAACAGCACCAAGTCTTAAAAATATACTAATATTTTTAGTTGATTTTTGATAATTTTTTTTTTTTAATTAAATGCCGGCAACCTTTTTTTCATTTAAAGCATGCAGCTTATGTGACAGAAAATGTGCAAGACCGTCAAGACAAAATAATATTCTAAAATTAAATCGAATCTATCAGTTTTATGGAAAAATGAGCGTGAGACCAAATGAAGCTAAAAATTGTCAAAACTGCCCCCGAATTTCTAGCAACTCCAGACTAGCATATTCTTTTGTTAAAACAAAATGACCTACAAAGCTGCATACGAAGTAGTTTTCCAAAAACTCACATTAAAATACTTGACTTTTTGAAAAAAAAAGTTTCAATTTTAACGATTTTTGTGCAAATTTTTAGTCCTTATTCATATGCTTTTAGTTATACAGTGTACTGCCTCCGTCGGCCATCGTTCTTAAGCGGGCGCTTCCCATTAACGGATGCCATTTTGAAATAGCAACTGCGACGTAGCCCACTTTCAGAAGAAACAGCACTAAGTCTTAAAAAGATACTAATATTTTTAGTGGATTTTTGACAACTTTGTTTTTTAATTGAATGCCGGCAACCCTTTTTTCATTTAAAGCATGCAGCTTATGTGACAGAAAATGTGCAAGACCGTCAACACAAAATAATATTCTAACATTAAATCGAATCTATCAGTTTTATGGAAAAATGAGCGTGAGACCAAATGAAACTAAAAATTGTCAAAACTGCCGCCGAATTTCTAGCAACTCCAGACTAGCTTATTCTTTTGTTAAAATTACATGACCCACAAAACTGCATACGAAGTAGTTTTCCAAAAACTCACATTAAAATACTTGACTTTTTGAAAAAAAATAGTTTCTATTTTAACGATTTTTGTGCAAAGTTTTAGTCCTTCTTCATGTGCTTTTTTATCGCAGTATACACGGGCCACTGGACTTTGGGCTCGCATGCGGAAAAAATGGGCATTCCGCATAACCAATACTGCAGAAGCTGCAAAGATGGGGCTGAATAGGAAACGGTCGAGCATCTCCTGTGCAAATGCCCGGCCCTGGTCCGCATTCGGCTAACATACTTAGGAAGTCCCTTCCTTGACAACCTAGGGCAGGTATCTAGGATCGAGACCTCCAACATAGTAGATTTCATTAACAACTCTGGTTGATTGTAATGCGCATCCTTCCATTACCAAGTAGGTTTTTCGAGTTTATGGCATCAAAACGGCAGTATTTTTTGCTACTTGGGCGGCATGGGTCGCAGCCATTTTACCTACCTACCTACCTACATATGCTTTTAGTTATACAGTGTACTGCCTCCGTCGGCCATCGTTCTTAAGCGGGCACTTCCCATTAACGGATGCCGTTTTGAAATAGGAACTGCGTCGTAGCCTACTTTCAGAAGAAACAGCACCAAGTCTTAAAAATATACTAATATTTTTAGTTGATTTTTGATAATTTTTTTTTTTTAATTAAATGCCGGCAACCTTTTTTTCATTTAAAGCATGCAGCTTATGTGACAGAAAATGTGCAAGACCGTCAAGACAAAATAATATTCTAAAATTAAATCGAATCTATCAGTTTTATGGAAAAATGAGCGTGAGACCAAATGAAACTAAAAATTGTCAAAACTGCCCCCGAATTTCTAGCAACTCCAGACTAGCATATTCTTTTGTTAAAATAACATGACCTACAAATCTGCATACGAAGTAGTTTTCCAAAAACTCACATTAAAATACTTGACTTTTTGAAAAAAAAAACGTTTCAATTTTAACGATTTTTGTGCAAATTTTTAGTCCTTATTCATATGCTTTTAGTTATACAGTGTACTGCCTCCGTCGGCCATCGTTCTTAAGCGGGCACTTCCCATTAACGGATGCCATTTTGAAATAGCAACTGCGTCGTAGCCCACTTTCAGAAGAAACAGCACCAAGTCTTAAAAAGATACTAATATTTTTAGTGGATTTTTGACAACTTTGTTTTTTAATTGAATGCCGGCAACCTTTTTTTCATTTAAGGCATGCAGCTTATGTGACAGAAAATGTGCAAGACCGTCAACACAAAATAATATTCTAAAATTAAATCGAATCTATCAGTTTTATGGAAAAATTAGCGTGAGACCAAATGAAACTAAAAATTGTCAAAACTGCCCCCGAATTTCTAGCAACTCCAGACTAGCTTATTCTTTTGTTAAAATTACATGACCCACAAAACTGCATACGAAGTAGTTTTCCAAAAACTCACATTAAAATACTTGACTTTTTGAAAAAAAAATAGTTTCTATTTTAACGATTTTTGTGCAAAGTTTTAGTCCTTATTCATATGCTTTTTTATCGCAGTATACACGGGCCACTGGACTTTGGGCACGCATGCGGAAAAAATGGGCATTCCGCATAACCAATACTGCAGAAGCTGCAAGAATGGGGCTGAAAAGGAAACGGTCGAGCATCTCCTGTGCAAATGCCCGGCCCTGGCCCGCATTCGGCTAACATACTTAGGAAGTCCCTTCCTTGACAACCTAGGGCAGGTATCTAGGATCGAGATCTCCAACATAGTAGATTTCATTAACAACTCTGGTTGGTTGTAATGCACATCCTTCCATTACCAAGTAGGTTTTTCGAGTTTATGGCATCAAAACGGCAGTATTTTTTGCTACTTGGGCGGCATGGCTCGCAGCCATTTTACCTACCTACCTACCTACATATGCTTTTAGTTATACAGTGTACTGCCTCCGTCGGCCATCGTTCTTAAGCGGGTACTTCCCATTAACGGATGCCGTTTTGAAATAGGAACTGCGTCGTAGCCTACTTTCAGAAGAAACAGCACCAAGTCTTAAAAATATACTAATATTTTTAGTTGATTTTTGATAATTTTTTTTTTTTAATTAAATGCCGGCAACCTTTTTTTCATTTAAAGCATGCAGCTTATGTGACAGAAAATGTGCAAGACCGTCAAGACAAAATAATATTCTAAAATTAAATCGAATCTATCAGTTTTATGGAAAAATGAGCGTGAGACCAAATGAAGCTAAAAATTGTCAAAACTGCCCCCGAATTTCTAGCAACTCCAGACTAGCATATTCTTTTGTTAAAACAAAATGACCTACAAAGCTGCATACGAAGTAGTTTTCCAAAAACTCACATTAAAATACTTGACTTTTTGAAAAAAAAAGTTTCAATTTTAACGATTTTTGTGCAAATTTTTAGTCCTTATTCATATGCTTTTAGTTATACAGTGTACTGCCTCCGTCGGCCATCGTTCTTAAGCGGGCGCTTCCCATTAACGGATGCCATTTTGAAATAGCAACTGCGACGTAGCCCACTTTCAGAAGAAACAGCACTAAGTCTTAAAAAGATACTAATATTTTTAGTGGATTTTTGACAACTTTGTTTTTTAATTGAATGCCGGCAACCCTTTTTTCATTTAAAGCATGCAGCTTATGTGACAGAAAATGTGCAAGACCGTCAACACAAAATAATATTCTAACATTAAATCGAATCTATCAGTTTTATGGAAAAATGAGCGTGAGACCAAATGAAACTAAAAATTGTCAAAACTGCCGCCGAATTTCTAGCAACTCCAGACTAGCTTATTCTTTTGTTAAAATTACATGACCCACAAAACTGCATACGAAGTAGTTTTCCAAAAACTCACATTAAAATACTTGACTTTTTGAAAAAAAATAGTTTCTATTTTAACGATTTTTGTGCAAAGTTTTAGTCCTTCTTCATGTGCTTTTTTATCGCAGTATACACGGGCCACTGGACTTTGGGCTCGCATGCGGAAAAAATGGGCATTCCGCATAACCAATACTGCAGAAGCTGCAAAGATGGGGCTGAATAGGAAACGGTCGAGCATCTCCTGTGCAAATGCCCGGCCCTGGTCCGCATTCGGCTAACATACTTAGGAAGTCCCTTCCTTGACAACCTAGGGCAGGTATCTAGGATCGAGACCTCCAACATAGTAGATTTCATTAACAACTCTGGTTGATTGTAATGCGCATCCTTCCATTACCAAGTAGGTTTTTCGAGTTTATGGCATCAAAACGGCAGTATTTTTTGCTACTTGGGCGGCATGGGTCGCAGCCATTTTACCTACCTACCTACCTACATATGCTTTTAGTTATACAGTGTACTGCCTCCGTCGGCCATCGTTCTTAAGCGGGCACTTCCCATTAACGGATGCCGTTTTGAAATAGGAACTGCGTCGTAGCCTACTTTCAGAAGAAACAGCACCAAGTCTTAAAAATATACTAATATTTTTAGTTGATTTTTGATAATTTTTTTTTTTTAATTAAATGCCGGCAACCTTTTTTTCATTTAAAGCATGCAGCTTATGTGACAGAAAATGTGCAAGACCGTCAAGACAAAATAATATTCTAAAATTAAATCGAATCTATCAGTTTTATGGAAAAATGAGCGTGAGACCAAATGAAACTAAAAATTGTCAAAACTGCCCCCGAATTTCTAGCAACTCCAGACTAGCATATTCTTTTGTTAAAATAACATGACCTACAAATCTGCATACGAAGTAGTTTTCCAAAAACTCACATTAAAATACTTGACTTTTTGAAAAAAAAAAGTTTCAATTTTAACGATTTTTGTGCAAATTTTTAGTCCTTATTCATATGCTTTTAGTTATACAGTGTACTGCCTCCGTCGGCCATCGTTCTTAAGCGGGCACTTCCCATTAACGGATGCCATTTTGAAATAGCAACTGCGTCGTAGCCCACTTTCAGAAGAAACCGCACCAAGTCTTAAAAAGATACTAATATTTTTAGTGGATTTTTGACAACTTTGTTTTTTAATTGAATGCCGGCAACCTTTTTTTCATTTAAGGCATGCAGCTTATGTGACAGAAAATGTGCAAGACCGTCAACACAAAATAATATTCTAAAATTAAATCGAATCTATCAGTTTTATGGAAAAATTAGCGTGAGACCAAATGAAACTAAAAATTGTCAAAACTGCCCCCGAATTTCTAGCAACTCCAGACTAGCTTATTCTTTTGTTAAAATTACATGACCCACAAAACTGCATACGAAGTAGTTTTCCAAAAACTCACATTAAAATACTTGACTTTTTGAAAAAAAAATAGTTTCTATTTTAACGATTTTTGTACAAAGTTTTAGTCCTTATTCATATGCTTTTTTATCGCAGTATACACGGGCCACTGGACTTTGGGCACGCATGCGGAAAAAATGGGCATTCCGCATAACCAATACTGCAGAAGCTGCAAGAATGGGGCTGAAAAGGAAACGGTCGAGCATCTCCTGTGCAAATGCCCGGCCCTGGCCCGCATTCGGCTAACATACTTAGGAAGTCCCTTCCTTGACAACCTAGGGCAGGTATCTAGGATCGAGATCTCCAACATAGTAGATTTCATTAACAACTCTGGTTGGTTGTAATGCACATCCTTCCATTACCAAGTAGGTTTTTCGAGTTTATGGCATCAAAACGGCAGTATTTTTTGCTACTTGGGCGGCATGGGTCGCAGCCATTTTACCTACCTACCTACCTACATATGCTTTTAGTTATACAGTGTACTGCCTCCGTCGGCCATCGTTCTTAAGCGGGTACTTCCCATTAACGGATGCCGTTTTGAAATAGGAACTGCGTCGTAGCCTACTTTCAGAAGAAACAGCACCAAGTCTTAAAAATATACTAATATTTTTAGTTGATTTTTGATAATTTTTTTTTTTTAATTAAATGCCGGCAACCTTTTTTTCATTTAAAGCATGCAGCTTATGTGACAGAAAATGTGCACGACCGTCAAGACAAAATAATATTATAAAATTAAATCGAATCTATCAGTTTTATGGAAAAATGAGCGTGAGACCAAATGAAGCTAAAAATTGTCAAAACTGCCCCCGAATTTCTAGCAACTCCAGACTAGCATATTCTTTTGTTAAAATTACATGACCTACAAATCTGCATACGAAGTAGTTTTCCAAAAACTCACATTAAAAAAATTGACTTTTTGAAAAAAAAAAGTTTCAATTTTAACGATTTTTGTGCAAATTTTTAGTCCTTATTCATATGCTTTTAGTTATACAGTGTACTGCCTCCGTCGGCCACCGTTCTTAAGCGGGCACTTCCCATTAATGGATGCCATTTTGAAATAGCAACTGCGTCGTAGCCCACTTTCAGAAGAAACAGCACCAAGTCTTAAAAAGATACTAATATTTTTAGTGGATTTTTGACAACTTTGTTCTTTAATTAAATGCCGGCAACCTTTTTTTCATTTAAAGCATGCAGCTTATGTGACAGAAAATGTGCAAGACCGTCAACACAAAATAATATTCTAAAATTAAATCGAATCTATCAGTTTTATGGAAAAATGAGCGTGAGACCAAATGAAACTAAAAACTGTCAAAACTGCCCCCGAATTTCTAGCAACTCCAGACTAGCATATTCTTTTGTTAAAATTACATGCCCTACAAATCTGCATACGAAGTAGTTTTCCAAAAACTCACATTAAAATACTTGACTTTTTGAAAAAAAAAAGTTTCAATTTTAACGATTTTTGTGCAAATTTTTAGTCCTTATTCATATGCTTTTAGTTATACAGTGTACTGCCTCCGTCGGCCATCGTTCTTAAGCGGGCACTTCCCATTAACGGATGCCATTTTGAAATAGCAACTGCGTCGTAGCCCACTTTCAGAAGAAACAGCACCAAGTCTTAAAAAGATACTAATATTTTTAGTTCATTTTTGATAATTATTTTTTTTTAATTAAATGCCGGCAACCTTTTTTTCATTTAAGGCATGCAGCTTATGCGACAGAAAATGTGCAAGACCGTCAACACAAAATAATATTCTAAAATTAAATCGAATCTATCAGTTTTATGGAAAAATAAGCGTGAGACCAAATTAAACTAAAAATTGTCAAAACTGCCCCCGAATTTCTAGCAACTCCAGACTAGCATATTCTTTTGTTAAAATTACATGACCTACAAATCTGCATACGAAGTAGTTTTCCAAAAACTCACATTAAAATACTTGACTTTTTGAAAAAAAAAGTTTCAATTTTAACGATTTTTGTGCAAATTTTTAGTCCTTATTCATATGCTTTTAGTTATACAGTGTACTGCCTCCGTCGGCCATCGTTCTTAAGCGGGCACTTCCCATTAACGGATGCCATTTTGAAATAGCAACTGCGTCGTAGCCCACTTTCAGAAGAAACAGCACCAAGTCTTAAAAAGATACTAATATTTTTAGTGGATTTTTGACAACTTTGTTTTTTAATTGAATGCCGGCAACCTTTTTTTCATTTAAGGCATGCAGCTTATGTGACAGAAAATGTGCAAGACCGTCAACACAAAATAATATTCTAAAATTAAATCGAATCTATCAGTTTTATGGAAAAATTAGCGTGAGACCAAATGAAACTAAAAATTGTCAAAACTGCCCCCGAATTTCTAGCAACTCCAGACTAGCTTATTCTTTTGTTAAAATTACATGACCCACAAAACTGCATACGAAGTAGTTTTCCAAAAACTCACATTAAAATACTTGACTTTTTGAAAAAAAAATAGTTTCTATTTTAACGATTTTTGTGCAAAGTTTTAGTCCTTATTCATATGCTTTTTTATCGCAGTATACACGGGCCACTGGACTTTGGGCACGCATGCGGAAAAAATGGGCATTCCGCATAACCAATACTGCAGAAGCTGCAAGAATGGGGCTGAAAAGGAAACGGTCGAGCATCTCCTGTGCAAATGCCCGGCCCTGGCCCGCATTCGGCTAACATACTTAGGAAGTCCCTTCCTTGACAACCTAGGGCAGGTATCTAGGATCGAGATCTCCAACATAGTAGATTTCATTAACAACTCTGGTTGGTTGTAATGCACATCCTTCCATTACCAAGTAGGTTTTTCGAGTTTATGGCATCAAAACGGCAGTATTTTTTGCTACTTGGGCGGCATGGGTCGCAGCCATTTTACCTACCTACCTACCTACATATGCTTTTAGTTATACAGTGTACTGCCTCCGTCGGCCATCGTTCTTAAGCGGGTACTTCCCATTAACGGATGCCGTTTTGAAATAGGAACTGCGTCGTAGCCTACTTTCAGAAGAAACAGCACCAAGTCTTAAAAATATACTAATATTTTTAGTTGATTTTTGATAATTTTTTTTTTTAATTAAATGCCGGCAACCTTTTTTTCATTTAAAGCATGCAGCTTATGTGACAGAAAATGTGCACGACCGTCAAGACAAAATAATATTCTAAAATTAAATCGAATCTATCAGTTTTATGGAAAACTGAGCGTGAGACCAAATGAAGCTAAAAATTGTCAAAACTGCCCCCGAATTTCTAGCAACTCCAGACTAGCATATTCTTTTGTTAAAATTACATGACCTACAAATCTGCATACGAAGTAGTTTTCCAAAAACTCACATTAAAAAAATTGACTTTTTGAAAAAAAAAAGTTTCAATTTTAACGATTTTTGTGCAAATTTTTAGTCCTTATTCATATGCTTTTAGTTATACAGTGTACTGCCTCCGTCGGCCACCGTTCTTAAGCGGGCACTTCCCATTAATGGATGCCATTTTGAAATAGCAACTGCGTCGTAGCCCACTTTCAGAAGAAACAGCACCAAGTCTTAAAAAGATACTAATATTTTTAGTGGATTTTTGACAACTTTGTTTTTTAATTAAATGCCGGCAACCTTTTTTTCATTTAAAGCATGCAGCTTATGTGACAGAAAATGTGCAAGACCGTCAACACAAAATAATATTCTAAAATTAAATCGAATCTATCAGTTTTATGGAAAAATGAGCGTGAGACCAAATGAAACTAAAAACTGTCAAAACTGCCCCCGAATTTCTAGCAACTCCAGACTAGCATATTCTTTTGTTAAAATTACATGCCCTACAAATCTGCATACGAAGTAGTTTTCCAAAAACTCACATTAAAATACTTGACTTTTTGAAAAAAAAAAGTTTCAATTTTAACGATTTTTGTGCAAATTTTTAGTCCTTATTCATATGCTTTTAGTTATACAGTGTACTGCCTCCGTCGGCCATCGTTCTTAAGCGGGCACTTCCCATTAACGGATGCCATTTTGAAATAGCAACTGCGTCGTAGCCCACTTTCAGAAGAAACAGCACCAAGTCTTAAAAAGATACTAATATTTTTAGTGGATTTTTGACAACTTTGTTTTTTAATTGAATGCCGGCAACCTTTTTTTCATTTAAGGCATGCAGCTTATGTGACAGAAAATGTGCAAGACCGTCAAAACAAAATAATATTCTAAAATTAAATCGAATCTATCAGTTTTATGGAAAAATTAGCGTGAGACCAAATTAAACTAAAAATTGTCAAAACTGCCCCCGAATTTCTAGCAACTCCAGACTAGCTTATTCTTTTGTTAAAATTACATGACCCACAAAACTGCATACGAAGTAGTTTTCCAAAAACTCACATTAAAATACTTGACTTTTTGAAAAAAAAATAGTTTCTATTTTAACGATTTTTGTGCAAAGTTTTAGTCCTTATTCATATGCTTTTTTATCGCAGTATACACGGGCCACTGGACTTTGGGCACGCATGCGGAAAAAATGGGCATTCCGCATAACCAATACTGCAGAAGCTGCAAGAATGGGGCTGAAAAGGAAACGGTCGAGCATCTCCTGTGCAAATGCCCGGCCCTGGCCCGCATTCGGCTAACATACTTAGGAAGTCCCTTCCTTGACAACCTAGGGCAGGTATCTAGGATCGAGACCTCCAACATAGTAGATTTCATTAACAACTCTGGTTGGTTGTAATGCACATCCTTCCATTACCAAGTAGGTTTTTCGAGTTTATGGCATCAAAACGGCAGTATTTTTTGCTACTTGGGCGGCATGGGTCGCAGCCATTTTACCTACCTACCTACCTATATATGCTTTTAGTTATACAGTGTACTGCCTCCGTCGGCCATCGTTCTTAAGCGGGTACTTCCCATTAACGGATGCCGTTTTGAAATAGGAACTGCGTCGTAGCCTACTTTCAGAAGAAACAGCACCAAGTCTTAAAAATATACTAATATTTTTAGTTGATTTTTGATAATTTTTTTTTTTTAATTAAATGCCGGCAACCTTTTTTTCATTTAAAGCATGCAGCTTATGTGACAGAAAATGTGCAAGACCGTCAAGACAAAATAATATTCTAAAAATAAATCGAATCTATCAGTTTTATGGAAAAATGAGCGTGAGACCAAATGAAGCTAAAAATTGTCAAAACTGCCCCCGAATTTCTAGCAACTCCAGACTAGCATATTCTTTTGTTAAAATTACATGACCTACAAATCTGCATACGAAGTAGTTTTCCAAAAACTCACATTAAAAAAATTGACTTTTTGAAAAAAAAAAGTTTCAATTTTAACGATTTTTGTGCAAATTTTTAGTCCTTATTCATATGCTTTTAGTTATACAGTGTACTGCCTCCGTCGGCCACCGTTCTTAAGCGGGCACTTCCCATTAACGGATGCCATTTTGAAATAGCAACTGCGTCGTAGCCCACTTTCAGAAGAAACAGCACCAAGTCTTAAAAAGATACTAATATTTTTAGTGGATTTTTGACAACTTTGTTTTTTAATTAAATGCCGGCAACCTTTTTTTCATTTAAAGCATGCAGCTTATGTGACAGAAAATGTGCAAGACCGTCAACACAAAATAATATTCTAAAATTAAATCGAATCTATCAGTTTTATGGAAAAATGAGCGTGAGACCAAATGAAACTAAAAATTGTCAAAACTGCCCCCGAATTTCTAGCAACTCCAGACTAGCATATTCTTTTGTTAAAATTACATGCCCTACAAATCTGCATACGAAGTAGTTTTCCAAAAACTCACATTAAAATACTTGACTTTTTGAAAAAAAAAAGTTTCAATTTTAACGATTTTTGTGCAAATTTTTAGTCCTTATTCATATGCTTTTAGTTATACAGTGTACTGCCTCCGTCGGCCATCGTTCTTAAGCGGGCACTTCCCATTAACGGATGCCATTTTGAAATAGCAACTGCGTCGTAGCCCACTTTCAGAAGAAACAGCACCAAGTCTTAAAAAGATACTAATATTTTTAGTGGATTTTTGACAACTTTGTTTTTTAATTGAATGCCGGCAACCTTTTTTTCATTTAAGGCATGCAGCTTATGTGACAGAAAATGTGCAAGACCGTCAACACAAAATAATATTCTAAAATTAAATCGAATCTATCAGTTTTATGGAAAAATTAGCGTGAGACCAAATGAAACTAAAAATTGTCAAAACTGCCCCCGAATTTCTGGCAACTCCAGACTAGCTTATTCTTTTGTTAAAATTACATGACCCACAAAACTGCATACGAAGTAGTTTTCCAAAAACTCACATTAAAATACTTGACTTTTTGAAAAAAAATAGTTTCTATTTTAACGATTTTTGTGCAAAGTTTTAGTCCTTATTCATATGCTTTTTTATCGCAGTATACACGGGCCACTGGACTTTGGGCGCGTATGCGGAAAAAATGGGCATTCCGCATAACCAATACTGCAGAAGCTGCAAAGATGGGGCTGAAAAGGAAACGGTCGAGCATCTCCTGTGCAAATGGCCGGCCCTGGCCCGCATTCGGCTAACATACTTAGGAAGTCCCTTCCTTGACAACCTAGGGCAGGTATCTAGGATCGAGACCTCCAACATAGTAGATTTCATTAACAACTCTGGTTGGTTGTAATGCACATCCTTCCATTACCAAGTAGGTTTTTCGAGTTTATGGCATCAAAACGGCAGTATTTTTTGCTACTTGGGCGGCATGGGTCGCAGCCATTTTACCTACCTACCTACCTACATATGCTTTTAGTTATACAGTGTACTGCCTCCGTCGGCCATCGTTCTTAAGCGGGCACTTCCCATTAACGGATGCCGTTTTGAAATAGGAACTGCGTCGTAGCCTACTTTCAGAAGAAACAGCACCAAGTCTTAAAAATATACTAATATTTTTAGTTGATTTTTGATAATTTTTTTTTTTGTTAAATGCCGGCAACCTTTTTTTCATTTAAAGCATGCAGCTTATGTGACAGAAAATGTGCAAGACCGTCAAGACAAAATAATATTCTAAAATTAAATCGAATCTATCAGTTTTATGGAAAAATGAGCGTGAGACCAAATGAAACTAAAAATTGTCAAAACTGCCCCCGAATTTCTAGCAACTCCAGACTAGCATATTCTTTTGTTAAAATTACATGACCTACAAATCTGCATACGAAGTAGTTTTCCAAAAACTCACATTAAAATACTTGACTTTTTGAAAAAAAAAAGTTTCAATTTTAACGATTTTTGTGCAAATTTTTAGTCCTTATTCATATGCTTTTAGTTATACAGTGTACTGCCTCCGTCGGCCATCGTTCTTAAGCGGGCACTTCCCATTAACGGATGCCATTTTGAAATAGCAACTGCGTCGTAGCCCACTTTCAGAAGAAACAGCACCAAGTCTTAAAAAGATACTAATATTTTTAGTAGATTTTTGATAATTTTTTTTTTTTAATTAAATGCCGGCAACCTTTTTTCATTTAAATCATGCAGCTTATGTGACAGAAAATATGCAAGACTGTCAACACAAAACAATATTCTAAATTTAAATCGAATCTATCAGTTTTATCGAAAAATGAGCGTGAGACCAAATGAAACTAAAAATTGTCAAAACTGCCCCCGAATTTCTAGCAACTCCAGACTAGCATATTCTTTTGTTAAAATTACATGACCTACAAACTGCATACGAAGTAGTTTTCCAAAAACTCACATTAAAATACTTGATTTTTTGGAAAAAAAATTGTTTAAATTTTAACGATTTTTGTGCAAATTTTTAGTCCTTATTCATATGCTTTTAGTTATACAGTGTACTGCCTCCGTCGGCCATCGTTCTTAAGCGGGCACTTCCCATTAACGGATGCCGTTTTGAAATAGGAACTGCGTCGTAGCCTACTTTCAGAAGAAACAGCACCAAGTCTTAAAAATATACTAATATTTTCAGTTGATTTTTGATAATTTTGTTTTTTAATTAAATGCCGGCAACCTTTTTTTCATTTAAAGCATGCAGCTTGTGTGACAGAAAATGTGCAAGACCATCAACACAAAACAATATTCTAAAATTAAATCGAATCTATCAGTTTTATGGAAAAATTAGCGTGAGACCAAATGAAACTAAAAATTGTCAAAACTGCCCCCGAATTTCTAACAACTCCAGACTAGCATATTCATTTCTTAAAATTACTTGACCTACAAAACTGCATACCAAGTAGTTTTCCAAAAACTCACATTAAAATACTTGACTTTTTGAAAAAAAAAATAGTTTCTATTTTAACGATTTTTGTGCAAATTTTTAGTCCTTATTCATATGCTTTTAGTTACACAGTGTACTGCCTCCGTCGGCCATCGTTCTTAAGTGGACACTTCCCATTAACGGATGCCATTTTGCAATAGCAACTGCGTCGTAGCCCACTTTCAGAAGAAACAGCACCAAGTCTTAAAAATATACTAATATTTTTAGTTGATTTTTGATAATTTTGTTTTTTAATTAAATGCCGGCAACCTTTTTTTCATTTAAAGCCTGCAGCTTATGTGACAGAAAATGTGCAAGACTGTCAACACAAAACAATATTCTAAATTTAAATCGAATCTATCAGTTTTATCGAAAAATGAGCGTGAGACCAAATGAAACTAAAAATTGTCAAAACTGCCCCCGAATTTCTAGCAACTCCAGACTAGCATATTCTTTTGTTAAAATTACATGACCTACAAACTGCATACCAAGTAGTTTTCCAAAAACTCACATTAAAATACTTGACTTTTTGAAAAAAAAAAAATAGTTTAAATTTTAACGATTTTTGTGCAAATTTTTAGTCCTTATTCATATGCTTTTAGTTATACAGTGTACTGCCTCCGTCGGCCATCGTTCTTAAGCGGGCACTTCCCATTAACGGATGCCATTTTGCAATAGCAACTGCGTCGTAGCCCACTTTCAGAAGAAACAGCACCAAGTCTTAAAAATATACTAATATTTTTAGTAGATTTTTGATAATTTTGTTTTTTAATTAAATGCCGGCAACCTTTTTTTCATTTAAATCATGCAGCTTATGTGACAGAAAATATGCAAGACTGTCAACACAAAACAATATTCTAAATTTAAATCGAATCTATCAGTTTTATCGAAAAATGAGCGTGAGACCAAATGAAACTAAAAATTGTCAAAACTGCCCCCGAATTTCTAGCAACTCCAGACTAGCATATTCTTTTGTTAAAATTACATGACCTACAAACTGCATACGAAGTAGTTTTCCAAAAACTCACATTAAAATACTTGATTTTTTGGAAAAAAAATTGTTTAAATTTTAACGATTTTTGTGCAAATTTTTAGTCCTTATTCATATGCTTTTAGTTATACAGTGTACTGCCTCCGTCGGCCATCGTTCTTAAGCGGGCACTTCCCATTAACGGATGCCGTTTTGAAATAGGAACTGCGTCGTAGCCTACTTTCAGAAGAAACAGCACCAAGTCTTAAAAATATACTAATATTTTCAGTTGATTTTTGATAATTTTGTTTTTTAATTAAATGCCGGCAACCTTTTTTTCATTTAAAGCATGCAGCTTATGTGACAGAAAATGTGCAAGACCATCAACACAAAACAATATTCTAAAATTAAATCGAATCTATCAGTTTTATGGAAAAATTAGCGTGAGACCAAATGAATCTAAAAATTGTCAAAACTGCCGCCGAATTTCTAACAACTCCAGACTAGCATATTCTTTTGTTAAAATTACATGACCTACAAACTGCATACGAAGTAGTTTTCCAAAAACTCACATTAAAAAAATTGACTTTTTGAAAAAAAAAAGTTTCAATTTTAACGATTTTTGTGCAAATTTTTAGTCCTTATTCATATGCTTTTAGTTATACAGTGTACTGCCTCCGTCGGCCACCGTTCTTAAGCGGGCACTTCCCATTAACGGATGCCATTTTGAAATAGCAACTGCGTCGTAGCCCACTTTCAGAAGAAACAGCACCAAGTCTTAAAAAGATACTAATATTTTTAGTGGATTTTTGACAACTTTGTTTTTTAATTAAATGCCGGCAACCTTTTTTTCATTTAAAGCATGCAGCTTATGTGACAGAAAATGTGCAAGACCGTCAACACAAAATAATATTCTAAAATTAAATCGAATCTATCAGTTTTATGGAAAAATGAGCGTGAGACCAAATGAAACTAAAAATTGTCAAAACTGCCCCCGAATTTCTAGCAACTCCAGACTAGCATATTCTTTTGTTAAAATTACATGCCCTACAAATCTGCATACGAAGTAGTTTTCCAAAAACTCACATTAAAATACTTGACTTTTTGAAAAAAAAAAGTTTCAATTTTAACGATTTTTGTGCAAATTTTTAGTCCTTATTCATATGCTTTTAGTTATACAGTGTACTGCCTCCGTCGGCCATCGTTCTTAAGCGGGCACTTCCCATTAACGGATGCCATTTTGAAATAGCAACTGCGTCGTAGCCCACTTTCAGAAGAAACAGCACCAAGTCTTAAAAAGATACTAATATTTTTAGTGGATTTTTGACAACTTTGTTTTTTAATTGAATGCCGGCAACCTTTTTTTCATTTAAGGCATGCAGCTTATGTGACAGAAAATGTGCAAGACCGTCAACACAAAATAATATTCTAAAATTAAATCGAATCTATCAGTTTTATGGAAAAATGAGCGTGAGACCAAATGAAACTAAAAATTGTCAAAACTGCCCCCGAATTTCTAGCAACTCCAGACTAGCATATTCTTTTGTTAAAATTACATGCCCTACAAATCTGCATACGAAGTAGTTTTCCAAAAACTCACATTAAAATACTTGACTTTTTGAAAAAAAAAAGTTTCAATTTTAACGATTTTTGTGCAAATTTTTAGTCCTTATTCATATGCTTTTAGTTATACAGTGTACTGCCTCCGTCGGCCATCGTTCTTAAGCGGGCACTTCCCATTAACGGATGCCATTTTGAAATAGCAACTGCGTCGTAGCCCACTTTCAGAAGAAACAGCACCAAGTCTTAAAAAGATACTAATATTTTTAGTGGATTTTTGACAACTTTGTTTTTTAATTGAATGCCGGCAACCTTTTTTTCATTTAAGGCATGCAGCTTATGTGACAGAAAATGTGCAAGACCGTCAACACAAAATAATATTCTAAAATTAAATCGAATCTATCAGTTTTATGGAAAAATTAGCGTGAGACCAAATGAAACTAAAAATTGTCAAAACTGCCCCCGAATTTCTAGCAACTCCAGACTAGCTTATTCTTTTGTTAAAATTACATGACCCACAAAACTGCATACGAAGTAGTTTTCCAAAAACTCACATTAAAATACTTGACTTTTTGAAAAAAAATAGTTTCTATTTTAACGATTTTTGTGCAAAGTTTTAGTCCTTATTCATATGCTTTTTTATCGCAGTATACACGGGCCACTGGACTTTGGGCGCGCATGCGGAAAAAATGGGCATTCCGCATAACCAATACTGCAGAAGCTGCAAAGATGGGGCTGAAAAGGAAACGGTCGAGCATCTCCTGTGCAAATGGCCGGCCCTGGCCCGCATTCGGCTAACATACTTAGGAAGTCCCTTCCTTGACAACCTAGGGCAGGTATCTAGGATCGAGACCTCCAACATAGTAGATTTCATTAACAACTCTGGTTGGTTGTAATGCACATCCTTCCATTACCAAGTAGGTTTTTCGAGTTTATGGCATCAAAACGGCAGTATTTTTTGCTACTTGGGCGGCATGGGTCGCAGCCATTTTACCTACCTACCTACCTACATATGCTTTTAGTTATACAGTGTACTGCCTCCGTCGGCCATCGTTCTTAAGCGGGCACTTCCCATTAACGGATTCCATTTTGAAATAGCAACTGCGTCGTAGCCCACTTTCAGAAGAAACAGCACCAAGTCTTAAAAAGATACTAATATTTTTAGTGGATTTTTGACAACTTTGTTTTTTAATTAAATGCCGGCAACCTTTTTTTCATTTAAAGCATGCAGCTTATGTGACAGAAAATGTGCAAGACCGTCAACACAAAATAATATTCTAAAATTAAATCGAATCTATCAGTTTTATGGAAAAATGAGCGTGAGACCAAATGAAACTAAAAATTGTCAAAACTGCCCCCGAATTTCTAGCAACTCCAGACTAGCATATTCTTTTGTTAAAATTACATGCCCTACAAATCTGCATACGAAGTAGTTTTCCAAAAACTCACATTAAAATACTTGACTTTTTGAAAAAAAAAAGTTTCAATTTTAACGATTTTTGTGCAAATTTTTAGTCCTTATTCATATGCTTTTAGTTATACAGTGTACTGCCTCCGTCGGCCATCGTTCTTAAGCGGGCACTTCCCATTAACGGATGCCATTTTGAAATAGCAACTGCGTCGTAGCCCACTTTCAGAAGAAACAGCACCAAGTCTTAAAAAGATACTAATATTTTTAGTGGATTTTTGACAACTTTGTTTTTTAATTGAATGCCGGCAACCTTTTTTTCATTTAAGGCATGCAGCTTATGTGACAGAAAATGTGCAAGACCGTCAACACAAAATAATATTCTAAAATTAAATCGAATCTATCAGTTTTATGGAAAAATTAGCGTGAGACCAAATGAAACTAAAAATTGTCAAAACTGCCCCCGAATTTCTAGCAACTCCAGACTAGCTTATTCTTTTGTTAAAATTACATGACCCACAAAACTGCATACGAAGTAGTTTTCCAAAAACTCACATTAAAATACTTGACTTTTTGAAAAAAAATAGTTTCTATTTTAACGATTTTTGTGCAAAGTTTTAGTCCTTATTCATATGCTTTTTTATCGCAGTATACACGGGCCACTGGACTTTGGGCGCGCATGCGGAAAAAATGGGCATTCCGCATAACCAATACTGCAGAAGCTGCAAAGATGGGGCTGAAAAGGAAACGGTCGAGCATCTCCTGTGCAAATGGCCGGCCCTGGCCCGCATTCGGCTAACATACTTAGGAAGTCCCTTCCTTGACAACCTAGGGCAGGTATCTAGGATCGAGACCTCCAACATATTAGATTTCATTAACAACTCTGGTTGGTTGTAATGCACATCCTTCCATTACCAAGTAGGTTTTTCGAGTTTATGGCATCAAAACGGCAGTATTTTTTGCTACTTGGGCGGCATGGGTCGCAGCCATTTTACCTACCTACCTACCTACATATGCTTTTAGTTATACAGTGTACTGCCTCCGTCGGCCATCGTTCTTAAGCGGGCACTTCCCATTAACGGATGCCGTTTTGAAATAGGAACTGCGTCGTAGCCTACTTTCAGAAGAAACAGCACCAAGTCTTAAAAATATACTAATATTTTTAGTTGATTTTTGATAATTTTTTTTTTTGTTAAATGCCGGCAACCTTTTTTTCATTTAAAGCATGCAGCTTATGTGACAGAAAATGTGCAAGACCGTCAAGACAAAATAATATTCTAAAATTAAATCGAATCTATCAGTTTTATGGAAAAATGAGCGTGAGACCAAATGAAACTAAAAATTGTCAAAACTGCCCCCGAATTTCTAGCAACTCCAGACTAGCATATTCTTTTGTTAAAATTACATGACCTACAAATCTGCATACGAAGTAGTTTTCCAAAAACTCACATTAAAATACTTGACTTTTTGAAAAAAAAAAGTTTCAATTTTAACGATTTTTGTGCAAATTTTTAGTCCTTATTCATATGCTTTTAGTTATACAGTGTACTGCCTCCGTCGGCCATCGTTCTTAAGCGGGCACTTCCCATTAACGGATGCCATTTTGAAATAGCAACTGCGTCGTAGCCCACTTTCAGAAGAAACAGCACCAAGTCTTAAAAAGATACTAATATTTTTAGTAGATTTTTGATAATTTTGTTTTTTAATTAAATGCCGGCAACCTTTTTTCATTTAAATCATGCAGCTTATGTGACAGAAAATATGCAAGACTGTCAACACAAAACAATATTCTAAATTTAAATCGAATCTATCAGTTTTATCGAAAAATGAGCGTGAGACCAAATGAAACTAAAAATTGTCAAAACTGCCCCCGAATTTCTAGCAACTCCAGACTAGCATATTCTTTTGTTAAAATTACATGACCTACAAACTGCATACGAAGTAGTTTTCCAAAAACTCACATTAAAATACTTGATTTTTTGGAAAAAAAATTGTTTAAATTTTAACGATTTTTGTGCAAATTTTTAGTCCTTATTCATATGCTTTTAGTTATACAGTGTACTGCCTCCGTCGGCCATCGTTCTTAAGCGGGCACTTCCCATTAACGGATGCCGTTTTGAAATAGGAACTGCGTCGTAGCCTACTTTCAGAAGAAACAGCACCAAGTCTTAAAAATATACTAATATTTTCAGTTGATTTTTGATAATTTTGTTTTTTAATTAAATGCCGGCAACCTTTTTTTCATTTAAAGCATGCAGCTTGTGTGACAGAAAATGTGCAAGACCATCAACACAAAACAATATTCTAAAATTAAATCGAATCTATCAGTTTTATGGAAAAATTAGCGTGAGACCAAATGAAACTAAAAATTGTCAAAACTGCCCCCGAATTTCTAACAACTCCAGACTAGCATATTCATTTCTTAAAATTACTTGACCTACAAAACTGCATACCAAGTAGTTTTCCAAAAACTCACATTAAAATACTTGACTTTTTGAAAAAAAAAATAGTTTCTATTTTAACGATTTTTGTGCAAATTTTTAGTCCTTATTCATATGCTTTTAGTTACACAGTGTACTGCCTCCGTCGGCCATCGTTCTTAAGTGGACACTTCCCATTAACGGATGCCATTTTGCAATAGCAACTGCGTCGTAGCCCACTTTCAGAAGAAACAGCACCAAGTCTTAAAAATATACTAATATTTTTAGTTGATTTTTGATAATTTTGTTTTTTAATTAAATGCCGGCAACCTTTTTTTCATTTAAAGCATGCAGCTTATGTGACAGAAAATGTGCAAGACTGTCAACACAAAACAATATTCTAAATTTAAATCGAATCTATCAGTTTTATCGAAAAATGAGCGTGAGACCAAATGAAACTAAAAATTGTCAAAACTGCCCCCGAATTTCTAGCAACTCCAGACTAGCATATTCTTTTGTTAAAATTACATGACCTACAAACTGCATACCAAGTAGTTTTCCAAAAACTCACATTAAAATACTTGACTTTTTGAAAAAAAAAAAATAGTTTAAATTTTAACGATTTTTGTGCAAATTTTTAGTCCTTATTCATATGCTTTTAGTTATACAGTGTACTGCCTCCGTCGGCCATCGTTCTTAAGCGGGCACTTCCCATTAACGGATGCCATTTTGCAATAGCAACTGCGTCGTAGCCCACTTTCAGAAGAAACAGCACCAAGTCTTAAAAATATACTAATATTTTTAGTAGATTTTTGATAATTTTGTTTTTTAATTAAATGCCGGCAACCTTTTTTTCATTTAAATCATGCAGCTTATGTGACAGAAAATATGCAAGACTGTCAACACAAAACAATATTCTAAATTTAAATCGAATCTATCAGTTTTATCGAAAAATGAGCGTGAGACCAAATGAAACTAAAAATTGTCAAAACTGCCCCCGAATTTCTAGCAACTCCAGACTAGCATATTCTTTTGTTAAAATTACATGACCTACAAACTGCATACGAAGTAGTTTTCCAAAAACTCACATTAAAATACTTGATTTTTTGGAAAAAAAATTGTTTAAATTTTAACGATTTTTGTGCAAATTTTTAGTCCTTATTCATATGCTTTTAGTTATACAGTGTACTGCCTCCGTCGGCCATCGTTCTTAAGCGGGCACTTCCCATTAACGGATGCCGTTTTGAAATAGGAACTGCGTCGTAGCCTACTTTCAGAAGAAACAGCACCAAGTCTTAAAAATATACTAATATTTTCAGTTGATTTTTGATAATTTTGTTTTTTAATTAAATGCCGGCAACCTTTTTTTCATTTAAAGCATGCAGCTTATGTGACAGAAAATGTGCAAGACCATCAACACAAAACAATATTCTAAAATTAAATCGAATCTATCAGTTTTATGGAAAAATTAGCGTGAGACCAAATGAATCTAAAAATTGTCAAAACTGCCGCCGAATTTCTAACAACTCCAGACTAGCATATTCATTTCTTAAAATTACTTGACCTACAAAACTGCATACCAAGTAGTTTTCCAAAAACTCACATTAAAATACTTGACTTTTTGAAAAAAAAAATAGTTTCTATTTTAACGATTTTTGTGCAAATTTTTAGTCCTTATTCATATGCTTTTAGTTACACAGTGTACTGCCTCCGTCGGCCATCGTTCTTAAGTGGACACTTCCCATTAACGGATGCCATTTTGCAATAGCAACTGCGTCGTAGCCCACTTTCAGAAGAAACAGCACCAAGTCTTAAAAATATACTAATATTTTTAGTTGATTTTTGATAATTTTGTTTTTTAATTAAATGCCGGCAACCTTTTTTTCATTTAAAGCATGCAGCTTATGTGACAGAAAATGTGCAAGACTGTCAACACAAAACAATATTCTAAATTTAAATCGAATCTATCAGTTTTATCGAAAAATGAGCGTGAGACCAAATGAAACTAAAAATTGTCAAAACTGCCCCCGAATTTCTAGCAACTCCAGACTAGCATATTCTTTTGTTAAAATTACATGACCTACAAACTGCATACCAAGTAGTTTTCCAAAAACTCACATTAAAATACTTGACTTTTTGAAAAAAAAAAAATAGTTTAAATTTTAACGATTTTTGTGCAAATTTTTAGTCCTTATTCATATGCTTTTAGTTATACAGTGTACTGCCTCCGTCGGCCATCGTTCTTAAGCGGGCACTTCCCATTAACGGATGCCATTTTGCAATAGCAACTGCGTCGTAGCCCACTTTCAGAAGAAACAGCACCAAGTCTTAAAAATATACTAATATTTTTAGTAGATTTTTGATAATTTTGTTTTTTAATTAAATGCCGGCAACCTTTTTTTCATTTAAATCATGCAGCTTATGTGACAGAAAATATGCAAGACTGTCAACACAAAACAATATTCTAAATTTAAATCGAATCTATCAGTTTTATCGAAAAATGAGCGTGAGACCAAATGAAACTAAAAATTGTCAAAACTGCCCCCGAATTTCTAGCAACTCCAGACTAGCATATTCTTTTGTTAAAATTACATGACCTACAAACTGCATACGAAGTAGTTTTCCAAAAACTCACATTAAAATACTTGATTTTTTGGAAAAAAAATTGTTTAAATTTTAACGATTTTTGTGCAAATTTTTAGTCCTTATTCATATGCTTTTAGTTATACAGTGTACTGCCTCCGTCGGCCATCGTTCTTAAGCGGGCACTTCCCATTAACGGATGCCGTTTTGAAATAGGAACTGCGTCGTAGCCTACTTTCAGAAGAAACAGCACCAAGTCTTAAAAATATACTAATATTTTCAGTTGATTTTTGATAATTTTGTTTTTTAATTAAATGCCGGCAACCTTTTTTTCATTTAAAGCATGCAGCTTATGTGACAGAAAATGTGCAAGACCATCAACACAAAACAATATTCTAAAATTAAATCGAATCTATCAGTTTTATGGAAAAATTAGCGTGAGACCAAATGAATCTAAAAATTGTCAAAACTGCCGCCGAATTTCTAACAACTCCAGACTAGCATATTCATTTCTTAAAATTACTTGACCTACAAAACTGCATACCAAGTAGTTTTCCAAAAACTCACATTAAAATACTTGACTTTTTGAAAAAAAAAATAGTTTCTATTTTAACGATTTTTGTGCAAATTTTTAGTCCTTATTCATATGCTTTTAGTTACACAGTGTACTGCCTCCGTCGGCCATCGTTCTTAAGTGGACACTTCCCATTAACGGATGCCATTTTGCAATAGCAACTGCGTCGTAGCCCACTTTCAGAAGAAACAGCACCAAGTCTTAAAAATATACTAATATTTTTAGTTGATTTTTGATAATTTTGTTTTTTAATTAAATGCCGGCAACCTTTTTTTCATTTAAAGCATGCAGCTTATGTGACAGAAAATGTGCAAGACTGTCAACACAAAACAATATTCTAAATTTAAATCGAATCTATCAGTTTTATCGAAAAATGAGCGTGAGACCAAATGAAACTAAAAATTGTCAAAACTGCCCCCGAATTTCTAGCAACTCCAGACTAGCATATTCTTTTGTTAAAATTACATGACCTACAAACTGCATACGAAGTAGTTTTCCAAAAACTCACATTAAAATACTTGATTTTTTTGGAAAAAAAATTGTTTAAATTTTAACGATTTTTGTGCAAATTTTTAGTCCTTATTCATATGCTTTTAGTTATACAGTGTACTGCCTCCGTCGGCCATCGTTCTTAAGCGGGGCACTTCCCATTAACGGATGCCGTTTTGAAATAGGAACTGCGTCCGTAGCCCCACTTTCAGAAGAAACAGCACCAAGTCTTAAAAATATACTAATATTTTTTAGTTGATTTTTGATAATTTTGTTTTTTTAATTAAATGCCGGCAACCTTTTTTTCATTTAAAGCATGCAGCTTATGTGACAGAAAATGTGCAAGACCGTCAACACAAAATAATATTCTAAAATTAAATCGAATCTATCAGTTTTATGGAAAAATTAGCGTGAGACCAAATGAAACTAAAAATTGTCAAAACTGCCCCCGAATTTCTAGCAACTCCAGACTAGCATATTCTTTTGTTAAAATTACATGACCCACAAAACTGCATACGAAGTAGTTTTCCAAAAACTCACATTAAAATACTTGACTTTTTGAAAAAAAAATAGTTTCTATTTTAACGATTTTTGTGCAAAGTTTTAGTCCTTATTCATGTGCTTTTTTATCGTAGTATACACGGGCCACTGGACTTTGGGCTCGCATGCGGAAAAAATGGGCATTCCGCATAACCAATACTGCAGAAGCTGCAAAGATGGGGCTGAAAAGGAAACGGTCGAGCATCTCCTGTGCAAATGCCCGGCCCTGGTCCGCATTCGGCTAACATACTTAGGAAGTCCCTTCCTTGACAACCTAGGGCAGGTATCTAGGATCGAGACCTCCAACATAGTAGATTTCTCCAACATAGTAGATTTCATTAACAACTCTGGTTGATTGTAATGCACATCCTTCCATTACCAAGTAGGTTTTTCGAGTTTATGGCATCAAAACGGCAGTATTTTTTGCTACTTGGGCGGCATGGGTCGCAGCCATTTTACCTACCTACCTACCTACATATGCTTTTAGTTATACAGTGTACTGCCTCCGTCGGCCATCGTTCTTAAGCGGGCACTTCCCATTAACGGATGCCGTTTTGAAATAGGAACTGCGTCGTAGCCTACTTTCAGAAGAAACAGCACCAAGTCTTAAAAATATACTAATATTTTTAGTTGATTTTTGATAATTTTTTTTTTTTAATTAAATGCCGGCAACCTTTTTTTCATTTAAAGCATGCAGCTTATGTGACAGAAAATGTGCAAGACCGTCAAGACAAAATAATATTCTAAAATTAAATCGAATCTATCAGTTTTATGGAAAAATGAGCGTGAGACCAAATGAAACTAAAAATTGTCAAAACTGCCCCCGAATTTCTAGCAACTCCAGACTAGCATATTCTTTTGTTAAAATAACATGACCTACAAAGCTGCATACGAAGTAGTTTTCCAAAAACTCACATTAAAATACTTGACTTTTTGAAAAAAAAAGTTTCAATTTTAACGATTTTTGTGCAAATTTTTAGTCCTTATTCATATGCTTTTAGTTACACAGTGTACTGCCTCCGTCGGCCATCGTTCTTAAGTGGACACTTCCCATTAACGGATGCCATTTTGCAATAGCAACTGCGTCGTAGCCCACTTTCAGAAGAAACAGCACCAAGTCTTAAAAATATACTAATATTTTTAGTTGATTTTTGATAATTTTGTTTTTTAATTAAATGCCGGCAACCTTTTTTTCATTTAAAGCATGCAGCTTATGTGACAGAAAATGTGCAAGACTGTCAACACAAAACAATATTCTAAATTTAAATCGAATCTATCAGTTTTATCGAAAAATGAGCGTGAGACCAAATGAAACTAAAAATTGTCAAAACTGCCCCCGAATTTCTAGCAACTCCAGACTAGCATATTCTTTTGTTAAAATTACATGACCTACAAACTGCATACGAAGTAGTTTTCCAAAAACTCACATTAAAATACTTGATTTTTTGGAAAAAAAATTGTTTAAATTTTAACGATTTTTGTGCAAATTTTTAGTCCTTATTCATATGCTTTTAGTTATACAGTGTACTGCCTCCGTCGGCCATCGTTCTTAAGCGGGCACTTCCCATTAACGGATGCCGTTTTGAAATAGGAACTGCGTCGTAGCCCACTTTCAGAAGAAACAGCACCAAGTCTTAAAAATATACTAATATTTTTAGTTGATTTTTGATAATTTTGTTTTTTAATTAAATGCCGGCAACCTTTTTTTCATTTAAAGCATGCAGCTTATGTGACAGAAAATGTGCAAGACCGTCAACACAAAATAATATTCTAAAATTAAATCGAATCTATCAGTTTTATGGAAAAATTAGCGTGAGACCAAATGAAACTAAAAATTGTCAAAACTGCCCCCGAATTTCTAGCAACTCCAGACTAGCATATTCTTTTGTTAAAATTACATGACCCACAAAACTGCATACGAAGTAGTTTTCCAAAAACTCACATTAAAATACTTGACTTTTTGAAAAAAAAATAGTTTCTATTTTAACGATTTTTGTGCAAAGTTTTAGTCCTTATTCATGTGCTTTTTTATCGTAGTATACACGGGCCACTGGACTTTGGGCTCGCATGCGGAAAAAATGGGCATTCCGCATAACCAATACTGCAGAAGCTGCAAAGATGGGGCTGAAAAGGAAACGGTCGAGCATCTCCTGTGCAAATGCCCGGCCCTGGTCCGCATTCGGCTAACATACTTAGGAAGTCCCTTCCTTGACAACCTAGGGCAGGTATCTAGGATCGAGACCTCCAACATAGTAGATTTCATTAACAACTCTGGTTGATTGTAATGCACATCCTTCCATTACCAAGTAGGTTTTTCGAGTTTATGGCATCAAAACGGCAGTATTTTTTGCTACTTGGGCGGCATGGGTCGCAGCCATTTTACCTACCTACCTACCTACATATGCTTTTAGTTATACAGTGTACTGCCTCCGTCGGCCATCGTTCTTAAGCGGGCACTTCCCATTAACGGATGCCGTTTTGAAATAGGAACTGCGTCGTAGCCTACTTTCAGAAGAAACAGCACCAAGTCTTAAAAATATACTAATATTTTTAGTTGATTTTTGATAATTTTTTTTTTTTAATTAAATGCCGGCAACCTTTTTTTCATTTAAAGCATGCAGCTTATGTGACAGAAAATGTGCAAGACCGTCAAGACAAAATAATATTCTAAAATTAAATCGAATCTATCAGTTTTATGGAAAAATGAGCGTGAGACCAAATGAAACTAAAAATTGTCAAAACTGCCCCCGAATTTCTAGCAACTCCCAGACTAGCATATTCTTTTGTTAAAATAACATGACCTACAAAGCTGCATACGAAGTAGTTTTCCAAAAACTCACATTAAAATACTTGACTTTTTGAAAAAAAAAAGTTTCAATTTTAACGATTTTTGTGCAAATTTTTTAGTCCTTATTCATATGCTTTTAGTTATACAGTGTACTGCCTCCGTCGGCCATCGTTGCTTAAGCGGGCACTTCCCGATTAACGGATGCCATTTGAAATAGCAACTGCGACGTAGCCCACTTTCAGAAGAAACAGCACCAAGTCTTAAAAAGATACTAATATTTTTAGTGGATTTTTGACAACTTTGTTTTTTAATTGAATGCCGGCAACCTTTTTTTCATTTAAAGCATGCAGCTTATGTGACAGAAAATGTGCAAGACCGTCAACACAAAATAATATTCTAAAATTAAATCGAATCTATCAGTTTTATGGAAAAATGAGCGTGAGACCAAATGAAACTAAAAATTGTCAAAACTGCCCCCGAATTTCTAGCAACTCCAGACTAGCATATTCTTTTGTTAAAATTACATGACCTACAAATCTGCATACGAAGTAGTTTTCCAAAAACTCACATTAAAATACTTGACTTTTTGAAAAAAAAAGTTTCAATTTTAACGATTTTTGTGCAAATTTTTAGTCCTTATTCATATGCTTTTAGTTATACAGTGTACTGCCTCCGTCGGCCATCGTTCTTAAGCGGGCACTTCCCATTAACGGATGCCATTTTGAAATAGCAACTGCGTCGTAGCCCACTTTCAGAAGAAACAGCACCAAGTCTTAAAAAGATACAAATATTTTTAGTGGATTTTTGACAACTTTGTTTTTTAATTGAATGCCGGCAACCTTTTTGTTCATTTAACCGTTTCGGGACGAGAACTTTTTTGACAAGCAATCTTGAAAAAGAGCGTTGATTTAGTCTCTTACAGCTATTTCAAAAAAGTAATTTCATAATTTATTTTTTGGACGTCCTGAAAAGGAAATATCGTCCTGGGACAAAAATATCCCAAACATACCTGAATAGCAAAATTGGAATAAAAATTTCAGAGTTTTTTTTGACTTCATTTCACTTTTATTTTTATAGTTAATTTTATACATTATAGCATTATAATAATGTTGTTTATATTTGATGGCAAGGTGTGAAACATTTTTTACAGAATTCCAAATTGCAGCCAATGCTAAGCTGATTTGTTCGACTTTCTTTGACTTTTGTGGCACAATTTACGCAGCGTTGTCGCTTGTTAGTTCTTTTTGGCAAATGATTCCCCAGATTTTGTTTGCTCTGTTTTTTCACTGCGGAGAGGGGTCCTGCTCAATCTTGGCGCCGGATTTTCGCACGCGTACTTCCTTCGGCAATGAGAGATTCGGATAGCTCCACTAAAAATCCCAAAACGGATCTTTTTTTTTGCCGTGGTGGATGATTTGCTTCCGCATGGATTATCCACGCATTGACGGCGCATGTCATCATTAGCCGGAAAAAAACTTTTCGCCACCATTTAGTTGATTTTCGGTTAAGTTCATACAAGGTATCCATTTTGTCTGCCAAATCTACGCCACCCATAAAGTTTCTGTACGATCCGTGCCTTCTTCATCTTCTGAACCACTACTGCTTTCCTGACTGGGACTATAAGAGAACCACTATCAGCAAATGGATCAACTTCATCATCGCTTGAATTATGTAAAAAATCCTCAATTTGTGAAGCTGCCAGTCTACGTTTTCTATCTATTTTTTCCTGAGACAAATAATGTAAATGAGTACGATTGGGATGATAACGTCCCACAAATAAACAGTTTTGGGATGATTTTGTACCGCGGAACTTACCTTAGCCTCAAATAAAGAAAAATTAAGTTTTTGTCTGTTCTACACTGTCCTCTTTATAAGATTACTACTGTTTTCATAAAATTTCACTAAATTACACTTGTTTTCACAATTAAACCACTTGTTTCTTGAGCTTTTGCCAAATATGTGATCATCAACACAAATGCCGCGATTTGATGTTTCACTTTTGACATAAACGTGATAATTTACATTGACAGCTTAATTTTCTTTTTGTAGAGAAGAAAATCACTAATGATTTGGGACCTATTTCAACCAAATCGTGTGAGAATTTTCAAAGATTCGATTTTTTGAAATTTCCTGGGATAAAAACATCCCCATCGTACCGAAACGGTTAAGGCATGCAGCTTATGTGACAGAAAATGTGCAAGACCGTCAACACAAAATAATATTCTAAAATTAAATCGAATCTATCAGTTTTATGGAAAAATGAGCGTGAGACCAAATGAAACTAAAAATTGTCAAAACTGCCCCCGAATTTCTAGCAACTCCAGACTAGCATATTCTTTTGTTAAAATTACATGACCTACAAATCTGCATACGAAGTAGTTTTCCAAAAACTCACATTAAAATACTTGACTTTTTGAAAAAAAAAAAGTTTCAATTTTAACGATTTTTGTGCAAATTTTTAGTCCTTATTTATATGCTTTTAGTTATACAGTGTACTGCCTCCGTCGGCCATCGTTCTTAAGCGGGCACTTCCCATTAACGGATGCCATTTTGAAATAGCAACTGCGTCGTAGCCCACTTTCAGAAGAAACAGCACCAAGTCTTAAAAAGATACTAATATTTTTAGTGGATTTTTGACAACTTTGTTTTTTAATTGAATGCCGGCAACCTTTTTTTCATTTAAGGCATGCAGCTTATGTGACAGAAAATGTGCAAGACCGTCAACACAAAATAATATTCTAAAAGTAAATCGAATCTATCAGTTTTATGGAAAAATTAGCGTGAGACCAAATGAAACTAAAAATTGTCAAAACTGCCCTCGAATTTCTAGCAACTCCAGACTAGCTTATTCTTTTGTTAAAATTACATGACCTACAAACTGCATACCAAGTAGTTTTCCAAAAACTCACATTAAAATACTTGACTTTTTGAAAAAAAAAAAATAGTTTAAATTTTAACGATTTTTTGTGCAAATTTTTAGTCCTTATTCATATGCTTTTAGTTATACAGTGTACTGCCTCCGTCGGCCATCGTTCTTAAGCGGGCACTTCCCATTAACGGATGCCATTTTGCAATAGCAACTGCGTCGTAGCCCACTTTCAGAAGAAACAGCACCAAGTCTTAAAAATATACTAATATTTTTAGTAGATTTTTGATAATTTTGGTTTTTAATTAAATGCCGGCAACCTTTTTTTCATTTAAATCATGCAGCTTATGTGACAGAAAATATGCAAGACTGTCAACACAAAACAATATTCTAAATTTAAATCGAATCTATCAGTTTTATCGAAAAATGAGCGTGAGACCAAATGAAACTAAAAATTGTCAAAACTGCCCCCGAATTTCTAGCAACTCCAGACTAGCATATTCTTTTGTTAAAATTACATGACCTACAAACTGCATACGAAGTAGTTTTCCAAAAACTCACATTAAAATACTTGATTTTTTGGAAAAAAAATTGTTTAAATTTTAACGATTTTTGTGCAAATTTTTAGTCCTTATTCATATGCTTTTAGTTATACAGTGTACTGCCTCCGTCGGCCATCGTTCTTAAGCGGGCACTTCCCATTAACGGATGCCGTTTGAAATAGGAACTGCGTCGTAGCCTACTTTCAGAAGAAACAGCACCAAGTCTTAAAAATATACTAATATTTTTAGTTGATTTTTGATAATTTTTTTTTTTTAATTAAATGCCGGCAACCTTTTTTTCATTTAAAGCATGCAGCTTATGTGACAGAAAATGTGCAAGACCGTCAAGACAAAATAATATTCTAAAATTAAATCGAATCTATCAGTTTTATGGAAAAATGAGCGTGAGACCAAATGAAACTAAAAATTGTCAAAACTGCCCCCGAATTTCTAGCAACTCCAGACTAGCATATTCTTTTGTTAAAATAACATGACCTACAAAGCTGCATACGAAGTAGTTTTCCAAAAACTCACATTAAAATACTTGACTTTTTGAAAAAAAAAGTTTCAATTTTAACGATTTTTGTGCAAATTTTTAGTCCTTATTCATATGCTTTTAGTTATACAGTGTACTGCCTCCGTCGGCCATCGTTCTTAAGCGGGCACTTCCCATTAACGGATGCCATTTGAAATAGCAACTGCGACGTAGCCCACTTTCAGAAGAAACAGCACCAAGTCTTAAAAGATACTAATATTTTTAGTGGATTTTTGACAACTTTGTTTTTTAATTGAATGCCGGCAACCTTTTTTTCATTTAAAGCATGCAGCTTATGTGACAGAAAATGTGCAAGACCGTCAACACAAAATAATATTCTAAAATTAAATCGAATCTATCAGTTTTATGGAAAAATGAGCGTGAGACCAAATGAAACTAAAAATTGTCAAAACTGCCCCCGAATTTCTAGCAACTCCAGACTAGCATATTCTTTTGTTAAAATTACATGACCTACAAATCTGCATACGAAGTAGTTTTCCAAAAACTCACATTAAAATACTTGACTTTTTGAAAAAAAAAAGTTTCAATTTTAACGATTTTTGTGCAAATTTTTAGTCCTTATTCATATGCTTTTAGTTATACAGTGTACTGCCTCCGTCGGCCATCGTTCTTAAGCGGGCACTTCCCATTAACGGATGCCATTTTGAAATAGCAACTGCGTCGTAGCCCACTTTCAGAAGAAACAGCACCAAGTCTTAAAAAGATACAAATATTTTTAGTGGATTTTTGACAACTTTGTTTTTTAATTGAATGCCGGCAACCTTTTTTTCATTTAACCGTTTCGGGACGAGAACTTTTTTGACAAGCAATCTTGAAAAAGAGCGTTGATTTAGTCTCTTACAGCTATTTCAAAAAAAGTAATTTCATAATTTATTTTTTGGACGTCCTGAAAAGGAAATATCGTCCTGGGACAAAAATATCCCAAACATACCTGAATAGCAAAATTGGAATAAAAATTTCAGAGTTTTTTTGACTTCATTTCACTTTATTTTTATAGTTAATTTTATACATTATAGCATTATAATAATGTTGTTTATATTTGATGGCAAGGTGTGAAACATTTTTTACAGAATTCCAAATTGCAGCCAATGCTAAGCTGATTTGTTCGACTTTCTTTGACTTTTGTGGCACAATTTACGCAGCGTTGTCGCTTGTTAGTTCTTTTTGGCAAATGATTCCCCAGATTTTGTTTGCTCTGTTTTTTCACTGCGGAGAGGGGTCCTGCTCAATCTTGGCGCCGGATTTTCGCACGCGTACTTCCTTCGGCAATGAGAGATTCGGATAGCTCCACTAAAAATCCCAAAAACGGATCTTTTTTTTGCCGTGGATGATTTGCTTCCGCATGGATTATCCACGCATTGACGGCGCATGTCATCATTAGCCGGAAAAAAACTTTTCGCCACCATTTAGTTGATTTTCGGTTAAGTTCATACAAGGTATCCATTTTGTCTGCCAAATCTACGCCACCCATAAAGTTTCTGTACGATCCGTGCCTTCTTCATCTTCTGAACCACTACTGCTTTCCTGACTGGGACTATAAGAGAACCACTATCAGCAAATGGATCAACTTCATCATCGCTTGAATTATGTAAAAAATCCTCAATTTGTGAAGCTGCCAGTCTACGTTTTCTATCTATTTTTTTCCTGAGACAAATAATGTAAATGAGTACGATTGGGATGATAACGTCCCACAAATAAACAGTTTTGGGATGATTTTGTACCGCGGAACTTACCTTAGCCTCAAATAAAGAAAAATTAAGTTTTTGTCTGTTCTACACTGTCCTCTTTATAAGATTACTACTGTTTTCATAAAATTTCACTAAATTACACTTGTTTTCACAATTAAACCACTTGTTTCTTGAGCTTTTGCCAAATATGTGATCATCAACACAAATGCCGCGATTTGATGTTTCACTTTTGACATAAACGTGATAATTTACATTGACAGCTTAATTTTCTTTTTGTAGAGAAGAAAATCACTAATGATTTGGGACCTATTTCAACCAAATCGTGTGAGAATTTTCAAAGATTCGATTTTTTGAAATTTCCTGGGATAAAAACATCCCCATCGTACCGAAACGGTTAAGGCATGCAGCTTATGTGACAGAAAATGTGCAAGACCGTCAACACAAAATAATATTCTAAAATTAAATCGAATCTATCAGTTTTATGGAAAAATGAGCGTGAGACCAAATGAAACTAAAAATTGTCAAAACTGCCCCCGAATTTCTAGCAACTCCAGACTAGCATATTCTTTTGTTAAAATTACATGACCTACAAATCTGCATACGAAGTAGTTTTCCAAAAACTCACATTAAAATACTTGACTTTTTGAAAAAAAAAAAGTTTCAATTTTAACGATTTTTGTGCAAATTTTTAGTCCTTATTTATATGCTTTTAGTTATACAGTGTACTGCCTCCGTCGGCCATCGTTCTTAAGCGGGCACTTCCCATTAACGGATGCCATTTTGAAATAGCAACTGCGTCGTAGCCCACTTTCAGAAGAAACAGCACCAAGTCTTAAAAAGATACTAATATTTTTAGTGGATTTTTGACAACTTTGTTTTTTAATTGAATGCCGGCAACCTTTTTTTCATTTAAGGCATGCAGCTTATGTGACAGAAAATGTGCAAGACCGTCAACACAAAATAATATTCTAAAATTAAATCGAATCTATCAGTTTTATGGAAAAATTAGCGTGAGACCAAATGAAACTAAAAATTGTCAAAACTGCCCTCGAATTTCTAGCAACTCCAGACTAGCTTATTCTTTTGTTAAAATTACATGACCTACAAACTGCATACCAAGTAGTTTTCCAAAAACTCACATTAAAATACTTGACTTTTTGAAAAAAAAAAAATAGTTTAAATTTTAACGATTTTTGTGCAAATTTTTAGTCCTTATTCATATGCTTTTAGTTATACAGTGTACTGCCTCCGTCGGCCATCGTTCTTAAGCGGGCACTTCCCATTAACGGATGCCATTTTGCAATAGCAACTGCGTCGTAGCCCACTTTCAGAAGAAACAGCACCAAGTCTTAAAAATATACTAATATTTTTAGTAGATTTTTGATAATTTTGGTTTTTAATTAAATGCCGGCAACCTTTTTTTCATTTAAATCATGCAGCTTATGTGACAGAAAATATGCAAGACTGTCAACACAAAACAATATTCTAAATTTAAATCGAATCTATCAGTTTTATCGAAAAATGAGCGTGAGACCAAATGAAACTAAAAATTGTCAAAACTGCCCCCGAATTTCTAGCAACTCCAGACTAGCATATTCTTTTGTTAAAATTACATGACCTACAAACTGCATACGAAGTAGTTTTCCAAAAACTCACATTAAAATACTTGATTTTTTGGAAAAAAAATTGTTTAAATTTTAACGATTTTTGTGCAAATTTTTAGTCCTTATTCATATGCTTTTAGTTATACAGTGTACTGCCTCCGTCGGCCATCGTTCTTAAGCGGGCACTTCCCATTAACGGATGCCGTTTTGAAATAGGAACTACGTCGTAGCCCACTTTCAGAAGAAACAGCACCAAGTCTTAAAAATATACTAATATTTTTAGTTGATTTTTGATAATTTTGTTTTTTAATTAAATGCCGGCAACCTTTTTTTCATTTAAAGCATGCAGCTTATGTGACAGAAAATGTGCAAGACCGTCAACACAAAATAATATTCTAAAATTAAATCGAATCTATCAGTTTTATGGAAAAATTAGCGTGAGACCAAATGAAACTAAAAATTGTCAAAACTGCCCCCGAATTTCTAGCAACTCCAGACTAGCATATTCTTTTGTTAAAATTACATGACCCACAAAACTGCATACGAAGTAGTTTTCCAAAAACTCACATTAAAATACTTGACTTTTTGAAAAAAAAATAGTTTCTATTTTAACGATTTTTGTGCAAAGTTTTAGTCCTTATTCATGTGCTTTTTTATCGTAGTATACACGGGCCACTGGACTTTGGGCTCGCATGCGGAAAAAATGGGCATTCCGCATAACCAATACTGCAGAAGCTGCAAAGATGGGGCTGAAAAGGAAACGGTCGAGCATCTCCTGTGCAAATGCCCGGCCCTGGTCCGCATTCGGCTAACATACTTAGGAAGTCCCTTCCTTGACAACCTAGGGCAGGTATCTAGGATCGAGACCTCCAACATAGTAGATTTCATTAACAACTCTGGTTGATTGTAATGCACATCCTTCCATTACCAAGTAGGTTTTTCGAGTTTATGGCATCAAAACGGCAGTATTTTTTGCTACTTGGGCGGCATGGGTCGCAGCCATTTTACCTACCTACCTACCTACATATGCTTTTAGTTATACAGTGTACTGCCTCCGTCGGCCATCGTTCTTAAGCGGGCACTTCCCATTAACGGATGCCGTTTTGAAATAGGAACTGCGTCGTAGCCTACTTTCAGAAGAAACAGCACCAAGTCTTAAAAATATACTAATATTTTTAGTTGATTTTTGATAATTTTTTTTTTTTAATTAAATGCCGGCAACCTTTTTTTCATTTAAAGCATGCAGCTTATGTGACAGAAAATGTGCAAGACCGTCAAGACAAAATAATATTCTAAAATTAAATCGAATCTATCAGTTTTATGGAAAAATGAGCGTGAGACCAAATGAAACTAAAAATTGTCAAAACTGCCCCCGAATTTCTAGCAACTCCAGACTAGCATATTCTTTTGTTAAAATAACATGACCTACAAAGCTGCATACGAAGTAGTTTTCCAAAAACTCACATTAAAATACTTGACTTTTTGAAAAAAAAAGTTTCAATTTTAACGATTTTTGTGCAAATTTTTAGTCCTTATTCATATGCTTTTAGTTATACAGTGTACTGCCTCCGTCGGCCATCGTTCTTAAGCGGGCACTTCCCATTAACGGATGCCATTTTGAAATAGCAACTGCGTCGTAGCCCACTTTCAGAAGAAACAGCACCAAGTCTTAAAAAGATACTAATATTTTTAGTGGATTTTTGACAACTTTGTTTTTTAATTGAATGCCGGCAACCTTTTTTTCATTTAAGGCATGCAGCTTATGTGACAGAAAATGTGCAAGACCGTCAACACAAAATAATATTCTAAAATTAAATCGAATCTATCAGTTTTATGGAAAAATTAGCGTGAGACCAAATGAAACTAAAAATTGTCAAAACTGCCCTCGAATTTCTAGCAACTCCAGACTAGCTTATTCTTTTGTTAAAATTACATGACCTACAAACTGCATACCAAGTAGTTTTCCAAAAACTCACATTAAAATACTTGACTTTTTGAAAAAAAAAAAATAGTTTAAATTTTAACGATTTTTGTGCAAATTTTTAGTCCTTATTCATATGCTTTTAGTTATACAGTGTACTGCCTCCGTCGGCCATCGTTCTTAAGCGGGCACTTCCCATTAACGGATGCCATTTTGCAATAGCAACTGCGTCGTAGCCCACTTTCAGAAGAAACAGCACCAAGTCTTAAAAATATACTAATATTTTTAGTAGATTTTTGATAATTTTGGTTTTTAATTAAATGCCGGCAACCTTTTTTTCATTTAAATCATGCAGCTTATGTGACAGAAAATATGCAAGACTGTCAACACAAAACAATATTCTAAATTTAAATCGATCTATCAGTTTTATCGAAAAATGAGCGTGAGACCAAATGAAACTAAAAATTGTCAAAACTGCCCCCGAATTTCTAGCAACTCCAGACTAGCATATTCTTTTGTTAAAATTACATGACCTACAAACTGCATACGAAGTAGTTTTCCAAAAACTCACATTAAAATACTTGATTTTTTGGAAAAAAAATTGTTTAAATTTTAACGATTTTTGTGCAAATTTTTAGTCCTTATTCATATGCTTTTAGTTATACAGTGTACTGCCTCCGTCGGCCATCGTTCTTAAGCGGGCACTTCCCATTAACGGATGCCGTTTTGAAATAGGAACTGCGTCGTAGCCCACTTTCAGAAGAAACAGCACCAAGTCTTAAAAATATACTAATATTTTTAGTTGATTTTTGATAATTTTGTTTTTTAATTAAATGCCGGCAACCTTTTTTTCATTTAAAGCATGCAGCTTATGTGACAGAAAATGTGCAAGACCGTCAACACAAAATAATATTCTAAAATTAAATCGAATCTATCAGTTTTATGGAAAAATTAGCGTGAGACCAAATGAAACTAAAAATTGTCAAAACTGCCCCCGAATTTCTAGCAACTCCAGACTAGCATATTCTTTTGTTAAAATTACATGACCCACAAAACTGCATACGAAGTAGTTTTCCAAAAACTCACATTAAAATACTTGACTTTTTGAAAAAAAAATAGTTTCTATTTTAACGATTTTTGTGCAAAGTTTTAGTCCTTATTCATGTGCTTTTTTATCGTAGTATACACGGGCCACTGGACTTTGGGCTCGCATGCGGAAAAAATGGGCATTCCGCATAACCAATACTGCAGAAGCTGCAAAGATGGGGCTGAAAAGGAAACGGTCGAGCATCTCCTGTGCAAATGCCCGGCCCTGGTCCGCATTCGGCTAACATACTTAGGAAGTCCCTTCCTTGACAACCTAGGGCAGGTATCTAGGATCGAGACCTCCAACATAGTAGATTTCATTAACAACTCTGGTTGATTGTAATGCACATCCTTCCATTACCAAGTAGGTTTTTCGAGTTTATGGCATCAAAACGGCAGTATTTTTTGCTACTTGGGCGGCATGGGTCGCAGCCATTTTACCTACCTACCTACCTACATATGCTTTTAGTTATACAGTGTACTGCCTCCGTCGGCCATCGTTCTTAAGCGGGCACTTCCCATTAACGGATGCCGTTTTGAAATAGGAACTGCGTCGTAGCCTACTTTCAGAAGAAACAGCACCAAGTCTTAAAAATATACTAATATTTTTAGTTGATTTTTGATAATTTTTTTTTTTTAATTAAATGCCGGCAACCTTTTTTTCATTTAAAGCATGCAGCTTATGTGACAGAAAATGTGCAAGACCGTCAAGACAAAATAATATTCTAAAATTAAATCGAATCTATCAGTTTTATGGAAAAATGAGCGTGAGACCAAATGAAACTAAAAATTGTCAAAACTGCCCCCGAATTTCTAGCAACTCCAGACTAGCATATTCTTTTGTTAAAATAACATGACCTACAAAGCTGCATACGAAGTAGTTTTCCAAAAACTCACATTAAAATACTTGACTTTTTGAAAAAAAAAGTTTCAATTTTAACGATTTTTGTGCAAATTTTTAGTCCTTATTCATATGCTTTTAGTTATACAGTGTACTGCCTCCGTCGGCCATCGTTCTTAAGCGGGCACTTCCCATTAACGGATGCCATTTTGAAATAGCAACTGCGACGTAGCCCACTTTCAGAAGAAACAGCACCAAGTCTTAAAAAGATACTAATATTTTTAGTGGATTTTTGACAACTTTGTTTTTTAATTGAATGCCGGCAACCTTTTTTTCATTTAAAGCATGCAGCTTATGTGACAGAAAATGTGCAAGACCGTCAACACAAAATAATATTCTAAAATTAAATCGAATCTATCAGTTTTATGGAAAAATGAGCGTGAGACCAAATGAAACTAAAAATTGTCAAAACTGCCCCCGAATTTCTAGCAACTCCAGACTAGCATATTCTTTTGTTAAAATTACATGACCTACAAATCTGCATACGAAGTAGTTTTCCAAAAACTCACATTAAAATACTTGACTTTTTGAAAAAAAAAAGTTTCAATTTTAACGATTTTTGTGCAAATTTTTAGTCCTTATTCATATGCTTTTAGTTATACAGTGTACTGCCTCCGTCGGCCATCGTTCTTAAGCGGGCACTTCCCATTAACGGATGCCATTTTGAAATAGCAACTGCGTCGTAGCCCACTTTCAGAAGAAACAGCACCAAGTCTTAAAAAGATACAAATATTTTTAGTGGATTTTTGACAACTTTGTTTTTTAATTGAATGCCGGCAACCTTTTTTTCATTTAAGGCATGCAGCTTATGTGACAGAAAATGTGCAAGACCGTCAACACAAAATAATATTCTAAAATTAAATCGAATCTATCAGTTTTATGGAAAAATGAGCGTGAGACCAAATGAAACTAAAAATTGTCAAAACTGCCCCCGAATTTCTAGCAACTCCAGACTAGCATATTCTTTTGTTAAAATTACATGACCTACAAATCTGCATACGAAGTAGTTTTCCAAAAACTCACATTAAAATACTTGACTTTTTGAAAACAAAAAGTTTCAATTTTAACGATTTTTGTGCAAATTTTTAGTCCTTATTCATGTGCTTTTTTATCGTAGTATACACGGGCCACTGGACTTTGGGCTCGCATGCGGAAAAAATGGGCATTCCGCATAACCAATACTGCAGAAGCTGCAAAGATGGGGCTGAAAAGGAAACGGTCGAGCATCTCCTGTGCAAATGCCCGGCCCTGGTCCGCATTCGGCTAACATACTTAGGAAGTCCCTTCCTTGACAACCTAGGGCAGGTATCTAGGATCGAGACCTCCAACATAGTAGATTTCATTAACAACTCTGGTTGATTGTAATGCACATCCTTCCATTACCAAGTAGGTTTTTCGAGTTTATGGCATCAAAACGGCAGTATTTTTTGCTACTTGGGCGGCATGGGTCGCAGCCATTTTACCTACCTACCTACCTACATATGCTTTTAGTTATACAGTGTACTGCCTCCGTCGGCCATCGTTCTTAAGCGGGCACTTCCCATTAACGGATGCCGTTTTGAAATAGGAACTGCGTCGTAGCCTACTTTCAGAAGAAACAGCACCAAGTCTTAAAAATATACTAATATTTTTAGTTGATTTTTGATAATTTTTTTTTTTTAATTAAATGCCGGCAACCTTTTTTTCATTTAAAGCATGCAGCTTATGTGACAGAAAATGTGCAAGACCGTCAAGACAAAATAATATTCTAAAATTAAATCGAATCTATCAGTTTTATGGAAAAATGAGCGTGAGACCAAATGAAACTAAAAATTGTCAAAACTGCCCCCGAATTTCTAGCAACTCCAGACTAGCATATTCTTTTGTTAAAATAACATGACCTACAAAGCTGCATACGAAGTAGTTTTCCAAAAACTCACATTAAAATACTTGACTTTTTGAAAAAAAAAAGTTTCAATTTTAACGATTTTTGTGCAAATTTTTAGTCCTTATTCATATGCTTTTAGTTATACAGTGTACTGCCTTCGTCGGCCATCGTTCTTAAGCGGGCACTTCCCATTAACGGATGCCATTTTGAAATAGCAACTGCGACGTAGCCCACTTTCAGAAGAAACAGCACCAAGTCATAAAAAGATACTAATATTTTTAGTGGCTTTTTGACAACTTTGTTTTTTAATTGAATGCCGGCAACCTTTTTTTCATTTAAAGCATGCAGCTTATGTGACAGAAAATGTGCAAGACCGTCAACACAAAATAATATTCTAAAATTAAATCGAATCTATCAGTTTTATGGAAAAATGAGCGTGAGACCAAATGAAACTAAAAATTGTCAAAACTGCCCCCGAATTTCTAGCAACTCCAGACTAGCATATTCTTTTGTTAAAATTACATGACCTACAAATCTGCATACGAAGTAGTTTTCCAAAAACTCACATTAAAATACTTGACTTTTTGAAAAAAAAAAGTTTCAATTTTAACGATTTTTGTGCAAATTTTTAGTCCTTATTCATATGCTTTTAGTTATACAGTGTACTGCCTCCGTCGGCCATCGTTCTTAAGCGGGCACTTCCCATTTTGAAATAGCAACTGCGTCGTAGCCCACTTTCAGAAGAAACAGCACCAAGTCTTAAAAAGATACTAATATTTTTAGTGGATTTTTGACAACTTTGTTTTTTAATTGAATGCCGGCAACCTTTTTTTCATTTAAGGCATGCAGCTTATGTGACAGAAAATGTGCAAGACCGTCAACACAAAATAATATTCTAAAATTAAATCGAATCTATCAGTTTTATGGAAAAATTAGCGTGAGACCAAATTAAACTAAAAATTGTCAAAACTGCCCCCGAATTTCTAGCAACTCCAGACTAGCATATTCTTTTGTTAAAATTACATGACCTACAAATCTGCATACGAAGTAGTTTTCCAAAAACTCACATTAAAATACTTGACTTTTTGAAAAAAAAAAGTTTCAATTTTAACGATTTTTGTGCAAATTTTTAGTCCTTATTCATATGCTTTTAGTTATACAGTGTACTGCCTCCGTCGGCCATCGTTCTTAAGCGGGCACTTCCCATTAACGGATGCCATTTTGAAATAGCAACTGCGTCGTAGCCCACTTTCAGAAGAAACAGCACCAAGTCTTAAAAAGATACTAATATTTTTAGTGGATTTTTGACAACTTTGTTTTTTAATTGAATGCCGGCAACCTTTTTTTCATTTAAGGCATGCAGCTTATGTGACAGAAAATGTGCAAGACCGTCAACACAAAATAATATTCTAAAATTAAATCGAATCTATCAGTTTTATGGAAAAATTAGCGTGAGACCAAATGAAACTAAAAATTGTCAAAACTGCCCCCGAATTTCTAGCAACTCCAGACTAGCTTATTCTTTTGTTAAAATTACATGACCCACAAAACTGCATACGAAGTAGTTTTCCAAAAACTCACATTAAAATACTTGACTTTTTGAAAAAAAAATAGTTTCTATTTTAACGATTTTTGTGCAAAGTTTTAGTCCTTATTCATATGCTTTTTTATCGCAGTATACACGGGCCACTGGACTTTGGGCACGCATGCGGAAAAAATGGGCATTCCGCATAACCAATACTGCAGAAGCTGCAAGAATGGGGCTGAAAAGGAAACGGTCGAGCATCTCCTGTGCAAATGCCCGGCCCTGGCCCGCATTCGGCTAACATACTTAGGAAGTCCCTTCCTTGACAACCTAGGGCAGGTATCTAGGATCGAGATCTCCAACATAGTAGATTTCATTAACAACTCTGGTTGGTTGTAATGCACATCCTTCCATTACCAAGTAGGTTTTTCGAGTTTATGGCATCAAAACGGCAGTATTTTTTGCTACTTGGGCGGCATGGGTCGCAGCCATTTTACCTACCTACCTACCTACATATGCTTTTAGTTATACAGTGTACTGCCTCCGTCGGCCATCGTTCTTAAGCGGGTACTTCCCATTAACGGATGCCGTTTTGAAATAGGAACTGCGTCGTAGCCTACTTTCAGAAGAAACAGCACCAAGTCTTAAAAATATACTAATATTTTTAGTTGATTTTTGATAATTTTTTTTTTTTAATTAAATGCCGGCAACCTTTTTTTCATTTAAAGCATGCAGCTTATGTGACAGAAAATGTGCAAGACCGTCAAGACAAAATAATATTCTAAAATTAAATCGAATCTATCAGTTTTATGGAAAAATGAGCGTGAGACCAAATGAAGCTAAAAATTGTCAAAACTGCCCCCAAATTTCTAGCAACTCCAGACTAGCACATTCTTTTGTTAAAACTACATGACCTACAAATCTGCATACGAAGTAGTTTTCCAAAAACTCACATTAAAAAAATTGACTTTTTGAAAAAAAAAGTTTCAATTTTAACGATTTTTGTGCAAATTTTTAGTCCTTATTCATATGCTTTTAGTTATACAGTGTACTGCCTCCGTCGGCCACCGTTCTTAAGCGGGCACTTCCCATTAATGGATGCCATTTTGAAATAGCAACTGCGTCGTAGCCCACTTTCAGAAGAAACAGCACCAAGTCTTAAAAAGATACTAATATTTTTAGTGGATTTTTGACAACTTTGTTTTTTAATTGAATGCCGGCAACCTTTTTTTCATTTAAGGCATGCAGCTTATGTGACAGAAAATGTGCAAGACCGTCAACACAAAATAATATTCTAAAATTAAATCGAATCTATCAGTTTTATGGAAAAATTAGCGTGATACCAAATGAAACTAAAAATTGTCAAAACTGCCCCCGAATTTCTAGCAACTCCAGACTAGCTTATTCTTTTGTTAAAATTACATGACCCACAAAACTGCATACGAAGTAGTTTTCCAAAAACTCACATTAAAATACTTGACTTTTTGAAAAAAAATAGTTTCTATTTTAACGATTTTTGTGCAAAGTTTTAGTCCTTATTCATATGCTTTTTTATCGCAGTATACACGGGCCACTGGACTTTGGGCGCGCATGCGGAAAAAATGGGCATTCCGCATAACCAATACTGCAGAAGCTGCAAAGATGGGGCTGAAAAGGAAACGGTCGAGCATCTCCTGTGCAAATGGCCGGCCCTGGCCCGCATTCGGCTAACATACTTAGGAAGTCCCTTCCTTGACAACCTAGGGCAGGTATCTAGGATCGAGACCTCCAACATAGTAGATTTCATTAACAACTCTGGTTGGTTGTAATGCACATCCTTCCATTACCAAGTAGGTTTTTCGAGTTTATGGCATCAAAACGGCAGTATTTTTTGCTACTTGGGCGGCATGGGTCGCAGCCATTTTACCTACCTACCTACCTACATATGCTTTTAGTTATACAGTGTACTGCCTCCGTCGGCCATCGTTCTTAAGCGGGTACTTCCCATTAACGGATGCCGTTTTGAAATAGGAACTGCGTCGTAGCCTACTTTCAGAAGAAACAGCACCAAGTCTTAAAAATATACTAATATTTTTAGTTGATTTTTGATAATTTTTTTTTTTTAATTAAATGCCGGCAACCTTTTTTTCATTTAAAGCATGCAGCTTATGTGACAGAAAATGTGCAAGACCGTCAAGACAAAATAATATTCTAAAATTAAATCGAATCTATCAGTTTTATGGAAAAATGAGCGTGAGACCAAATGAAGCTAAAAATTGTCAAAACTGCCCCCGAATTTCTAGCAACTCCAGACTAGCATATTCTTTTGTTAAAATTACATGACCTACAAATCTGCATACGAAGTAGTTTTCCAAAAACTCACATTAAAAAAATTGACTTTTTGAAAAAAAAAAGTTTCAATTTTAACGAATTTTGTGCAAATTTTTAGTCCTTATTCATATGCTTTTAGTTATACAGTGTACTGCCTCCGTCGGCCACCGTTCTTAAGCGGGCACTTCCCATTAACGGATGCCATTTTGAAATAGCAACTGCGTCGTAGCCCACTTTCAGAAGAAACAGCACCAAGTCTTAAAAAGATACTAATATTTTTAGTGGATTTTTGACAACTTTGTTTTTTAATTAAATGCCGGCAACCTTTTTTTCATTTAAAGCATGCAGCTTATGTGACAGAAAATGTGCAAGACCGTCAACACAAAATAATATTCTAAAATTAAATCGAATCTATCAGTTTTATGGAAAAATGAGCGTGAGACCAAATGAAACTAAAAACTGTCAAAACTGCCCCCGAATTTCTAGCAACTCCAGACTAGCATATTCTTTTGTTAAAATTACATGCCCTACAAATCTGCATACGAAGTAGTTTTCCAAAAACTCACATTAAAATACTTGACTTTTTGAAAAACAAAAGTTTCAATTTTAACGATTTTTGTGCAAATTTTTAGTCCTTATTCATATGCTTTTAGTTATACAGTGTACTGCCTCCGTCGGCCATCGTTCTTAAGCGGGCACTTCCCATTAACGGATGCCATTTTGAAATAGCAACTGCGTCGTAGCCCACTTTCAGAAGAAACAGCACCAAGTCTTAAAAAGATACTAATATTTTTAGTGGATTTTTGACAACTTTGTTTTTTAATTGAATGCCGGCAACCTTTTTTTCATTTAAGGCATGCAGCTTATGTGACAGAAAATGTGCAAGACCGTCAACACAAAATAATATTCTAAAATTAAATCGAATCTATCAGTTTTATGGAAAAATTAGCGTGAGACCAAATGAAACTAAAAATTGTCAAAACTGCCCCCGAATTTCTAGCAACTCCAGACTAGCTTATTCTTTTGTTAAAATTACATGACCCACAAAACTGCATACGAAGTAGTTTTCCAAAAACTCACATTAAAATACTTGACTTTTTGAAAAAAAATAGTTTCTATTTTAACGATTTTTGTGCAAAGTTTTAGTCCTTATTCATATGCTTTTTTATCGCAGTATACACGGGCCACTGGACTTTGGGCGCGCATGCGGAAAAAATGGGCATTCCGCATAACCAATACTGCAGAAGCTGCAAAGATGGGGCTGAAAAGGAAACGGTCGAGCATCTCCTGTGCAGATGGCCGGCCCTGGCCCGCATTCGGCTAACATACTTAGGAAGTCCCTTCCTTGACAACCTAGGGCAGGTATCTAGGATCGAGACCTCCAACATAGTAGATTTCATTAACAACTCTGGTTGGTTGTAATGCACATCCTTCCATTACCAAGTAGGTTTTTCGAGTTTATGGCATCAAAACGGCAGTATTTTTTGCTACTTGGGCGGCATGGGTCGCAGCCATTTTACCTACCTACCTACCTACATATGCTTTAAGTTATACAGTGTACTGCCTCCGTCGGCCATCGTTCTTAAGCGGGCACTTCCCATTAACGGATGCCGTTTTGAAATAGGAACTGCGTCGTAGCCTACTTTCAGAAGAAACAGCACCAAGTCTTAAAAATATACTAATATTTTTAGTTGATTTTTGATAATTTTTTTTTTTAATTAAATGCCGGCAACCTTTTTTTCATTTAAAGCATGCAGCTTATGTGACAGAAGATGTGCAAGACCGTCAAGACAAAATAATATTCTAAAATTAAATCGAATCTATCAGTTTTATGGAAAAATGAGCGTGAGACCAAATGAAACTAAAAATTGTCAAAACTGCCCCCGAATTTCTAGCAACTCCAGACTAGCTTATTCTTTTGTTAAAATTACATGACCCACAAAACTGCATACGAAGTAGTTTTCCAAAAACTCACATTAAAATATTTGACTTTTTGAAAAAAAAATAGTTTCTATTTTAACGATTTTTGTGCAGAGTTTTAGTCCTTATTCATATGCTTTTAGTTATACAGTGTACTACCTCCGTCGGCCATCGTGCTTAAGTGGGCACTTCCCATTAACGGATGCCATTTTGCAATAGCAACTGCGTCGTAGCCTACTTTCAGAAGAAACAGCACCAAGTCTTAAAAATATACTAATATTTTTAGTTGATTTTTGATAATTTTGTTTTTTAATTAAATGCCGGCAACCTTTTTTTCATTTAAAGCATGCAGCTTATGTGACAGAAAATGTGCAAGACTGTCAACACAAAACAATATTCTAAATTTAAATCGAATCTATCAGTTTTATGGAAAAATGAGCGTGAGACCAAATGAAACTAAAAATTGTCAAACCTGCCCCCATTTCTAGCAACTCCAGACTAGCATATTCTTTTGTTAAAATTACATGACCTACAAACTGCATACGAAGTAGTTTTCCAAAAACTCACATTAAAATACTTGACTTTTTGAAAAAAAAAATAGTTTAAATTTTAACGATTTTTGTGCAAATTTTTAGTCCTTATTCATATGCTTTTAGTTATACAGTGTACTGCCTCCGTCGGCCATCGTTCTTAAGCGGGCACTTCCCATTAACGGATGCCGTTTTGAAATAGGAACTGCGTCGTAGCCTACTTTCAGAAGAAACAGCACCAAGTCTTAAAAATATACTAATATTTTTAGTTGATTTTTGATAATTTTTTTTTTTTAATTAAATGCCGGCAACCTTTTTTTCATTTAAAGCATGCAGCTTATGTGACAGAAAATGTGCAAGACCGTCAACACTAAATAATATTCTAAAATTAAATCGAATCTATCAGTTTTATGGAAAAATGAGCGTGAGACCAAATGAAACTAAAAATTGTCAAAACTGCCCCCGAATTTCTAGCAACTCCAGACTAGCATATTCTTTTGTTAAAATTACATGCTACAAATCTGCAGACGAAGTAGTTTTCCAAAAACTCACATTAAAATACTTGACTTTTTGAAAAAAAAAAAGTTTCAATTTTAACGACTTTTGTGCAAATTTTTAGTCCTTATTCATATGCTTTTAGTTATACAGTGTACTGCCTCCGTCGGTCATCGTTCTTAAGCGGGCACTTCCCATTAACGGATGCCATTTTGAGATAGCAACTGCGTCGTAGCCCACTTTCAGAAGAAACAGCACCAAGTCTTAAAACGATACTAATATTTTTAGTTGATTTTTGACAACTTTGTTTTTTAATTGAATGCCGGCAACCTTTTTTTCATTTAAGGCATGCAGCTTATGTGACAGAAAATGTGCAAGACTGTCAACACAAAATAATATTCTAAAATTAAATCGAATCTATCAGTTTTATGGAAAAATTAGCGTGAGACCAAATGAAACTAAAAATTGTCAAAACTGCCCCCGAATTTCTAGCAACTCCAGACTAGCTTATTCTTTTGTTAAAATTACATGACCCACAAAACTGCATACGAAGTAGTTTTCCAAAAACTCACATTAAAATACTTGACTTTTTGAAAAAAAAATAGTTTCTATTTTAACGATTTTTGTGCAAAGTTTTAGTCCTTATTCATATGCTTTTTTATCGCAGTATACACGGGCCACTGGACTTTGGGCACGCATGCGGAAAAAATGGGCATTCCGCATAACCAATACTGCAGAAGCTGCAAGAATGGGGCTGAAAAGGAAACGGTCGAGCATCTCCTGTGCAAATGCCCGGCCCTGGCCCGCATTCGGCTAACATACTTAGGAAGTCCCTTCCTTGACAACCTAGGGCAGGTATCTAGGATCGAGATCTCCAACATAGTAGATTTCATTAACAACTCTGGTTGGTTGTAATGCACATCCTTCCATTACCAAGTAGGTTTTTCGAGTTTATGGCATCAAAACGGCAGTATTTTTTGCTACTTGGGTGGCATGGGTCGCAGCCATTTTACCTACCTACCTACCTACATATGCTTTTAGTTATACAGTGTACTGCCTCCGTCGGCCATCGTTCTTAAGCGGGTACTTCCCATTAACGGATGCCGTTTTGAAATAGGAACTGCGTCGTAGCCTACTTTCAGAAGAAACAGCACCAAGTCTTAAAAATATACTAATATTTTTAGTTGATTTTTGATAATTTTTTTTTTTTAATTAAATGCCGGCAACCTTTTTTTCATTTAAAGCATGCAGCTTATGTGACAGAAAATGTGCAAGACCGTCAACACAAAATAATATTCTAAAATTAAATCGAATCTATCAGTTTTATGGAAAAATGAGCGTGAGACCAAATGAAGCTAAAAATTGTCAAAACTGCCCCCGAATTTCTAGCAACTCCAGACTAGCATATTCTTTTGTTAAAATTACATGACCTACAAATCTGCATACGAAGTAGTTTTCCAAAAACTCACATTAAAAAAATTGACTTTTTGAAAAAAAAAGTTTCAATTTTAACGATTTTTGTGCAAATTTTTAGTCCTTATTCATATGCTTTTAGTTATACAGTGTACTGCCTCCGTCGGCCACCGTTCTTAAGCGGGCACTTCCCATTAATGGATGCCATTTTGAAATAGCAACTGCGTCGTAGCCCACTTTCAGAAGAAACAGCACCAAGTCTTAAAAAGATACTAATATTTTTAGTGGATTTTTGACAACTTTGTTTTTTAATTGAATGCCGGCAACCTTTTTTTCATTTAAGGCATGCAGCTTATGTGACAGAAAATGTGCAAGACCGTCAACACAAAATAATATTCTAAAATTAAATCGAATCTATCAGTTTTATGGAAAAATTAGCGTGATACCAAATGAAACTAAAAATTGTCAAAACTGCCCCCGAATTTCTAGCAACTCCAGACTAGCTTATTCTTTTGTTAAAATTACATGACCCACAAAACTGCATACGAAGTAGTTTTCCAAAAACTCACATTAAAATACTTGACTTTTTGAAAAAAAAATAGTTTCTATTTTAACGATTTTTGTGCAAAGTTTTAGTCCTTATTCATATGCTTTTTTATCGCAGTATACACGGGCCACTGGACTTTGGGCACGCATGCGGAAAAATGGGCATTCCGCATAACCAATACTGCAGAAGCTGCAAGAATGGGGCTGAAAAGGAAACGGTCGAGCATCTCCTGTGCAAATGCCCGGCCCAGGCCCGCATTCGGCTAACATACTTAGGAAGTCCCTTCCTTGACAACCTAGGGCAGGTATCTAGGATCGAGACCTCCAACATAGTAGATTTCATTAACAACTCTGGTTGGTTGTAATGCACATCCTTCCATTACCAAGTAGGTTTTTCGAGTTTATGGCATCAAAACAGCAGTATTTTTTGCTACTTGGGCGGCATGGGTCGCAGCCATTTTACCCACCTACCTACCTACCTATATATGCTTTTAGTTATACAGTGTACTGCCTCCGTCGGCCATCGTTCTTAAGCGGGCACTTCCCATTAACGGATGCCATTTTGAAATAGCAACTGCGTCGTAGCCCACTTTCAGAAGAAACAGCACCAAGTCTTAAAAAGATACTAATATTTTTAGTGGATTTTTGACAACTTTGTTTTTTAATTGAATGCCAACAACCTTTTTTCATTTAAGGCATGCAGCTTATGTGACAGAAAATGTGCAAGACCGTCAACACAAAATAATATTCTAAAACTAAATCGAATCTATCAGTTTTATGGAAAAATTAGCGTGAGACCAAATGAAACTAAAAATTGTCAAAACTGCCCCCGAATTTCTAGCAACTCCAGACTAGCTTATTCTTTTGTTAAAATTACATGACCCACAAAACTGCATACGAAGTAGTTTTCCAAAAACTCACATTAAAATACTTGACTTTTTGAAAAAAAATAGTTTTCTATTTTAACGATTTTTGTGCAAAGTTTTAGTCCTTATTCATATGCTTTTTTATCGCAGTATACACGGGCCACTGGACTTTGGGCGCGCATGCGGAAAAAATGGGCATTCCGCATAACCAATACTGCAGAAGCTGCAAAGATGGGGCTGAAAAGGAAACGGTCGAGCATCTCCTGTGCAAATGGCCGGCCCTGGCCCGCATTCGGCTAACATACTTAGGAAGTCCCTTCCTTGACAACCTAGGGCAGGTATCTAGGATCGAGACCTCCAACATAGTAGATTTCATTAACAACTCTGGTTGGTTGTAATGCACATCCTTCCATTACCAAGTAGGTTTTTCGAGTTTATGGCATCAAAACGGCAGTATTTTTTGCTACTTGGGCGGCATGGGTCGCAGCCATTTTACCTACCTACCTACCTACATATGCTTTTAGTTATACAGTGTACTGCCTCCGTCGGCCATCGTTCTTAAGCGGGTACTTCCCATTAACGGATGCCGTTTTGAAATAGGAACTGCGTCGTAGCCTACTTTCAGAAGAAACAGCACCAAGTCTTAAAAATATACTAATATTTTTAGTTGATTTTTGATAATTTTTTTTTTTTAATTAAATGCCGGCAACCTTTTTTCCTTTTAAAGCATGCAGCTTATGTGACAGAAAATGTGCAAGACCGTCAAGACAAAATAATATTCTAAAATTAAATCGAATCTATCAGTTTTATGGAAAAATGAGCGTGAGACCAAATGAAGCTAAAAATTGTCAAAACTGCCCCCGAATTTCTAGCAACTCCAGACTAGCATATTCTTTTGTTAAAATTACATGACCTACAAATCTGCATACGAAGTAGTTTTCCAAAAACTCACATTAAAAAAATTGACTTTTTGAAAAAAAAAAGTTTCAATTTTAACGAATTTTGTGCAAATTTTTAGTCCTTATTCATATGCTTTTAGTTATACAGTGTACTGCCTCCGTCGGCCACCGTTCTTAAGCGGGCACTTCCCATTAACGGATGCCATTTTGAAATAGCAACTGCGTCGTAGCCCACTTTCAGAAGAAACAGCACCAAGTCTTAAAAAGATACTAATATTTTTAGTGGATTTTTGACAACTTTGTTTTTTAATTAAATGCCGGCAACCTTTTTTTCATTTAAAGCATGCAGCTTATGTGACAGAAAATGTGCAAGACCGTCAACACAAAATAATATTCTAAAATTAAATCGAATCTATCAGTTTTATGGAAAAATGAGCGTGAGACCAAATGAAACTAAAAATTGTCAAAACTGCCCCCGAATTTCTAGCAACTCCAGACTAGCATATTCTTTTGTTAAAATTACATGACCTACAAATCTGCATACGAAGTAGTTTTCCAAAAACTCACATTAAAATACTTGACTTTTTGAAAAAAAAAAGTTTCAATTTTAACGATTTTTGTGCAAATTTTTAGTCCTTATTCATATGCTTTTAGTTATACAGTGTACTGCCTCCGTCGGCCATCGTTCTTAAGCGGGCACTTCCCATTAACGGATGCCATTTTGAAATAGCAACTGCGTCGTAGCCTACTTTCAGAAGAAACAGCACCAAGTCTTAAAAATATACTAATATTTTTAGTTGATTTTTGATAATTTTTTTTTTTAATTAAATGCCGGCAACCTTTTTTTCATTTAAAGCATGCAGCTTATGTGACAGAAAATGTGCAAGACCGTCAAGACAAAATAATATTCTAAAATTAAATCGAATCTATCAGTTTTATGGAAAAATGAGCGTGAGACCAAATGAAACTAAAAATTGTCAAAACTGCCCCCGAATTTCTAGCAACTCCAGACTAGCATATTCTTTTGTTAAAATTACATGACCTACAAATCTGCATACGAAGTAGTTTTCCAAAAACTCACATTAAAATACTTGACTTTTTGAAAAAAAATAGTTTCTATTTTAACGATTTTTGTGCAAAGTTTTAGTCCTTATTCATATGCTTTTTTATCGCAGTATACACGGGCCACTGGACTTTGGGCGCGCATGCGGAAAAAATGGGCATTCCGCATAACCAATACTGCAGAAGCTGCAAAGATGGGGCTGAAAAGGAAACGGTCGAGCATCTCCTGTGCAAATGGCCGGCCCTGGCCCGCATTCGGCTAACATACTTAGGAAGTCCCTTCCTTGACAACCTAGGGCAGGTATCTAGGATCGAGACCTCCAACATAGTAGATTTCATTAACAACTCTGGTTGGTTGTAATGCACATCCTTCCATTACCAAGTAGGTTTTTCGAGTTTATGGCATCAAAACGGCAGTATTTTTTGCTACTTGGGCGGCATGGGTCGCAGCCATTTTACCCACCTACCTACCTACCTATATATGCTTTTAGTTATACAGTGTACTGCCTCCGTCGGCCATCGTTCTTAAGCGGGCACTTCCCATTAACGGATGCCATTTTGAAATAGCAACTGCGTCGTAGCCCACTTTCAGAAGAAACAGCACCAAGTCTTAAAAAGATACTAATATTTTTAGTGGATTTTTGACAACTTTGTTTTTTAATTGAATGCCAACAACCTTTTTTCATTTAAGGCATGCAGCTTATGTGACAGAAAATGTGCAAGACCGTCAACACAAAATAATATTCTAAAACTAAATCGAATCTATCAGTTTTATGGAAAAATTAGCGTGAGACCAAATGAAACTAAAAATTGTCAAAACTGCCCCCGAATTTCTAGCAACTCCAGACTAGCTTATTCTTTTGTTAAAATTACATGACCCACAAAACTGCATACGAAGTAGTTTTCCAAAAACTCACATTAAAATACTTGACTTTTTGAAAAAAAATAGTTTCTATTTTAACGATTTTTGTGCAAAGTTTTAGTCCTTATTCATATGCTTTTTTATCGCAGTATACACGGGCCACTGGACTTTGGGCGCGCATGCGGAAAAAATGGGCATTCCGCATAACCAATACTGCAGAAGCTGCAAAGATGGGGCTGAAAAGGAAACGGTCGAGCATCTCCTGTGCAAATGGCCGGCCCTGGCCCGCATTCGGCTAACATACTTAGGAAGTCCCTTCCTTGACAACCTAGGGCAGGTATCTAGGATCGAGACCTCCAACATAGTAGATTTCATTAACAACTCTGGTTGGTTGTAATGCACATCCTTCCATTACCAAGTAGGTTTTTCGAGTTTATGGCATCAAAACGGCAGTATTTTTTGCTACTTGGGCGGCATGGGTCGCAGCCATTTTACCTACCTACCTACCTACATATGCTTTTAGTTATACAGTGTACTGCCTCCGTCGGCCATCGTTCTTAAGCGGGTACTTCCCATTAACGGATGCCGTTTTGAAATAGGAACTGCGTCGTAGCCTACTTTCAGAAGAAACAGCACCAAGTCTTAAAAATATACTAATATTTTTAGTGGATTTTTGATAATTTTTTTTTTTTAATTAAATGCCGGCAACCTTTTTTTCATTTAAAGCATGCAGCTTATGTGACAGAAAATGTGCAAGACCGTCAAGACAAAATAATATTCTAAAATTAAATCGAATCTATCAGTTTTATGGAAAAATGAGCGTGAGACCAAATGAAGCTAAAAATTGTCAAAACTGCCCCCGAATTTCTAGCAACTCCAGACTAGCATATTCTTTTGTTAAAATTACATGACCTACAAATCTGCATACGAAGTAGTTTTCCAAAAACTCACATTAAAAAAATTGACTTTTTGAAAAAAAAAAGTTTCAATTTTAACGAATTTTGTGCAAATTTTTAGTCCTTATTCATATGCTTTTAGTTATACAGTGTACTGCCTCCGTCGGCCACCGTTCTTAAGCGGGCACTTCCCATTAACGGATGCCATTTTGAAATAGCAACTGCGTCGTAGCCCACTTTCAGAAGAAACAGCACCAAGTCTTAAAAAGATACTAATGTTTTTAGTGGATTTTTGACAACTTTGTTTTTTAATTAAATGCCGGCAACCTTTTTTTCATTTAAAGCATGCAGCTTATGTGACAGAAAATGTGCAAGACCGTCAACACAAAATAATATTCTAAAATTAAATCGAATCTATCAGTTTTATGGAAAAATGAGCGTGAGACCAAATGAAACTAAAAACTGTCAAAACTGCCCCCGAATTTCTAGCAACTCCAGACTAGCATATTCTTTTGTTAAAATTACATGCCCTACAAATCTGCATACGAAGTAGTTTTCCAAAAACTCACATTAAAATACTTGACTTTTTGAAAAAAAAAAGTTTCAATTTTAACGATTTTTGTGCAAATTTTTAGTCCTTATTCATATGCTTTTAGTTATACAGTGTACTGCCTCCGTCGGCCATCGTTCTTAAGCGGGCACTTCCCATTAACGGATGCCATTTTGAAATAGCAACTGCGTCGTAGCCCACTTTCAGAAGAAACAGCACCAAGTCTTAAAAAGATACTAATATTTTTAGTGGATTTTTGACAACTTTGTTTTTTAATTGAATGCCGGCAACCTTTTTTTCATTTAAGGCATGCAGCTTATGTGACAGAAAATGTGCAAGACCGTCAACACAAAATAATATTCTAAAATTAAATCGAATCTATCAGTTTTATGGAAAAATTAGCGTGAGACCAAATGAAACTAAAAATTGTCAAAACTGCCCCCGAATTTCTAGCAACTCCAGACTAGCTTATTCTTTTGTTAAAATTACATGACCCACAAAACTGCATACGAAGTAGTTTTCCAAAAACTCACATTAAAATACTTGACTTTTTGAAAAAAAATAGTTTCTATTTTAACGATTTTTGTGCAAAGTTTTAGTCCTTATTCATATGCTTTTTTATCGCAGTATACACGGGCCACTGGACTTTGGGCGCGCATGCGGAAAAAATGGGCATTCCGCATAACCAATACTGCAGAAGCTGCAAAGATGGGGCTGAAAAGGAAACGGTCGAGCATCTCCTGTGCAGATGGCCGGCCCTGGCCCGCATTCGGCTAACATACTTAGGAAGTCCCTTCCTTGACAACCTAGGGCAGGTATCTAGGATCGAGACCTCCAACATAGTAGATTTCATTAACAACTCTGGTTGGTTGTAATGCACATCCTTCCATTACCAAGTAGGTTTTTCGAGTTTATGGCATCAAAACGGCAGTATTTTTTGCTACTTGGGCGGCATGGGTCGCAGCCATTTTACCTACCTACCTACCTACATATGCTTTTAGTTATACAGTGTACTGCCTCCGTCGGCCATCGTTCTTAAGCGGGCACTTCCCATTAACGGATGCCGTTTTGAAATAGGAACTGCGTCGTAGCCTACTTTCAGAAGAAACAGCACCAAGTCTTAAAAATATACTAATATTTTTAGTTGATTTTTGATAATTTTTTTTTTTAATTAAATGCCGGCAACCTTTTTTTCATTTAAAGCATGCAGCTTATGTGACAGAAGATGTGCAAGACCGTCAAGACAAAATAATATTCTAAAATTAAATCGAATCTATCAGTTTTATGGAAAAATGAGCGTGAGACCAAATGAAACTAAAAATTGTCAAAACTGCCCCCGAATTTCTAGCAACTCCAGACTAGCATATTCTTTTGTTAAAATTACATGACCTATAAATCTGCATACGAAGTAGTTTTCCAAAAACTCACATTAAAATACTTGACTTTTTGAAAAAAAAAAGTTTCAATTTTAACGATTTTTGTGCAAATTTTTAGTCCTTATTCATATGCTTTTAGTTATACAGTGTACTGCCTCCGTCGGCCATCGTTCTTAAGCGGGCACTTCCCATTAACGGATGCCGTTTTGAAATAGGAACTGCGTCGTAGCCTACTTTCAGAAGAAACAGCACCAAGTCTTAAAAATATACTAATATTTTTAGTTGATTTTTGATAATTTTTTTTTTTAATTAAATGCCGGCAACCTTTTTTTCATTTAAAGCATGCAGCTTATGTGACAGAAAATGTGCAAGACTGTCAACACAAAACAATATTCTAAATTTAAATCGAATCTATCAGTTTTATCGAAAAATGAGCGTGAGACCAAATGAAACTAAAAATTGTCAAAACTGCCCCCGAATTTCTAGCAACTCCAGACTAGCATATTCTTTTGTTAAAATTACATGACCTACAAACTGCATACGAAGTAGTTTTCCAAAAACTCACATTAAAATACTTGACTTTTTGAAAAAAAAAAAATAGTTTAAATTTTAACGATTTTTGTGCAAATTTTTAGTCCTTATTCATATGCTTTTTTATCGCAGTATACACGGGCCACTGGACTTTGGGCGCGCATGCGGAAAAAATGGGCATTCCGCATAACCAATACTGCAGAAGCTGCAAAGATGGGGCTGAAAAGGAAACGGTCGAGCATCTCCTGTGCAGATGGCCGGCCCTGGCCCGCATTCGGCTAACATACTTAGGAAGTCCCTTCCTTGACAACCTAGGGCAGGTATCTAGGATCGAGACCTCCAACATAGTAGATTTCATTAACAACTCTGGTTGGTTGTAATGCACATCCTTCCATTACCAAGTAGGTTTTTCGAGTTTATGGCATCAAAACGGCAGTATTTTTTGCTACTTGGGCGGCATGGGTCGCAGCCATTTTACCTACCTACCTACCTACATATGCTTTTAGTTATACAGTGTACTGCCTCCGTCGGCCATCGTTCTTAAGCGGGCACTTCCCATTAACGGATGCCGTTTTGAAATAGGAACTGCGTCGTAGCCTACTTTCAGAAGAAACAGCACCAAGTCTTAAAAATATACTAATATTTTTAGTTGATTTTTGATAATTTTTTTTTTTAATTAAATGCCGGCAACCTTTTTTTCATTTAAAGCATGCAGCTTATGTGACAGAAGATGTGCAAGACCGTCAAGACAAAATAATATTCTAAAATTAAATCGAATCTATCAGTTTTATGGAAAAATGAGCGTGAGACCAAATGAAACTAAAAATTGTCAAAACTGCCCCCGAATTTCTAGCAACTCCAGACTAGCATATTCTTTTGTTAAAATTACATGACCTATAAATCTGCATACGAAGTAGTTTTCCAAAAACTCACATTAAAATACTTGACTTTTTGAAAAAAAAAAGTTTCAATTTTAACGATTTTTGTGCAAATTTTTAGTCCTTATTCATATGCTTTTAGTTATACAGTGTACTGCCTCCGTCGGCCATCGTTCTTAAGCGGGCACTTCCCATTAACGGATGCCGTTTTGAAATAGGAACTGCGTCGTAGCCTACTTTCAGAAGAAACAGCACCAAGTCTTAAAAATATACTAATATTTTTAGTTGATTTTTGATAATTTTTTTTTTTAATTAAATGCCGGCAACCTTTTTTTCATTTAAAGCATGCAGCTTATGTGACAGAAAATGTGCAAGACTGTCAACACAAAACAATATTCTAAATTTAAATCGAATCTATCAGTTTTATCGAAAAATGAGCGTGAGACCAAATGAAACTAAAAATTGTCAAAACTGCCCCCGAATTTCTAGCAACTCCAGACTAGCATATTCTTTTGTTAAAATTACATGACCTACAAACTGCATACGAAGTAGTTTTCCAAAAACTCACATTAAAATACTTGACTTTTTGAAAAAAAAAAAATAGTTTAAATTTTAACGATTTTTGTGCAAATTTTTAGTCCTTATTCATATGCTTTTAGTTATACAGTGTACTGCCTCCGTCGGCCATCGTTCTTAAGCGGGCACTTCCCATTAACGGATCCCATTTTGAAATAGCAACTGCGTCGTAGCCCACTTTCAGAAGAAACAGCACCAAGTCTTAAAAAGATACTAATATTTTTAGTAGATTTTTGATAATTTTGTTTTTTAATTAAATGCCGGCAACCTTTGTTTCATTTAAATCATGCAGCTTATGTGACAGAAAATATGCAAGACTGTCAACACAAAACAATATTCTAAATTTAAATCGAATCTATCAGTTTTATCGAAAAATGAGCGTGAGACCAAATGAAACTAAAAATTGTCAAAACTGCCCCCGAATTTCTAGCAACTCCAGACTAGCATATTCTTTTGTTAAAATTACATGACCTACAAACTGCATACGAAGTAGTTTTTCAAAAACTCACATTAAAATACTTGATTTTTTGGAAAAAAAATTGTTTAAATTTTAACGATTTTTGTGCAAATTTTTAGTCCTTATTCATATGCTTTTAGTTATTCAGTGTACTGCCTCCGTCGGCCATCGTTCTTAAGCGGGCACTTCCCATTAACGGATGCCGTTTTGAAATAGGAACTGCGTCGTAGCCTACTTTCAGAAGAAACAGCACCAAGTCTTAAAAATATACTAATATTTTCAGTTGATTTTTGATAATTTTGTTTTTTAATTAAATGCCGGCAACCTTTTTTTCATTTAAAGCATGCAGCTTATGTGACAGAAAATGTGCAAGACCGTCAACACAAAACAATATTCTAAAATTAAATCGAATCTATCAGTTTTATGGAAAAATTAGCGTGAGACCAAATGAATCTAAAAATTGTCAAAACTGCCCCCGAATTTCTAACAACTCCAGACTAGCATATTCATTTCTTAAAATTACTTGACCTACAAAACTGCATACCAAGTAGTTTTCCAAAAACTCACATTAAAATACTTGACTTTTTGAAAAAAAAAATAGTTTCTATTTTAACGATTTTTGTGCAAATTTTTAGTCCTTATTCATATGCTTTTAGTTATTCAGTGTACTGCCTCCGTCGGCCATCGTTCTTAAGCGGGCACTTCCCATTAACGGATGCCGTTTTGAAATAGGAACTGCGTCGTAGCCTACTTTCAGAAGAAACAGCACCAAGTCTTAAAAATATACTAATATTTTCAGTTGATTTTTGATAATTTTGTTTTTTAATTAAATGCCGGCAACCTTTTTTTCATTTAAAGCATGCAGCTTATGTGACAGAAAATGTGCAAGACCGTCAACACAAAACAATATTCTAAAATTAAATCGAATCTATCAGTTTTATGGAAAAATTAGCGTGAGACCAAATGAATCTAAAAATTGTCAAAACTGCCCCCGAATTTCTAACAACTCCAGACTAGCATATTCATTTCTTAAAATTACTTGACCTACAAAACTGCATACCAAGTAGTTTTCCAAAAACTCACATTAAAATACTTGACTTTTTGAAAAAAAAAATAGTTTCTATTTTAACGATTTTTGTGCAAATTTTTAGTCCTTATTCATATGCTTTTAGTTATTCAGTGTACTGCCTCCGTCGGCCATCGTTCTTAAGCGGGCACTTCCCACTAACGGATGCCATTTTGAAATAGCAACTGCGTCGTAGCCCACTTTCAGAAGAAACAGCACCAAGTCTTAAAAAGATACTAATATTTTTAGTGGATTTTTGACAACTTTGTTTTTTAATTGAATGCCGGCAACCTTTTTTTCATTTAAGGCATGCAGCTTATGTGACAGAATCGAATCTATCATGGAAAAATTAGCGTGAGACCAAATGAAACTAAAAATTGTCAAAACTGCCCCCGAATTTCTAGCAACTCCAGACTAGCTTATTCTTTTGTTAAAATTACATGACCCACAAAACTGCATACGAAGTAGTTTTCCAAAAACTCACATTAAAATACTTGACTTTTTGAAAAAAAAATAGTTTCTATTTTAACGATTTTTGTGCAAAGTTTTAGTCCTTATTCATATGCTTTTTTATCGCAGTATACACGGGCCACTGGACTTTGGGCACGCATGCGGAAAAAATGGGCATTCCGCATAACCAATACTGCAGAAGCTGCAAGAATGGGGCTGAAAAGGAAACGGTCGAGCATCTCCTGTGCAAATGCCCGGCCCTGGCCCGCATTCGGCTAACATACTTAGGAAGTCCCTTCCTTGACAACCTAGGGCAGGTATCTAGGATCGAGATCTCCAACATAGTAGATTTCATTAACAACTCTGGTTGGTTGTAATGCACATCCTTCCATTACCAAGTAGGTTTTTCGAGTTTATGGCATCAAAACGGCAGTATTTTTTGCTACTTGGGCGGCATGGGTCGCAGCCATTTTACCTACCTACCTACCTACATATGCTTTTAGTTATACAGTGTACTGCCTCCGTCGGCCATCGTTCTTAAGCGGGTACTTCCCATTAACGGATGCCGTTTTGAAATAGGAACTGCGTCGTAGCCTACTTTCAGAAGAAACAGCACCAAGTCTTAAAAATATACTAATATTTTTAGTTGATTTTTGATAATTTTTTTTTTTTAATTAAATGCCGGCAACCTTTTTTTCATTTAAAGCATGCAGCTTATGTGACAGAAAATGTGCAAGACCGTCAAGACAAAATAATATTCTAAAATTAAATCGAATCTATCAGTTTTATGGAAAAATGAGCGTGAGACCAAATGAAGCTAAAAATTGTCAAAACTGCCCCCGAATTTCTAGCAACTCCAGACTAGCATATTCTTTTGTTAAAATTACATGACCTACAAATCTGCATACGAAGTAGTTTTCCAAAAACTCACATTAAAAAAATTTACTTTTTGAAAAAAAAAGTTTCAATTTTAACGATTTTTGTGCAAAGTTTTAGTCCTTATTCATATGCTTTTTTATCGCAGTATACACGGGCCACTGGACTTTGGGCACGCATGCGGAAAAATGGGCATTCCGCATAACCAATACTGCAGAAGCTGCAAGAATGGGGCTGAAAAGGAAACGGTCGAGCATCTCCTGTGCAAATGCCCGGCCCTGGCCCGCATTCGGCTAACATACTTAGGAAGTCCCTTCCTTGACAACCTAGGGCAGGTATCTAGGATCGAAACCTCCAACATAGTAGATTTCATTAACAACTCTGGTTGGTTGTAATGCACATCCTTCCATTACCAAGTAGGTTTTTCGAGTTTATGGCATCAAAACGGCAGTATTTTTTGCTACTTGGGCGGCATGGGTCGCAGCCATTTTACCTACCTACCTACCTATATATGCTTTTAGTTATACAGTGTACTGCCTCCGTCGGCCATCGTTCTTAAGCGGGCACTTCCCATTAACGGATGCCATTTTGAAATAGCAACTGCGTCGTAGCCCACTTTCAGAAGAAACAGCACCAAGTCTTAAAAAGATACTAATATTTTTAGTGGATTTTTGACAACTTTGTTTTTTAATTGAATGCCGGCAACCTTTTTTTCATTTAAGGCATGCAGCTTATGTGACAGAATCGAATCTATCAGTTTTATGGAAAAATTAGCGTGAGACCAAATGAAACTAAAAATTGTCAAAACTGCCCCCGAATTTCTAGCAACTCCAGACTAGCTTATTCTTTTGTTAAAATTACATGACCCACAAAACTGCATACGAAGTAGTTTTCCAAAAACTCACATTAAAATACTTGACTTTTTGAAAAAAAAATAGTTTCTATTTTAACGATTTTTGTGCAAAGTTTTAGTCCTTATTCATATGCTTTTTTATCGCAGTATACACGGGCCACTGGACTTTGGGCACGCATGCGGAAAAAATGGGCATTCCGCATAACCAATACTGCAGAAGCTGCAAGAATGGGGCTGAAAAGGAAACGGTCGAGCATCTCCTGTGCAAATGCCCGGCCCTGGCCCGCATTCGGCTAACATACTTAGGAAGTCCCTTCCTTGACAACCTAGGGCAGGTATCTAGGATCGAGATCTCCAACATAGTAGATTTCATTAACAACTCTGGTTGGTTGTAATGCACATCCTTCCATTACCAAGTAGGTTTTTCGAGTTTATGGCATCAAAACGGCAGTATTTTTTGCTACTTGGGCGGCATGGGTCGCAGCCATTTTACCTACCTACCTACCTACATATGCTTTTAGTTATACAGTGTACTGCCTCCGTCGGCCATCGTTCTTAAGCGGGTACTTCCCATTAACGGATGCCGTTTTGAAATAGGAACTGCGTCGTAGCCTACTTTCAGAAGAAACAGCACCAAGTCTTAAAAATATACTAATATTTTTAGTTGATTTTTGATAATTTTTTTTTTTTAATTAAATGCCGGCAACCTTTTTTTCATTTAAAGCATGCAGCTTATGTGACAGAAAATGTGCAAGACCGTCAAGACAAAATAATATTCTAAAATTAAATCGAATCTATCAGTTTTATGGAAAAATGAGCGTGAGACCAAATGAAGCTAAAAATTGTCAAAACTGCCCCCGAATTTCTAGCAACTCCAGACTAGCATATTCTTTTGTTAAAATTACATGACCTACAAATCTGCATACGAAGTAGTTTTCCAAAAACTCACATTAAAAAAATTGACTTTTTGAAAAAAAAAGTTTCAATTTTAACGATTTTTGTGCAAAGTTTTAGTCCTTATTCATATGCTTTTTTATCGCAGTATACACGGGCCACTGGACTTTGGGCACGCATGCGGAAAAATGGGCATTCCGCATAACCAATACTGCAGAAGCTGCAAGAATGGGGCTGAAAAGGAAACGGTCGAGCATCTCCTGTGCAAATGCCCGGCCCTGGCCCGCATTCGGCTAACATACTTAGGAAGTCCCTTCCTTGACAACCTAGGGCAGGTATCTAGGATCGAAACCTCCAACATAGTAGATTTCATTAACAACTCTGGTTGGTTGTAATGCACATCCTTCCATTACCAAGTAGGTTTTTCGAGTTTATGGCATCAAAACGGCAGTATTTTTTGCTACTTGGGCGGCATGGGTCGCAGCCATTTTACCTACCTACCTACCTATATATGCTTTTAGTTATACAGTGTACTGCCTCCGTCGGCCATCGTTCTTAAGCGGGCACTTCCCATTAACGGATGCCATTTTGAAATAGCAACTGCGTCGTAGCCCACTTTCAGAAGAAACAGCACCAAGTCTTAAAAAGATACTAATATTTTTAGTGGATTTTTGACAACTTTGTTTTTTAATTGAATGCCGGCAACCTTTTTTTCATTTAAGGCATGCAGCTTATGTGACAGAAAATGTGCAAGACCGTCAACACAAAATAATATTCTAAAATTAAATCGAATCTATCAGTTTTATGGAAAAATTAGCGTGAGACCAAATGAAACTAAAAATTGTCAAAACTGCCCCCGAATTTCTAGCAACTCCAGACTAGCTTATTCTTTTGTTAAAATTACATGACCCACAAAACTGCATACGAAGTAGTTTTCCAAAAACTCACATTAAAATACTTGACTTTTTGAAAAAAAATAGTTTCTATTTTAACGATTTTTGTGCAAAGTTTTAGTCCTTATTCATATGCTTTTTTATCGCAGTATACACGGGCCACTGGACTTTGGGCGCGCATGCGGAAAAAATGGGCATTCCACATAACCAATACTGCAGAAGCTGCAAAGATGGGGCTGAAAAGGAAACGGTCGAGCATCTCCTGTGCAAATGGCCGGCCCTGGCCCGCATTCGGCTAACATACTTAGGAAGTCCCTTCCTTGACAACCTAGGGCAGGTATCTAGGATCGAGACCTCCAACATAGTAGATTTCATTAACAACTCTGGTTGGTTGTAATGCACATCCTTCCATTACCAAGTAGGTTTTTCGAGTTTATGGCATCAAAACGGCAGTATTTTTTGCTACTTGGGCGGCATGGGTCGCAGCCATTTTACCTACCTACCTACCTACATATGCTTTTAGTTATACAGTGTACTGCCTCCGTCGGCCATCGTTCTTAAGCGGGCACTTCCCATTAACGGATGCCGTTTTGAAATAGGAACTGCGTCGTAGCCTACTTTCAGAAGAAACAGCACCAAGTCTTAAAAATATACTAATATTTTTAGTTGATTTTTGATAATTTTTTTTTTTAATTAAATGCCGGCAACCTTTTTTTCATTTAAAGCATGCAGCTTATGTGACAGAAAATGTGCAAGACCGTCAAGACAAAATAATATTCTAAAATTAAATCGAATCTATCAGTTTTATGGAAAAATGAGCGTGAGACCAAATGAAACTAAAAATTGTCAAAACTGCCCCCGAATTTCTAGCAACTCCAGACTAGCATATTCTTTTGTTAAAATTACATGACCTACAAATCTGCATACGAAGTAGTTTTCCAAAAACTCACATTAAAATACTTGACTTTTTGAAAAAAAAAAGTTTCAATTTTAACGATTTTTGTGCAAATTTTTAGTCCTTATTCATATGCTTTTAGTTATACAGTGTACTGCCTCCGTCGGCCATCGTTCTTAAGCGGGCACTTCCCATTAACGGATGCCATTTTGAAATAGCAACTGCGTCGTAGCCCACTTTCAGAAGAAACAGCACCAAGTCTTAAAAAGATACTAATATTTTTAGTAGATTTTTGACAACTTTGTTTTTTAATTAAATGCCGGCAACCTTTTTTTCATTTAAAGCATGCAGCTTATGTGACAGAAAATGTGCAAGACCGTCAACACAAAATAATATTCTAAAATTAAATCGAATCTATCAGTTTTATGGAAAAATGAGCGTGAGATCAAATGAAACTAAAAATTGTCAAAACTGCCCCCGAATTTCTAGCAACTCCAGACTAGCATATTCTTTTGTTAAAATTACATGACCTACAAATCTGCATACGAAGTAGTTTTCCAAAAACTCACATTAAAATACTTGACTTTTTGAAAAAAAAAAGTTTCAATTTTAACGATTTTTGTGCAAATTTTTAGTCCTTATTCATATGCTTTTAGTTATACAGTGTACTGCCTCCGTCGGCCATCGTTCTTAAGTGGGCACTTCCCATTAACGGATGCCATTTTGAAATAGCAACTGCGTCGTAGCCCACTTTCAGAAGAAACAGCACCAAGTCTTAAAAAGATACTAATATTTTTAGTGGATTTTTGACAACTTTGTTTTTTAATTGAATGCCGGCAACCTTTTTTTCATTTAAGGCATGCAGCTTATGTGACAGAAAATGTGCAAGACCGTCAACACAAAATAATATTCTAAAATTAAATCGAATCTATCAGTTTTATGGAAAAATTAGCGTGAGACCAAATGAAACTAAAAATTGTCAAAACTGCCCCCGAATTTCTAGCAACTCCAGACTAGCTTATTCTTTTGTTAAAATTACATGACCCACAAAACTGCATAAGAAGTAGTTTTCCAAAAACTCACATTAAAATACTTGACTTTTTGAAAAAAAATAGTTTCTATTTTAACGATTTTGGTGCAAATTTTTAGTCCTTATTCATATGCTTTTAGTTACACAGTGTACTGCCTCCGTCGGCCATCGTTCTTAAGTGGACACTTCCCATTAACGGATGCCATTTTACAATAGCAACTGCGTCGTAGCCCACAGAAGAAACAGCACCAAGTCTTAAAAATATACTAATATTTTTAGTTGATTTTTGATAATTTTGTTTTTTAATTAAATGCCGGCAACCTTTTTTCATTTAAAGCATGCAGCTTATGTGACAGAAAATGTGCAAGACTGTCAACACAAAACAATATTCTAAATTTAAATCGAATCTATCAGTTTTATCGAAAAATGAGCGTGAGACCAAATGAAACTAAAAATTGTCAAAACTGCCCCCGAATTTCTAGCAACTCCAGACTAGCATATTCTTTTGTTAAAATTACATGACCTACAAACTGCATACGAAGTAGTTTTCCAAAAACTCACATTAAAATACTTGACTTTTTGAACAAAAAAATAGTTTAAATTTTAACGATTTTTGTGCAAATTTTTAGTACTTATACATATGCTTTTAGTTATACATTGTACTGCCTCCGTCGGCCATCGTTCTTAAGCGGGCACATCCCATTAACGGATGCCGTTTTGAAATAGCAACTGCGTCGTAGCCCACTTTCAGAAGAAACAGCACCAAGTCTTAAAAAGATACTAATATTTTTAGTGGATTTTTGGCAACTTTGTTTTTTAATTGAATGCCGGCAACCTTTTTTTCATTTAAGGCATGCAGCTTATGTGACAGAAAATGTGCAAGACCGTCAACACAAAATAATATTCTAAAATTAAATCGAATCTATCAGTTTTATGGAAAAATTAGCTTGAGACCAAATGAAACTAAAAATTGTCAAAACTGCCCCCGAATTTCTAGCAACTCCAGACTAGCTTATTCTTTTGTTAAAATTACATGACCTACAAATCTGCATACGAAGTAGTTTTCCAAAAACTCACATTAAAATACTTGACTTTTTGAAAAAAAAAAGTTTCAATTTTAACGATTTTTGTGCAAATTTTTAGTCCTTATTCATATGCTTTTAGTTATACAGTGTACTGCCTCCGTCGGCCATCGTTCTTAAGCGGGCACTTCCCATTAACGGATGCCATTTTGAAATAGCAACTGCGTCGTAGCCCACTTTCAGAAGAAACAGCACCAAGTCTTAAAAAGATACTAATATTTTTAGTAGATTTTTGACAACTTTGTTTTTTAATTAAATGCCGGCAACCTTTTTTTCATTTAAAGCATGCAGCTTATGTGACAGAAAATGTGCAAGACCGTCAACACAAAATAATATTCTAAAATTAAATCGAATCTATCAGTTTTATGGAAAAATGAGCGTGAGATCAAATGAAACTAAAAATTGTCAAAACTGCCCCCGAATTTCTAGCAACTCCAGACTAGCATATTCTTTTGTTAAAATTACATGACCTACAAATCTGCATACGAAGTAGTTTTCCAAAAACTCACATTAAAATACTTGACTTTTTGAAAAAAAAAAGTTTCAATTTTAACGATTTTTGTGCAAATTTTTAGTCCTTATTCATATGCTTTTAGTTATACAGTGTACTGCCTCCGTCGGCCATCGTTCTTAAGTGGGCACTTCCCATTAACGGATGCCATTTTGAAATAGCAACTGCGTCGTAGCCCACTTTCAGAAGAAACAGCACCAAGTCTTAAAAAGATACTAATATTTTTAGTGGATTTTTGACAACTTTGTTTTTTAATTGAATGCCGGCAACCTTTTTTTCATTTAAGGCATGCAGCTTATGTGACAGAAAATGTGCAAGACCGTCAACACAAAATAATATTCTAAAATTAAATCGAATCTATCAGTTTTATGGAAAAATTAGCGTGAGACCAAATGAAACTAAAAATTGTCAAAACTGCCCCCGAATTTCTAGCAACTCCAGACTAGCTTATTCTTTTGTTAAAATTACATGACCCACAAAACTGCATAAGAAGTAGTTTTCCAAAAACTCACATTAAAATACTTGACTTTTTGAAAAAAAATAGTTTCTATTTTAACGATTTTGGTGCAAAGTTTTAGTCCTTATTCATATGCTTTTAGTTATACAGTGTACTGCCTCCGTCGGCCATCGTTCTTATGTGGGCTCTTCCCATTAACGGATGCCATTTTGCAATAGCAACTGCGTCGTAGCCCACTTTCAGAAGAAACAGCACCAAGTCTTAAAAATATACTAATATTTTTAGTTGATTTTTGATAATTTTGTTTTTTAATTAAATGCCGGCAACCTTTTTTTCATTTAAATCATGCAGCTTATGTGACAGAAAATATGCAAGACTGTCAACACAAAACAATATTCTAAATTTAAATCGAATCTATCAGTTTTATCGAAAAATGAGCGTGAGACCAAATGAAACTAAAAATTGTCAAAACTGCCCCCGAATTTCTAGCAACTCCAGACTAGCATATTCTTTTGTTAAAATTACATGACCTACAAACTGCATACGAAGTAGTTTTCCAAAAACTCACATTAAAATACTTGATTTTTTGGAAAAAAAATTGTTTAAATTTTAACGATTTTTGTGCAAATTTTTAGTCCTTATTCATATGCTTTTAGTTATACAGTGTACTGCCTCCGTCGGCCATCGTTCTTAAGCGGGCACTTCCCATTAACGGATGCCGTTTTGAAATAGGAACTGCGTCGTAGCCTACTTTCAGAAGAAACAGCACCAAGTCTTAAAAATATACTAATATTTTCAGTTGATTTTTGATAATTTTGTTTTTTAATTAAATGCCGGCAACCTTTTTTTCATTTAAAGCATGCAGCTTATGTGACAGAAAATGTGCAAGACCGTCAACACAAAACAATATTCTAAAATTAAATCGAATCTATCAGTTTTATGGAAAAATTAGCGTGAGACCAAATGAATCTAAAAATTGTCAAAACTGCCCCCGAATTTCTAACAACTCCAGACTAGCATATTCATTTCTTAAAATTACTTGACCTACAAAACTGCATACCAAGTAGTTTTCCAAAAACTCACATTAAAATACTTGACTTTTTGAAAAAAAAATAGTTTCCATTTTAACGATTTTTGTGCAAATTTTTAGTCCTTATTCATATGCTTTTAGTTACACAGTGTACTGCCTCCGTCGGCCATCGTTCTTAAGTGGACACTTCCCATTAACGGATGCCATTTTGCAATAGCAACTGCGTCGTAGCCCACAGAAGAAACAGCACCAAGTCTTAAAAATATACTAATATTTTTAGTTGATTTTTGATAATTTTGTTTTTTAATTGAATGCCGGCAACCTTTTTTTCATTTAAGGCATGCAGCTTATGTGACAGAAAATGTGCAAGACCGTCAACACAAAATAATATTCTAAAATTAAATCGAATCTATCAGTTTTATGGAAAAATTAGCTTGAGACCAAATGAAACTAAAAATTGTCAAAACTGCCCCCGAATTTCTAGCAACTCCAGACTAGCTTATTCTTTTGTTAAAATTACTTGACCTACAAAACTGCATACCAAGTAGTTTTCCAAAAACTCACATTAAAATACTTGACTTTTTGAAAAAAAAAATAGTTTCTATTTTAACGATTTTTGTGCAAATTTTTAGTCCTTATTCATATGCTTTTAGTTACACAGTGTACTGCCTCCGTCGGCCATCGTTCTTAAGTGGGCACTTCCCATTAACGGATGCCATTTTGCAATAGCAACTGCGTCGTAGCCCACTTTCAGAAGAAACAGCACCAAGTCTTAAAAATATACCAATATTTTTAGTTGATTTTTGATAATTTTGTTTTTTAATTAAATGCCGGCAACCTTTTTTTCATTTAAAGCATGCAGCTTATGTGACAGAAAATGTGCAAGACTGTCAACACAAAGCAATATTCTAAATTTAAATCGAATCTATCAGTTTTATCGAAAAATGAGCGTGAGACCAAATGAAACTAAAAATTGTCAGAACTGCCCCCGAATTTCTAGCAACTCCAGACTAGCATATTCTTTTGTTAAAATTACATGACCTACAAACTGCATACGAAGTAGTTTTCCAAAAACTCACATTAAAATACTTGACTTTATGAAAAAAAAAAAAAAAGTTTAAATTTTAACGATTTTTGTGCAAATTTTTAGTCCTTGTTCATATGCTTTTAGTTATACAGTGTACTGCCTCCGTCGGCCATCGTTCTTAAGTGGGCACTTCCCATTAACGGAACGCCATTTTGCAATAGCAACTGCGTCGTAGCCCACTTTCAGAAGAAACAGCACCAAGTCTTAAAAATATACTAATATTTTCAGTTGATTTTTGATAATTTTGTTTTTTAATTAAATGCCGGCAACCTTTTTTTCATTTAAAGCATGCAGCTTATGTGACAGAAAATGTGCAAGACCGTCAACACAAAATAATATTCTAAAATTAAATCGAATCTATCAGTTTTATGGAAAAATGAGCGTGAGACCAAATGAAACTAAAAAGTCAAAACTGCCCCCGAATTTCTAGCAACTCCAGACTAGCTTATTCTTTTGTTAAAATTACATGACCCACAAAACTGCATACGAAGTAGTTTTCCAAAAACTTACATTAAAATATTCATTTTTGATGATTTTGTTTTTTAATTAAATGCCGGCAACCCTTTTTTCATTTAAGGCATGCAGCTTATGTGACAGAAAATGTGCAAGACCGTCAACACAAAATAATATTCTAAAATTAATCGAATCTATCAGTTTTATGGAAAAATGAGCGTGAGACCAAATGAAACTAAAAATTGTCAAAACTGCCCCCGAATTTCCAGCAACTCCAGACTAGCTTATTCTTTTGTTAAAATTACATGACCCACAAAACTGCGTACGAAGTAGTTTTCCAAAACCTCACATTAAAATACTTGACTTTTTGAAAAAAAAAATAGTTTCTATTTTAACGATTTTTGTGCAAATTTTTAGTCCTTATTCATACGCTTTTAGTTATACAGTGTACTGCCTCCGTCGGCCATCGTTCTTAAGCGGGCACTTCCCATTAACGGATGCCATTTTGCAATAGCAACTGCGTCGTAGCCAACTTTCAGAAGAAACAGCACCAAGTCTTAAAAATATACTAATATTTTTAGTTGATTTTTGATAATTTTGTTTTTTAATTAAATGCCGGCAACCTTTTTTTCATTTAAAGCATGCAGCTTATGTGATAGAAAATGTGCAAGACTGTCAACACAAAACAATATTCTAAATTGAAATCGAATCTATCAGTTTTATCGAAAAATGAGCGTGAGACCAAATGAAACTAAAAATTGTCAAAACTGCCCCCGAATTTCTAGCAACTCCAGACTAGCATATTCTTTTGTTAAAATTACATGACCTACAAACTGCATACGAAGTAGTTTTCCAAAAACTTACATTAAAATATTCATTTTTGATAATTTTGTTTTTTAATTAAATGCCGGCAACCTTTTTTTCATTTAAGGCATGCAGCTTATGTGACAGAAAATGTGCAAGACCGTCAACACAAAATAATATTCTAAAATTAATCGAATCTATCAGTTTTATGGAAAAATGAGCGTGAGACCAAATGAAACTAAAAATTGTCAAAACTGCCCCCGAATTTCCAGCAACTCCAGACTAGCTTATTCTTTTGTTAAAATTACATGACCCACAAAACTGCGTACGAAGTAGTTTTCCAAAACCTCACATTAAAATACTTGACTTTTTGAAAAAAAAAATAGTTTCTATTTTAACGATTTTTGTGCAAATTTTTAGTCCTTATTCATACGCTTTTAGTTATACAGTGTACTGCCTCCGTCGGCCATCGTTCTTAAGCGGGCACTTCCCATTAACGGATGCCATTTTGCAATAGCAACTGCGTCGTAGCCAACTTTCAGAAGAAACAGCACCAAGTCTTAAAAATATACTAATATTTTTAGTTGATTTTTGATAATTTTGTTTTTTAATTAAATGCCGGCAACCTTTTTTTCATTTAAAGCATGCAGCTTATGTGATAGAAAATGTGCAAGACTGTCAACACAAAACAATATTCTAAATTGAAATCGAATCTATCAGTTTTATCGAAAAATGAGCGTGAGACCAAATGAAACTAAAAATTGTCAAAACTGCCCCCGAATTTCTAGCAACTCCAGACTAGCATATTCTTTTGTTAAAATTACATGACCTACAAACTGCATACGAAGTAGTTTTCCAAAAACTCACATTAAAATACTTGACTTTTTGAAAAAAAAAAAATAGTTTAAACTTTAACGATTTTTGTGCAAATTTTTAGTCCTTATTCATATGCTTTTAGTTATACAGTGTACTGCCTCCGTCGGCCATCGTTCTTAAGCGGGCACTTCCCATTAACGGATGCCATTTTGCAATAGCAACTGCGTCGTAGCCCACTTTCAGAAGAAACAGCACCACGTCTTAAAAATATACTAATATTTTTAGTTGATTTTTGATAATTTTGTTTTTTAATTAAATGCCGGCAACCTTTTTTTCATTTAAAGCATGCAGCTTATGTAACAGAAAATGTGCAAGACCGTCAACACAAAATAATATTCTAAAATTAAATCGAATCTATCAGTTTTATGGAAAAATGAGCGTGAGACCAAATGAAACTAAAAAGTCAAAACTGCCCCCGAATTTCTAGCAACTCCAGACAAGCTTATTCTTTTGTTAAAATTACATGACCCACAAAACTGCATACGAAGTAGCTTTCCAAAAACTCACATTAAAATATTCATTTTTGATAATTTTGTTTTTTAATTAAATGCCGGCAACCTTTTTTTCATTTAAGGCATGCAGCTTATGTGACAGAAAATGTGCAAGACCGTCAACACAAAGTAATATTCTAAAATTAATCGAATCTATCAGTTTTATGGAAAAATGAGCGTGAGACCAAATGAAACTAAAAATTGTCAAAACTGCCCCCGAATTTCTAGCAACTCCAGACTAGCTTATTCTTTTGTTAAAATTACATGACCCACAAAACTGTGTACGAAGTAGTTTTCCAAAACCTCACATTAAAATACTTGACTTTTTGAAAAAAAAAATAGTTTCTATTTTAACGATTTTTGTGCAAATTTTTAGTCCTTATTCATACGCTTTTAGTTATACAGTGTACTGCCTCCGTCGGCCATCGTTCTTAAGCGGGCACTTCCCATTAACGGATGCCATTTTGCAATAGCAACTGCGTCGTAGCCCACTTTCAGAAGAAACAGCACCAAGTCTTAAAAATATACTAATATTTTTAGTTGATTTTTGATAATTTTGTTTTTTAATTAAATGCCGGCAACCTTTTTTTCATTTAAAGCATGCAGCTTATGTGACAGAAAATGTGCAAGACTGTCAACACAAAACAATATTCTAAATTTAAATCGAATCTATCAGTTTTATCGAAAAATGAGCGTGAGACCAAATGAAACTAAAAATTGTCAAAACTGCCCCCGAATTTCTAGCAACTCCAGACTAGCATATTCTTTTGTTAAAATTACATGACCTACAAACTGCATACCAAGTAGTTTTCCAAAAACTCACATTAAGATACTTGACTTTTTGAAAAAAAAAAAATAGTTTAAATTTTAACTATTTTTGTGCAAATTTTTAGTACTTATTCATATGCTTTTAGTTATACAGTGTACTGCCTCCGTCGGCCATCGTTCTTAAGCGGGCACATCCCATTAACGGATGCCGTTTTGAAATAGGAACTGCGTCGTAGCCCACTTTCAAAAGAAACAGCACCAAGTCTTAAAAAGATACTAATATTTTTAGTTGATTTTTGATAATTTTGTTTTTTAATTAAATGCTGGCAACCTTTTTTTCATTTAAAGCATGCAGCTTATGTGACAGAAAATGTGCAAGACCGTCAACACAAAACAATATTCTAAAATTAAATCGAATCTATCAGTTTTATGGAAAAATTAGCGTGAGACCAAATGAATCTAAAAATTGTCAAAACTGCCCCCGAATTTCTAACAACTCCAGACTAGCATATTCATTTCTTAAAATTACTTGACCTACAAAACTGCATACCAAGTAGTTTTCCAAAAACTCACATTAAAATACTTGACTTTTTGAAAAAAAAAAATAGTTTCAATTTTAACGATTTTTGTGCAAATTTTTAGTCCTTATTCATATGCTTTTAGTTATACAGTGTACTGCCTCCGTCGGCCATCGTTCTTAAGCGGGCACTTCCCATTAACGGATGCCATTTTGAAATAGCAACTGCGTCGTAGCCCACTTTCAGAAGAAACAGCACCAAGTCTTAAAAAGATACTAATATTTTTAGTTGATTTTTGACAACTTTGTTTTTTAATTAAATGCCGGCAACCTTTTTTTCATTTAAGGCATGCAGCTTATGTGACAGAAAATGTGCAAGACCGTCAACACAAAATAATATTCTAAAATTAAATCGAATCTATCAGTTTTATGGAAAAATGAGCGTGAGACCAAATGAAACTAAAAATTGTCAAAACTGCCCCCGAATTTCTAGCAACTCCAGACTAGCTTATTCTTTTGTTAAAATTACATGACCCACAAAACTGCATACGAAGTAGTTTTCCAAAACCTCACATTAAAATACTTGACTTTTTGAATAAAAAAATAGTTTCAATTTTAACGATTTTTGTGCAAATTTTTAGTCCTTATTCATATGCTTTTAGTTATACAGTGTACTGCCTCCGTCGGCCATCGTTCTTAAGTGGGCACTTCCCATTAACGGATGCCATTTTGCAATAGCAACTGCGTCGTAGCCCACTTTCAGAAGAAACAGCACCAAGTCTTAAAATATACCAATATTTTTAGTTGATTTTTGATAATTTTGTTTTTTAATTAAATGCCGGCAACCTTTTTTTCATTTAAAGCATGCAGCTTATGTGACAGAAAATGTGCAAGACTGTCAACACAAAACAATATTCTAAATTTAAATCGAATTTATCAGTTTTATCGAAAAATGAGCGTGAGACCAAATGAAACTAAAAATTGTCAAAACTGCCCCCGAATTTCTAGCAACTCCAGACTAGCATATTCTTTTGTTAAAATTACATGACCTACAAACTGCATAAGAAGTAGTTTTCCAAAAACTCACATTAAAATACTTGACTTTTTGAAAAAAAAAAAATAGTTTAAACTTTAACGATTTTTGTGCAAATTTTTAGTCCTTATTCATATGCTTTTAGTTATACAGTGTACTGCCTCCGTCGGCCATCGTTCTTAAGCGGGCACTTCCCATTAACGGATGCCATTTTGCAATAGCAACTGCGTCGTAGCCCACTTTCAGAAGAAACAGCACCACGTCTTAAAAATATACTAATATTTTTAGTTGATTTTTGATAATTTTGTTTTTTAATTAAATGCCGGCAACCTTTTTTTCATTTAAAGCATGCAGTTTATGTAACAGAAAATGTGCAAGACCGTCAACACAAAATAATATTCTAAAATTAAATCGAATCTATCAGTTTTATGGAAAAATGAGCGTGAGACCAAATGAAACTAAAAAGTCAAAACTGCCCCCGAATTTCTAGCAACTCCAGACTAGCTTATTCTTTTGTTAAAATTACATGACCCACAAAACTGCATACGAAGTAGTTTTCCAAAAACTCACATTAAAATATTCATTTTTGATAATTTTGTTTTTTAATTAAATGCCGGCAACCTTTTTTTCATTTAAGGCATGCAGCTTATGTGACAGAAAATGTGCAAGACCGTCAACACAAAGTAATATTCTAAAATTAATCGAATCTATCAGTTTTATGGAAAAATGAGCGTGAGACCAAATGAAACTAAAAATTGTCAAAACTGCGCCCGAATTTCTAGCAACTCCAGACTAGCTTATTCTTTTGTTAAAATTACATGACCCACAAAACTGTGTACGAAGTAGTTTTCCAAAACCTCACATTAAAATACTTGACTTTTTGAAAAAAAAAATAGTTTCTATTTTAACGATTTTTGTGCAAATTTTTAGTCCTTATTCATACGCTTTTACTTATACAGTGTACTGCCTCCGTCGGCCATCGTTCTTAAGCGGGCACTTCCCATTAACGGATGCCATTTTGCAATAGCAACTGCGTCGTAGCCCACTTTCAGAAGAAACAGCACCAAGTCTTAAAAATATACTAATATTTTTAGTTGATTTTTGATAATTTTGTTTTTTAATTAAATGCCGGCAACCTTTTTTTCATTTAAAGCATGCAGCTTATGTGACAGAAAATGTGCAAGACTGTCAACACAAAACAATATTCTAAATTTAAATCGAATCTATCAGTTTTATCGAAAAATGAGCGTGAGACCAAATGAAACTAAAAATTGTCAAAACTGCCCCCGAATTTCTAGCAACTCCAGACTAGCATATTCTTTTGTTAAAATTACATGACCTACAAACTGCATACGAAGTAGTTTTCCAAAAACTCACATTAAAATACTTGACTTTTTGAAAAAAAAAAAATAGTTTAAATTTTAACTATTTTTGTGCAAATTTTTAGTACTTATTCATATGCTTTTAGTTATACAGTGTACTGCCTCCGTCGGCCATCGTTCTTAAGCGGGCACATCCCATTAACGGATGCCGTTTTGAAATAGGAACTGCGTCGTAGCCCACTTTCAAAAGAAACAGCACCAAGTCTTAAAAAGATACTAATATTTGTAGTTGATTTTTGATAATTTTGATTTTTAATTAAATGCCCGCAACTTGTTTTTCATTTAAGGCACGCAGCTTATGTGAAAGAAAATGTGCAAGACCGTCAACACAAAACAATATCCTAAAACGAAATCGAATCTATCAGCTTTATGGAAAAATGAGCGTGAGACCAAATGAACCTAAAAATTATCAAAACTGCCCCCGAATTTCTAGCAACTGCAGACTAGCATATTCTTTTGTTAAAATTACATGACCTACAAACTGCATACCAAGTAGTTTTCCAAAAACTCACATTAAAATACTTGACTTTTTGAAAAAAAAAAATAGTTTAAATTTTAACGATTTTTGTGCACATTTTTAGTCCTTATTCATATGCTTTTAGATATAGTGTACTGCCTCCGTCGGCCATCGTTCTTAAGTGGGCACTTCCCATTAACGGATGCCATTTTGCAATAGCAACTGGGTCGTAGCCCACTTTCAGAAGAAGCAGCACCAAGTCTTAAAAAGATACTAATATTTGTAGTTGATTTTTGACAATTTTGTTTTTTAATTAAATGCCGGCAACCTTTTTTTCATTTAAAGCATGCAGCTTATGTGACAGAAAATGTGCAAGACCGTCAACACAAAACAATATTCTATAATTAAATCGAATCTATCAGTTTTATGGAAAACTGAGCGTGAGACCAAATGAAACTAAAAATTGTCAAAACTGCCCCCGAATTTCTAGCAACTCCAGACTAGCATACTCTTGTGTTAAAATTACATGACCTACAAAACTGCATACGAAGTAGTTTTCCAAAAACTCACATTAAAATACTTGACTTTTTGAATAAAAAAATAGTTTAAATTTTAACGATTTTTGTGCAAATTTTTAGTCCTTATTCATATGCTTTTAGTTATACAGTGTACTGCCTCCGTCGGCCATCGTTCTTAAGTGGGCACTTCCCATTAACGGATGCCATTTTGCAATAGCAACTGCGTCGTAGCCCACTTTCAGAAGAAACAGCACCAAGTCTTAAAAATATACTAATATTTTTAGTTGATTTTTGATAATTTTGTTTTTTAATTAAATGCCCGCAACTTGTTTTTCATTTAAGGCACGCAGCTTATGTGAAAGAAAATGTGCAAGACCGTCAACACAAAACAATATCCTAAAATTAAATCGAATCTATCAGCTTTATGGAAAAATGAGCGTGAGACCAAATGAATCTAAAAATTATCAAAACTGCCCCCGAATTTCTAGCAACTGCAGACTAGCATATTCTTTTGTTAAAATTACATGACCTACAAAACTGCATACGAAGTAGTTTTCCAAAAACTCACATTAAAATATTGATTTTTGATAATTTTGTTTTTTAATTAAATGCCGGCAACCTTTTTTTCATTTAAGGCATGCAGCTTATGTGACAGAAAATGTGCAAGACCGTCAACACAAAATAATATTCTAAAATTAAATCGAATCTATCAGTTTTATGGAAAAATGAGCGTGAGACCAAATGAAACTAAAAATTGTCAAAACTGCCCCCGAATTTCTAGCAACTCCAGACTAGCTTATTCTTTTGTTAAAATTACATGACCCACAAAACTGCATACGAAGTAGTTTTCCAAAACCTCACATTAAAATACTTGACTTTTTGAATAAAAAAATAGTTTCAATTTTAACGATTTTTGTGCAAATTTTTAGTCCTTATTCATATGCTTTTAGTTATACAGTGTACTGCCTCCGTCGGCCATCGTTCTTAAGTGGGCACTTCCCATTAACGGATGCCATTATGCAATAGCAACTGCGTCGTAGCCCACTTTCAGAAGAAACAGCACCAAGTCTTAAAAAGATACTAATATTTGTAGTTGATTTTTGACAATTTTGTTTTTTAATTAAATGCCGGCAACCTTTTTTTCATTTAAGACACTCAGCTTATGTGAAAGAAAATGTACAAGACCGTCAACACAAAACAATATTCTAAAATTAAATCGAATCTATCAGCTTTATGGAAAAATGAGCGTGAGACCAAATGAATCTAAAAATTGTCAAAACTGCCCCCGAATTTCTAGCAACTGCAGACTAGCATATTCTTTTGTTAAAATTACATGACCTACAAAACTGCATACCAAGTAGTTTTCCAAAAACTCACATTAAAATACTTGAATTTTTTGAAAAAAAAAAAAAATAGTTTCAATATTAACGATTTTTGTGCAAATTTTTAGTCCTTATTCATATGCTTTTAGTTATACAGTGTACTGCCTCCGTCGGCCATCGTTCTTAAGTGGGCACTTCCCATTAACGGATGCCATTTTGCAATAGCAACTGCGTCGTAGCCCACTTTCAGAAGAAACAGCACCAAGTCTTAAAAAGATACTAATATTTTTAGTTGATTTTTGATAATTTTGTTTTTTAATTAAATGCCCGCAACTTGTTTTTCATTTAAGGCACGCAGCTTATGTGAAAGAAAATGTGCAAGACCGTCAACACAAAACAATATCCTAAAACGAAATCGAATCTATCAGCTTTATGGAAAAATGAGCGTGAGACCAAATGAATCTAAAAACTATCAAAACTGCCCCCGAATTTCTAGCAACTGCAGACTAGCATATTCTTTTGTTAAAATTACATGACCTACAAACTGCATACCAAGTAGTTTTCCAAAAACTCACATTAAAATACTTGACTTTTTGAAAAAAAAATAGTTTAAATTTTAACGATTTTTGTGCACATTTTTAGTCCTTATTCATATGCTTTTAGTTATACAGTGTACTGCCTCCGTCGGCCATCGTTCTTAAGTGGGCACTTCCCATTAACGGATGCCATTTTGCAATAGCAACTGGGTCGTAGCCCACTTTCAGAAGAAGCAGCACCAAGTCTTAAAAAGATACTAATATTTGTAGTTGATTTTTGACAATTTTGTTTTTTAATTAAATGCCGGCAACCTTTTTTTCATTTAAAGCATGCAGCTTATGTGACAGAAAATGTGCAAGACCGTCAACACAAAACAATATTCTATAATTAAATCGAATCTATCAGTTTTATGGAAAACTGAGCGTGAGACCAAATGAAACTAAAAATTGTCAAAACTGCCCCCGAATTTCTAGCAACTCCAGACTAGCATACTCTTGTGTTAAAATTACATGACCTACAAAACTGCATACGAAGTAGTTTTCCAAAAACTCACATTAAAATACTTGACTTTTTGAATAAAAAAATAGTTTCAATTTTAACGATTTTTGTGCAAATTTTTAGTCCTTATTCATATGCTTTTAGTTATACAGTGTACTGCCTCCGTCGGCCATCGTTCTTAAGTGGGCACTTCCCATTAACGGATGCCATTTTGCAATAGCAACTGCGTCGTAGCCCACTTTCAGAAGAAACAGCACCAAGTCTTAAAAATATACTAATATTTTTAGTTGATTTTTGATAATTTTGTTTTTTAATTAAATGCCGGCAACCTTTTTTTCATTTAAAGCATGCAGCTTATGTGACAGAAAATGTGCAAGACTGTCAACACAAAACAATATTCTAAATTTAAATCGAATCTATCAGTTTTATCGAAAAATGAGCGTGAGACCAAATGAAACTAAAAATTGTCAAAACTGCCCCCGAATTTCTAGCAACTCCAGACTAGCATATTCTTTTGTTAAAATTACATGACCTACAAACTGCATACGAAGTAGTTTTCCAAAAACTCACATTAAAATACTTGACTTTTTGAAAAAAAAAAAAATAGTTTAAATTTTAACGATTTTTGTGCAAATTTTTAGTCCTTATTCATATGCTTTTAGTTATACAGTGTACTGCCTCCGTCGGCCATCGTTCTTAAGTGGGCACTTCCCATTAACGGATGCCATTTTGCAATAGCAACTGCGTCGTAGCCCACTTTCAGAAGAAACAGCACCAAGTCTTAAAAATATACTAATATTTTTAGTTGATTTTTGATAATTTTGTTTTTTAATTAAATGCCGGCAACCTTTTTTTCATTTAAAGCATGCAGCTTATGTGACAGAAAATGTGCAAGACTGTCAACACAAAACAATATTCTAAATTTAAATCGAATCTATCAGTTTTATCGAAAAATGAGCGTGAGACCAAATGAAACTAAAAATTGTCAAAACTGCCCCCGAATTTCTAGCAACTCCAGACTAGCATATTCTTTTGTTAAAATTACATGACCTACAAACTGCATACGAAGTAGTTTTCCAAAAACTCACATTAAAATACTTGACTTTTTGAATAAAAAAATAGTTTCAATTTTAACGATTTTTGTGCAAATTTTTAGTCCTTATTCATATGCTTTTAGTTATACAGTGTACTGCCTCCGTCGGCCATCGTTCTTAAGCGGGCACATCCCATTAACGGATGCCGTTTTGAAATAGTAACTGCGTCGTAGCCCACTTTCAAAAGAAACAGCACCAAGTCTTAAAAAGATACTAATATTTGTAGTTGATTTTTGATAATTTTGATTTTTAATTAAATGCCCGCAACTTGTTTTTCATTTAAGGCACGCAGCTTATGTGAAAGAAAATGTGCAAGACCGTCAACACAAAACAATATCCTAAAACGAAATCGAATCTATCAGCTTTATGGAAAAATGAGCGTGAGACCAAATGAACCTAAAAATTATCAAAACTGCCCCCGAATTTCTAGCAACTGCAGACTAGCATATTCTTTTGTTAAAATTACATGACCTACAAACTGCATACCAAGTAGTTTTCCAAAAACTCACATTAAAATACTTGACTTTTTGAAAAAAAAAAATAGTTTAAATTTTAACGATTTTTGTGCACATTTTTAGTCCTTATTCATATGCTTTTAGATATAGTGTACTGCCTCCGTCGGCCATCGTTCTTAAGTGGGCACTTCCCATTAACGGATGCCATTTTGCAATAGCAACTGGGTCGTAGCCCACTTTCAGAAGAAGCAGCACCAAGTCTTAAAAAGATACTAATATTTGTAGTTGATTTTTGACAATTTTGTTTTTTAATTAAATGCCGGCAACCTTTTTTTCATTTAAAGCATGCAGCTTATGTGACAGAAAATGTGCAAGACCGTCAACACAAAACAATATTCTATAATTAAATCGAATCTATCAGTTTTATGGAAAACTGAGCGTGAGACCAAATGAAACTAAAAATTGTCAAAACTGCCCCCGAATTTCTAGCAACTCCAGACTAGCATACTCTTGTGTTAAAATTACATGACCTACAAAACTGCATACGAAGTAGTTTTCCAAAAACTCACATTAAAATACTTGACTTTTTGAATAAAAAAATAGTTTAAATTTTAACGATTTTTGTGCAAATTTTTAGTCCTTATTCATATGCTTTTAGTTATACAGTGTACTGCCTCCGTCGGCCATCGTTCTTAAGTGGGCACTTCCCATTAACGGATGCCATTTTGCAATAGCAACTGCGTCGTAGCCCACTTTCAGAAGAAACAGCACCAAGTCTTAAAAATATACTAATATTTTTAGTTGATTTTTGATAATTTTGTTTTTTAATTAAATGCCCGCAACTTGTTTTTCATTTAAGGCACGCAGCTTATGTGAAAGAAAATGTGCAAGACCGTCAACACAAAACAATATCCTAAAATTAAATCGAATCTATCAGCTTTATGGAAAAATGAGCGTGAGACCAAATGAATCTAAAAATTATCAAAACTGCCCCCGAATTTCTAGCAACTGCAGACTAGCATATTCTTTTGTTAAAATTACATGACCTACAAAACTGCATACGAAGTAGTTTTCCAAAAACTCACATTAAAATATTGATTTTTGATAATTTTGTTTTTTAATTAAATGCCGGCAACCTTTTTTTCATTTAAGGCATGCAGCTTATGTGACAGAAAATGTGCAAGACCGTCAACACAAAATAATATTCTAAAATTAAATCGAATCTATCAGTTTTATGGAAAAATGAACGTGAGACCAAATGAAACTAAAAATTGTCAAAACTGCCCCCGAATTTCTAGCAACTCCAGACTAGCTTATTCTTTTGTTAAAATTACATGACCCACAAAACTGCATACGAAGTAGTTTTCCAAAACCTCACATTAAAATACTTGACTTTTTGAATAAAAAAATAGTTTCAATTTTAACGATTTTTGTGCAAATTTTTAGTCCTTATTCATATGCTTTTAGTTATACAGTGTACTGCCTCCGTCGGCCATCGTTCTTAAGTGGGCACTTCCCATTAACGGATGCCATTATGCAATAGCAACTGCGTCGTAGCCCACTTTCAGAAGAAACAGCACCAAGTCTTAAAAAGATACTAATATTTGTAGTTGATTTTTGACAATTTTGTTTTTTAATTAAATGCCGGCAACCTTTTTTTCATTTAAGACACTCAGCTTATGTGAAAGAAAATGTACAAGACCGTCAACACAAAACAATATTCTAAAATTAAATCGAATCTATCAGCTTTATGGAAAAATGAGCGTGAGACCAAATGAATCTAAAAATTGTCAAAACTGCCCCCGAATTTCTAGCAACTGCAGACTAGCATATTCTTTTGTTAAAATTACATGACCTACAAAACTGCATACCAAGTAGTTTTCCAAAAACTCACATTAAAATACTTGAATTTTTTGAAAAAAAAAAATAGTTTCAATATTAACGATTTTTGTGCAAATTTTTAGTCCTTATTCATATGCTTTTAGTTATACAGTGTACTGCCTCCGTCGGCCATCGTTCTTAAGTGGGCACTTCCCATTAACGGATGCCATTTTGCAATAGCAACTGCGTCGTAGCCCACTTTCAGAAGAAACAGCACCAAGTCTTAAAAATATACTAATATTTGTAGTTGATTTTTGACAATTTTGTTTTTTAATTAAATGCCGGCAACCTTTTTTTCATTTAAGACACTCAGCTTATGTGAAAGAAAATGTACAAGACCGTCAACACAAAACAATATTCTAAAATTAAATCGAATCTATCAGCTTTATGGAAAAATGAGCGTGAGACCAAATGAATCTAAAAATTGTCAAAACTGCCCCCGAATTTCTAGCAACTGCAGACTAGCATATTCTTTTGTTAAAATTACATGACCTACAAAACTGCATACCAAGTAGTTTTCCAAAAACTCACATTAAAATACTTGAATTTTTTGAAAAAAAAAATAGTTTCAATATTAACGATTTTTGTGCAAATTTTTAGTCCTTATTCATATGCTTTTAGTTATACAGTGTACTGCCTCCGTCGGCCATCGTTCTTAAGTGGGCACTTCCCATTAACGGATGCCATTTTGCAATAGCAACTGCGTCGTAGCCCACTTTCAGAAGAAACAGCACCAAGTCTTAAAAAGATACTAATATTTTTAGTTGATTTTTGATAATTTTGTTTTTTAATTAAATGCCCGCAACTTGTTTTTCATTTAAGGCACGCAGCTTATGTGAAAGAAAATGTGCAAGACCGTCAACACAAAACAATATCCTAAAACGAAATCGAATCTATCAGCTTTATGGAAAAATGAGCGTGAGACCAAATGAATCTAAAAACTATCAAAACTGCCCCCGAATTTCTAGCAACTGCAGACTAGCATATTCTTTTGTTAAAATTACATGACCTACAAACTGCATACCAAGTAGTTTTCCAAAAACTCACATTAAAATACTTGACTTTTTGAAAAAAAAATAGTTTAAATTTTAACGATTTTTGTGCACATTTTTAGTCCTTATTCATATGCTTTTAGTTATACAGTGTACTGCCTCCGTCGGCCATCGTTCTTAAGTGGGCACTTCCCATTAACGGATGCCATTTTGCAATAGCAACTGGGTCGTAGCCCACTTTCAGAAGAAGCAGCACCAAGTCTTAAAAAGATACTAATATTTGTAGTTGATTTTTGACAATTTTGTTTTTTAATTAAATGCCGGCAACCTTTTTTTCATTTAAAGCATGCAGCTTATGTGACAGAAAATGTGCAAGACCGTCAACACAAAACAATATTCTATAATTAAATCGAATCTATCAGTTTTATGGAAAACTGAGCGTGAGACCAAATGAAACTAAAAATTGTCAAAACTGCCCCCGAATTTCTAGCAACTCCAGACTAGCATACTCTTGTGTTAAAATTACATGACCTACAAAACTGCATACGAAGTAGTTTTCCAAAAACTCACATTAAAATACTTGACTTTTTGAATAAAAAAATAGTTTCAATTTTAACGATTTTTGTGCAAATTTTTAGTCCTTATTCATATGCTTTTAGTTATACAGTGTACTGCCTCCGTCGGCCATCGTTCTTAAGTGGGCACTTCCCATTAACGGATGCCATTTTGCAATAGCAACTGCGTCGTAGCCCACTTTCAGAAGAAACAGCACCAAGTCTTAAAAATATACTAATATTTTTAGTTGATTTTTGATAATTTTGTTTTTTAATTAAATGCCGGCAACCTTTTTTTCATTTAAAGCATGCAGCTTATGTGACAGAAAATGTGCAAGACTGTCAACACAAAACAATATTCTAAATTTAAATCGAATCTATCAGTTTTATCGAAAAATGAGCGTGAGACCAAATGAAACTAAAAATTGTCAAAACTGCCCCCGAATTTCTAGCAACTCCAGACTAGCATATTCTTTTGTTAAAATTACATGACCTACAAACTGCATACGAAGTAGTTTTCCAAAAACTCACATTAAAATACTTGACTTTTTGAAAAAAAAAAAATAGTTTAAATTTTAACGATTTTTGTGCAAATTTTTAGTCCTTATTCATATGCTTTTAGTTATACAGTGTACTGCCTCCGTCGGCCATCGTTCTTAAGTGGGCACTTCCCATTAACGGATGCCATTTTGCAATAGCAACTGCGTCGTAGCCCACTTTCAGAAGAAACAGCACCAAGTCTTAAAAATATACTAATATTTTTAGTTGATTTTTGATAATTTTGTTTTTTAATTAAATGCCGGCAACCTTTTTTTCATTTAAAGCATGCAGCTTATGTGACAGAAAATGTGCAAGACTGTCAACACAAAACAATATTCTAAATTTAAATCGAATCTATCAGTTTTATCGAAAAATGAGCGTGAGACCAAATGAAACTAAAAATTGTCAAAACTGCCCCCGAATTTCTAGCAACTCCAGACTAGCATATTCTTTTGTTAAAATTACATGACCTACAAACTGCATACAAAGTAGTTTTCCAAAAACTCACATTAAAATACTTGACTTTTTGAATAAAAAAATAGTTTCAATTTTAACGATTTTTGTGCAAATTTTTAGTCCTTATTCATATGCTTTTAGTTATACAGTGTACTGCCTCCGTCGGCCATCGTTCTTAAGCGGGCACATCCCATTAACGGATGCCGTTTTGAAATAGTAACTGCGTCGTAGCCCACTTTCAAAAGAAACAGCACCAAGTCTTAAAAAGATACTAATATTTGTAGTTGATTTTTGATAATTTTGATTTTTAATTAAATGCCCGCAACTTGTTTTTCATTTAAGGCACGCAGCTTATGTGAAAGAAAATGTGCAAGACCGTCAACACAAAACAATATCCTAAAACGAAATCGAATCTATCAGCTTTATGGAAAAATGAGCGTGAGACCAAATGAACCTAAAAATTATCAAAACTGCCCCCGAATTTCTAGCAACTGCAGACTAGCATATTCTTTTGTTAAAATTACATGACCTACAAACTGCATACCAAGTAGTTTTCCAAAAACTCACATTAAAATACTTGACTTTTTGAAAAAAAAAAAATAGTTTAAATTTTAACGATTTTTGTGCACATTTTTAGTCCTTATTCATATGCTTTTAGATATAGTGTACTGCCTCCGTCGGCCATCGTTCTTAAGTGGGCACTTCCCATTAACGGATGCCATTTTGCAATAGCAACTGGGTCGTAGCCCACTTTCAGAAGAAGCAGCACCAAGTCTTAAAAAGATACTAATATTTGTAGTTGATTTTTGACAATTTTGTTTTTTAATTAAATGCCGGCAACCTTTTTTTCATTTAAAGCATGCAGCTTATGTGACAGAAAATGTGCAAGACCGTCAACACAAAACAATATTCTATAATTAAATCGAATCTATCAGTTTTATGGAAAACTGAGCGTGAGACCAAATGAAACTAAAAATTGTCAAAACTGCCCCCGAATTTCTAGCAACTCCAGACTAGCATACTCTTGTGTTAAAATTACATGACCTACAAAACTGCATACGAAGTAGTTTTCCAAAAACTCACATTAAAATACTTGACTTTTTGAATAAAAAAATAGTTTCAATTTTAACGATTTTTGTGCAAATTTTTAGTCCTTATTCATATGCTTTTAGTTATACAGTGTACTGCCTCCGTCGGCCATCGTTCTTAAGTGGGCACTTCCCATTAACGGATGCCATTTTGCAATAGCAACTGCGTCGTAGCCCACTTTCAGAAGAAACAGCACCAAGTCTTAAAAATATACTAATATTTTTAGTTGATTTTTGATAATTTTGTTTTTTAATTAAATGCCCGCAACTTGTTTTTCATTTAAGGCACGCAGCTTATGTGAAAGAAAATGTGCAAGACCGTCAACACAAAACAATATCCTAAAATTAAATCGAATCTATCAGCTTTATGGAAAAATGAGCGTGAGACCAAATGAATCTAAAAATTATCAAAACTGCCCCCGAATTTCTAGCAACTGCAGACTAGCATATTCTTTTGTTAAAATTACATGACCTACAAAACTGCATACGAAGTAGTTTTCCAAAAACTCACATTAAAATATTGATTTTTGATAATTTTGTTTTTTTAATTAAATGCCGGCAACCTTTTTTTCATTTAAGGCATGCAGCTTATGTGACAGAAAATGTGCAAGACCGTCAACACAAAATAATATTCTAAAATTAAATCGAATCTATCAGTTTTATGGAAAAATGAGCGTGAGACCAAATGAAACTAAAAATTGTCAAAACTGCCCCCGAATTTCTAGCAACTCCAGACTAGCTTATTCTTTTGTTAAAATTACATGACCCACAAAACTGCATACGAAGTAGTTTTCCAAAACCTCACATTAAAATACTTGACTTTTTGAATAAAAAAATAGTTTCAATTTTAACGATTTTTGTGCAAATTTTTAGTCCTTATTCATATGCTTTTAGTTATACAGTGTACTGCCTCCGTCGGCCATCGTTCTTAAGTGGGCCACTTCCCATTAACGGATGCCATTATGCAATAGCAACTGCGTCGTAGCCCACTTTCAGAAGAAACAGCACCAAGTCTTAAAAAGATACTAATATTTGTAGTTGATTTTTGACAATTTTGTTTTTTAATTAAATGCCGGCAACCTTTTTTTCATTTAAGACACTCAGCTTATGTGAAAGAAAATGTACAAGACCGTCAACACAAAACAATATTCTAAAATTAAATCGAATCTATCAGCTTTATGGAAAAATGAGCGTGAGACCAAATGAATCTAAAAATTGTCAAAACTGCCCCCGAATTTCTAGCAACTGCAGACTAGCATATTCTTTTGTTAAAATTACATGACCTACAAAACTGCATACCAAGTAGTTTTCCAAAAACTCACATTAAAATACTTGAATTTTTTGAAAAAAAAAAATAGTTTCAATATTAACGATTTTTGTGCAAATTTTTAGTCCTTATTCATATGCTTTTAGTTATACAGTGTACTGCCTCCGTCGGCCATCGTTCTTAAGTGGGCACTTCCCATTAACGGATGCCATTTAGCAATAGCAACTGCGTCGTAGCCCACTTTCAGAAGAAACAGCACCAAGTCTTAAAAAGATACTAATATTTTTAGTTGATTTTTGATAATTTTGTTTTTTAATTAAATGCCCGCAACTTGTTTTTCATTTAAGGCACGCAGCTTATGTGAAAGAAAATGTGCAAGACCGTCAACACAAAACAATATCCTAAAACGAAATCGAATCTATCAGCTTTATGGAAAAATGAGCGTAAGACCAAATGAATCTAAAAACTATCAAAACTGCCCCCGAATTTCTAGCAACTGCAGACTAGCATATTCTTTTGTTAAAATTACATGACCTACAAACTGCATACCAAGTAGTTTTCCAAAAACTCACATTAAAATACTTGACTTTTTGAAAAAAAAATAGTTTAAATTTTAACGATTTTTGTGCACATTTTTAGTCCTTATTCATATGCTTTTAGTTATACAGTGTACTGCCTCCGTCGGCCATCGTTCTTAAGTGGGCACTTCCCATTAACGGATGCCATTTTGCAATAGCAACTGGGTCGTAGCCCACTTTCAGAAGAAGCAGCACCAAGTCTTAAAAAGATACTAATATTTGTAGTTGATTTTTGACAATTTTGTTTTTTAATTAAATGCCGGCAACCTTTTTTTCATTTAAAGCATGCAGCTTATGTGACAGAAAATGTGCAAGACCGTCAACACAAAACAATATTCTATAATTAAATCGAATCTATCAGTTTTATGGAAAACTGAGCGTGAGACCAAATGAAACTAAAAATTGTCAAAACTGCCCCCGAATTTCTAGCAACTCCAGACTAGCATACTCTTGTGTTAAAATTACATGACCTACAAAACTGCATACGAAGTAGTTTTCCAAAAACTCACATTAAAATACTTGACTTTTTGAATAAAAAAATAGTTTCAATTTTAACGATTTTTGTGCAAATTTTTAGTCCTTATTCATATGCTTTTAGTTATACAGTGTACTGCCTCCGTCGGCCTTCGTTCTTAAGTGGGCACTTCCCATTAACGGATGCCATTTTGCAATAGCAACTGCGTCGTAGCCCACTTTCAGAAGAAACAGCACCAAGTCTTAAAAATATACTAATATTTTTAGTTGATTTTTGATAATTTTGTTTTTTAATTAAATGCCCGCAACTTGTTTTTCATTTAAGGCACGCAGCTTATGTGAAAGAAAATGTGCAAGACCGTCAACACAAAACAATATCCTAAAATTAAATCGAATCTATCAGCTTTATGGAAAAATGAGCGTGAGACCAAATGAATCTAAAAATTATCAAAACTGCCCCCGAATTTCTAGCAACTGCAGACTAGCATATTCTTTTGTTAAAATTACATGACCTACAAAACTGCATACGAAGTAGTTTTCCAAAAACTCACATTAAAATATTGATTTTTGATAATTTTGTTTTTTAATTAAATGCCGGCAACCTTTTTTTCATTTAAGGCATGCAGCTTATGTGACAGAAAATGTGCAAGACCGTCAACACAAAATAATATTCTAAAATTAAATCGAATCTATCAGTTTTATGGAAAAATGAGCGTGAGACCAAATGAAACTAAAAATTGTCAAAACTGCCCCCGAATTTCTAGCAACTCCAGACTAGCTTATTCTTTTGTTAAAATTACATGACCCACAAAACTGCATACGAAGTAGTTTTCCAAAACCTCACATTAAAATACTTGACTTTTTGAATAAAAAAATAGTTTCAATTTTAACGATTTTTGTGCAAATTTTTAGTCCTTATTCATATGCTTTTAGTTATACAGTGTACTGCCTCCGTCGGCCATCGTTCTTAAGTGGGCACTTCCCATTAACGGATGCCATTATGCAATAGCAACTGCGTCGTAGCCCACTTTCAGAAGAAACAGCACCAAGTCTTAAAAAGATACTAATATTTGTAGTTGATTTTTGACAATTTTGTTTTTTAATTAAATGCCGGCAACCTTTTTTTCATTTAAGACACTCAGCTTATGTGAAAGAAAATGTACAAGACCGTCAACACAAAACAATATTCTAAAATTAAATCGAATCTATCAGCTTTATGGAAAAATGAGCGTGAGACCAAATGAATCTAAAAATTGTCAAAACTGCCCCCGAATTTCTAGCAACTGCAGACTAGCATATTCTTTTGTTAAAATTACATGACCTACAAAACTGCATACCAAGTAGTTTTCCAAAAACTCACATTAAAATACTTGAATTTTTTGAAAAAAAAAAATAGTTTCAATATTAACGATTTTTGTGCAAATTTTTAGTCCTTATTCATATGCTTTTAGTTATACAGTGTACTGCCTCCGTCGGCCATCGTTCTTAAGTGGGCACTTCCCATTAACGGATGCCATTTTGCAATAGCAACTGCGTCGTAGCCCACTTTCAGAAGAAACAGCACCAAGTCTTAAAAAGATACTAATATTTTTAGTTGATTTTTGATAATTTTGTTTTTTAATTAAATGCCCGCAACTTGTTTTTCATTTAAGGCACGCAGCTTATGTGAAAGAAAATGTGCAAGACCGTCAACACAAAACAATATCCTAAAACGAAATCGAATCTATCAGCTTTATGGAAAAATGAGCGTAAGACCAAATGAATCTAAAAACTATCAAAACTGCCCCCGAATTTCTAGCAACTGCAGACTAGCATATTCTTTTGTTAAAATTACATGACCTACAAACTGCATACCAAGTAGTTTTCCAAAAACTCACATTAAAATACTTGACTTTTTGAAAAAAAAATAGTTTAAATTTTAACGATTTTTGTGCACATTTTTAGTCCTTATTCATATGCTTTTAGTTATACAGTGTACTGCCTCCGTCGGCCATCGTTCTTAAGTGGGCACTTCCCATTAACGGATGCCATTTTGCAATAGCAACTGGGTCGTAGCCCACTTTCAGAAGAAGCAGCACCAAGTCTTAAAAAGATACTAATATTTGTAGTTGATTTTTGACAATTTTGTTTTTTAATTAAATGCCGGCAACCTTTTTTTCATTTAAAGCATGCAGCTTATGTGACAGAAAATGTGCAAGACCGTCAACACAAAACAATATTCTATAATTAAATCGAATCTATCAGTTTTATGGAAAACTGAGCGTGAGACCAAATGAAACTAAAAATTGTCAAAACTGCCCCCGAATTTCTAGCAACTCCAGACTAGCATACTCTTGTGTTAAAATTACATGACCTACAAAACTGCATACGAAGTAGTTTTCCAAAAACTCACATTAAAATACTTGACTTTTTGAATAAAAAAATAGTTTCAATTTTAACGATTTTTGTGCAAATTTTTAGTCCTTATTCATATGCTTTTAGTTATACAGTGTACTGCCTCCGTCGGCCTTCGTTCTTAAGTGGGCACTTCCCATTAACGGATGCCATTTTGCAATAGCAACTGCGTCGTAGCCCACTTTCAGAAGAAACAGCACCAAGTCTTAAAAATATACTAATATTTTTAGTTGATTTTTGATAATTTTGTTTTTTAATTAAATGCCCGCAACTTGTTTTTCATTTAAGGCACGCAGCTTATGTGAAAGAAAATGTGCAAGACCGTCAACACAAAACAATATCCTAAAATTAAATCGAATCTATCAGCTTTATGGAAAAATGAGCGTGAGACCAAATGAATCTAAAAATTATCAAAACTGCCCCCGAATTTCTAGCAACTGCAGACTAGCATATTCTTTTGTTAAAATTACATGACCTACAAAACTGCATACGAAGTAGTTTTCCAAAAACTCACATTAAAATATTCATTTTTGATAATTTTGTTTTTTAATTAAATGCCGGCAACCTTTTTTTCATTTAAGGCATGCAGCTTATGTGACAGAAAATGTGCAAGACCGTCAACACAAAACAATATTCTAAAATTAAATCGAATCTATCAGTTTTATGGAAAAATTAGCGTGAGACCAAATGAATCTAAAAATTGTCAAAACTGCCCCCGAATTTCTAACATCTCCAGACTAGCATATTCATTTGTTAAAATTACTTGACCTACAAAACTGCATACCAAGTAGTTTTCCAAAAACTCACATTAAAATACTTGACTTTTTGAAAAAAAAATAGTTTAAATTTTAACGATTTTTGTGCAAATTTTTAGTCCTTATTCATATGCTTTTAGTTATACAGTGTACTGCCTCCGTCGGCCATCGTTCTTAAGCGGGCACTTCCCATTAACGGATGCCATTTTGAAATGGCAACTGCGTCGTAGCCCACTTTCAGAAGAAACAGCACCAAGTCTTAAAAATATACTAATATTTTTAGTTGATTTTTGATAATTTTGTTTTTTAATTAAATGCCGGCAACCTTTTTTTCATTTAAAGCATGCAGCTTATGTGACAGAAAATGTGCAAGACCGTCAACACAAAACAATATTCTAAATTTAAATCGAATCTACCAGTTTTATCGAAAAATGAGCGTGAGACCAAATGAAACTAAAAATTGTCAACACTGCCCCCGAATTTCTCGCACCTCCAGACTAGCATATTCTTTTGTTAAAATTACATGACCTACAAACTGCATACGAAGTAGTTTTCCAAAAACTCACATTAAAATACTTGACTTTTTGAAAAAAAAAAATAGTTTAAATTTTAACGATTTTTGTGCAAATTTTTAGTCCTTATTCATATGCTTTTAGTTATACAGTGTACTGCCTCCGTCGGCCATCGTTCTTAAGCGGGCACTTCCCATTAACGGATGCCATTTTGAAATAGCAACTGCGTCGTAGCCCACTTTCAGAAGAAACAGCACCAAGTCTTAAAAATATACCAATATTTTTAGTTGATTTTTGATAATTTTGTTTTTTAATTAAATGGCGGCAACCTTTTTTTCATTTAAAGCATGCAGCTTATGTGACAGAAAATGTGCAAGACCGTCAACACAAAACAATATTCTAAATTTAAATCGAATCTATCAGTTTTATCGAAAAATGAGCGTGAGACCAAATGAAACTAAAAATTGTCAAAACTGCCCCCGAATTTCTAGTAACTCCAGGCCAGCATATTCTTTTGTTAAAATTACATGACCTACAAAACAGCATACGAAGTAGTTTTCCAAAAACTCACATTAAAATACTTGACTTTTTGAATAAAAAAAATTGTTTCAATTTTAACGATTTTTGTGCAAATTTTTAGTCCTTATTCATATGCTTTTAGATATACAGTGTACTGCCTCCGTCGGCCATCGTTCTTAAGTGGGCACTTCCCATTAACGGATGCCATTTTGCAATAGCAACTGCGTCGTAACCCCACTTTCAGAAGAAACAGCACCAAGTCTTAAAAAGATACTAATATTTGTAGTTGATTTTTGACAATTTTGTTTTTTAATTAAATGCCGGCAACCTTTTTTTTCATTTAAGACACTCAGCTTATGTGAAAGAAAATGTACAAGACCGTCAACACAAAACAATATTCTAAAATTAAATCGAATCTATCAGCTTTATGGAAAAATGAGCGTGAGACCAAATGAATCTAAAAATTGTCAAAACTGCCCCCGAATTTCTAGCAACTGCAGACTAGCATATTCTTTTGTTAAAATTACATGACCTACAAAACTGCATACGAAGTAGTTTTCCAAAAACTCACATTAAAGTATTGATTTTTGATAATTTTGTTTTTTAATTAAATGCTGGCAACCTTTTTTTCATTTAAGGCATGCAGCTTATGTGACAGAAAATGTGCAAGACCGTCAACACAAAACAATATTCTAAATTTAAATCGAATCTATCAGTTTTATCGAAAAATGAGCGTGAGACCAAATGAAACTAAAAATTGTCAAAACTGCCCCCGAATTTCTCGCAACTCCAGACTAGCATATTCATTTGTTAAAATTACTTGACCTACAAAACTGCATACCAAGTAGTTTTCCAAAAACTCACATTAAAATACTTGACTTTTTGAAAAAATAATAGTTTCAATTTTAACGATTTTTGTGCAAATTTGTAGTCCTTATTCATATGCTTTTAGTTTTACAGTGTACTGCCTCCGTCGGCCATCGTTCTTAAGCGGGTACTTCCCATTAACGGATGCCATTTTGAAATGGCAACTGCGTCGTAGCCCACTTTCAGAAGAAACAGCACCAAGTCTTAAAAATATACTAATATTTTTAGTTGATTTTTGATAATTTTGTTTTTTAATTAAATGCCGGCAACTTTTTTTTCATTTAAAGCATGCAGCTTATGTGACAGAAAATGTGCAAGACCGTCAACACAAAACAATATTCTAAATTTAAATCGAATCTATCAGTTTTATCGAAAAATGAGCGTGAGACCAAATGAAACTAAAAATTGTCAAAACTGCCCCCGAATTTCTCGCAACTCCAGACTAGCATATTCTTTTGTTAAAATTACATGACCTACAAACTGCATACGAAGTAGTTTTCCAAAAACTCCCATTAAAATACTTGACTTTTTGAAAAAAAAATAGTTTAAATTTTAACGATTTGTGTGCAAATTTTTAGTCCTTATTCATATGCTTTTAGTTATACAGTGTACTGCCTCCGTCGGCCATCGTTCTTAAGTGGGCACTTCCCATTAACGGATGCCATTTTGAAATAGCAACTGCGTCGTAGCCCACTTTCAGAAAAAACAGCACCAAGTCTTAAAAATATACCAATATTTTTAGTTGATTTTTGATAATTTTGTTTTTTAATTAAATGCCGGCAACCTTTTTTTCATTTAAAGCATGCAGCTTATGTGACAGAAAATGTGCAAGACCGTCAACACAAAACAATATTCTAAATTTAAATCGAATCTATCAGTTTTATCGAAAAATGAGCGTGAGACCAAATGAAACTAAAAATTGTCAAAACTGCCCCGAATTTCTAGTAACTCCAGACCAGCATATTCTTTTGTTAAAATTACATGACCTACAAAACTGCATACGAAGTAGTTTTCCAAAAACTCACATTAAAATACTTGACTTTTTGAATAAAAAAATAGTTTCAATTTTAACGATATTTGTGCAAATTTTTAGTCCTTATTCATATGCTTTTAGTTATACAGTGTACTGCCTCCGTCGGCCATCGTTCTTAAGTGGGCACTTCCCATTAACGGATGCCATTTTGCAATAGCAACTGCGTCGTAGCCCACTTTCAGAAGAAACAGCACCAAGTCTTAAAAAGATACTAATATTTGTAGTTGATTTTTGACAATTTTGTTTTTTAATTAAATGCCGGCAACCTTTTTTTCATTTAAGACACTCAGCTTATGTGAAAGAAAATGTACAAGACCGTCAACACAAAACAATATTCTAAAATTATATCGAATCTATCAGCTTTATGGAAAAATGAGCGTGAGACCAAATGAATCTAAAAATTGTCAAAACTGCCCCCGAATTTCTAGCAACTGCAGACTAGCATATTCTTTTGTTAAAATTACATGACCTACAAAACTGCATACCAAGTAGTTTTCCAAAAACTCACATTAAAGTATTGATTTTTGATAATTTTGTTTTTTAATTAAATGCTGGCAACCTTTTTTTCATTTAAGGCATGCAGCTTATGTGACAGAAAATGTGCAAGACCGTCAACACAAAACAATATTCTAAAATTAAATCGAATCTATCAGTTGTATGGAAAAATTAGCGCGAGACCAAATGAATCTAAAAATTGTCAAAACTGCCCCCGAATTTCTAGCAACTGCAGACTAGCATATTCTTTTGTTAAAATTACATGACCTACAAACTGCATACGAAGTAGTTTTCCAAAAACTCACATTAAAGTATTGATTTTTGATAATTTTGTTTTTTAATTAAATGCTGGCAACCTTTTTTTTCATTTAAGGCATGCAGCTTATGTGACAGAAAATGTGCAATACCGTCAACACAAAACAATATTCTAAATTTAAATCGAATCTATCAGTTTTATCGAAAAATGAGCGTGAGACCAAATGAAACTAAAAATTGTCAAAACTGCCCCCGAATTTCTCGCAACTCCAGACTGGCATATTCATTTGTTAAAATTACTTGACCTACAAAACTGCATACCAAGTAGTTTTCCAAAAACTCACATTAAAATACTTGACTTTTTGAAAAAATAATAGTTTCAATTTTAACGATTTTTGTGCAAATTTGTAGTCCTTATTCATATGCTTTTAGTTATACAGTGTACTGCCTCCGTCGGCCATCGTTCTTAAGCGGGCACTTCCCATTAACGGATGCCATTTTGAAATGGCAACTGCGTCGTAGCCCACTTTCAGAAGAAACAGCACCAAGTCTTAAAAATATACTAATATTTTTAGTTGATTTTTGATAATTTTGTTTTTTAATTAAATGCCGGCAACCTTTTTTTCATTTAAAGCATGCAGCTTATGTGACAGAAAATGTGCAAGACCGTCAACACAAAACAATATTCTAAATTTAAATCGAATCTATCAGTTTTATCGAAAAATGAGCGTGAGACCAAATGAAACTAAAAATTGTCAAAACTGCCCCCGAATTTCTCGCAACTCCAGACTAGCATATTCTTTTGTTAAAATTACATGACCTACAAACTGCATACGAAGTAGTTTTCCAAAAACTCCCATTAAAATACTTGACTTTTTGAAAAAAAAAAAGTTTAAATTTTAACGATTTGTGTGCAAATTTTTAGTCCTTATTCATATGCTTTTAGTTATACAGTGTACTGCCTCCGTCGGCCATCGTTCTTAAGCGGGCACTTCCCATTAACGGATGCCATTTTGAAATAGCAACTGCGTCGTAGCCCACTTTCAGAAAAAACAGCACCAAGTCTTAAAAATATACCAATATTTTTAGTTGATTTTTGATAATTTTGTTTTTTAATTAAATGCCGGCAACCTTTTTTTCATTTAAAGCATGCAGCTTATGTGACAGAAAATGTGCAAGACCGTCAACACAAAACAATATTCTAAATTTAAATCGAATCTATCAGTTTTATCGAAAAATGAGCGTGAGACCAAATGAAACTAAAAATTGTCAAAACTGCCCCGAATTTCTAGTAACTCCAGACCAGCATATTCTTTTGTTAAAATTACATGACCTACAAAACTGCATACGAAGTAGTTTTCCAAAAACTCACATCAAAATACTTGACTTTTTGAATAAAAAAATAGTTTCAATTTTAACGATATTTGTGCAAATTTTTAGTCCTTATTCATATGCTTTTAGTTATACAGTGTACTGCCTCCGTCGGCCATCGTTCTTAAGTGGGCACTTCCCATTAACGGATGCCATTTTGCAATAGCAACTGCGTCGTAGCCCACTTTCAGAAGAAACAGCACCAAGTCTTAAAAAGATACTAATATTTGTAGTTGATTTTTGACAATTTTGTTTTTTAATTAAATGCCGGCAACCTTTTTTTCATTTAAGACACTCAGCTTATGTGAAAGAAAATGTACAAGACCGTCAACACAAAACAATATTCTAAAATTATATCGAATCTATCAGCTTTATGGAAAAATGAGCGTGAGACCAAATGAATCTAAAAATTGTCAAAACTGCCCCCGAATTTCTAGCAACTGCAGACTAGCATATTCTTTTGTTAAAATTACATGACCTACAAAACTGCATACCAAGTAGTTTTCCAAAAACTCACATTAAAGTATTGATTTTTGATAATTTTGTTTTTTAATTAAATGCTGGCAACCTTTTTTTCATTTAAGGCATGCAGCTTATGTGACAGAAAATGTGCAAGACCGTCAACACAAAACAATATTCTAAAATTAAATCGAATCTATCAGTTGTATGGAAAAATTAGCGCGAGACCAAATGAATCTAAAAATTGTCAAAACTGCCCCCGAATTTCTAGCAACTGCAGACTAGCATATTCTTTTGTTAAAATTACATGACCTACAAAACTGCATACCAAGTAGTTTTCCAAAAACTCACATTAAAGTATTGATTTTTGATAATTTTGTTTTTTAATTAAATGCTGGCAACCTTTTTTTCATTTAAGGCATGCAGCTTATGTGACAGAAAATGTGCAAGACCGTCAACACAAAACAATATTCTAAAATTAAATCGAATCTATCAGTTGTATGGAAAAATTAGCGCGAGACCAAATGAATCTAAAAATTGTCAAAACTGCCCCCGAATTTCTAGCAACTGCAGACTAGCATATTCTTTTGTTAAAATTACATGACCTACAAACTGCATACGAAGTAGTTTTCCAAAAACTCACATTAAAGTATTGATTTTTGATAATTTTGTTTTTTAATTAAATGCTGGCAACCTTTTTTTCATTTAAGGCATGCAGCTTATGTGACAGAAAATGTGCAATACCGTCAACACAAAACAATATTCTAAATTTAAATCGAATCTATCAGTTTTATCGAAAAATGAGCGTGAGACCAAATGAAACTAAAAATTGTCAAAACTGCCCCCGAATTTCTCGCAACTCCAGACTGGCATATTCATTTGTTAAAATTACTTGACCTACAAAACTGCATACCAAGTAGTTTTCCAAAAACTCACATTAAAATACTTGACTTTTTGAAAAAATAATAGTTTCAATTTTAACGATTTTTGTGCAAATTTGTAGTCCTTATTTATATGCTTTTAGTTATACAGTGTACTGCCTCCATCGGCCATCGTTCTTAAGCGGGCACTTCCCATTAACGGATGCCATTTTGAAATGGCAACTGCGTCGTAGCCCACTTTCAGAAGAAACAGCACCAAGTCTTAAAAATATACTAATATTTTTAGTTGATTTTTGATAATTTTGTTTTTTAATTAAATGCCGGCAACCTTTTTTTCATTTAAAGCATGCAGCTTATGTGACAGAAAATGTGCAAGACCGTCAACACAAAACAATATTCTAAATTTAAATCGAATCTATCAGTTTTATCGAAAAATGAGCGTGAGACCAAATGAAACTAAAAATTGTCAAAACTGCCCCCGAATTTCTCGCAACTCCAGACTAGCATATTCTTTTGTTAAAATTACATGACCTACAAACTGCATACGAAGTAGTTTTCCAAAAACTCCCATTAAAATACTTGACTTTTTGAAAAAAAAAAGTTTAAATTTTAACGATTTGTGTGCAAATTTTTAGTCCTTATTCATATGCTTTTAGTTATACAGTGTACTGCCTCCGTCGGCCATCGTTCTTAAGCGGGCACTTCCCATTAACGGATGCCATTTTGAAATAGCAACTGCGTCGTAGCCCACTTTCAGAAAAAACAGCACCAAGTCTTAAAAATATACCAATATTTTTAGTTGATTTTTGATAATTTTGTTTTTTAATTAAATGCCGGCAACCTTTTTTTCATTTAAAGCATGCAGCTTATGTGACAGAAAATGTGCAAGACCGTCAACACAAAACAATATTCTAAATTTAAATCGAATCTATCAGTTTTATCGAAAAATGAGCGTGAGACCAAATGAAACTAAAAATTGTCAAAACTGCCCCGAATTTCTAGTAACTCCAGACCAGCATATTCTTTTGTTAAAATTACATGACCTACAAAACTGCATACGAAGTAGTTTTCCAAAAACTCACATCAAAATACTTGACTTTTTGAATAAAAAAATAGTTTCAATTTTAACGATATTTGTGCAAATTTTTAGTCCTTATTCATATGCTTTTAGTTATACAGTGTACTGCCTCCGTCGGCCATCGTTCTTAAGTGGGCACTTCCCATTAACGGATGCCATTTTGCAATAGCAACTGCGTCGTAGCCCACTTTCAGAAGAAACAGCACCAAGTCTTAAAAAGATACTAATATTTGTAGTTGATTTTTGACAATTTTGTTTTTTAATTAAATGCCGGCAACCTTTTTTTCATTTAAGACACTCAGCTTATGTGAAAGAAAATGTACAAGACCGTCAACACAAAACAATATTCTAAAATTATATCGAATCTATCAGCTTTATGGAAAAATGAGCGTGAGACCAAATGAATCTAAAAATTGTCAAAACTGCCCCCGAATTTCTAGCAACTGCAGACTAGCATATTCTTTTGTTAAAATTACATGACCTACAAAACTGCATACCAAGTAGTTTTCCAAAAACTCACATTAAAGTATTGATTTTTGATAATTTTGTTTTTTAATTAAATGCTGGCAACCTTTTTTTCATTTAAGGCATGCAGCTTATGTGACAGAAAATGTGCAAGACCGTCAACACAAAACAATATTCTAAAATTAAATCGAATCTATCAGTTGTATGGAAAAATTAGCGCGAGACCAAATGAATCTAAAAATTGTCAAAACTGCCCCCGAATTTCTAGCAACTGCAGACTAGCATATTCTTTTGTTAAAATTACATGACCTACAAAACTGCATACCAAGTAGTTTTCCAAAAACTCACATTAAAATACTTGAATTTTTTGAAAAAAAAAATTTTTTTTCAATTTTAACGATTTTTGTGCAAATTTTTAGTCCTTATTCATATGCTTTTAGTTATACAGTGTACTGCCTCCGTCGGCCATCGTTCTTAAATGGGCACTTCCCATTAACGGATGCCATTTTGCAATAGCAACTGCGTCGTAGCCCACTTTCAGAAGAAACAGCACCAAGTCTTAAAAAGATACTAATATTTTTAGTTGATTTTTGATAATTTTGTTTTTTAATTGAATGCCGGCAACCTTTTTTGCATTTAAGGCATGCAGCTTATGTGACAGAAAATGTGCAAGACCGTCAACACAAAACAATATTCTAAAATTAAATCGAATCTATCAGTTTTATGGAAAAATGAGCGTGAGACCAAATGAAACTAAAAATTGTTAAAACTGCCCGCGAATTTCAAGCAACTGCAGACTTGCATATTCTTTTGTTAAAATTACATGACCTACAAACTGCATACCAAGTAGTTTTCCAAAAACTCACATTAAAATACTTGACTTTTTGAAAAAAATATAGTTTCAATTTTAACGATTTTTGTGCACATTTTTAGTCCTTATTCATATGCTTTTAGTTATACAGTGTACTGCCTCCGTCGGCCATCGTTCTTAAGTGGGCACTTCCCATTAACGGATGCCATTTTGCAATAGCAACTGGGTCGTAGCACACTTTCAGAAGAAGCAGCACCAAGTCTTAAAAAGATACTAATATTTGTAGTTGATTTTTGACAATTTTGTTTTTTTAATTAAATGCCGGCAACCTTTTTTTCATTTAAGACTTGCAGCTTATGTGACAGAAAATGTGCAAGACCGTCAACACAAAACAATATTCTAAAATTAAATCGAATCTATCAGTTTTATGGAAAACTGAGCGTGAGACCAAATGAAACTAAAAATTGTCAAAACTGCCCCCGAATTTCTAGCAACTCCAGACTAGCATACTCTTGTGTTAAAATTACATGACCTACAAAACTGCATACGAAGTAGTTTTCCAAAAACTCACATTAAAATACTTGACTTTTTGAATAAAAAAATAGTTTCAATTTTAACGATTTTTGTGCAAATTTTTAGTCCTTATTCATATGCTTTTAGTTATACAGTGTACTGCCTCCGTCGGCCATCGTTCTTAAGTGGGCACTTCCCATTAACGGATGCCATTTTGCAATAGCAACTGCGTCGTAGCCCACTTTCAGAAGAAACAGCACCAAGTCTTAAAAATATACTAATATTTTTAGTTGATTTTTGATAATTTTGTTTTTTAATTAAATGCCCGCAACTTGTTTTTCATTTAAGGCATGCAGCTTATGTGACAGAAAATGTGCAAGACCGTCAACACAACACAATATTCTAAAATTAAATCGAATCTATCAGCTTTATGGAAAAATGAGCGTGAGACCAAATGAATCTAAAAATTGTCAAAACTGTCCCCGAATTTCTAGCAACTGCAGACTAGCATATTCTTTTGTTAAAATTACATGACCTACAAACTGCATACGAAGTAGTTTTCCAAAAACTCCCATTAAAATACTTGACTTTTTGAAAAAAAAAAAGTTTAAATTTTAACGATTTGTGTGCAAATTTTTAGTCCTTATTCATATGCTTTTAGTTATACAGTGTACTGCCTCCGTCGGCCATCGTTCTTAAGCGGGCACTTCCCATTAACGGATGCCATTTTGAAATAGCAACTGCGTCGTAGCCCACTTTCAGAAAAAACAGCACCAAGTCTTAAAAATATACCAATATTTTTAGTTGATTTTTGATAATTTTGTTTTTTAATTAAATGCCGGCAACCTTTTTTTCATTTAAAGCATGCAGCTTATGTGACAGAAAATGTGCAAGACCGTCAACACAAAACAATATTCTAAATTTAAATCGAATCTATCAGTTTTATCGAAAAATGAGCGTGAGACCAAATGAAACTAAAAATTGTCAAAACTGCCCCGAATTTCTAGTAACTCCAGACCAGCATATTCTTTTGTTAAAATTACATGACCTACAAAACTGCATACGAAGTAGTTTTCCAAAAACTCACATCAAAATACTTGACTTTTTGAATAAAAAAATAGTTTCAATTTTAACGATATTTGTGCAAATTTTTAGTCCTTATTCATATGCTTTTAGTTATACAGTGTACTGCCTCCGTCGGCCATCGTTCTTAAGTGGGCACTTCCCATTAACGGATGCCATTTTGCAATAGCAACTGCGTCGTAGCCCACTTTCAGAAGAAACAGCACCAAGTCTTAAAAAGATACTAATATTTGTAGTTGATTTTTGACAATTTTGTTTTTTAATTAAATGCCGGCAACCTTTTTTTCATTTAAGACACTCAGCTTATGTGAAAGAAAATGTACAAGACCGTCAACACAAAACAATATTCTAAAATTATATCGAATCTATCAGCTTTATGGAAAAATGAGCGTGAGACCAAATGAATCTAAAAATTGTCAAAACTGCCCCCGAATTTCTAGCAACTGCAGACTAGCATATTCTTTTGTTAAAATTACATGACCTACAAAACTGCATACCAAGTAGTTTTCCAAAAACTCACATTAAAGTATTGATTTTTGATAATTTTGTTTTTTAATTAAATGCTGGCAACCTTTTTTTCATTTAAGGCATGCAGCTTATGTGACAGAAAATGTGCAAGACCGTCAACACAAAACAATATTCTAAAATTAAATCGAATCTATCAGTTGTATGGAAAAATTAGCGCGAGACCAAATGAATCTAAAAATTGTCAAAACTGCCCCCGAATTTCTAGCAACTGCAGACTAGCATATTCTTTTGTTAAAATTACATGACCTACAAAACTGCATACCAAGTAGTTTTCCAAAAACTCACATTAAAATACTTGAATTTTTTGAAAAAAAAAAAATTTTTTTCAATTTTAACGATTTTTGTGCAAATTTTTAGTCCTTATTCATATGCTTTTAGTTATACAGTGTACTGCCTCCGTCGGCCATCGTTCTTAAATGGGCACTTCCCATTAACGGATGCCATTTTGCAATAGCAACTGCGTCGTAGCCCACTTTCAGAAGAAACAGCACCAAGTCTTAAAAAGATACTAATATTTTTAGTTGATTTTTGATAATTTTGTTTTTTAATTGAATGCCGGCAACCTTTTTTGCATTTAAGGCATGCAGCTTATGTGACAGAAAATGTGCAAGACCGTCAACACAAAACAATATTCTAAAATTAAATCGAATCTATCAGTTTTATGGAAAAATGAGCGTGAGACCAAATGAAACTAAAAATTGTTAAAACTGCCCGCGAATTTCAAGCAACTGCAGACTTGCATATTCTTTTGTTAAAATTACATGACCTACAAACTGCATACCAAGTAGTTTTCCAAAAACTCACATTAAAATACTTGACTTTTTGAAAAAAATATAGTTTCAATTTTAACGATTTTTGTGCACATTTTTAGTCCTTATTCATATGCTTTTAGTTATACAGTGTACTGCCTCCGTCGGCCATCGTTCTTAAGTGGGCACTTCCCATTAACGGATGCCATTTTGCAATAGCAACTGCGTCGTAGCCCACTTTCAGAAGAAACAGCACCAAGTCTTAAAAATATACTAATATTTTTAGTTGATTTTTGATAATTTTGTTTTTTAATTAAATGCCCGCAACTTGTTTTTCATTTAAGGCATGCAGCTTATGTGACAGAAAATGTGCAAGACCGTCAACACAAAACAATATTCTAAAATTAAATCGAATCTATCAGCTTTATGGAAAAATGAGCGTGAGACCAAATGAATCTAAAAATTGTCAAAACTGTCCCCGAATTTCTAGCAACTGCAGACTAGCATATTCTTTTGTTAAAATTACATGACCTACAAAACTGCATACCAAGTAGTTTTCCAAAAACTCACATTAAAATACTTGACTTTTTGAAAAAAAAATAGTTTCAATTTTAACGATTTTTGTGCACATTTTTAGTCCTTATTCATATGCTTTTAGTTATACAGTGTACTGCCTCCGTCGGCCATCGTTCTTAAGTGGGCACTCCCCATTAACGGATGCCATTTTGCAATAGCAACTGGGTCGTAGCACACTTTCAGAAGAAGCAGCACCAAGTCTTAAAAAGATACTAATATTTGTAGTTGATTTTTGACAATTTTGTTTTTTGATTAAATGCCGGCAACCTTTTTTTCATTTAAGACTTGCAGCTTATGTGACAGAAAATGTGCAAGACCGTCAACACAAAACAATATTCTAAAATTAAATCGAATCTATCAGTTTTATGGAAAACTGAGCGTGAGACCAAATGAAACTAAAAATTGTCAAAACTGCCCCCGAATTTCTAGCAACTCCAGACTAGCATACTCTTGTGTTAAAATTACATGACCTACAAAACTGCATACGAAGTAGTTTTCCAAAAACTCACATTAAAATACTTGACTTTTTGAATAAAAAAATAGTTTCAATTTTAACGATTTTTGTGCAAATTTTTAGTCCTTATTCATATGCTTTTAGTTATACAGTGTACTGCCTCCGTCGGCCATCGTTCTTAAGTGGGCACTTCCCATTAACGGATGCCATTTTGCAATAGCAACTGCGTCGTAGCCCACTTTCAGAAGAAAGAGCACCAAGTCTTAAAAATATACTAATATTTTTAGTTGATTTTTGATAATTTTGTTTTTTAATTAAATGCCCGCAACTTGTTTTTCATTTAAGGCATGCAGCTTATGTGACAGAAAATGTGCAAGACCGTCAACACAAAACAATATTCTAAAATTAAATCGAATCTATCAGCTTTATGGAAAAATGAGCGTGAGACCAAATGAATCTAAAAATTGTCAAAACTGTCCCCGAATTTCTAGCAACTGCAGACTAGCATATTCTTTTGTTAAAATTACATGACCTACAAAACTGCATACCAAGTAGTTTTCCAAAAACTCACATTAAAATACTTGAATTTTTTGAAAAAAAAAAAATTGTTTCAATTTTAACGATTTTTGTGCAAATTTTTAGTCCTTATTCATATGCTTTTAGTTATACAGTGTACTGCCTCCGTCGGCCATCGTTCTTAAGTGGGCACTTCCCATTAACGGATGCCATTTTGCAATAGCAACTGCGTCGTAGCCCACTTTCAGAAGAAACAGCACCAAGTCTTAAAAAGATATTAATATTTTTAGTTGATTTTTGATAATTTTGTTTTTTAATTAAATGCCCGCAACTTGTTTTTCATTTAAGGCACGCAGATTATGTGAAAGAAAATGTGCAAGACTGTAAACACAAAACAATATCCTAAAATTAAATCGAATCTATCAGCTTTATGGAAAAATGAGCGTGAGACCAAATGAATCTAAAAATTATCAAAACTGCCCCCGAATTTCTAGCAACTGCAGACTAGCATATTCTTTTGTTAAAATTACATGACCTACAAACTGCATACCAAGTAGTTTTCCAAAAACTCACATTAAAATACTTGACTTTTTGAAAAAAAAATAGTTTCAATTTTAACGATTTTTGTGCACATTTTTAGTCCTTATTCATATGCTTTTAGTTATACAGTGTACTGCCTCCGTCGGCCATCGTTCTTAAGTGGGCACTTCCCATTAACGGATGCCATTTTGCAATAGCAACTGGGTCGTAGCACACTTTCAGAAGAAGCAGCACCAAGTCTTAAAAAGATACTAATATTTGTAGTTGATTTTTGACAATTTTGTTTTTTAATTAAATGCCGGCAACCTTTTTTTCATTTAAGACTTGCAGCTTATGTGACAGAAAATGTGCAAGACCGTCAACACAAAACAATATTCTAAAATTAAATCGAATCTATCAGCTTTATGGAAAAATGAGCGTGAGACCAAATGAATCTAAAAATTGTCAAAACTGCCCCCGAATTTCTAGCAACTGCAGACTAGCATATTCTTTTGTTAAAATTACATGACCTACAAAATTGCATACGAAGTAGTTTTCCAAAAACTCACATTAAAGTATTGATTTTTGATAATTTTGTTTTTTAATTAAATGCTGGCAACCTTTTTTTCATTTAAGGCATGCAGCTTATGTGACAGAAAATGTGCAAGACCGTCAACACAAAACAATATTCTAAAATTAAATCGAATCTATCAGTTTTATGGAAAAATTAGCGCGAGACCAAATGAATCTAAAAATTGTCAAAACTGCCCCCGAATTTCTAGCAACTGCAGACTAGCATATTCATTTGTTAAAATTACTTGACCTACAAAACTGCATACGAAGTAGTTTTCCAAAAACTAACATTAAAATATTGATTTTTGATAATTTTGTTTTTTAATTAAATGCCCGCAACTTGTTTTTCATTTAAGGCATGCAGCTTATGTGACAGAAAATGTGCAAGACCGTCAACACAAAACAATATTCTAAAATTAAATCGAATCTATCAGCTTTATGGAAAAATGAGCGTGAGACCAAATGAATCTAAAAATTGTCAAAACTGTCCCCGAATTTCTAGCAACTGCAGACTAGCATATTCTTTTGTTAAAATTACATGACCTACAAAACTGCATACCAAGTAGTTTTCCAAAAACTCACATTAAAATACTTGACTTTTTGAAAAAAAAATAGTTTCAATTTTAACGATTTTTGTGCACATTTTTAGTCCTTATTCATATGCTTTTAGTTATACAGTGTACTGCCTCCGTCGGCCATCGTTCTTAAGTGGGCACTTCCCATTAACGGATGCCATTTTGCAATAGCAACTGGGTCGTAGCACACTTTCAGAAGAAGCAGCACCAAGTCTTAAAAAGATACTAATATTTGTAGTTGATTTTTGACAATTTTGTTTTTTGATTAAATGCCGGCAACCTTTTTTTCATTTAAGACTTGCAGCTTATGTGACAGAAAATGTGCAAGACCGTCAACACAAAACAATATTCTAAAATTAAATCGAATCTATCAGTTTTATGGAAAACTGAGCGTGAGACCAAATGAAACTAAAAATTGTCAAAACTGCCCCCGAATTTCTAGCAACTCCAGACTAGCATACTCTTGTGTTAAAATTACATGACCTACAAAACTGCATACGAAGTAGTTTTCCAAAAACTCACATTAAAATACTTGACTTTTTGAATAAAAAAATAGTTTCAATTTTAACGATTTTTGTGCAAATTTTTAGTCCTTATTCATATGCTTTTAGTTATACAGTGTACTGCCTCCGTCGGCCATCGTTCTTAAGTGGGCACTTCCCATTAACGGATGCCATTTTGCAATAGCAACTGCGTCGTAGCCCACTTTCAGAAGAAAGAGCACCAAGTCTTAAAAATATACTAATATTTTTAGTTGATTTTTGATAATTTTGTTTTTTAATTAAATGCCCGCAACTTGTTTTTCATTTAAGGCATGCAGCTTATGTGACAGAAAATGTGCAAGACCGTCAACACAAAACAATATTCTAAAATTAAATCGAATCTATCAGCTTTATGGAAAAATGAGCGTGAGACCAAATGAATCTAAAAATTGTCAAAACTGTCCCCGAATTTCTAGCAACTGCAGACTAGCATATTCTTTTGTTAAAATTACATGACCTACAAAACTGCATACCAAGTAGTTTTCCAAAAACTCACATTAAAATACTTGAATTTTTTGAAAAAAAAAAAAATTGTTTCAATTTTAACGATTTTTGTGCAAATTTTTAGTCCTTATTCATATGCTTTTAGTTATACAGTGTACTGCCTCCGTCGGCCATCGTTCTTAAGTGGGCACTTCCCATTAACGGATGCCATTTTGCAATAGCAACTGCGTCGTAGCCCACTTTCAGAAGAAACAGCACCAAGTCTTAAAAAGATATTAATATTTTTAGTTGATTTTTGATAATTTTGTTTTTTAATTAAATGCCCGCAACTTGTTTTTCATTTAAGGCACGCAGATTATGTGAAAGAAAATGTGCAAGACTGTAAACACAAAACAATATCCTAAAATTAAATCGAATCTATCAGCTTTATGGAAAAATGAGCGTGAGACCAAATGAATCTAAAAATTATCAAAACTGCCCCCGAATTTCTAGCAACTGCAGACTAGCATATTCTTTTGTTAAAATTACATGACCTACAAACTGCATACCAAGTAGTTTTCCAAAAACTCACATTAAAATACTTGACTTTTTGAAAAAAAAATAGTTTCAATTTTAACGATTTTTGTGCACATTTTTAGTCCTTATTCATATGCTTTTAGTTATACAGTGTACTGCCTCCGTCGGCCATCGTTCTTAAGTGGGCACTTCCCATTAACGGATGCCATTTTGCAATAGCAACTGGGTCGTAGCACACTTTCAGAAGAAGCAGCACCAAGTCTTAAAAAGATACTAATATTTGTAGTTGATTTTTGACAATTTTGTTTTTTAATTAAATGCCGGCAACCTTTTTTTCATTTAAGACTTGCAGCTTATGTGACAGAAAATGTGCAAGACCGTCAACACAAAACAATATTCTAAAATTAAATCGAATCTATCAGCTTTATGGAAAAATGAGCGTGAGACCAAATGAATCTAAAAATTGTCAAAACTGCCCCCGAATTTCTAGCAACTGCAGACTAGCATATTCTTTTGTTAAAATTACATGACCTACAAAATTGCATACGAAGTAGTTTTCCAAAAACTCACATTAAAGTATTGATTTTTGATAATTTTGTTTTTTAATTAAATGCTGGCAACCTTTTTTTCATTTAAGGCATGCAGCTTATGTGACAGAAAATGTGCAAGACCGTCAACACAAAACAATATTCTAAAATTAAATCGAATCTATCAGTTTTATGGAAAAATTAGCGCGAGACCAAATGAATCTAAAAATTGTCAAAACTGCCCCCGAATTTCTAGCAACTGCAGACTAGCATATTCATTTGTTAAAATTACTTGACCTACAAAACTGCATACGAAGTAGTTTTCCAAAAACTAACATTAAAATATTGATTTTTGATAATTTTGTTTTTTAATTAAATGCCGGCAACCTTTTTTTCATTTAAAGCATGCAGCTTATGTGACAGAAAATGTGCAAGACCGTCAACACAAAACAATATTCTAAAATTAAATCGAATCTATCAGTTTTATGGAAAAATGAGCGTGAGACCAAATTAATCTAAAAATTGTCAAAACTGCCCCCGAATTTCTAGCATCTCCAGACTAGCATATTCTTTTGTTAAAATTACATGACCTACAAAACTGCATACGAAGTAGTTTTCCAAAAACTCACATTAAAATACTTCATTTTTTGAAAAAAAATAGTTTCAATTTTAACGATTTTTGTGCAAATTTTTAGTCCTTATTCATATGCTTTTAGTCATACAGTGTACTGCCTCCGTCGGCCATCGTTCTTAAGTGGGCACTTCCCATTAACGGATGCCATTTTGCAATAGCAACTGCGTCGTAGACCACTTTCAGAACAAACAGCACCAAGTCTTAAAAAGATACTAATATTTTTAGTTGATTTTTGATAATTTTGTTTTTTAATTAAATGCCGGCAACCTTTTTTTCATTTAAAGCATGCAGCTTATGTGACAGAAAATGTGCAAGACCGTCAACACAAAACAATATTCTAAGATTAAATCGAATCTATCAGTTTTATGGAAAAATGAGCGTGAGACCAAATGAAACTAAAAATTGTCAAAACTGCCCCCGAATTTCTAGCATCTCCAGACTAGCATATTCTTTTGTTAAAATTACATGACCCACAAACCTGCATACGAAGTAGTTTTCCAAAAACTCACATTAAAATACTTGACTTTTTGAAAAAAAAATAGTTTCAATTTTAACGATTTTTGTGCAAATTTTTAGTCCTTATTCATATGCTTTTAGTTATACAGTGTACTGCCCCGTCGGCCATCGTTCTTAAGTGGGCACTTCCCATTAACGGATGCCATTTTGCAATAGCAACTGCGTCGTAGCCCACTTTCAGAAGAAACAGCACCAAGTCTTAAAAAAATACTAATATTTTTAGTTGATTTTTGATAATTTTGTTTTTTAATTGAATGCCGGCAACCTTTTTTGCATTTAAGGCATGCAGCTTATGTGACAGAAAATGTGCAAGACCGTCAACACAAAACAATATTCTATAATTAAATCGAATCTATCAGTTTTATGGAAAAATGAGCGTGATACCAAATGAAACTAAAAATTGTCAAAACTGGCCCCGAATTTCTAGCAACTCCAGACTAGCATATTCTTTTGTTAAAATTACATGACCTACAAAACTGCATACGAAGTAGTTTTCCAAAAACTCACATTAAAATATTGATTTTTGATAATTTTGTTTCTTAATTAAATGCCGGCAACCTTTTTTTCATTTAAGGCATGCAGCTTATGTGACAGAAAATGTGCAAGACCGTCAACACAAAACAATATTCTAAAATTAAATCGAATCTATCAGTTTTATGGAAAAATTAGCGCGAGACCAAATGAATCTAAAAATTGTCAAAACTGCCCCCGAATTTCTAGCAACTGCAGACTAGCATATTCATTTGTTAAAATTACTTGACCTACAAAACTGCATACGAAGTAGTTTTCCAAAAACTAACATTAAAATATTGATTTTTGATAATTTTGTTTTTTAATTAAATGCCGGCAACCTTTTTTTCATTTAAAGCATGCAGCTTATGTGACAGAAATGTGCAAGACCGTCAACACAAAACAATATTCTAAAATTAAATCGATTCTATCAGCTTTATGGAAAAATGAGCGTCAGACAAAATGAATCTAAAAATTGTCAAAACTGCCCCCGAATTTCTAACATCTCCAGACTAGCATATTCATTTGATAAAATTACTTGACCTACAAAACTGCATACGAAGTAGTTTTCCAAAAACTAACATTAAAATATTGATTTTTGATAATTTTGTTTTTTAATTAAATGCCGGCAACCTTTTTTTCATTTAAAGCATGCAGCTTATGTGACAGAAAATGTGCAAGACCGTCAACACAAAACAATATTCTAAAATTAAATCGAATCTATCAGTTTTATGGAAAAATGAGCGTGAGACCAAATTAATCTAAAAATTGTCAAAACTGCCCCCGAATTTCTAGCATCTCCAGACTAGCATATTCTTTTGTTAAAATTACATGACCTACAAAACTGCATACGAAGTAGTTTTCCAAAAACTCACATTAAAATACTTCATTTTTTGAAAAAAAATAGTTTCAATTTTAACGATTTTTGTGCAAATTTTTAGTCCTTATTCATATGCTTTTAGTCATACAGTGTACTGCCTCCGTCGGCCATCGTTCTTAAGTGGGCACTTCCCACTAACGGATGCCATTTTGCAATAGCAACTGCGTCGTAGACCACTTTCAGAACAAACAGCACCAAGTCTTAAAAAGATACTAATATTTTTAGTTGATTTTTGATAATTTTGTTTTTTAATTAAATGCCGGCAACCTTTTTTTCATTTAAAGCATGCAGCTTATGTGACAGAAAATGTGCAAGACCGTCAACACAAAACAATATTCTAAGATTAAATCGAATCTATCAGTTTTATGGAAAAATGAGCGTGAGACCAAATGAAACTAAAAATTGTCAAAACTGCCCCCGAATTTCTAGCATCTCCAGACTAGCATATTCTTTTGTTAAAATAACATGACCCACAAACCTGCATACGAAGTAGTTTTCCAAAAACTCACATTAAAATACTTGACTTTTTGAAAAAAAAATAGTTTCAATTTTAACGATTTTTGTGCAAATTTTTAGTCCTTATTCATATGCTTTTAGTTATACAGTGTACTGCCCCGTCGGCCATCGTTCTTAAGTGGGCACTTCCCATTAACGGATGCCATTTTGCAATAGCAACTGCGTCGTAGCCCACTTTCAGAAGAAACAGCACCAAGTCTTAAAAAAATACTAATATTTTTAGTTGATTTTTGATAATTTTGTTTTTTAATTGAATGCCGGCAACCTTTTTTGCATTTAAGGCATGCAGCTTATGTGACAGAAAATGTGCAAGACCGTCAACACAAAACAATATTCTATAATTAAATCGAATCTATCAGTTTTATGGAAAAATGAGCGTGATACCAAATGAAACTAAAAATTGTCAAAACTGGCCCCGAATTTCTAGCAACTCCAGACTAGCATATTCTTTTGTTAAAATTACATGACCTACAAAACTGCATACGAAGTAGTTTTCCAAAAACTCACATTAAAATATTGATTTTTGATAATTTTGTTTTTTAATTAAATGCCGGCAACCTTTTTTTCATTTAAGGCATGCAGCTTATGTGACAGAAAATGTGCAAGACCGTCAACACAAAACAATATTCTAAAATTAAATCGAATCTATCAGCTTTATGGAAAAATGAGCGTGAGACCAAATGAAACTAAAAATTTTCAAAACTGCCCCCGAATTTCTAGCAACTCCAGACTAGCATATTCTTTTGTTAAAATTACATGACCTACAAAACTGCATACGAAGTAGTTTTCCAAAAACTCACATTAAAATACTTCATTTTTTGAAAAAAAAATAGTTTCAATTTTAACGATTTTTGTGCAAATTTTTAGTCCTTATTCATATGCTTTTAGTCATACAGTGTACTGCCTCCGTCGGCCATCGTTCTTAAGTGGGCACTTCCCATTAACGGATGCCATTTTGCAATAGCAACTGCGTCGTAGCCCACTTTCAGAAGAAACAGCACCAAGTCGTAAAAAAATACTAATATTTTTAGTTGATTTTTGATAATTTTGTTTTTTAATTAAATGCCGGCAACCTTTTTTTCATTTAAAGCATGCAGCTTATGTGACAGAAAATGTGCAAGACCGTCAACACAAAACAATATTCTAAGATTAAATCGAATCTATCAGTTTTATGGAAAAATGAGCGTGATACCAAATGAAACTAAAAATTGTCAAAACTGGCCCCGAATTTCTAGCAACTCCAGACTAGCATATTCTTTTGTTAAAATTACATGACCTACAAAACTGCATACGAAGTAGTTTTCCAAAAACTCACATTAAAATATTGATTTTTGATAATTTTGTTTTTTAATTAAATGCCGGCAACCTTTTTTCATTTAAGGCATGCAGCTTATGTGACAGAAAATGTGCAAGACCGTCAACACAAAACAATATTCTAAAATTAAATCGAATCTATCAGTTTTATGGAAAAATGAGCGTGAGACCAAATGAAACTAAAAATTTTCAAAACTGCCCCCGAATTTCTAGCAACTCCAGACTAGCATATTCTTTTGTTAAAATTACACGACCTACAAAACTGCATACGAAGTAGTTTTCCAAAAACTCACATTAAAATACTTGCTTTTTAAAAAAAAAAAATAGTTTCAATTTTAACGATTTTTGTGCAAATTTTTAGTCCTTATTCATATGCTTTTAGTTATACAGTGTACTGCCTCCGTCGGCCATCGTTCTTAAGTGGGCACTTCCCATTAACGGATGCCATTTTGCAATAGCAACTGCGTCGTAGCCCACTTTCAGAAGAAACAGCACCAAGTCTTAAAAAGATACTAATATTTTTAGTTGATTTTTGATAATTTTGTTTTTTAATTGAATGCCGGCAACCTTTTTTTCATTTAAGACTTGCAGCTTATGTGACAGAAAATGTGCAAGACCGTCAACACAAAACAATATTCTAAGATTAAATCGAATCTATCAGTTTTATGGAAAAATGAGCGTGATACCAAATGAAACTAAAAATTGTCAAAACTGGCCCCGAATTTCTAGCAACTCCAGACTAGCATATTCTTTTGTTAAAATTACATGACCTACAAAACTGCATACGAAGTAGTTTTCCAAAAACTCACATTAAAATATTGATTTTTGATAATTTTGTTTTTTAATTAAATGCCGGCAACCTTTTTTCATTTAAGGCATGCAGCTTATGTGACAGAAAATGTGCAAGACCGTCAACACAAAACAATATTCTAAAATTAAATCGAATCTATCAGTTTTATGGAAAAATGAGCGTGAGACCAAATGAAACTAAAAATTTTCAAAACTGACCCCGAATTTCTAGCAACTCCAGACTAGCATATTCTTTTGTTAAAATTACACGACCTACAAAACTGCATACGAAGTAGTTTTCCAAAAACTCACATTAAAATACTTGCTTTTTAAAAAAAAAAAATAGTTTCAATTTTAACGATTTTTGTGCAAATTTTTAGTCCTTATTCATATGCTTTTAGTTATACAGTGTACTGCCTCCGTCGGCCATCGTTCTTAAGTGGGCCCTTCCCATTAACGGATGCCATTTTGCAATAGCAACTGCGTCGTAGCCCACTTTCAGAAGAAACAGCACCAAGTCTTAAAAAGATACTAATATTTTTAGTTGATTTTTGATAATTTTGTTTTTTAATTGAATGCCGGCAACCTTTTTTTCATTTAAGACTTGCAGCTTATGTGACAGAAAATGTGCAAGACCGTCAACACAAAACAATATTCTAAAATTAAATCGAATCTATCAGTTTTATGGAAAAATGAGCGTGAGACCAAATGAATCTAAAAATTGTCAAAACTGCCCCCGAATTTCTAGCATCTCCAGACTAGCATATTCTTTTGTTAAAATTACATGACCTACAAAACTGCATACGTAGTAGTTTTCCAAAAACTCACATTAAAATACTTCATTTTTTGAAAAAAAAATAGTTTCAATTTTAACGATTTTTGTGCAAATTTTTAGTCCTTATTCATATGCTTTTAGTCATACAGTGTACTGCCTCCGTCGGCCATCGTTCTTAAGTAGGCACTTCCCATTAACGGATGCCATTTTGCAATAGCAACTGCGTCGTAGACCACTTTCAGAACAAACAGCACCAAGTCTTAAAAAGATACTAATATTTTTAGTTGATTTTTGATAATTTTGTTTTTTAATTAAATGCCGGCAACCTTTTTTTCATTTAAAGCATGCAGCTTATGTGACAGAAAATGTGCAAGACCGTCAACACAAAACAATATTCTAAGATTAAATCGAATCTATCAGTTTTATGGAAAAATGAGCGTGAGACCAAATGAAACTAAAAATTGTCAAAACTGCCCCCGAATTTCTAGCATCTCCAGACTAGCATATTCTTTTGTTAAAATTACATGACCCACAAACCTGCATACGAAGTAGTTTTCCAAAAACTCACATTAAAATACTTGACTTTTTGAAAAAAAAATAGTTTCAATTTTAACGATTTTTGTGCAAATTTTTAGTCCTTATTCATATGCTTTTAGTTATACAGTGTACTGCCCCGTCCCCAATCGTTCTTTAGTGGGCACTTCCCATTAACGGATGCCATTTTGCAATAGCAACTGCGTCGTAGCCCACTTTCAGAAGAAACAGCACCAAGTCTTAAAAAAATACTAATATTTTTAGTTGATTTTTGATAATTTTGTTTTTTAATTGAATGCCGGCAACCTTTTTTGCATTTAAGGCATGCAGCTTATGTGACAGAAAATGTGCAAGACCGTCAACACAAAACAATATTCTATAATTAAATCGAATCTATCAGTTTTATGGAAAAATGAGCGTGATACCAAATGAAACTAAAAATTGTCAAAACTGGCCCCGAATTTCTAGCAACTCCAGACTAGCATATTCTTTTGTTAAAATTACATGACCTACAAAACTGCATACGAAGTAGTTTTCCAAAAACTCACATTAAAATATTGATTTTTGATAATTTTGTTTTTTAATTAAATGCCGGCAACCTTTTTTTCATTTAAGGCATGCAGCTTATGTGACAGAAAATGTGCAAGACCGTCAACACAAAACAATATTCTAAAATTAAATCGAATCTATCAGTTTTATGGAAATATGAGCGTGAGACCAAATTAATCTAAAAATTGTCAAAACTGCCCCCGAATTTCTAGCATCTCCAGACTAGCATATTCTTTTGTTAAAATTACATGACCTACAAAACTGCATACGAAGTAGTTTTCCAAAAACTCACATTAAAATACTTAATTTTTTGAAAAAAAATAGTTTCAATTTTAACGATTTTTGTGCAAATTTTTAGTCCTTATTCATATGCTTTTAGTCATACAGTGTACTGCCTCCGTCGGCCATCGTTCTTAAGTGGGCACTTCCCATTAACGGATGCCATTTTGCAATAGCAACTGCGTCGTAGACCACTTTCAGAACAAACAGCACCAAGTCTTAAAAAGATACTAATATTTTTAGTTGATTTTTGATAATTTTGTTTTTTAATTAAATGCCGGCAACCTTTTTTTCATTTAAAGCATGCAGCTTATGTGACAGAAAATGTGCAAGACCGTCAACACAAAACAATATTCTAAGATTAAATCGAATCTATCAGTTTTATGGAAAAATGAGCGTGAGACCAAATGAAACTAAAAATTGTCAAAACTGCCCCCGAATTTCTAGCATCTCCAGACTAGCATATTCTTTTGTTAAAATTACATGACCCACAAACCTGCATACGAAGTAGTTTTCCAAAAACTCACATTAAAATACTTCATTTTTTGAAAAAAAAATAGTTTCAATTTTAACGATTTTTGTGCAAATTTTTAGTCCTTATTCATATGCTTTTAGTTATACAGTGTACTGCCCCGTCGGCCATCGTTCTTAAGTGGGCGCTTCCCATTAACGGATGCCATTTTGCAATAGCAACTGCGTCGTAGCCCACTTTCAGAAGAAACAGCACCAAGTCTTAAAAAAATACTAATATTTTTAGTTGATTTTTGATAATTTTGTTTTTTAATTGAATGCCGGCAACCTTTTTTGCATTTAAGGCATGCAGCTTATGTGACAGAAAATGTGCAAGACCGTCAACACAAAACAATATTCTATAATTAAATCGAATCTATCAGTTTTATGGAAAAATGAGCGTGATACCAAATGAAACTAAAAATTGTCAAAACTGGCCCCGAATTTCTAGCAACTCCAGACTAGCATATTCTTTTGTTAAAATTACACGACCTACAAAACTGCATACGAAGTAGTTTTCCAAAAACTCACATTAAAATACTTGCTTTTTAAAAAAAAAAAATAGTTTCAATTTTAACGATTTTTGTGCAAATTTTTAGTCCTTATTCATATGCTTTTAGTTATACAGTGACTGCCTCCGTCGGCCATCGTTCTTAAGTGGGCACTTCCCATTAACGGATGCCATTTTGCAATAGCAACTGCGTCGTAGCCCACTTTCAGAAGAAACAGCACCAAGTCTTAAAAAGATACTAATATTTTTAGTTGATTTTTGATAATTTTGTTTTTTAATTGAATGCCGGCAACCTTTTTTTCATTTAAGACTTGCAGCTTATGTGACAGAAAATGTGCAAGACCGTCAACACAAAACAATATTCTATAATTAAATCGAATCTATCAGTTTTATGGAAAAATGAGCGTGATACCAAATGAAACTAAAAATTGTCAAAACTGGCCCCGAATTTCTAGCAACTCCAGACTAGCATATTCTTTTGTTAAAATTACATGACCTACAAAACTGCATACGAAGTTGTTTTCCAAAAACTCACATTAAAATATTGATTTTTGATAATTTTGTTTTTTAATTAAATGCCGGCAACCTTTTTTTCATTTAAGGCATGCAGCTTATGTGACAGAAAATGTGCAAGACCGTCAACACAAAACAATATTCTAAAATTAAATCGAATCTATCAGTTTTATGGAAAAATGAGCGTGAGACCAAATGAAACTAAAAATTTTCAAAACTGCCCCCGAATTTCTAGCAACTCCAGACTAGCATATTCTTTTGATAAAATTACATGACCTACAAAACTGCATACGAAGTAGTTTTCCAAAAACTCACATTAAAATACTTCATTTTTTGAAAAAAAAAATAGTTTCAATTTTAACGATTTTTGTGCAAATTTTTAGTCCTTATTCATATGCTTTTAGTCATACAGTGTACTGCCTCCGTCGGCCATCGTTCTTAAGTGGGCACTTCCCATTAACGGATGCCATTTTGCAATAGCAACTGCGTCGTAGCCCACTTTCAGAAGAAACAGCACCAAGTCGTAAAAAAATACTAATATTTTTAGTTGATTTTTGATAATTTTTTTTTTTTTAATTAAATGCCGGCAACCTTTTTTTCATTTAAAGCATGCAGCTTATGTGACAGAAAATGTGCAAGACCGTCAACACAAAACAATATTCTAAGATTAAATCGAATCTATCAGTTTTATGGAAAAATGAGCGTGATACCAAATGAAACTAAAAATTGTCAAAACTGCCCCCGAATTTCTAGCAACTCCAGACTAGCATATTCTTTTGTTAAAATTACACGACCTACAAAACTGCATACGAAGTAGTTTTCCAAAAACTCACATTAAAATACTTGCTTTTTAAAAAAAAAAAATAGTTTCAATTTTAACGATTTTTGTGCAAATTTTTAGTCCTTATTCATATGCTTTTAGTTATACAGTGTACTGCCTCCGTCGGCCATCGTTCTTAAGTGGGCACTTCCCATTAACGGATGCCATTTTGCAATAGCAACTGCGTCGTAGCCCACTTTCAGAAGAAACAGCACCAAGTCTTAAAAAGATACTAATATTTTTAGTTGATTTTTGATAATTTTGTTTTTTAATTGAATGCCGGCAACCTTTTTTTCATTTAAGACTTGCAGCTTATGTGACAGAAAATGTGCAAGACCGTCAACACAAAACAATATTCTAAAATTAAATCGAATCTATCAGTTTTATGGAAAAATGAGCGTGAGACCAAATGAATCTAAAAATTGTCAAAACTGCCCCCGAATTTCTAGCATCTCCAGACTAGCATATTCTTTTGTTAAAATTACATGACCTACAAAACTGCATACGAAGTAGTTTTCCAAAAACTCACATTAAAATACTTCATTTTTTGAAAAAAAATAGTTTAAATTTTAACGATTTTTGTGCAAATTTTTAGTCCTTATTCATATGCTTTTAGTCATACAGTGTACTGCCTCCGTCGGCCATCGTTCTTAAGTGGGCACTTCCCATTAACGGATGCCATTTTGCAATAGCAACTGCGTCGTAGACCACTTTCAGAACAAACAGCACCAAGTCTTAAAAAGATACTAATATTTTTAGTTGATTTTTGATAATTTTGTTTTTTGATTAAATGCCGGCAACCTTTTTTTCATTTAAAGCATGCAGCTTATGTGACAGAAAATGTGCAAGACCGTCAACACAAAACAATATTCTAAGATTAAATCGAATCTATCAGTTTTATGGAAAAATGAGCGTGAGACCAAATGAAACTAAAAATTGTCAAAACTGCCCCCGAATTTCTAGCATCTCCAGACTAGCATATTCTTTTGTTAAAATTACATGACCCACAAACCTGCATACGAAGTAGTTTTCCAAAAACTCACATTAAAATACTTCATTTTTTGAAAAAAAAATAGTTTCAATTTTAACGATTTTTGTGCAAATTTTTAGTCCTTATTCATATGCTTTTAGTTATACAGTGTACTGCCCCGTCGGCCATCGTTCTTAAGTGGGCACTTCCCATTAACGGATGCCATTTTGCAATAGCAACTGCGTCGTAGCCCACTTTCAGAAGAAACAGCACCAAGTCTTAAAAAAATACTAATATTTTTAGTTGATTTTTGATAATTTTGTTTTTTAATTGAATGCCGGCAACCTTTTTTGCATTTAAGGCATGCAGCTTATGTGACAGAAAATGTGCAAGACCGTCAACACAAAACAATATTCTATAATTAAATCGAATCTATCAGTTTTATGGAAAAATGAGCGTGATACCAAATGAAACTAAAAATTGTCAAAACTGGCCCCGAATTTCTAGCAACTCCAGACTAGCATATTCTTTTGTTAAAATTACATGACCTACAAAACTGCATACGAAGTAGTTTTCCAAAAACTCACATTAAAATATTGATTTTTGATAATTTTGTTTTTTAATTAAATGCCGGCAACCTTTTTTTCATTTAAGGCATGCAGCTTATGTGACAGAAAATGTGCAAGACCGTCAACACAAAACAATATTCGAAAATTAAATCGAATCTATCAGTTTTATGGAAAAATGAGCGTGAGACCAAATTAATCTAAAAATTGTCAAAACTGCCCCCGAATTTCTAGCATCTCCAGACTAGCATATTCTTTTGTTAAAATTACATGACCTACAAAACTGCATACGAAGTAGTTTTCCAAAAACTCACATTAAAATACTTCATTTTTTGAAAAAAAATAGTTTCAATTTTAACGATTTTTGTGCAAATTTTTAGTCCTTATTCATATGCTTTTAGTCATACAGTGTACTGCCTCCGTCGGCCATCGTTCTTAAGTGGGCACTTCCCATTAACGGATGCCATTTTGCAATAGCAACTGCGTCGTAGACCACTTTCAGAACAAACAGCACCAAGTCTTAAAAAGATACTAATATTTTTAGTTGATTTTTGATAATTTTGTTTTTTAATTAAATGCCGGCAACCTTTTTTTCATTTAAAGCATGCAGCTTATGTGACAGAAAATGTGCAAGACCGTCAACACAAAACAATATTCTAAGATTAAATCGAATCTATCAGTTTTATGGAAAAATGAGCGTGAGACCAAATGAAACTAAAAATTGTCAAAACTGCCCCCGAATTTCTAGCATCTCCAGACTAGCATATTCTTTTGTTAAAATTACATGACCCACAAACCTGCATACGAAGTAGTTTTCCAAAAACTCACATTAAAATACTTCATTTTTTGAAAAAAAAATAGTTTCAATTTTAACGATTTTTGTGCAAATTTTTAGTCCTTATTCATATGCTTTTAGTTATACAGTGTACTGCCCCGTCGGCCATCGTTCTTAAGTGGGCACTTCCCATTAACGGATGCCATTTTGCAATAGCAACTGCGTCGTAGCCCACTTTCAGAAGAAACAGCACCAAGTCTTAAAAAAATACTAATATTTTTAGTTGATTTTTGATAATTTTGTTTTTTAATTGAATGCCGGCAACCTTTTTTGCATTTAAGGCATGCAGCTTATGTGACAGAAAATGTGCAAGACCGTCAACACAAAACAATATTCTATAATTAAATCGAATCTATCAGTTTTATGGAAAAATGAGCGTGCTACCAAATGAAACTAAAAATTGTCAAAACTGGCCCCGAATTTCTAGCAACTCCAGACTAGCATATTCTTTTGTTAAAATTACATGACCTACAAAACTGCATACGAAGTAGTTTTCCAAAAACTCACATTAAAATATTGATTTTTGATAATTTTGTTTTTTAATTAAATGCCGGCAACCTTTTTTTCATTTAAGGCATGCAGCTTATGTGACAGAAAATGTGCAAGACCGTCAACACAAAACAATATTCTAAAATTAAATCGAATCTATCAGTTTTATGGAAAAATGAGCGTGAGACCAAATGAAACTAAAAATTTTCAAAACTGCCCCCGAATTTCTAGCAACTCCAGACTAGCATATTCTTTTGTTAAAATTACATGACCTACAAAACTGCATACGAAGTAGTTTTCCAAAAACTCACATTAAAATACTTCATTTTTTGAAAAAAAAATAGTTTCAATTTTAACGATTTTTGTGCAAATTTTTAGTCCTTATTCATATGCTTTTAGTTATACAGTGTGCTGCCTCCGTCGGCCATCGTTCTTAAGTGGGCACTTCCCATTAACGGATGCCATTTTGCAATAGCAACTGCGTCGTAGCCCACTTTCAGAAGAAACAGCACCAAGTCGTAAAAAAATACTAATATTTTTAGTTGATTTTTGATAATTTTGTTTTTTAATTAAATGCCGGCAACCTTTTTTTCATTTAAAGCATGCAGCTTATGTGACAGAAAATGTGCAAGACCGTCAACACAAAACAATATTCTAAGATTAAATCGAATCTATCAGTTTTATGGAAAAATGAGCGTGATACCAAATGAAACTAAAAATTGTCAAAACTGGCCCCGAATTTCTAGCAACTCCAGACTAGCATATTCTTTTGTTAAAATTACATGACCTACAAAACTGCATACGAAGTAGTTTTCCAAAAACTCACATTAAAATATTGATTTTTGATAATTTTGTTTTTTAATTAAATGCCGGCAACCTTTTTTCATTTAAGGCATGCAGCTTATGTGACAGAAAATGTGCAAGACCGTCAACACAAAACAATATTCTAAAATTAAATCGAATCTATCAGTTTTATGGAAAAATGAGCGTGAGACCAAATGAAACTAAAAATTTTCAAAACTGCCCCCGAATTTCTAGCAACTCCAGACTAGCATATTCTTTTGTTAAAATTACACGACCTACAAAACTGCATACGAAGTAGTTTTCCAAAAACTCACATTAAAATACTTGCTTTTTAAAAAAAAAAAATAGTTTCAATTTTAACGATTTTTGTGCAAATTTTTAGTCCTTATTCATATGCTTTTAGTTATACAGTGTACTGCCTCCGTCGGCCATCGTTCTTAAGTGGGCACTTCCCATTAACGGATGCCATTTTGCAATAGCAACTGCGTCGTAGCCCACTTTCAGAAGAAACAGCACCAAGTCTTAAAAAGATACTAATATTTTTAGTTGATTTTTGATAATTTTGTTTTTTAATTGAATGCCGGCAACCTTTTTTTCATTTAAGACTTGCAGCTTATGTGACAGAAAATGTGCAAGACCGTCAACACAAAACAATATTCTAAAATTAAATCGAATCTATCAGTTTTATGGAAAAATGAGCGTGAGACCAAATGAAACTAAAAATTGTCAAAACTGCCCCCGAATTTCTAGCAACTCCAGACTAGCATATTCTTTTGTTAAAATTACATGACCTACAAAACTGCATACGAAGTAGTTTTCCAAAAACTCACATTAAAATACTTGACTTTTTGAAAAAAAAAATAGTTTAAATTTTAACGATTTTTGTGCAAATTTTTAGTCCTTATTCATATGCTTTTAGTTATACAGTGTACTGCCTGCGTCGGCATCGTTCTTAAGCGGGCACTTCCCATTAACGGATGCCATTTTGAAATAGCAACTGCGTCGTAGCCCACTTTCAGAAGAAACAGCACCAAGTCTTAAAAAGATACTAATATTTTTAGTGGATTTTTGACAATTTTGTTTTTTAATTGAATGCCGGCAACCTTTTTTTCATTTAAGGCATGCAGCTTATGTGACAGAAAATGGGGCAAGACCGTCAACACAAAATAATATTCTAAAATTAAATCGAATCTAACAGTTTTATGGAAAAAATGAGCGTGAGACCAAATGAAACTAAAAATTGTCAAAACTGCCCCCGAATTTCTAGCAACTCCAGACTAGCTTATTCTTTTGTTAAAATTACATGACCTACAAAACTGCATACGAAGTAGTTTTCCAAAAACTCACATTAAAATACTTGACTTTTTGAAAAAAAAAAGTTTCAATTTTAACGATTTTTGTGCAAATTTTTAGTCCTTATTCATATGCTTTTAGTTATACAGTGTGCTGCCTCCGTCGGCCATCGTTCTTAAGTGGGCACTTCCCATTAACGGATGCCATTTTGCAATAGCAACTGCGTCGTAGCCCACTTTCAGAAGAAACAGCACCAAGTCTTAAAAAAGATACTAATATTTTTAGTTGATTTTTGATAATTTTGTTTTTTAATTATATGCCGGCAACCTTTTTTTCATTTAAGGCACGCAGCTTATGTGAGAGAAAATGTGCAAGACCGTCAACACAAAACAATATTCTAAAATTAAATCGAATCTATCAGCTTTATGGCAAAATGAGCGTGAGACCAAATGAATCTAAAAATTGTCAAAACTGCCCCCGAATTTCTAGCAACTGCAGACTAGCATATTCATTTGTTAAAATTACATGACCCACAAAACTGCATACGAAGTAGTTTTCCAAAAACTCACATTAAAATATTGATTTTTGATAATTTTGTTTTTTTAATTAAATGCCGGCAACCTTTTTTTCATTTAAGGCTTGCAGCTTATGTGACAGAAAATGTGCAAGACCGTCAGCACAAAACAATATTCTAAAATTAAATCGAATCTATCAGTTTTATGGAAAACTGAGCGTGAGACCAAATGAAACTAAAAATTGTCAAAACTGGCCCCGAATTTCTAGCAACTCCAGACTAGCATATTCTTTTGTTAAAATTACATGACCTACAAAACTGCATACGAAGTAGTTTTCCAAAAACTCACATTAAAATATTGATTTTTGATAATTTTGTTTTTTAATTAAATGCCGGCAACCTTTTTTTCATTTTAGGCATGCAGCTTATGTGACAGAAAATGTGCAAGACCGTCAACACAAAACAATATTCTAAAATTAAATCGAATCTATCAGTTTTATGGAAAAATGAGCGTGAGACCAAATGAAACTAAAAATTTTCAAAACTGCCCCCGAATTTCTAGCAACTCCAGACTAGCATATTCTTTTGTTAAAATTACATGACCTACAAAACTGCATACGAAGTAGTTTTCCAAAAACTCACATTAAAATACTTCATTTTTTGAAAAAAAAATAGTTTCAATTTTAGCGATTTTTGTGCAAATTTTTAGTCCTTATTCATATGCTTTTAGTCATACAGTGTACTGCCTCCGTCGGCCATCGTTCTTAAGTGGGCACTTCCCATTAACGGATGCCATTTTGCAATAGCAACTGCGTCGTAGCCCACTTTCAGAAGAAACAGCACCAAGTCGTAAAAAAATACTAATATTTTTAGTTGATTTTTGATAATTTTGTTTTTTAATTAAATGCCTGCAACCTTTTTTTCATTTAAAGCATGCAGCTTATGTGACAGAAAATGTGCAAGACCGTCAACACAAAACAATATTCTAAGATTAAATCGAATCTATCAGTTTTATGGAAAAATGAGCGTGATACCAAATGAAACTAAAAATTGTCAAAACTGGCCCCGAATTTCTAGCAACTCCAGACTAGCATATTCTTTTGTTAAAATTACATGACCTACAAAACTGCATACGAAGTAGTTTTCCAAAAACTCACATTAAAATATTGATTTTTGATAATTTTGTTTTTTAATTAAATGCCGGCAACCTTTTTTCATTTAAGGCATGCAGCTTATGTGACAGAAAATGTGCAAGACCGTCAACACAAAACAATATTCTAAAATTAAATCGAATCTATCAGTTTTATGGAAAAATGAGCGTGAGACCAAATGAAACTAAAAATTTTCAAAACTGCCCCCGAATTTCTAGCAACTCCAGACTAGCATATTCTTTTGTTAAAATTACATGACCTACAAAACTGCATACGAAGTAGTTTTCCAAAAACTCACATTAAAATACTTGATTTAAAAAAAAAAAAAATAGTTTCAATTTTAACGATTTTTGTGCAAATTTTTAGTCCTTATTCATATGCTTTTAGTTATACAGTGTACTGCCTCCGTCGGCCATCGTTCTTAAGTGGGCACTTCCCATTAACGGATGCCATTTTGCAATAGCAACTGCGTCGTAGCCCACTTTCAGAAGAAACAGCACCAAGTCTTAAAAAGATACTAATATTTTTAGTTGATTTTTGATAATTTTGTTTTTTAATTGAATGCCGGCAACCTTTTTTTCATTTAAGACTTGCAGCTTATGTGACAGAAAATGTGCAAGACCGTCAACACAAAACAATATTCTAAAATTAAATCGAATCTATCAGTTTTATGGAAAAATGAGCGTGAGACCAAATGAAACTAAAAATTGTCAAAACTGCCCCCGAATTTCTAGCAACTCCAGACTAGCATATTCTTTTGTTAAAATTACATGACCTACAAAACTGCATACGAAGTAGTTTTCCAAAAACTCACATTAAAATACTTGACTTTTTGAAAAAAAAAATAGTTTAAATTTTAACGATTTTTGTGCAAATTTTTAGTCCTTATTCATATGCTTTTAGTTATACAGTGTACTGCCTGCGTCGGCCATCGTTCTTAAGCGGGCACTTCCCATTAACGGATGCCATTTTGAAATAGCAACTGCGTCGTAGCCCACTTTCAGAAGAAACAGCACCAAGTCTTAAAAAGATACTAATATTTTTAGTGGATTTTTGAGAACTTTGTTTTTTAATTGAATGCCGGCAACCTTTTTTTCATTTAAGGCATGCAGCTTATGTGACAGAAAATGGGCAAGACCGTCAACACAAAATAATATTCTAAAATTAAATCGAATCTAACAGTTTTATGGAAAAATGAGCGTGAGACCAAATGAAACTAAAAATTGTCAAAACTGCCCCCGAATTTCTAGCAACTCCAGACTAGCTTATTCTTTTGTTAAAATTACATGACCTACAAAACTGCATACGAAGTAGTTTTCCAAAAACTCACATTAAAATACTTGACTTTTTGAAAAAAAAAAGTTTCAATTTTAACGATTTTTGTGCAAATTTTTAGTCCTTATTCATATGCTTTTAGTTATACAGTGTGCTGCCTCCGTCGGCCATCGTTCTTAAGTGGGCACTTCCCATTAACGGATGCCATTTTGCAATAGCAACTACGTCGTAGCCCACTTTCAGAAGAAACAGCACCAAGTCTTAAAAAGATACTAATATTTTTAGTTGATTTTTGATAATTTTGTTTTTTAATTAAATGCCGGCAACCTTTTTTTCATTTAAGGCACGCAGCTTATGTGAGAGAAAATGTGCAAGACCGTCAACACAAAACAATATTCTAAAATTGAATCGAATCTATCAGCTTTATGGCAAAATGAGCGTGAGACCAAATGAATCTAAAAATTGTCAAAACTGCCCCCGAATTTCTAGCAACTGCAGACTAGCATATTCATTTGTTAAAATTACATGACCCACAAAACTGCATACGAAGTAGTTTTCCAAAAACTCACATTAAAATATTGATTTTTGATAATTTTGTTTTTTTAATTAAATGCCGGCAACCTTTTTTTCATTTAAGGCTTGCAGCTAATGTGACAGAAAATGTGCAAGACCGTCAGCACAAAACAATATTCTAAAATTAAATCGAATCTATCAGTTTTATGGAAAACTGAGCGTGAGACCAAATGAAACTAAAAATTGTCAAAACTGCCCCCGAATTTCTAGCAACTCCAGACTAGCATATTCTTTTGTTAAAATTACATGACCTACAAAACTGCATACGAAGTAGTTTTCCAAAAACTCACATTAAAATATTGATTTTTGATAATTTTGTTTTTTAATTAAATGCCGGCAACCTTTTTTTCATTTCAGGCATGCAGCTTATGTGACAGAAAATGTGCAAGACCGTCAACACAAAACAATATTCTAAAATTAAATCGAATCTATCAGTTTTATGGAAAAATGAGCGTGAGACCAAATGAAACTAAAAATTTTCAAAACTGCCCCCGAATTTCTAGCAACTCCAGACTAGCATATTCTTTTGTTAAAATTACATGACCTACAAAACTGCATACGAAGTAGTTTTCCAAAAACTCACATTAAAATACTTGACTTTTTGAAAAAAAAATAGTTTAAATTTTAACGATTTTTGTGCAAATTTTTAGTCCTTATTCATATGCTTTTAGTTATACAGTGTACTGCCTGCGTCGGCCATCGTTCTTAAGCGGGCACTTCCCATTAACGGATGCCATTTTGAAATAGCAACTGCGTCGTAGCGCACTTTCAGAAGAAACAGCACCAAGTCTTAAAAAGATACTAATATTTTTAGTGGATTTTTGACAAATTTGTTTTTTAATTGAATGCCGGCAACCTTTTTTTCATTTAAGGCATGCAGCTTATGTGACAGACAATGGGCAAGACCGTCAACACAAAATAATATTCTAAAATTAAATCGAATCTAACAGTTTTATGGAAAAATGAGCGTGAGACCAAATGAAACTAAAAATTGTCAAAACTGCCCCCGAATTTCTAGCAACTCCAGACTAGCTTATTCTTTTGTTAAAATTACATGACCTACAAAACTGCATACGAAGTAGTTTTCCAAAAACTCACATTAAAATACTTGACTTTTTGAAAAAAAAAAGTTTCAATTTTAACGATTTTTGTGCAAATTTTTAGTCCTTATTCATATGCTTTTAGTTATACAGTGTGCTGCCTCCGTCGGCCATCGTTCTTAAGTGGGCACTTCCCATTAACGGATGCCATTTTGCAATAGCAACTGCGTCGTAGCCCACTTTCAGAAGAAACAGCACCAAGTCTTAAAAAGATACTAATATTTTTAGTTGATTTTTGATAATTTTGTTTTTTAATTAAATGCCGGCAACCTTTTTTTCATTTAAGGCACGCAGCTTATGTGAGAGAAAATGTGCAAGACCGTCAACACAAAACAATATTCTAAAATTGAATCGAATCTATCAGCTTTATGGCAAAATGAGCGTGAGACCAAATGAATCTAAAAATTGTCAAAACTGCCCCCGAATTTCTAGCAACTGCAGACTAGCATATTCATTTGTTAAAATTACATGACCCACAAAACTGCATACGAAGTAGTTTTCCAAAAACTCACATTAAAATATTGATTTTTGATAATTTTGTTTTTTTAATTAAATGCCGGCAACCTTTTTTTCATTTAAGGCTTGCAGCTAATGTGACAGAAAATGTGCAAGACCGTCAGCACAAAACAATATTCTAAAATTAAATCGAATCTATCAGTTTTATGGAAAACTGAGCGTGAGACCAAATGAAACTAAAAATTGTCAAAACTGCCCCCGAATTTCTAGCAACTCCAGACTAGCATATTCTTTTGTTAAAATTACATGACCTACAAAACTGCATACGAAGTAGTTTTCCAAAAACTCACATTAAAATATTGATTTTTGATAATTTTGTTTTTTAATTAAATGCCGGCAACCTTTTTTTCATTTCAGGCATGCAGCTTATGTGACAGAAAATGTGCAAGACCGTCAACACAAAACAATATTCTAAAATTAAATCGAATCTATCAGTTTTATGGAAAAATGAGCGTGAGACCAAATGAAACTAAAAATTTTCAAAACTGCCCCCGAATTTCTAGCAACTCCAGACTAGCATATTCTTTTGTTAAAATTACATGACCTACAAAACTGCATACGAAGTAGTTTTCCAAAAACTCACATTAAAATACTTGACTTTTTGAAAAAAAAATAGTTTAAATTTTAACGATTTTTGTGCAAATTTTTAGTCCTTATTCATATGCTTTTAGTTATACAGTGTACTGCCTGCGTCGGCCATCGTTCTTAAGCGGGCACTTCCCATTAACGGATGCCATTTTGAAATAGCAACTGCGTCGTAGCGCACTTTCAGAAGAAACAGCACCAAGTCTTAAAAAGATACTAATATTTTTAGTGGATTTTTGACAAATTTGTTTTTTAATTGAATGCCGGCAACCTTTTTTTCATTTAAGGCATGCAGCTTATGTGACAGACAATGGGCAAGACCGTCAACACAAAATAATATTCTAAAATTAAATCGAATCTAACAGTTTTATGGAAAAATGAGCGTGAGACCAAATGAAACTAAAAATTGTCAAAACTGCCCCCGAATTTCTAGCAACTCCAGACTAGCTTATTCTTTTGTTAAAATTACATGACCTACAAAACTGCATACGAAGTAGTTTTCCAAAAACTCACATTAAAATACTTGACTTTTTGAAAAAAAAAAGTTTCAATTTTAACGATTTTTGTGCAAATTTTTAGTCCTTATTCATATGCTTTTAGTTATACAGTGTGCTGCCTCCGTCGGCCATCGTTCTTAAGTGGGCACTTCCCATTAACGGATGCCATTTTGCAATAGCAACTGCGTCGTAGCCCACTTTCAGAAGAAACAGCACCAAGTCTTAAAAAGATACTAATATTTTTAGTTGATTTTTGATAATTTTGTTTTTTAATTAAATGCCGGCAACCTTTTTTTCATTTAAGGCACGCAGCTTATGTGAGAGAAAATGTGCAAGACCGTCAACACAAAACAATATTCTAAAATTAAATCGAATCTATCAGCTTTATGGCAAAATGAGCGTGAGACCAAATGAATCTAAAAATTGTCAAAACTGCCCCCGAATTTCTAGCAACTGCAGACTAGCATATTCATTTGTTAAAATTACATGACCCACAAAACTGCATACGAAGTAGTTTTCCAAAAACTCACATTAAAATATTGATTTTTGATAATTTTGTTTTTTAATTAAATGCCGGCAACCTTTTTTTCATTTAATGCTTGCAGCTTATGTGGCAGAAAATGTGCAAGACCGTCAGCACAAAACAATATTCTAAAATTAAATCGAATCTATCAGTTTTATGGAAAACTGAGCGTGAGACCAAATGAAACTAAAAATTGTCAAAACTGCCCCCGAATTTCTAGCAACTCCAGACTAGCATATTCTTTTGTTAAAATTACATGACCTATAAAACTGCATACGAAGTAGTTTTCCAAAAACTCACATTAAAATACTTGACTTTTTGAAAAAAAAAAATAGTTTCAATTTTAACGATTTTTGTGCAAATTTTTAGTCCTTATTCATATGCTTTTAGTTATACAGTGTACTGCCTCCGTCGGCCATCGTTCTTAAGTGGGCACTTCCCATTAACGGATGCCATTTTGCAATAGCAACTGCGTCGTAGCCCACTTTCAGAAGAAACAGCACCAAGTCTTAAAAAGATACTAATATTTTTAGTTGATTTTTGATAATTTTGTTTTTTAATTGAATGCCGGCAACCTTTTTTTCATTTAAGACTTGCAGCTTATGTGACAGAAAATGTGCAAGACCGTCAACACAAAACAATATTCTAAAATTAAATCGAATCTATCAGTTTTATGGAAAAATGAGCGTGAGACCAAATGAAACTAAAAATTGTCAAAACTGCCCCCGAATTTCTAGCAACTCCAGACTAGCATATTCTTTTGTTAAAATTACATGACCTACAAAACTGCATACGAAGTAGTTTTCCAAAAACTCACATTAAAATACTTGACTTTTTGAAAAAAAATAGTTTAAATTTTAACGATTTTTGTGCAAATTTTTAGGCCTTATTCATATGCTTTTAGTTATACAGTGTACTGCCTGCGTCGGCCATCGTTCTTAAGCGGGCACTTCCCATTAACGGATGCCATTTTGAAATAGCAACTGCGTCGTAGCCCACTTTCAGAAGAAACAGCACCAAGTCTTAAAAAGATACTAATATTTTTAGTGGATTTTTGACAACTTTGTTTTTTAATTGAATGCCGGCAACCTTTTTTTCATTTAAGGCATGCAGCTTATGTGACAGAAAATGGGCAAGACCGTCAACACAAAATAATATTCTAAAATTTAATCGAATCTAACAGTTTTATGGAAAAATGAGCGTGAGACCAAATGAAACTAAAAATTGTCAAAACTGCCCCCGAATTTCTAGCAACTCCAGACTAGCTTATTCTTTTGTTAAAATTACATGACCTACAAAACTGCATACGAAGTAGTTTTCCAAAAACTCACATTAAAATACTTGACTTTTTGAAAAAAAAAAGTTTCAATTTTAACGATTTTTGTGCAAATTTTTAGTCCTTATTCATATGCTTTTAGTTATACAGTGTGCTGCCTCCGTCGGCCATCGTTCTTAAGTGGGCACTTCCCATTAACGGATGCCATTTTGCAATAGCAACTGCGTCGTAGCCCACTTTCAGAAGAAACAGCACCAAGTCTTAAAAAGATACTAATATTTTTAGTTGATTTTTGATAATTTTGTTTTTTAATTAAATGCCGGCAACCTTTTTTTCATTTAAGGCACGCAGCTTATGTGAGAGAAAATGTGCAAGACCGTCAACACAAAACAATATTCTAAAATTAAATCGAATCTATCAGCTTTATGGCAAAATGAGCGTGAGACCAAATGAATCTAAAAATTGTCAAAACTGCCCCCGAATTTCTAGCAACTGCAGACTAGCATATTCATTTGTTAAAATTACATGACCCACAAAACTGCATACGAAGTAGTTTTCCAAAAACTCACATTAAAATATTGATTTTTGATAATTTTGTTTTTTAATTAAATGCCGGCAACCTTTTTTTCATTTAAGGCTTGCAGCTTATGTGACAGAAAATGTGCAAGACCGTCAGCACAAAACAATATTCTAAAATTAAATCGAATCTATCAGTTTTATGGAAAACTGAGCGTGAGACCAAATGAAACTAAAAATTGTCAAAACTGCCCCCGAATTTCTAGCAACTCCAGACTAGCATATTCTTTTGTTAAAATTACATGACCTATAAAACTGCATACGAAGTAGTTTTCCAAAAACTCACATTAAAATACTTGACTTTTTGAAAAAAAAAATAGTTTCAATTTTAACGATTTTTGTGCAAATTTTTAGTCCTTATTCATATGCTTTTAGTTATACAGTGTACTGCCTCCGTCGGCCATCGTTCTTAAGTGGGCACTTCCCATTAACGGATGCCATTTTGCAATAGCAACTGCGTCGTAGCCCACTTTCAGAAGAAACAGCACCAAGTCTTAAAAAGATACTAATATTTTTAGTTGATTTTTGATAATTTTGTTTTTTAATTGAATGCCGGCAACCTTTTTTTCATTTAAGACTTGCAGCTTATGTGACAGAAAATGTGCAAGACCGTCAACACAAAACAATATTCTAAAATTAAATCGAATCTATCAGTTTTATGGAAAAATGAGCGTGAGACCAAATGAAACTAAAAATTGTCAAAACTGCCCCCGAATTTCTAGCAACTCCAGACTAGCATATTCTTTTGTTAAAATTACATGACCTACAAAACTGCATACGAAGTAGTTTTCCAAAAACTCACATTAAAATACTTGACTTTTTGAAAAAAAAATAGTTTAAATTTTAACGATTTTTGTGCAAATTTTTAGTCCTTATTCATATGCTTTTAGTTATACAGTGTACTGCCTGCGTCGGCCATCGTTCTTAAGCGGGCACTTCCCATTAACGGATGCCATTTTGAAATAGCAACTGCGTCGTAGCCCACTTTCAGAAGAAACAGCACCAAGTCTTAAAAAGATACTAATATTTTTAGTGGATTTTTGACAACTTTGTTTTTTAATTGAATGCCGGCAACCTTTTTTTCATTTAAGGCATGCAGCTTATGTGACAGAAAATGGGCAAGACCGTCAACACAAAATAATATTCTAAAATTAAATCGAATCTAACAGTTTTATGGAAAAATGAGCGTGAGACCAAATGAAACTAAAAATTGTCAAAACTGCCCCCGAATTTCTAGCAACTCCAGACTAGCTTATTCTTTTGTTAAAATTACATGACCTACAAAACTGCATACGAAGTAGTTTTCCAAAAACTCACATTAAAATACTTGACTTTTTGAAAAAAAAAAGTTTCAATTTTAACGATTTTTGTGCAAATTTTTAGTCCTTATTCATATGCTTTTAGTTATACAGTGTGCTGCATCCGTCGGCCATCGTTCTTAAGTGGGCACTTCCCATTAACGGATGCCATTTTGCAATAGCAACTGCGTCGTAGCCCACTTTCAGAAGAAACAGCACCAAGTCTTAAAAAGATACTAATATTTTTAGTTGATTTTTGATAATTTTGTTTTTTAATTAAATGCCGGCAACCTTTTTTTCATTTAAGGCACGCAGCTTATGTGAGAGAAAATGTGCAAGACCGTCAACACAAAACAATATTCTAAAATTAAATCGAATCTATCAGCTTTATGGCAAAATGAGCGTGAGACCAAATGAATCTAAAAATTGTCAAAACTGCCCCCGAATTTCTAGCAACTGCAGACTAGCATATTCATTTGTTAAAATTACATGACCCACAAAACTGCATACGAAGTAGTTTTCCAAAAACTCACATTAAAATATTGATTTTTGATAATTTTGTTTTTTAATTAAATGCCAGCAACCTTTTTTTCATTTAAGGCTTGCAGCTTATGTGACAGAAAATGTGCAAGACCGTCAGCACAAAACAATATTCTAAAATTAAATCGAATCTAACAGTTTTATGGAAAACTGAGCGTGAGACCAAATGAAACTAAAAATTGTCAAAACTGCCCCCGAATTTCTAGCAACTCCAGACTAGCATATTCTTTTGTTAAAATTACATGACCTATAAAACTGCATACGAAGTAGTTTTCCAAAAACTCACATTAAAATACTTGACTTTTTGAAAAAAAAAATAGTTTCAATTTTAACGATTTTTGTGCAAATTTTTAGTCCTTTTTCATATGCTTTTAGTTATACAGTGTACTGCCTCCGTCGGCCATCGTTCTTAAGTGGGCACTTCCCATTAACGGATGCCATTTTGAAATAGCAACTGCGTCGTAGCCCACTTTCAGAAGAAACAGCACCAAGTCTTAAAAAGATACTAATATTTTTAGTTGATTTTTGATAATTTTGTTTTTTAATTGAATGCCGGCAACCTTTTTTGCATTTAAGGCATGCAGCTTATGTGACAGAAAATGTGCAAGACCGTCAACACAAAACAATATTCTAAAATTAAATCGAATCTATCAGTTTTATGGAAAAATGAGCGTGAGACCAAATGAAACTAAAAATTGTCAAAACTGCCCCCGAATTTCTAGCAACTCCAGACTAGCATATTCTTTTGTTAAAATTACATGACCTACAAAACTGCATACGAAGTAGTTTTCCAAAAACTCACATTAAAATACTTGACTTTTTGAAAAAAAAATAGTTTCAATTTTAACGATTTTTGTGCAAATTTTTAGTCCTTATTCATATGCTTTTAGTTATACAGTGTACTGCCTCCGTCGGCCATCGTTCTTAAGCGGGCACTTCCCATTAACGGATGCCATTTTGAAATAGCAACTGCGTCGTAGCCCACTTTCAGAAGAAACACCAAGTCTTAAAAAGATACTAATATTTTTAGTGGATTTTTGACAACTTTGTTTTTTAATTGAATGCCGGCAACCTTTTTTTCATTTAAGGCATGCAGCTTATGTGACAGAAAATGGGAAAGACCGTCAACGCAAAATAATATTCTAAAATTAAATCGAATCTATCAGTTTTATGGAAAAATGAGCCTGAGACCAAATGAAACTAAAAATTGTCAAAACTGCTCCCGAATTTCTAGCAACTCCAGACTAGCTTATTCTTTTGTTAAAATTACATGACCCACAAACCTGCATACGAAGTAGTTTTCCAAAAACTCACATTAAAGTACTTGACTTTTTGAAAAAAAAATAGTTTCTATTTTAACGATTTTTGTGCAAATTTTAAGTCCTTATTCATATGCTTTTAGTTATACAGTGTACTGCCTCCGTCGGCCATCGTTCTTAAAAGGGCACTTCCCATTAACGGATGCCATTTGGCAATAGCAACTGCGTCGTAGCCCACTTTCAGAAGAAACAGCACCAAGTCTCAAAAAGATACTAATATTTTTAGTTGATTTTTGATAATTTTGTTTTTTAATTGAATGTCGGCAACCATTTTTGCATTTAAGGCATGCAGCTTATGTGACAGAAAATGTGCAAGACCGTCAACACAAAACAATATTCTAAAATTAAATCGAATCTATCAGCTTTATGGCAAAATGAGCGTGAGACCAAATGAAACTAAAAATTGTCAAAACTGCCCCCGAATTTCTAGCAACTGCAGACTAGCATATTCATTTGTTAAAATTACATGACCCACAAAACTGCATACGAAGTAGTTTTCCAAAAACTCACGTTAAAATATTGATTTTTGATAATTTTGTTTTTTAATTAAATGCCGGCAACCTTTTTTTCATTTAAGGCTTGCAGCTTATGTGACAGAAAATGTGCAAGACCGTCAGCACAAAACAATATTCTAAAATTAAATCGAATCTATCAGTTTTATGGAAAACTGAGCGTGAGACCAAATGAAACTAAAAATTGTCAAAACTGCCCCCGAATTTCTAGCAACTCCAGACTAGCACATTCTTTTGTTAAAATTACATGACCCACAAACCTGCATACGAAGTAGTTTTCCAAAAACTCACATTAAAATACTTGACTTTTTGAAAAAAAAAAATAGTTTCAATTTTAACGATTTTTGTGCAAATTTTTAGTCCTTTTTCATATGCTTTCAGTTATACAGTGTACTGCCTCCGTCGGCCATCGAGTGGGCACTTCCCATTAACGGATGCCATTTTGCAATAGCAACTGCGTCGTAGCCCACTTTCAGAAGAAACAGCACCAAGTCTTAAAAAGATACTAATATTTTTAGTTGATTTTTAATAATTTTGTTTTTTAATTGAATGCCGGCAACCTTTTTTGCATTTAAGGCATGCAGCTTATGTGACAGAAAATGTGCAAGACCGTCAACACAAAACAATATTCTAAAATTAAATCGAATCTATCAGTTTTATGGAAAAATGAACGTGAGACCAAATGAAACTAAAAATTGTCAAAACTGCCCCCGAATTTCTAGCAACTCCAGACTAGCATATTCTTTTGTTAAAATTACATGACCTACAAAACTGCATACGAAGTAGTTTTCCAAAAACTACTTGATTTTTAAAAAACTTGATTTAAAAAAAAAAAAATAGTTTCAATTTTAACGATTTTTGTGCAAATTTTTAGTCCTTATTCATATGCTTTTAGTTATACAGTGTACTGCCTCCGTCGGCCATCGTTCTTAAGTGGGCACTTCCCATTAACGGATGCCATTTTGCAATAGCAACTGCGTCGTAGCCCACTTTCAGAAGAAACAGCACCAAGTCTTAAAAAGATACTAATATTTTTAGTTGATTTTTGATAATTTTGTTTTTTAATTGAATGCCGGCAACCTTTTTTTCATTTAAGACTTGCAGCTTATGTGACAGAAAATGTGCAAGACCGTCAACACAAAACAATATTCTAAAATTAAATCGAATCTATCAGTTTTATGGAAAAATGAGCGTGAGACCAAATGAAACTAAAAATTGTCAAAACTGCCCCCGAATTTCTAGCAACCCCCAGACTAGCATATTCTTTTGTTAAAATTACATGACCTACAAAACTGCATACGAAGTAGTTTTCCAAAAACTCACATTAAAATACTTGACTTTTTGAAAAAAAAAATAGTTTAAATTTTAACGATTTTTTGTGCAAATTTTTAGTCCTTATTCATATGCTTTTAGTTATACAGTGTACTGCCTCCGTCGGCCATCGTTCTTAAGCGGGCACTTCCCATTAACGGATGCCATTTTGAAATAGCAACTGCGTCGTAGCCCACTTTCAGAAGAAACAGCACCAAGTCTTAAAAAGATACTAATATTTTTAGTGGATTTTTGACAACTTTGTTTTTTAATTGAATGCCGGCAACCTTTTTTTCATTTAAGGCATGCAGCTTATGTGACAGAAAATGGGAAAGACCGTCAACACAAAATAATATTCTAAAATTAAATCGAATCTATCAGTTTTATGGAAAAATGAGCCTGAGACCAAATGAAACTAAAAATTGTCAAAACTGCTCCCGAATTTCTAGCAACTCCAGACTAGCTTATTCTTTTGTTAAAATTACATGACCCACAAACCTGCATACGAAGTAGTTTTCCAAAAACTCACATTAAAGTACTTGACTTTTTGAGAAAAAAATAGTTTCTATTTTAACGATTTTTGTGCAAATTTTAAGTCCTTATTCATATGCTTTTAGTTATACAGTGTACTGCCTCCGTCGGCCATCGTTCTTAAATGGGCACTTCCCATTAACGGATGCCATTTTGCAATAGCAACTGCGTCGTAGCCCACTTTCAGAAGAAACAGCACCAAGTCTCAAAAAGATACTAATATTTTTAGTTGATTTTTGATAATTTTGTTTTTTAATTGAATGTCGGCAACCATTTTTTGCATTTAAGGCATGCAGCTTATGTGACAGAAAATGTGCAAGACCGTCAACACAAAACAATATTCTAAAATTAAATCGAATCTATCAGTTTTATGGAAAAATGAGCGTGAGACCAAATGAAGCTAAAAATTGTCAAAACTGCCCCCGAATTTCAAGCAACTCCAGACTAGCTTATTCTTTTGTTAAAATTACATGACCCACAAACCTGCATACGAAATAGTTTCTATTTTAACGATTTTTGTGCAAATTTTTAGTCCTTATTCATATGCTTTAAGTTATACAGTGTACTGCCTCCGTCGGCCATCGTTCTTAAACGGGCACTTCCCAATAACGGATGCCATTTTGAAATAGCAACTGCGTCGTAGCCCACTTTCAGAAGAAACAGCACCAAGTCTTAAAAAGATACTAATATTTTTAGTTGATTTTTGATAATTTTGTTTTTTAATTAAATGCCGGCAACCTTTTTTTCATTTAAGGCACGCAGCTTATGTGAGAGAAAATGTGCAAGACCGTCAACACAAAACAGTATTCTAAAATTAAATCGAATCTATCAGCTTTATGGCAAAATGAGCGTGAGACCAAATGAAACTAAAAATTGTCAAAACTGCCCCCGAATTTCTAGCAACTGCAGACTAGCATATTCTTTTGTTAAAATTACATGACCTACAAAACTGCATACGAAGTAGTTTTTCCAAAAACTCACATTAAAATACTTGACTTTTTGAAAAAAAAAATAGTTTAAATTTTAACGATTTTTGTGCAAATTTTTTAGTCCTTATTCATATGCTTTTAGTTATACAGTGTACTGCCCTCCGTCGGCCATCGTTCTTAAGCGGGCACTTCCCATTAACGGATGCCATTTTGAAATAGCAACTGCGTCGTAGCCCACTTTCAGAAGAAACAGCACCAAGTCTTAAAAAGATACTAATATTTTTAGTTGATTTTTGATAATTTTGTTTTTTAATTAAATGCCGGCAACCTTTTTTTCATTTAAGGCACGCAGCTTATGTGAGAGAAAATGTGCAAGACCGTCAACACAGAACAGTATTCTAAAATTAAATCGAATCTATCAGCTTTATGGCAAAATGAGCGTGAGACCAAATGAAACTAAAAATTGTCAAAACTGCCCCCGAATTTCTAGCAACTGCAGACTAGCATATTCATTTGTTAAAATTACATGACCCACAAAACTGCATACGAAGTAGTTTTCCAAAAACTCACGTTAAAATATTGATTTTTGATAATTTTGTTTTTTAATTAAATGCCGGCAACCTTTTTTTCATTTAAGGCTTGCAGCTTATGTGACAGAAAATGTGCAAGACCGTCAGCACAAAACAATATTCTAAAATTAAATCGAATCTATCAGTTTTATGGAAAACTGAGCGTGAGACCAAATGAAACTAAAAATTGTCAAAACTGCCCCCGAATTTCTAGCAACTCCAGACTAGCATATTCTTTTGTTAAAATTATATGACCCACAAACCTGCATACGAAGTAGTTTTCCAAAAACTCACATTAAAATACTTGACTTTTTGAAAAAAAAAATAGTTTCAATTTTAACGATTTTTGTGCAAATTTTTAGTCCTTTTTCATATGCTTTTAGTTATACAGTGTACTGCCTCCGTCGGCCATCGTTCTTAAGTGGGCACTTCCCATTAACGGATGCCATTTTGAAATAGCAACTGCGTCGTAGCCCACTTTCAGAAGAAACAGCACCAAGTCTTAAAAAGATACTAATATTTCTAGTTGATTTTTGATAATTTTGTTTTTTAATTGAATGCCGGCAACCCTTTTTGCATTTAAGGCATGCAGCTTATGTGACAGAAAATGTGCAAGACCGTCAACACAAAACAATATTCTAAAATTAAATCGAATCTATCAGTTTTATGGAAAAATGAACGTGAGACCAAATGAAACTAAAAATTGTCAAAACTGCCCCCGAATTTCTAGCAACTCCAGACTAGCATATTCTTTTGTTAAAATTACATGACCTACAAAACTGCATACGGAGTAGTTTTCCAAAAACTCACATTAAAATACTTGACTTTTTGAAAAAAAAAAAAGTTAAAATTTTAACGATTTTTGTGCAAATTTTTAGTCCTTATTCATATGCTTTTAGTTATACAGTGTACTGCCTCCGTCGGCCATCGTTCTTAAGCGGGCACTTCCCATTAACGGATGCCATTTTGAAATAGCAACTGCGTCGTAGCCCACTTTCAGAAGAAACAGCACCAAGTCTTAAAAAGATACTAATATTTTTAGTGGATTTTTGACAACTTTGTTTTTTAATTGAATGCCGGCAACCTTTTTTTCATTTAAGGCATGCAGCTTATGTGACAGAAAATGGGAAAGACCGTCAACACAAAATAATATTCTAAAATTAAATCGAATCTATCAGTTTTATGGAAAAATGAGCCTGAGACCAAATGAAACTAAAAATTGTCAAAACTGCTCCCGAATTTCTAGCAACTCCAGACTAGCTTATTCTTTTGTTAAAATTACATGACCCACAAACCTGCATACGAAGTAGTTTTCCAAAAACTCACATTAAAGTACTTGACTTTTTGAAAAAAAAATAGTTTCTATTTTAACGATTTTTGTGCAAATTTTAAGTCCTTATTCATATGCTTTTAGTTATACAGTGTACTGCCTCCGTCGGCCATCGTTCTTAAATGGGCACTTCCCATTAACGGATGCCATTTTGCAATAGCAACTGCGTCGTAGCCCACTTTCAGAAGAAACAGCACCAAGTCTCAAAAAGATACTAATATTTTTAGTTGATTTTTGATAATTTTGTTTTTTAATTGAATGTCGGCAACCATTTTTGCATTTAAGGAATGCAGCTTATGTGACAGAAAATGTGCAAGACCGTCAACACAAAACAATATTCTAAAATTAAATCGAATCTATCAGTTTTATGGAAAAATGAGCGTGAGACCAAATGAAGCTAAAAATTGTCAAAACTGCCCGCGAATTTCAAGCAACTCCAGACTAGCTTATTCTTTTGTTAAAATTACATGACCCACAAACCTGCATACGAAGTAGTTTTCCAAAAGCTCACATTAAAATACTTGACTTTTTGAAAAAAAAATAGTTTCTATTTTAACGATTTTTGTGCAAATTTTTAGTCCTTATTCATATGCTTTAAGTTATACAGTGTACTGCCTCCGTCGGCCATCGTTCTTAAGCGGGCACTTCCCATTAACGGATGCCATTTTGAAATAGCAACTGCGTCGTAGCCCACTTTCAGAAGAAACAGCACCAAGTCTTAAAAAGATACTAATATTTTTAGTTGATTTTTGATAATTTTGTTTTTTAATTAAATGCCGGCAACCTTTTTTTCATTTAAGGCACGCAGCTTATGTGAGAGAAAATGTGCAAGACCGTCAACACAGAACAATATTCTAAAATTAAATCGAATCTATCAGCTTTATGGCAAAATGAGCGTGAGACCAAATGAAACTAAAAATTGTCAAAACTGCCCCCGAATTTCTAGCAACTCCAGACTAGCATATTCATTTGTTAAAATTACATGACCCACAAAACTGCATACGAAGTAGTTTTCCAAAAACTCACATTAAAATATTGATTTTTGATAATTTTGTTTTTTAATTAAATGCCGGCAACCTTTTTTTCATTTAAGTCTTGCAGCTTATGTGACAGAAAATGTGCAAGACCGTCAGCACAAAACAATATTCTAAAATTAAATCGAATCTATCAGTTTTATGGAAAACTGAGCGTGAGACCAAATGAAACTAAAAATTGTCAAAACTGCCCCCGAATTTCTAGCAACTCCAGACTAGCATATTCTTTTGTTAAAATTATATGACCCACAAACCTGCATACGAAGTAGTTTTCCAAAAACTCACATTAAAATACTTGACTTTTTGAAAAAAAAAATAGTTTCAATTTTAACGATTTTTGTGCAAATTTTTAGTCCTTTTTCATATGCTTTTAGTTATACAGTGTACTGCCTCCGTCGGCCATCGTTCTTAAGTGGGCACTTCCCATTAACGGATGCCATTTTGAAATAGCAACTGCGTCGTAGCCCACTTTTAGAAGAAACAGCACCAAGTCTTAAAAAGATACTAATATTTTTAGTTGATTTTTGATAATTTTGTTTTTTAATTAAATGCCGGCAACCTTTTTTTCATTTAAGGCACGCAGCTTATGTGAGAGAAAATGTGCAAGACCGTCAACACAGAACAATATTCTAAAATTAAATCGAATCTATCAGTTTTATGGAAAACTGAGCGTGAGACCAAATGAAACTAAAAATTGTCAAAACTGCCCCCGAATTTCTAGCAACTCCAGACTAGCATATTCTTTTGTTAAAATTACTTGACCTACAAAACTGCATACCAAGTAGTTTTCCAAAAACTCACATTAAAATACTTGACTTTTTGAAAAAAAAATAGTTTCAATTTTAACGATTTTTGTGCAAATTTTTAGTCCTTTTTCATATGCTTTTAGTTATACAGTGTACTGCCTCCGTCGGCCATCGTTCTTAAGTGGGCACTTCCCATTAACGGATGCCATTTTGAAATAGCAACTGCGTCGTAGCCCACTTTTAGAAGAAACAGCACCAAGTCTTAAAAAGATACTAATATTTTTAGTTGATTTTTGATAATTTTGTTTTTTAATTGAATGCCGGCAACCTTTTTTGCATTTAAGGCATGCAGCTTATGTGACAGAAAATGTGCAAGACCGTCAACACAAAACAATATTCTAAAATTAAATCGAATCTATCAGTTTTATGGAAAAATGAACGTGAGACCAAATGAAACTAAAAATTGTCAAAACTGCCCCCGAATTTCTAGCAACTCCAGACTAGCATATTCTTTTGTTAAAATTACATGACCTACAAAACTGCATACGAAGTAGTTTTCCAAAAACTACTTGATTTTTAAAAAACTTGATTTAAAAAAAAAAAAATAGTTTCAATTTTAACGATTTTTGTGCAAATTTTTAGTCCTTATTCATATGCTTTTAGTTATACAGTGTACTGCCTCCGTCGGCCATCGTTCTTAAGTGGGCACTTCCCATTAACGGATGCCATTTTGAAATAGCAACTGCGTCGTAGCCCACTTTTAGAAGAAACAGCACCAAGTCTTAAAAAGATACTAATATTTTTAGTTGATTTTTGATAATTTTGTTTTTTAATTGAATGCCGGCAACCTTTTTTTCATTTAAGGCATGCAGCTTATGTGACAGAAAATGGGAAAGACCGTCAACACAAAATAATATTCTAAAATTAAATCGAAACTATCAGTTTTATGGAAAAATGAGCCTGAGGCCAAATGAAACTAAAAATTGTCAAAACTGCCCCCGCATTTCTAGCAACTCCAGACTAGCTTATTCTTTTGTTAAAATTACATGACCCACAAACCTGCATACGAAGTAGTTTTCCAAAAACTCACATTAAAATACTTGACTTTTTGAAAAAAAAAATAGTTTCTATTTTAACGATTTTTGTGCAAATTTTTAGTCCTTATTCATATGCTTTTAGTTATACAGTGTACTGCCTCCGTCGGCCATCGTTCTTAAATGGGCACTTCCCATTAACGGATGCCATTTTGCAATAGCAACTGCGTCGTAGCCCACTTTCAGAAGAAACAGCACCAAGTCTTAAAAAGATACTAATATTTTTAGTTGATTTTTGATAATTTTGTTTTTTAATTGAATGCCGGCAACCTTTTTTGCATTTAAGGCATGCAGCTTATGTGACAGAAAATGTGCAAGACCGTCAACACAAAACAATATTCTAAAATTAAATCGAATCTATCAGTTTTATGGAAAAATGAGCGTGAGACCAAATGAAACTAAAAATTGTCAAAACTGCCCGCGAATTTCAAGCAACTCCAGACTAGCTTATTCTTTTGTTAAAATTACATGACCCACAAACCTGCATACGAAGTAGTTTTCCAAAAACTCACATTAAAATACTTGACTTTTTGAAAAAAAAATAGTTTCTATTTTAACGATTTTTGTGCAAATTTTTAGTCCTTATTCATATGCTTTAAGTTATACAGTGTACTGCCTCCGTCGGCCATCGTTCTTAAGCGGGCACTTCCCATTAACGGATGCCATTTTGAAATAGCAACTGCGTCGTAGCCCACTTTCAGAAGAAACAGCACCAAGTCTTAAAAAGATACTAATATTTTTAGTGGATTTTTGACAACTTTGTTTTTTAATTGAATGCCGGCAACCTTTTTTTCATTTAAGGCATGCACCTTATGTGACAGAAAATGGGCAAGACCGTCAACACAAAATAATATTCTAAAATTAAATCGAATCTATCAGTTTTATGGAAAAATGAGCGTGAGACCAAATGAAACTAAAAATTGTCAAAACTGCCCCCGAATTTCTAGCAACTCCAGACTAGCATATTCTTTTGTTAAAATTACATGACCTACAAAACTGCATACGAAGTAGTTTTCCAAAAACTCACATTAAAATACTTGACTTTTTGAAAAAAAAAAAGTTTCAATTTTAACGATTTTTGTGCAAATTTTTAGTCCTTATTCTTATGCTTTTAGTTATACAGTGTACTGCCTCCGTCGGCCATCGTTCTTAAGTGGGCACTTCCCATTAACGGATGCCATTTTGAAATAGCAACTGCGTCGTAGCCCACTTTCAGAAGAAACAGCACCAAGTCTTAAAATGATACTAATATTTTTAGTGGATTTTTGACAACTTTGTTTTTTAATTGAATGCCGGCAACCTTTTTTTCATTTAAGGCATGCAGCTTATGTGACAGAAAATGGGAAAGACCGTCAACACAAAATAATATTCTAAAATTAAATCGAAACTATCAGTTTTATGGAAAAATGAGCCTGAGGCCAAATGAAACTAAAAATTGTCAAAACTGCCCCCGCATTTCTAGCAACTCCAGACTAGCTTATTCTTTTGTTAAAATTACATGACCCACAAACCTGCATACGAAGTAGTTTTCCAAAAACTCACATTAAAATACTTGACTTTTTGAAAAAAAAAATAGTTTCTATTTTAACGATTTTTGTGCAAATTTTTAGTCCTTATTCATATGCTTTTAGTTATACAGTGTACTGCCTCCGTCGGCCATCGTTCTTAAATGGGCACTTCCCATTAACGGATGCCATTTTGCAATAGCAACTGCGTCGTAGCCCACTTTCAGAAGAAACAGCACCAAGTCTTAAAAAGATACTAATATTTTTAGTTGATTTTTGATAATTTTGTTTTTTAATTGAATGCCGGCAACCTTTTTTGCATTTAAGGCATGCAGCTTATGTGACAGAAAATGTGCAAGACCGTCAACACAAAACAATATTCTAAAATTAAATCGAATCTATCAGTTTTATGGAAAAATGAGCGTGAGACCAAATGAAACTAAAAATTGTCAAAACTGCCCCCGAATTTCTTGCAACTCCAGACTAGCATATTCTTTTGTTAAAATTACATGACCTACAAAACTGCATACGAAGTAGTTTTCCAAAAACTACTTGATTTTTAAAAAACTTGATTTAAAAAAAAAAAAATAGTTTCAATTTTAACGATTTTTGTGCAAATTTTTAGTCCTTATTCATATGCTTTTAGTTATACAGTGTACTGCCTCCGTCGGCCATCGTTCTTAAGTGGGCACTTCCCATTAACGGATGCCATTTTGCAACAGCAACTGCGTCGTAGCCCACTTTCAGAAGAAACAGCACCAAGTCTTAAAAAGATACTAATATTTTTAGTTGATTTTTGATAATTTTGTTTTTTAATTGAATGCCGGCAACCTTTTTTTCATTTAAGACTTGCAGCTTATGTGACAGAAAATGTGCAAGACCGTCAACACAAAACAATATTCTAAAATTAAATCGAATCTATCAGTTTTATGGAAAAATGAGCGTGAGACCAAATGAAACTAAAAATTGTCAAAACTGCCCCCGAATTTCTTGCAACTCCAGACTAGCATATTCTTTTGTTAAAATTACATGACCTACAAAACTGCACACGAAGTAGTTTTCCAAAAACTCACATTAAAATACTTGACTTTTTGAAAAAAAAAATAGTTTAAATTTTAACGATTTTTGTGCAAATTTTTAGTCCTTATTCATATGCTTTTAGTTATACAGTGTACTGCCTCCGTCGGCCATCGTTCTTAAGCGGGCACTTCCCATTAACGGATGCCATTTTGAAATAGCAACTGCGTCGTAGCCCACTTTCAGAAGAAACAGCACCAAGTCTTAAAAAGATACTAATATTTTTAGTGGATTTTTGACAACTTTGTTTTTTAATTGAATGCCGGCAACCTTTTTTTCATTTAAGGCATGCACCTTATGTGACAGAAAATGGGCAAGACCGTCAACACAAAATAATATTCTAAAATTAAATCGAATCTATCAGTTTTATGGAAAAATGAGCGTGAGACCAAATGAAACTAAAAATTGTCAAAACTGCCCCCGAATTTCTAGCAACTCCAGACTAGCATATTCTTTTGTTAAAATTACATGACCTACAAAACTGCATACGAAGTAGTTTTCCAAAAACTCACATTAAAATACTTGACTTTTTGAAAAAAAAAAAGTTTCAATTTTAACGATTTTTGTGCAAATTTTTAGTCCTTATTCTTATGCTTTTAGTTATACAGTGTACTGCCTCCGTCGGCCATCGTTCTTAAGTGGGCACTTCCCATTAACGGATGCCATTTTGAAATAGCAACTGCGTCGTAGCCCACTTTCAGAAGAAACAGCACCAAGTCTTAAAATGATACTAATATTTTTAGTGGATTTTTGACAACTTTGTTTTTTAATTGAATGCCGGCAACCTTTTTTTCATTTAAGGCATGCAGCTTATGTGACAGAAAATGGGAAAGACCGTCAACACAAAATAATATTCTAAAATTAAATCGAAACTATCAGTTTTATGGAAAAATGAGCCTGAGGCCAAATGAAACTAAAAATTGTCAAAACTGCCCCCGCATTTCTAGCAACTCCAGACTAGCTTATTCTTTTGTTAAAATTACATGACCCACAAACCTGCATACGAAGTAGTTTTCCAAAAACTCACATTAAAATACTTGACTTTTTGAAAAAAAAAATAGTTTCTATTTTAACGATTTTTGTGCAAATTTTTAGTCCTTATTCATATGCTTTTAGTTATACAGTGTACTGCCTCCGTCGGCCATCGTTCTTAAATGGGCACTTCCCATTAACGGATGCCATTTTGCAATAGCAACTGCGTCGTAGCCCACTTTCAGAAGAAACAGCACCAAGTCTTAAAAAGATACTAATATTTTTAGTTGATTTTTGATAATTTTGTTTTTTAATTGAATGCCGGCAACCTTTTTTGCATTTAAGGCATGCAGCTTATGTGACAGAAAATGTGCAAGACCGTCAACACAAAACAATATTCTAAAATTAAATCGAATCTATCAGTTTTATGGAAAAATGAGCGTGAGACCAAATGAAACTAAAAATTGTCAAAACTGCCCGCGAATTTCAAGCAACTCCAGACTAGCTTATTCTTTTGTTAAAATTACATGACCCACAAACCTGCATACGAAGTAGTTTTCCAAAAACTCACATTAAAATACTTGACTTTTTGAAAAAAAAATAGTTTCTATTTTAACGATTTTTGTGCAAATTTTTAGTCCTTATTCATATGCTTTAAGTTATACAGTGTACTGCCTCCGTCGGCCATCGTTCTTAAGCGGGCACTTCCCATTAACGGATGCCATTTTGAAATAGCAACTGCGTCGTAGCCCACTTTCAGAAGAAACAGCACCAAGTCTTAAAAAGATACTAATATTTTTAGTGGATTTTTGACAACTTTGTTTTTTAATTGAATGCCGGCAACCTTTTTTTCATTTAAGGCATGCACCTTATGTGACAGAAAATGGGCAAGACCGTCAACACAAAATAATATTCTAAAATTAAATCGAATCTATCAGTTTTATGGAAAAATGAGCGTGAGACCAAATGAAACTAAAAATTGTCAAAACTGCCCCCGAATTTCTAGCAACTCCAGACTAGCATATTCTTTTGTTAAAATTACATGACCTACAAAACTGCATACGAAGTAGTTTTCCAAAAACTCACATTAAAATACTTGACTTTTTGAAAAAAAAAAAGTTTCAATTTTAACGATTTTTGTGCAAATTTTTAGTCCTTATTCTTATGCTTTTAGTTATACAGTGTACTGCCTCCGTCGGCCATCGTTCTTAAGTGGGCACTTCCCATTAACGGATGCCATTTTGAAATAGCAACTGCGTCGTAGCCCACTTTCAGAAGAAACAGCACCAAGTCTTAAAATGATACTAATATTTTTAGTGGATTTTTGACAACTTTGTTTTTTAATTGAATGCCGGCAACCTTTTTTTCATTTAAGGCATGCAGCTTATGTGACAGAAAATGGGAAAGACCGTCAACACAAAATAATATTCTAAAATTAAATCGAAACTATCAGTTTTATGGAAAAATGAGCCTGAGGCCAAATGAAACTAAAAATTGTCAAAACTGCCCCCGCATTTCTAGCAACTCCAGACTAGCTTATTCTTTTGTTAAAATTACATGACCCACAAACCTGCATACGAAGTAGTTTTCCAAAAACTCACATTAAAATACTTGACTTTTTGAAAAAAAAAATAGTTTCTATTTTAACGATTTTTGTGCAAATTTTTAGTCCTTATTCATATGCTTTTAGTTATACAGTGTACTGCCTCCGTCGGCCATCGTTCTTAAATGGGCACTTCCCATTAACGGATGCCATTTTGCAATAGCAACTGCGTCGTAGCCCACTTTCAGAAGAAACAGCACCAAGTCTTAAAAAGATACTAATATTTTTAGTTGATTTTTGATAATTTTGTTTTTTAATTGAATGCCGGCAACCTTTTTTGCATTTAAGGCATGCAGCTTATGTGACAGAAAATGTGCAAGACCGTCAACACAAAACAATATTCTAAAATTAAATCGAATCTATCAGTTTTATGGAAAAATGAGCGTGAGACCAAATGAAACTAAAAATTGTCAAAACTGCCCGCGAATTTCAAGCAACTCCAGACTAGCTTATTCTTTTGTTAAAATTACATGACCCACAAACCTGCATACGAAGTAGTTTTCCAAAAACTCACATTAAAATACTTGACTTTTTGAAAAAAAAATAGTTTCTATTTTAACGATTTTTGTGCAAATTTTTAGTCCTTATTCATATGCTTTAAGTTATACAGTGTACTGCCTCCGTCGGCCATCGTTCTTAAGCGGGCACTTCCCATTAACGGATGCCATTTTGAAATAGCAACTGCGTCGTAGCCCACTTTCAGAAGAAACAGCACCAAGTCTTAAAAAGATACTAATATTTTTAGTGGATTTTTGACAACTTTGTTTTTTAATTGAATGCCGGCAACCTTTTTTTCATTTAAGGCATGCACCTTATGTGACAGAAAATGGGCAAGACCGTCAACACAAAATAATATTCTAAAATTAAATCGAATCTATCAGTTTTATGGAAAAATGAGCGTGAGACCAAATGAAACTAAAAATTGTCAAAACTGCCCCCGAATTTCTAGCAACTCCAGACTAGCATATTCTTTTGTTAAAATTACATGACCTACAAAACTGCATACGAAGTAGTTTTCCAAAAACTCACATTAAAATACTTGACTTTTTGAAAAAAAAAAAGTTTCAATTTTAACGATTTTTGTGCAAATTTTTAGTCCTTATTCTTATGCTTTTAGTTATACAGTGTACTGCCTCCGTCGGCCATCGTTCTTAAGTGGGCACTTCCCATTAACGGATGCCATTTTGAAATAGCAACTGCGTCGTAGCCCACTTTCAGAAGAAACAGCACCAAGTCTTAAAATGATACTAATATTTTTAGTGGATTTTTGACAACTTTGTTTTTTAATTGAATGCCGGCAACCTTTTTTTCATTTAAGGCATGCAGCTTATGTGACAGAAAATGGGAAAGACCGTCAACACAAAATAATATTCTAAAATTAAATCGAAACTATCAGTTTTATGGAAAAATGAGCCTGAGGCCAAATGAAACTAAAAATTGTCAAAACTGCCCCCGCATTTCTAGCAACTCCAGACTAGCTTATTCTTTTGTTAAAATTACATGACCCACAAACCTGCATACGAAGTAGTTTTCCAAAAACTCACATTAAAATACTTGACTTTTTGAAAAAAAAAATAGTTTCTATTTTAACGATTTTTGTGCAAATTTTTAGTCCTTATTCATATGCTTTTAGTTATACAGTGTACTGCCTCCGTCGGCCATCGTTCTTAAATGGGCACTTCCCATTAACGGATGCCATTTTGCAATAGCAACTGCGTCGTAGCCCACTTTCAGAAGAAACAGCACCAAGTCTTAAAAAGATACTAATATTTTTAGTTGATTTTTGATAATTTTGTTTTTTAATTGAATGCCGGCAACCTTTTTTGCATTTAAGGCATGCAGCTTATGTGACAGAAAATGTGCAAGACCGTCAACACAAAACAATATTCTAAAATTAAATCGAATCTATCAGTTTTATGGAAAAATGAGCGTGAGACCAAATGAAACTAAAAATTGTCAAAACTGCCCGCGAATTTCAAGCAACTCCAGACTAGCTTATTCTTTTGTTAAAATTACATGACCCACAAACCTGCATACGAAGTAGTTTTCCAAAAACTCACATTAAAATACTTGACTTTTTGAAAAAAAAATAGTTTCTATTTTAACGATTTTTGTGCAAATTTTTAGTCCTTATTCATATGCTTTAAGTTATACAGTGTACTGCCTCCGTCGGCCATCGTTCTTAAGCGGGCACTTCCCATTAACGGATGCCATTTTGAAATTGCAACTGCGTCGTAGCCCACTTTCAGAAGAAACAGCACCAAGTCTTAAAAAGATACTAATATTTTTAGTTGATTTTTGATAATTTTGTTTTTTAATTGAATGCCGGCAACCTTTTTTGCATTTAAGGCATGCAGCTTATGTGACAGAAAATGTGCAAGACCGTCAACACAAAACAATATTTTAAAATTAAATCGAATCTATCAGTTTTATGGAAAAATGAGCGTGAGACCAAATGAAACTAAAAATTGTCAAAACTGCCCCCGAATTTCTAGCAACTCCAGACTAGCATATTCTTTTGTTAAAATTACATGACCTACAAAACTGCATACGAAGTAGTTTTCCAAAAACTCGCATTAAAATACTTGACTTTTTGAAAAAAAAATAGTTTCAATTTTAACGATTTTTGTGCAAATTTTTAGTCCTTATTCATATGCTTTTAGTTATACAGTGTACTGCCTCCGTCGGCCATCGTTCTTAAGCGGGCACTTCCCATTAACGGATGCCATTTTGAAATAGCAACTGCGTCGTAGCCCACTTTCAGAAGAAACAGCACCAAGTCTTAAAAAGATACTAATATTTTTAGTGGATTTTTGACAACTTTGTTTTTTAATTGAATGCCGGCAACCTTTTTTTCATTTAAGGCACGCAGCTTATGTGACAGAAAATGGGAAAGACCGTCAACACAAAATAATATTCTAAAATTAAATCGAATCTATCAGTTTTATGGAAAAATGAGCCTGAGACCAAATGAAACTAAAAATTGTCAAAACTGCCCCCGAATTTCTAGCAACTCCAGACTAGCTTATTCTTTTGTTAAAATTACATGACCCACAAACCTGCATACGAAGTAGTTTTCCAAAAACTCACATTAAAATACTTGACTTTTTGAAAAAAAAAAAAAGTTTCTATTTTAACGATTTTTGTGCAAATTTTTAGTCCTTATTCATATGCTTTTAGTTATACAGTGTACTGCCTCCGTCGGCCATCGTTCTTAAATGGGCACTTCCCATTGACGGATGCCATTTTGCAATAGCAACTGCGTCGTAGCCCACTTTCAGAAGAAACAGCACCAAGTCTTAAAAAGATACTAATATTTTTAGTTGATTTTTGATAATTTTGTTTTTTAATTGAATGCCGGCAACCTTTTTTGCATTTAAGGCATGCAGCTTATGTGACAGAAAATGTGCAAGACCGTCAACACAAAACAATATTCTAAAATTAAATCGAATCTATCAGTTTTATGGAAAAATGAGCGTGAGACCAAATGAAACTAAAAATTGCAACTCCAGACTAGCTTATTCTTTTGTTAAAATTACATGACCCACAAACCTGCATACGAAGTAGTTTTCCAAAAACTCACATTAAAATACTTGACTTTTTGAAAAAAAAATAGTTTCTATTTTAACGATTTTTGTGCAAATTTTTAGTCCTTATTCATATGCTTTAAGTTATACAGTGTACTGCCTCCGTCGGCCATCGTTCTTAAGCGGGTACTTCCCATTAACGGATGCCATTTTGAAATAGCAACTGCGTCGTAGCCCACTTTCAGAAGAAACAGCACCAAGTCTTAAAAATATACTAATATTTTTAGTGGATTTTTGACAACTTTGTTTTTTAATTGAATGCCGGCAACCTTTTTTTCATTTAAGGCATGCAGCTTATGTGACAGAAAATGGGCAAGACCGTCAACACAAAATAATATTCTAAAATTAAATCGAATCTATCAGTTTTATGGAAAAATGAGCGTGAGACCAAATGAAACTAAAAATTGGCAAAACTGCCCCCGAATTTCTAGCATCTCCAGACTAGCATATTCTTTTGTTAAAATTACATGACCTACAAAACTGCATACGAAGTGGTTTTCCAAAAACTCACATTAAAATACTTGATTTTTTTTGAAAAAAAATAGTTTCAATTTTAACGATTTTTGTGCAAATTTTTAGTCCTTATTCATATGCTTTTAGTTATACAGTGTACTGCCTCCGTCGGCCATCGTTCTTAAGTGGGCACTTCCCATTAGCGGATGGCATTTTGCAATAGCAACTGCGTCGTAGCCCACTTTCAGAAGAAACAGCACCAAGTCTTAAAAAGATACTAATATTTTTAGTTGATTTTTGATAATTTTGTTTTTTAATTGAATGCCGGCAACCTTTTTTGCATTTAAGGCATGCAGCTTATGTGACAGAAAATGTGCAAGACCGTCAACACAAAACAATATTCTAAAATTAAATCGAATCTATCAGTTTTATGGAAAAATGAGCGTGAGACCAAATGAAACTAAAAATTGTCAAAACTGCCCCCAAATTTCTAGCATCTCCAGACTAGCATATTCTTTTGTTAAAATTACATGACCTACAAAACTGCATACTAAGTAGTTTTCCAAAAACTCACATTAAAATACTTGATTTAAAAAAAAAAAAATAGTTTCAATTTTAACGATTTTTGTGCAAATTTTTAGTCCTTATTCATATGCTTTTAGTTATACAGTGTACTGCCTCCGTCGGCCATCGTTCTTAAGTGGGCACTTCCCATTAGCGGATGCCATTTTGCAATAGTAACTGCGTCGTAGCCCACTTTCAGAAGAAACAGCACCAAGTCTTAAAAAGATACTAATATTTTTAGTTGATTTTTGATAATTTTGTTTTTTAATTGAATGCCGGCAACCTTTTTTGCATTTAAGGCATGCAGCTTATGTGACAGAAAATGTGCAAGACCGTCAACACAAAACAACATTCTAAAATTAAATCGAATCTATCAGTTTTATGGAAAAATGAGCGTGAGACCAAATGAAACTAAAAATTGTCAAAACTGCCCACGAATTTCTAGCAACTCCAGACTAGCATATTCTTTTGTTAAAATTACATGACCTACAAAACTGCATACGAAGTAGTTTTCCAAAAACTCACATTAAAATACTTGACTTTTTGAAAAAAAAAATAGTTTCAATTTTAACGATTTTTGTGCAAATTTTTAGTCCCTATTCATATGCTTTTAGTTATACAGTGTACTGCCTCCGTCGGCCATCGTTCTTAAGCGGGCACTTCCCATTAACGGATGCCATTTTGAAATAGCAACTGCGTCGTAGCCCACTTTCAGAAGAAACAACACCAAGTCTTAAAAAGATACTAATATTTTTAGTGGATTTTTGACAACTTTGTTTTTTAATTGAATGCCGGCAACCTTTTTTCATTTAAGGCATGCAGCTTATGTGACAGAAAATGGGAAAGACCGTCAACACAAAATAATATTCTAAAATTAAATCGAATCTATCAGTTTTATGGAAAAATGAGCGTGAGACCAAATGAAACTAAAAATTGTCAAAACTGCCCGCGAATTTCTAGCAACTCCAGACTAGCTTATTTTTTTGTTAAAATTACATGACCCACAAACCTGCATACGAAGTAGTTTTCCAAAAACTCACATTAAAATACTTGACTTTTTGAAAAAAAAAATAGTTTCTATTTTAACGATTTTTGTGCAAATTTTTAGTCCTTATTCATATGCTTTTAGTTATACAGTGTACTGCCTCCGTCGGCCATCGTTCTTAAGCGGGCACTTCCCATTAACGGATGCCATTTTGAAATAGCAACTGCGTCGTAGCCCACTTTCAGAAGAAACAGCACCAAGTCTTAAAAAGATACTAATATTTTTAGTGGATTTTTGACAACTTTGTTTTTTAATTGAATGCCGGCAACCTTTTTTTCATTTAAGGCATGCAGCTTATGTGACAGAAAATGGGCAAGACCGTCAACACAAAATAATATTCTAAAATTAAGTCGAATCTATCAGGTTTATGGAAAAATGAGCGTGAGACCAAATGAAACTAAACATTTTCAAAACTGCCCCCGAATTTCTAGCAACTCCAGACTAGCTTATTCTTTTGTTAAAATTACATGACCCACAAACCTGCATACGAAGTAGTTTTCCAAAAACTCACATTAAAATACTTGACTTTTTGAAAAAAAAATAGTTTATATTTTAACGATTTTTGTGCAAATTTTTAGCCCTTATTCATATGATTTTAGTTATACAGTGTACTGCCTCCGTCGGCCATCGTTCTTAAGTGGGCACTTCCCATTAACGGATGCCATTTTGCAATAGCAACTGCGTCGTAGCCCACTTTCAGAAGAAACAGCACCAAGTCTTAAAAAGATACTAATATTTTTAGTTGATTTTTGATAATTTTGTTTTTTAATTGAATGCCGGCAACCTTTTTTGCATTTAAGGCATGCAGCTTATGTGACAGAAAATGTGCAAGACCGTCAACACAAAACAATATTCTATAATTAAATCGAATCTATCAGTTTTATGGAAAAATGAGCGTGAGACCAAATGAAACTAAAAATTGTCAAAACTGCCCCCGAATTTCTAGCAACTCCAGACTAGCATATTCTTTTGTTAAAATTACATGACCTACAAATCTGCATACGAAGTAGTTTTCCAAAAACTCACATTAAAATATTGATTTTTGATAATTTTGTTTTTTAATTAAATGCCGGCAACCTTTTTTTCATTTAAGGCATGCAGCTTATGTGACAGAAAATGTGCAAGACCGTCAACACAAAACAATATTCTAAAATTAAATCGAATCTATCAGTTTTATGGAAAAATGAGCGTGAGACCAAATGAAAAAAACTGCCCCCGAATTTCTAGCAATTCCAGACTAGCATACTCTTGTGTTAAAATTACATGACCTACAAAACTGCATACGAAGTAGTTTTCCAAAAACTCACATTAAAATACTTGACTTTTTGAAAAAAAAAATAGTTTCAATTTTAACGATTTTTGTGCAAATTTTTAGTCCTTATTCATATGCTTTTAGTTATACAGTGTACTGCCTCCGTTGGCCATCGTTCTTAACTGGGCACTTCCCATTAACGGATGCCATTTTGCAATAGCAACTGCGTCGTAGCCCACTTTCAGAAGAAACAGCACCAAGTCTTAAAAAGATACTAATATTTTTAGTTGATTTTTGATAATTTTGTTTTTTAATTGAATGCCGGCAACCTTTTTTGCATCTAAGGCATGCAGCTTATGTGACAGAAAATGTGCAAGACCGTCAACACAAAACAATATTCTAAAATTAAATCGAATCTATCAGTTTTATGGAAAAATGAGCGTGAGACCAAATGAAACTAAAAATTGTCAAAACTGCCCGCGAATTTCTAGCAACTCCAGACTAGCTTATTTTTTTGTTAAAATTACATGACCCACAAACCTGCATACGAAGTAGTTTTCCAAAAACTCACATTAAAATACTTGACTTTTTGAAAAAAAAAATAGTTTCTATTTTAACGATTTTTGTGCAAATTTTTAGTCCTTATTCATATGCTTTTAGTTATACAGTGTACTGCCTCCGTCGGCCATCGTTCTTAAGCGGGCACTTCCCATTAACGGATGCCATTTTGAAATAGCAACTGCGTCGTAGCCCACTTTCAGAAGAAACAGCACCAAGTCTTAAAAAGATACTAATATTTTTAGTGGATTTTTGACAACTTTGTTTTTTAATTGAATGCCGGCAACCTTTTTTTCATTTAAGGCATGCAGCTTATGTGACAGAAAATGGGCAAGACCGTCAACACAAAATAATATTCTAAAATTAAGTCGAATCTATCAGGTTTATGGAAAAATGAGCGTGAGACCAAATGAAACTAAAAATTTTCAAAACTGCCCCCGAATTTCTAGCAACTCCAGACTAGCTTATTCTTTTGTTAAAATTACATGCCCCACAAACCTGCATACGAAGTAGTTTTCCAAAAACTCACATTAAAATACTTGACTTTTTGAAAAAAAAATAGTTTATATTTTAACGATTTTTGTGCAAATTTTTAGCCCTTATTCATATGATTTTAGTTATACAGTGTACTGCCTCCGTCGGCCATCGTTCTTAAGTGGGCACTTCCCATTAACGGATGCCATTTTGCAATAGCAACTGCGTCGTAGCCCCCTTTCAGAAGAAACAGCACCAAGTCTTAAAAAGATACTAATATTTTTAGTTGATTTTTGATAATTTTGTTTTTTAATTGAATGCCGGCAACCTTTTTTGCATTTAAGGCATGCAGCTTAAGTGACAGAAAATGTGCAAGACCGTCAACAAAAAACAATATTCTATAATTAAATCGAATCTATCAGTTTTATGGAAAAATGAGCGTGAGACCAAATGAAACTAAAAATTGTCAAAACTGCCCCCGAATTTCTAGCAACTCCAGACTAGCATATTCTTTTGTTAAAATTACATGACCTACAAAACTGCATACGAAGTAGTTTTCCAAAAACTCACATTAAAATATTGATTTTTGATAATTTTGTTTTTTAATTAAATGCCGGCAACCTTTTTTTCATTTAAGGCATGCAGCTTATGTGACAGAAAATGTGCAAGACCGTCAACACAAAACAATATTCTAAAATTAAATCGAATCTATCAGTTTTATGGAAAAATGAGCGTGAGACCAAATGAAACTAAAAATTTTCAAAACTGCCCCCGAATTTCTAGCAATTCCAGACTAGCATATTCTTTTGTTAAAATTACATGACCTACAAAACTGCATACGAAGTAGTTTTCCAAAAACTCACATTAAAATACTTGACTTTTTGAAAAAAAATAGTTTCAATTTTAACGATTTTTGTGCAAATTTTTAGTCCTTATTCATATGCTTTTAGTTATACAGTGTACTGCCTCCGTTGGCCATCGTTCTTAACTGGGCACTTCCCATTAACGGATGCCATTTTGCAATAGCAACTGCGTCGTAGCCCACTTTCAGAAGAAACAGCACCAAGTCTTAAAAAGATACTAATATTTTTAGTTGATTTTTGATAATTTTGTTTTTTAATTGAATGCCGGCAACCTTTTTTGCATCTAAGGCATGCAGCTTATGTGACAGAAAATGTGCAAGACCGTCAACACAAAACAATATTCTAAAATTAAATCGAATCTATCAGTTTTATGGAAAAATGAGCGTGAGACCAAATGAAACTAAAAATTTTCAAAACTGCCCCCGAATTTCTAGCAATTCCAGACTAGCATATTCTTTTGTTAAAATTACATGACCTACAAAACTGCATACGAAGTAGTTTTCCAAAAACTCACATTAAAATACTTGACTTTTTGAAAAAAAATAGTTTCAATTTTAACGATTTTTGTGCAAATTTTTAGTCCTTATTCATATGCTTTTAGTTATACAGTGTACTGCCTCCGTCGGCCATCGTTCTTAAGCGGGCACTTCCCATTAACGGATGCCATTTTGAAATAGCAACTGCGTCGTAGCCCACTTTCAGAAGAAACAGCACCAAGTCTTAAAAAGATACTAATATTTTTAGTGGATTTTTGACAACTTTGTTTTTTAATTGAATGCCGGCAACCTTTTTTTCATTTAAGGCATGCAGCTTATGTGACAGAAAATGGGCAAGACCGTCAACACAAAATAATATTCTAAAATTAAGTCGAATCTATCAGGTTTATGGAAAAATGAGCGTGAGACCAAATGAAACTAAAAATTTTTCAAAACTGCCCCCGAATTTCTAGCAACTCCAGACTAGCTTATTCTTTTGTTAAAATTACATGACCCACAAACCTGCATACGAAGTAGTTTTCCAAAAACTCACATTAAAATACTTGACTTTTTGAAAAAAAAATAGTTTATATTTTAACGATTTTTGTGCAAATTTTTAGCCCTTATTCATATGCTTTTAGTTATACAGTGTACTGCCTCCGTCGGCCATCGTTCTTAATTGGGCACTTCCCATTAACGGATGCCATTTTGCAATAGCAACTGCGTCGTAGCCCACTTTCAGAAGAAACAGCACCAAGTCTTAAAAAGATACTAATATTTTTAGTTGATTTTTGATAATTTTGTTTTTTAATTGAATGCCGGCAACCTTTTTTGCATTTAAGGCATGCAGCTTATGTGACAGAAAATGTGCAAGACCGTCAACACAAAACAATATTCTATAATTAAATCGAATCTATCAGTTTTATGGAAAAATGAGCGTGAGACCAAATGAAACTAAAAATTGTCAAAACTGCCCCCGAATTTCTAGCAACTCCAGACTAGCATATTCTTTTGTTAAAATTACATGACCTACAAAACTGCATACGAAGTAGTTTTCCAAAAACTCACATTAAAATATTGATTTTTGATAATTTTGTTTTTTAATTAAATGCCGGCAACCTTTTTTTCATTTAAGGCATGCAGCTTATGTGACAGAAAATGTGCAAGACCGTCAACACAAAACAATATTCTAAAATTAAATCGAATCTATCAGTTTTATGGAAAAATGAGCGTTAGACCAAATGAATCTAAAAATTGTCAAAACTGCCCCCGAATTTCTAACTCCAGACTAGCATATTCATTTGTTAAAATTACATGACCTACAAAACTGCATACCAAGTAGTTTTCCAAAAACTCACATTAAAATACTTGACTTTTTGAAAAAAAAAATAGTTTCAATTTTAACGATTTTTGTGCAAATTTTTAGTCCTTATTCATATGCTTTTAGTTATACAGTGTACTGCCTCCGTCGGCCATCGTTCTTAAGTGGGCACTTCCCATTAACGGATGCCATTTTGCAATAGCAACTGCGTCGTAGCCCACTTTCAGAAGAAACAGCACCAAGTCTTAAAAAGATACTAATATTTTTAGTTGATTTTTGATAATTTTGTTTTTTAATTGAATGCCGGCAACCTTTTTGCATTTAAGGCATGCAGCTTATGTGACAGAAAATGTGCAAGACCGTCAACACAAAACAATATTCTATAATTAAATCGAATCTATCAGTTTTATGGAAAAATGAGCGTGAGACCAAATGAAACTAAAAATTGTCAAAACTGCCCCCGAATTTCTAGCAACTCCAGACTAGCATATTCTTTTGTTAAAATTACATGACCTACAAAACTGCATACGAAGTAGTTTTCCAAAAACTCACATTAAAATATTGATTTTTGATAATTTTGTTTTTTAATTAAATGCCGGCAACCTTTTTTTCATTTAAGGCATGCAGCTTATGTGACAGAAAATGTGCAAGACCGTCAACACAAAACAATATTCTAAAATTAAATCGAATCTATCAGTTTTATGGAAAAATGAGCGTGAGACCAAATGAATCTAAAAATTGTCAAAACTGCGCCCGAATTTCTAGCAACTGCAGACTAGCATATTCATTTGTTAAAATTACATGACCTACAAAACTGCATACGAAGTAGTTTTCCAAAAACTCACATTAAAATATTGATTTTTGATAATTTTGTTTTTTAATTAAATGCCGGCAACCTTTTTTTCATTTAAGGCATGCAGCTTATGTGACAGAAAATGTGCAAGACCGTCAACACAAAACAATATTCTAAAATTAAATCGAATCTATCAGTTTTATGGAAAAATGAGCGTTAGACCAAATGAATCTAAAAATTGTCAAAACTGCCCCCGAATTTCTAACTCCAGACTAGCATATTCATTTGTTAAAATTACATGACCTACAAAACTGCATACCAAGTAGTTTTCCAAAAACTCACATTAAAATACTTGACTTTTTGAAAAAAAAAATAGTTTCAATTTTAACGATTTTTGTGCAAATTTTTAGTCCTTATTCATATGCTTTTAGTTATACAGTGTACTGCCTCCGTCGGCCATCGTTCTTAAGTGGGCACTTCCCATTAACGGATGCCATTTTGCAATAGCAACTGCGTCGTAGCCCCACTTTCAGAAGAAACAGCACCAAGTCTTAAAAAGATACTAATATTTTTAGTTGATTTTTGATAATTTTGTTTTTTAATTGAATGCCGGCAACCTTTTTGCATTTAAGGCATGCAGCTTATGTGGACAGAAAATGTGCAAGACCGTCAACACAAAACAATATTCTATAATTAAATCGAATCTATCAGTTTTATGGAAAAATGAGCGTGAGACCAAGTGAAACTAAAATTGTCAAAACTGCCCCCGAATTTCTAGCAACTCCAGACTAGCATATTCTTTTGTTAAAATTACATGACCTACAAAACTGCATACGAAGTAGTTTTCCAAAAACTCACATTAAAATATTGATTTTTTGATAATTTTGTTTTTTAATTAAATGCCGGCAACCTTTTTTTCATTTAAGGCATGCAGCTTATGTGACAGAAAATGTGCAAGACCGTCAACACAAAACAATATTCTAAAATTAAATCGAATCTATCAGTTTTATGGAAAAATGAGCGTGAGACCAAATGAAACTAAAAATTTTCAAAACTGCCCCCGAATTTCTAGCAATTCCAGACTAGCATATTCTTTTGTTAAAATTACATGACCTACAAAACTGCATACGAAGTAGTTTTCCAAAAACTCACATTAAAATATTGATTTTTGATAATTTTGTTTTTTAATTAAATGCCGGCAACCTTTTTTTTCATTTAAGGCATGCAGCTTATGTGACAGAAAATGTGCAAGACCGTCAACACAAAACAATATTCTAAAATTAAATCGAATCTATCAGTTTTATGGAAAAATGAGCGTTAGACCAAATGAATCTAAAAATTGTCAAAACTGCCCCCGAATTTCTAACTCCAGACTAGCATATTCATTTGTTAAAATTACATGACCTACAAAACTGCATACCAAGTAGTTTTCCAAAAACTCACATTAAAATACTTGACTTTTTGAAAAAAAAAATAGTTTCAATTTTAACGATTTTTTGTGCAAATTTTTAGTCCTTATTTCATATGCTTTTAGTTATACAGTGTACTGCCTCCGTCGGCCATCGTTCTTAAGTGGGCACTTCCCATTAACGGATGCCATTTTGCAATAGCAACTGCGTCGTAGCCCACTTTCAGAAGAAACAGCACCAAGTCTTAAAAAGATACTAATATTTTTAGTTGATTTTTGATAATTTTGTTTTTTAATTGAATGCCGGCAACCTTTTTGCATTTAAGGCATGCAGCTTATGTGACCAGAAAATGTGCAAGACCGTCAACACAAAACAATATTCTATAATTAAATCGAATCTATCAGTTTTATGGAAAAATGAGCGTGAGACCAAATGAAACTAAAAATTGTCAAAACTGCCCCCGAATTTCTAGCAACTCCAGACTAGGCATATTCTTTTGTTAAAATTACATGACCTACAAAACTGCATACGAAGTAGTTTTTCCAAAAACTCACATTAAAATATTGATTTTTGATAATTTTGTTTTTTAATTAAATGCCCGGCAACCTTTTTTTCATTTAAGGCATGCAGCTTATGTGACAGAAAATGTGCAAGGACCGTCAACACAAAACAATATTCTAAAATTAAATCGAATCTATCAGTTTTATGGAAAAATGAGCGTTAGACCAAATGAATCTAAAAATTGTCAAAACTGCCCCCGGAATTTCTAACTCCAGACTAGCATATTCATTTGTTAAAATTACATGACCTACAAAACTGCATACCAAGTAGTTTTCCAAAAACTCACATTAAAATACTTGACTTTTTGAAAAAAAAAATAGTTTCAATTTTAACGATTTTTGTGCAAATTTTTAGTCCTTATTCATATGCTTTTAGTTATACAGTGTACTGCTTCCATTGGCCATCGTTCTTAACTGGGCACTTCTCATTAACGGATGCCATTTTGCAATAGCAACTGCGTCGTAGCCCACTTTCAGAAGAAACAGCACCAAGTCTTAAAAAGATACTAATATTTTTAGTTGATTTTTGATAATTTTGTTTTTTAATTGAATGCCGGCATTCATTTAAGGCACGCAGCTTATGTGACAGAAAATGTGCAAGACCGTCAACACAAAACAATATTCTAAAATTAAATCGAATCTATCAGTTTTATGGAAAAATGAGCGTGAGACCAAATGAAACTAAAAATTTTCAAAACTGCCCCCGAATTTCTAGCAATTCCAGACTAGCATATTCTTTTGTTAAAATTACATGACCTACAAAACTGCATACGAAGTAGTTTTCCAAAAACTCACATTAAAATACCTGACTTTTTGAAAAAAAATAGTTTCAATTTTAACGATTTTTGTGCAAATTTTTAGTCCTTATTCATATGCTTTTAGTTATACAGTGTACTGCTTCCGTTGGCCACCGTTCTTAACTGGGCACTTCTCATTAACGGATGCCATTTTGCAATAGCAACTGCGTCGTAGCCCACTTTCAGAAGAAACAGCACCAAGTCTTAAAAAGATACTAATATTTTTAGTTGATTTTTGATAATTTTGTTTTTTAATTGAATGCCGGCATTCATTTAAGGCACGCAGCTTATGTGACAGAAAATGTGCAAGACCGTCAACACAAAACAATATTCTAAAATTAAATCGAAGCTATCAGCTTTATGGAAAAATGAGCGTGAGACCAAATGAATCTAAAAATTGTCAAAACTGCGCCCGAATTTCTAGCAACTGCAGACTAGCATATTCATTTGTTAAAATTACATGACCTACAAAACTGCATACGAAGTAGTTTTCCAAAAACTCACATTAAAATATTGATTTTTGATAATTTTGTTTTTTAATTAAATGCCGGCAACCTTTTTTTCATTTAAGGCATGCAGCTTATGTGACAGAAAATGTGCAAGACCGTCAACACAAAACAATATTCTAAAATTAAATCGAATCTATCAGTTTTATGGAAAAATGAGCGTTAGACCAAATGAATCTAAAAATTGTCAAAACTGCCCCCGAATTTCTAACTCCAGACTAGCATATTCATTTGTTAAAATTACATGACCTACAAAACTGCATACCAAGTAGTTTTCCAAAAACTCACATTAAAATACTTGACTTTTTGAAAAAAAAAATAGTTTCAATTTTAACGATTTTTGTGCAAATTTTTAGTCCTTATTCATATGCTTTTAGTTATACAGTGTACTGCTTCCATTGGCCATCGTTCTTAACTGGGCACTTCTCATTAACGGATGCCATTTTGCAATAGCAACTGCGTCGTAGCCCACTTTCAGAAGAAACAGCACCAAGTCTTAAAAAGATACTAATATTTTTAGTTGATTTTTGATAATTTTGTTTTTTAATTGAATGCCGGCATTCATTTAAGGCACGCAGCTTATGTGACAGAAAATGTGCAAGACCGTCAACACAAAACAATATTCTAAAATTAAATCGAAGCTATCAGCTTTATGGAAAAATGAGCGTGAGACCAAATGAATCTAAAAATTGTCAAAACTGCGCCCGAATTTCTAGCAACTGCAGACTAGCATATTCATTTCTTAAAATTACATGACCTACAAAACTGCATACGAAGTAGTTTTCCAAAAACTCACATTAAAATATTGATTTTTGATAATTTTGTTTTTTAATTAAATGCCGGCAACCTTTTTTTCATTTAAGGCATGCAGCTTATGTGACAGAAAATGTGCAAGACCGTCAACACAAAACAATATTCTAAAATTAAATCGAATCTATCAGTTTTATGGAAAAATGAGCGTTAGACCAAATGAATCTAAAAATTGTCAAAACTGCCCCCGAATTTCTAACTCCAGACTAGCATATTCATTTGTTAAAATTACATGACCTACAAAACTGCATACCAAGTAGTTTTCCAAAAACTCACATTAAAATACTTGACTTTTTGAAAAAAAAAATAGTTTCAATTTTAACGATTTTTGTGCAAATTTTTAGTCCTTATTCATATGCTTTTAGTTATACAGTGTACTGCCTCCGTCGGCCATCGTTCTTAAGTGGGCACTTCCCATTAACGGATGCCATTTTGCAATAGCAACTGCGCCGTAGCCCACTTTCAGAAGAAGCAGCACCAAGTCTTAAAAAAATACTAATATTTGTAGTTGATTTTTGACAATTTTGTTTTTTAATTAAATACCGGCAACCTTTTTTTCATTTAAGGCTTGCAGCGTATGTGACAGAAAATGTGCAAAACCGTCAACACAAAACAATATTCTAAAATTAAATCGAATCTATCAGTTTTATGGAAAACTGAGCGTGAGACCAAATGAAACTAAAAATTGTCAAAACTGCACCCGTATTTCTAGCAACTCCAGACTAGCATACTCTTGTGTTAAAATTACATGACCTACAAAACTGCATACGAAGTAGTTTTCCAAAAACTCACATTAAAATACTTGACTTTTTGAAAAAAAAAAGTTTCAATTTTAACGATTTTTGTGCAAATTTTTAGTCCTTATTCATATGCTTTTAGTTATACAGTGTACTGCCTCCGCGGCCATCGTTCTTAAGTGGGCACTTCCCATTAACGGATGCCATTTTGCAACAGCAACTGCGTCGTAGCCCACTTCCAGAAGAAACAGCACCAAGTCTTAAAAAGATACTAATATTTTTAGTTGAAATTTGATAACTTTGTTTTTTAATTGAATGCCGGCAACCTTTTTTTCATTTAAGGCACGCAGTTTATGTGACAGAAAATGTGCAAGACCGTCAACACAAAACAATATTCTAAACTTAAATCGAAGCTATCAGCTTTATGGAAAAATGAGCGTGAGACCAAATGAATCTAAAAATTGTCAAAACTGCCCCCGAATTTCTAGCAACTGCAGACTAGCATATTCATTTGTTAAAATTACATGACCTACAAAACTGCATACGAAGTAGTTTTCCAAAAACTCACATTAAAATATTGATTTTTGATAATCTTGTTTTTTAATTAAATGCCGGCAACCTTTTTTCATTTAAGGCATGCAGCTTATGTGACAGAAAATGTGCAAGACCGTCAACACAAAACAATATTCTAAAATTAAATCGAATCTATCAGTTTTATGGAAAAATGAGCGTGAGACCAAATGAAACTAAAAATTTTCAAAACTGCCCCCGAATGTCTAGCAACTCCAGACTAGCATATTCTTTTGTTAAAATTACATGACCTACAAAACTGCATACGAAGTAGTTTTCCAAAAACTCACATTAAAATACTTGACTTTTTGAAAAAAAATAGTTTCAATTTTAACGATTTTTGTGCAAATTTTTAGTCCTTATTCATATGCTTTTAGTTATACAGTGTACTGCCTCCGTTGGCCATCGTTCTTAACTGGGCACTTCCCATTAACGGATGCCATTTTGCAATAGCAACTGCGTCGTAGCCCACTTTCAGAAGAAACAGCACCAAGTCTTAAAAAGATACTAATATTTTTAGTTGATTTTTGATAATTTTGTTTTTTAATTGAATGCCGGCATTCATTTAAGGCACGCAGCTTATGTGACAGAAAATGTGCAAGACCGTCAACACAAAACAATATTCTAAAATTAAATCGAAGCTATCAGCTTTATGGAAAAATGAGCGTGAGACCAAATGAATCTAAAAATTGTCAAAACTGCGCCCGAATTTCTAGCAACTGCAGACTAGCATATTCATTTGTTAAAATTACATGACCTACAAAACTGCATACGAAGTAGTTTTCCAAAAACTCACATTAAAATATTGATTTTTGATAATTTTGTTTTTTAATTAAATGCCGGCAACCTTTTTTTCATTTAAGGCATGCAGCTTATGTGACAGAAAATGTGCAAGACCGTCAACACAAAACAATATTCTAAAATTAAATCGAAGCTATCAGCTTTATGGAAAAATGAGCGTGAGACCAAATGAATCTAAAAATTGTCAAAACTGCCCCCGAATTTCTAACTCCAGACTAGCATATTCATTTGTTAAAATTACATGACCTACAAAACTGCATACCAAGTAGTTTTCCAAAAACTCACATTAAAATACTTGACTTTTTGAAAAAAAAATAGTTTCAATTTTACCGATTTTTGTGCAAATTTTTAGTCCTTATTCATATGCTTTTAGTTATACAGTGTACTGCCTCCGTCGGCCATCGTTCTTAAGTGGGCACTTCCCATTAACGGATGCCATTTTGCAATAGCAACTGCGTCGTAGCCCCCTTTCAGAAGAAGCAGCACCAAGTCTTAAAAAAATACTAATATTTGTAGTTGATTTTTGACAATTTTGTTTTTTAATTAAATGCCGGCAACCTTTTTTTTATTTAAGGCTTGCAGCGTATGTGACAGAAAATGTGCAAGACCGTCAACACAAAACAATATTCTAAAATTAAATCGAATCTATCAGTTTTATGGAAAACTGAGCGTGAGACCAAATGAAACTAAAAATTGTCAAAACTGCCCCCGTATTTCTATAGCAACTCCAGACTAGCATACTCTTGTGTTAAAATTGCATGACCTACAAAACTGCATACGAAGTAGTTTTCCAAAAACTCACATTAAAATACTTGACTTTTTGAAAAAAAAAAAGTTTCAATTTTAACGATTTTTGTGCAAATTTTTAGTCCTTATTCATATGCTTTTAGTTATACAGTGTACTGCCTCCGTCGGCCATCGTTCTTAAGTGGGCACTTCCCTTTAACGGATGCCATTTTGCAACAGCAACTGCGTCGTAGCCCACTTTCAGAAGAAACAGCACCAAGTCTTAAAAGATACTAATATTTTTAGTTGAAATTTGATAACTTTGTTTTTTAATTGAATGCCGCAACCTTTTTTTCATTTAAGGCACGCAGCTTATGTGACAGAAAATGTGCAAGACCGTCAACACAAAACAATATTCTAAACTTAAATCGAAGCTATCAGCTTTATGGAAAAATGAGCGTGAGACCAAATGAATCTAAAAATTGTCAAAACTGCCCCCGAATTTCTAGCAACTGCAGACTAGCATATTCATTTGTTAAAATTACATGACCTACTGCATACGAAGTAGTTTTCCAAAAACTCACATTAAAATATTGATTTTTGATAATTTTGTTTTTTAATTAAATGCCGGCAACCTTTTTTCATTTAAGGCATGCAGCTTATGTGACAGAAAATGTGCCAGACCGTCAACACAAAACAATATTCTAAAATTAAATCGAATCTATCAGTTTTATGGAAAAATGAGCGTGAGACCAAATGAAACTAAAAATTTTCAAAACTGCCCCCGAATTTCTAGCAACTCCAGACTAGCATATTCTTTTGTTAAAATTACATGACCTACAAAACTGCATACGAAGTAGTTTTCCAAAAACTCACATTAAAATATTGATTTTTGATAATTTTGTTTTTTAATTAAATGCCGGCAACCTTTTTTTCATTTAAGGCATGCAGCTTTAGTGACAGAAAATGTGCAAGACCGTCAACACAAAACAATATTCTAAAATTAAATCGAATCTATCAGTTTTATGGAAAAATGAGCTTTAGACCAAATGAATCTAAAAATTGTCAAAACTGCCCCCGAATTTCTAGCAACTCCAGACTAGCATACTCTTGTGTTAAAATTACATGACCTACAAAACTGCATACGAAGTAGTTTTCCAAAAACTCACATTAAAATATTGATTTTTGATAATTTTGTTTTTTAATTAAATACCGGCAACCTTTTTTTCATTTAAGGCATGCAGCTTATGTGACAGAAAATGTGAAAGACCGTCAACACAAAACAATATTCTAAAATTAAATCGAATCCATCAGTTTTATGGAAAAATGAGCGTTAGACCAAATGAATCTAAAAATTGTCAAAAACTGCCCCCGAATTTCTAACTCCAGACTAGCATATTCTTTTGTTAAAATTACATGACCTACAAAACTGCATACGAAGTAGTTTTCCAAAAACTCACATTAAAATACTTGACTTTTTGAAAAAAAAATAGTTTCAATTTTAACGATTTTTGTGCAAATTTTTAGTCCTTATTCATATGCTTTTAGTTATACAGTGTACTGCCTCCGTCGGCCATCGTTCTTAAGCGGGCACTTCCCATTAACGGATGCCATTTTGAAATAGCAACTGCGTCGTAGCCCACTTTCAGAAGAAACAGCACCAAGTCTTAAAAAGATACTAATATTTTTAGTGGATTTTTGACATCTTTGTTTTTTAATTGAATGCCGGCAACCTTTTTTCATTTAAGGCATGCAGCTTATGTGACAGAAAATGGGAAAGACCGTCAACACAAAATAATATTCTAAAATTAAATCGAATCTATCAGTTTTATGGAAAAATGAGCGTGAGACCAAATGAAACTAAAATTGTCAAAACTGCCCCCGAATTTCTAGCAACTCCAGACTCGCTTATTCTTTTGTTAAAATTACATGACCCACAAACCTACCTGTAGTTTTCCAAAAACTCACATTAAAATACTTGACTTTTTGAAAAAAAAATAGTTTCAATTTTAACGATTTTTGTGCAAATTTTTAGTCCTTATTCATATGCTTTTAGTTATACAGTGTACTGCCTCCGTCGGCCATCGTTTTTAAATGGGCACTTCCCATTAACGGATGCCATTTTGCAATAGCAACTGCGTCGTAGCCCACTTTCAGAAGAAACAGCACCAAGTCTTAAAAAGATACTAATATTTTTAGTGGATTTTTGACAACTTTGTTTTTTAATTGAATGCCGGCAACCTTTTTTTCATTTAAGGCATGCAGCTTATGTGACAGAAAATGGGCAAGACCGTCAACACAAAATAATATTCTATAATTAAATCGAATCTATCAGTTTTATGGAAAAATGAGCGTGAGACCAAATGAAACTAAAAATTGTCAAAACTGCCCGCGAATTTCAAGCAACTCCAGACTAGCTTATTCTTTTGTTAAAATTACATGACCCACAAACCTGCATACGAAGTAGTTTTCCAAAAACTCACATTAAAATACTTGACTTTTTGAAAAAAAAAATAGTTTCTATTTTAACGATTTTTGTGCAAATTTTTAGTCCTTATTCATATGCTTTAAGTTATACAGTGTACTGCCTCCGTCGGCCATCGTTCTTAAGCGGGCACTTCCCATTAACGGATGCCATTTTGAAATTGCAACTGCGTCGTAGCCCACTTTCAGAAGAAACAGCACCAAGTCTTAAAAAGATACTAATATTTTTAGTTGATTTTTGATAATTTTGTTTTTTAATTGAATGCCGGCAACCTTTTTTTCATTTAAGGCATGCAGCTTATGTGACAGAAAATGGGCAAGACCGTCAACACAAAATAATATTCTATAATTAAATCGAATCTATCAGTTTTATGGCAAAATGAGCGTGAGACCAAATGAAACTAAAAATTGTCAAAACTGCCCCCGAATTTCTAACTCCAGACTAGCATATTCTTTTGTTAAAATTACATGACCTACAAAACTGCATACGAAGTAGTTTTCCAAAAACTCACATTAAAATACTTGACTTTTTGAAAAAAAATAGTTTCAATTTTAACGATTTTTGTGCAAATTTTTAGTCCTTATTCATATGCTTTTAGTTATACAGTGTACTGCCTCCGTTGGCCATCGTTCTTAACTGGGCACTTCCCATTAACGGATGCCATTTTGCAATAGCAACTGCGTCGTAGCCCACTTTCAGAAGAAACAGCACCAAGTCTTAAAAAGATACTAATATTTTTAGTTGATTTTTGATAATTTTGTTTTTTAATTGAATGCCGGCATTCATTTAAGGCACGCAGCTTATGTGACAGAAAATGTGCAAGACCGTCAACACAAAACAATATTCTAAAATTAAATCGAAGCTATCAGCTTTATGGAAAAATGAGCGTGAGACCAAATGAATCTAAAAATTGTCAAAACTGCGCCCGAATTTCTAGCAACTGCAGACTAGCATATTCATTTGTTAAAATTACATGACCTACAAAACTGCATACGAAGTAGTTTTCCAAAAACTCACATTAAAATATTGATTTTTGATAATTTTGTTTTTTAATTAAATGCCGGCAACCTTTTTTTCATTTAAGGCATGCAGCTTATGTGACAGAAAATGTGCAAGACCGTCAACACAAAACAATATTCTAAAATTAAATCGAAGCTATCAGCTTTATGGAAAAATGAGCGTGAGACCAAATGAATCTAAAAATTGTCAAAACTGCCCCCGAATTTCTAACTCCAGACTAGCATATTCATTTGTTAAAATTACATGACCTACAAAACTGCATACCAAGTAGTTTTCCAAAAACTCACATTAAAATACTTGACTTTTTGAAAAAAAAATAGTTTCAATTTTACCGATTTTTGTGCAAATTTTTAGTCCTTATTCATATGCTTTTAGTTATACAGTGTACTGCCTCCGTCGGCCATCGTTCTTAAGTGGGCACTTCCCATTAACGGATGCCATTTTGCAATAGCAACTGCGTCGTAGCCCCCTTTCAGAAGAAGCAGCACCAAGTCTTAAAAAAATACTAATATTTGTAGTTGATTTTTGACAATTTTGTTTTTTAATTAAATGCCGGCAACCTTTTTTTTATTTAAGGCTTGCAGCGTATGTGACAGAAAATGTGCAAGACCGTCAACACAAAACAATATTCTAAAATTAAATCGAATCTATCAGTTTTATGGAAAACTGAGCGTGAGACCAAATGAAACTAAAAATTGTCAAAACTGCCCCCGTATTTCTAGCAACTCCAGACTAGCATACTCTTGTGTTAAAATTGCATGACCTACAAAACTGCATACGAAGTAGTTTTCCAAAAACTCACATTAAAATACTTGACTTTTTGAAAAAAAAAAAGTTTCAATTTTAACGATTTTTGTGCAAATTTTTAGTCCTTATTCATATGCTTTTAGTTATACAGTGTACTGCCTCCGTCGGCCATCGTTCTTAAGTGGGCACTTCCCTTTAACGGATGCCATTTTGCAACAGCAACTGCGTCGTAGCCCACTTTCAGAAGAAACAGCACCAAGTCTTAAAAAGATACTAATATTTTTAGTTGAAATTTGATAACTTTGTTTTTTAATTGAATGCCGGCAACCTTTTTTTCATTTAAGGCACGCAGCTTATGTGACAGAAAATGTGCAAGACCGTCAACACAAAACAATATTCTAAACTTAAATCGAAGCTATCAGCTTTATGGAAAAATGAGCGTGAGACCAAATGAATCTAAAAATTGTCAAAACTGCCCCCGAATTTCTAGCAACTGCAGACTAGCATATTCATTTGTTAAAATTACATGACCTACTGCATACGAAGTAGTTTTCCAAAAACTCACATTAAAATATTGATTTTTGATAATTTTGTTTTTTAATTAAATGCCGGCAACCTTTTTTCATTTAAGGCATGCAGCTTATGTGACAGAAAATGTGCCAGACCGTCAACACAAAACAATATTCTAAAATTAAATCGAATCTATCAGTTTTATGGAAAAATGAGCGTGAGACCAAATGAAACTAAAAATTTTCAAAACTGCCCCCGAATTTCTAGCAACTCCAGACTAGCATATTCTTTTGTTAAAATTACATGACCTACAAAACTGCATACGAAGTAGTTTTCCAAAAACTCACATTAAAATATTGATTTTTGATAATTTTGTTTTTAATTAAATGCCGGCAACCTTTTTTTCATTTAAGGCATGCAGCTTTAGTGACAGAAAATGTGCAAGACCGTCAACACAAAACAATATTCTAAAATTAAATCGAATCTATCAGTTTTATGGAAAAATGAGCTTTAGACCAAATGAATCTAAAAATTGTCAAAACTGCCCCCGAATTTCTAGCAACTCCAGACTAGCATACTCTTGTGTTAAAATTACATGACCTACAAAACTGCATACGAAGTAGTTTTCCAAAAACTCACATTAAAATATTGATTTTTGATAATTTTGTTTTTTAATTAAATACCGGCAACCTTTTTTTCATTTAAGGCATGCAGCTTATGTGACAGAAAATGTGAAAGACCGTCAACACAAAACAATATTCTAAAATTAAATCGAATCCATCAGTTTTATGGAAAAATGAGCGTTAGACCAAATGAATCTAAAAATTGTCAAAACTGCCCCCGAATTTCTAACTCCAGACTAGCATATTCTTTTGTTAAAATTACATGACCTACAAAACTGCATACGAAGTAGTTTTCCAAAAACTCACATTAAAATACTTGACTTTTTGAAAAAAAAAATAGTTTCAATTTTAACGATTTTTGTGCAAATTTTTAGTCCTTATTCATATGCTTTTAGTTATACAGTGTACTGCCTCCGTCGGCCATCGTTCTTAAGCGGGCACTTCCCATTAACGGATGCCATTTTGAAATAGCAACTGCGTCGTAGCCCACTTTCAGAAGAAACAGCACCAAGTCTTAAAAAGATACTAATATTTTTAGTGGATTTTTGACATCTTTGTTTTTTAATTGAATGCCGGCAACCTTTTTTCATTTAAGGCATGCAGCTTATGTGACAGAAAATGGGAAAGACCGTCAACACAAAATAATATTCTAAAATTAAATCGAATCTATCAGTTTTATGGAAAAATGAGCGTGAGACCAAATGAAACTAAAAATTGTCAAAACTGCCCCCGAATTTCTAGCAACTCCAGACTCGCTTATTCTTTTGTTAAAATTACATGACCCACAAACCTACCTGTAGTTTTCCAAAAACTCACATTAAAATACTTGACTTTTTGAAAAAAAAATAGTTTCAATTTTAACGATTTTTGTGCAAATTTTTAGTCCTTATTCATATGCTTTTAGTTATACAGTGTACTGCCTCCGTCGGCCATCGTTTTTAAATGGGCACTTCCCATTAACGGATGCCATTTTGCAATAGCAACTGCGTCGTAGCCCACTTTCAGAAGAAACAGCACCAAGTCTTAAAAAGATACTAATATTTTTAGTGGATTTTTGACAACTTTGTTTTTTAATTGAATGCCGGCAACCTTTTTTTCATTTAAGGCATGCAGCTTATGTGACAGAAAATGGGCAAGACCGTCAACACAAAATAATATTCTATAATTAAATCGAATCTATCAGTTTTATGGAAAAATGAGCGTGAGACCAAATGAAACTAAAAATTGTCAAAACTGCCCGCGAATTTCAAGCAACTCCAGACTAGCTTATTCTTTTGTTAAAATTACATGACCCACAAACCTGCATACGAAGTAGTTTTCCAAAAACTCACATTAAAATACTTGACTTTTTGAAAAAAAAAATAGTTTCTATTTTAACGATTTTTGTGCAAATTTTTAGTCCTTATTCATATGCTTTAAGTTATACAGTGTACTGCCTCCGTCGGCCATCGTTCTTAAGCGGGCACTTCCCATTAACGGATGCCATTTTGAAATTGCAACTGCGTCGTAGCCCACTTTCAGAAGAAACAGCACCAAGTCTTAAAAAGATACTAATATTTTTAGTTGATTTTTGATAATTTTGTTTTTTAATTGAATGCCGGCAACCTTTTTTTCATTTAAGGCATGCAGCTTATGTGACAGAAAATGGGCAAGACCGTCAACACAAAATAATATTCTATAATTAAATCGAATCTATCAGTTTTATGGCAAAATGAGCGTGAGACCAAATGAAACTAAAAATTGTCAAAACTGCCCCCGAATTTCTAGCAACTCCAGACTAGCTTATTCTTTTGTTAAAATTACATGACCCACAAACCTACCTGTAGTTTTCCAAAAACTCACATTAAAATACTTGACTTTTTGAAAAAAAAAAAGTTTCAATTTTAACGATTTTTGTGCAAATTTTTAGTCCTTATTCATATGCTTTTAGTTATACAGTGTACTGCCTCCGTCGGCCATCGTTCTTAAGTGGGCACTTCCCTTTAACGGATGCCATTTTGCAACAGCAACTGCGTCGTAGCCCACTTTCAGAAGAAACAGCACCAAGTCTTAAAAAGATACTAATATTTTTAGTTGAAATTTGATAACTTTGTTTTTTAATTGAATGCCGGCAACCTTTTTTTCATTTAAGGCACGCAGCTTATGTGACAGAAAATGTGCAAGACCGTCAACACAAAACAATATTCTAAACTTAAATCGAAGCTATCAGCTTTATGGAAAAATTAGCGTGAGACCAAATGAATCTAAAAATTGTCAAAACTGCCCCCGAATTTCTAGCAACTGCAGACTAGCATATTCATTTGTTAAAATTACATGACCTACAAAACTGCATACGAAGTAGTTTTCCAAAAACTCACATTAAAATATTGATTTTTGATAATTTTGTTTTTTAATTAAATGCCGGCAACCTTTTTTCATTTAAGGAATGCAGCTTATGTGACAGAAAATGTGCAAGACCGTCAACACAAAACAATATTCTAAAATTAAATCGAATCTATCAGTTTTATGGAAAAATGAGCGTGAGACCAAATGAAACTAAAAATTTTCAAAACTGCCCCCGAATTTCTAGCAACTCCAGACTAGCATATTCTTTTGTTAAAATTACATGACCTACAAAACTGCATACGAAGTAGTTTTCCAAAAACTCACATTAAAATATTGATTTTTGATAATTTTGTTTTTTAATTAAATGCCGGCAACCTTTTTTTCATTTAAGGCATGCAGCTTATGTGACAGAAAATGTGCAAGACCGTCAACACAAAACAATATTCTAAAATTAAATCGAATCTATCAGTTTTATGGAAAAATGAGCTTTAGACCAAATGAATCTAAAAATTGTCAAAACTGCCCCCGAATTTCTAGCAACTCCAGACTAGCATACTCTTGTGTTAAAATTACATGACCTACAAAACTGCATACGAAGTAGTTTTCCAAAAACTCACATTAAAATATTGATTTTTGATAATTTTGTTTTTTAATTAAATACCGGCAACCTTTTTTTCATTTAAGGCATGCAGCTTATGTGACAGAAAATGTGAAAGACCGTCAACACAAAACAATATTCTAAAATTAAATCGAATCCATCAGTTTTATGGAAAAATGAGCGTTAGACCAAATGAATCTAAAAATTGTCAAAACTGCCCCCGAATTTCTAACTCCAGACTAGCATATTCTTTTGTTAAAATTACATGACCTACAAAACTGCATACGAAGTAGTTTTCCAAAAACTCACATTAAAATACTTGACTTCTTGAAAAAAAAATAGTTTCAATTTTAACGATTTTTGTGCAAATTTTTAGTCCTTATTCATATGCTTTTAGTTATACAGTGTACTGCCTCCGTCGGCCATCGTTCTTAAGCGGGCACTTCCCATTAACGGATGCCATTTTGAAATAGCAACTGCGTCGTAGCCCACTTTCAGAAGAAACAGCACCAAGTCTTAAAAAGATACTAATATTTTTAGTGGATTTTTGACATCTTTGTTTTTTAATTGAATGCCGGCAACCTTTTTTCATTTAAGGCATGCAGCTTATGTGACAGAAAATGGGAAAGACCGTCAACACAAAATAATATTCTAAAATTAAATCGAATCTATCAGTTTTATGGAAAAATGAGCGTGAGACCAAATGAAACTAAAAATTGTCAAAACTGCCCCCGAATTTCTAGCAACTCCAGACTAGCTTATTCTTTTGTTAAAATTACATGACCCACAAACCTACCTGTAGTTTTCCAAAAACTCACATTAAAATACTTGACTTTTTGAAAAAAAAATAGTTTCAATTTTAACGATTTTTGTGCAAATTTTTAGTCCTTATTCATATGCTTTTAGTTATACAGTGTACTGCCTCCGTCGGCCATCGTTCTTAAATGGGCACTTCCCATTAACGGATGCCATTTTGCAATAGCAACTGCGTCGTAGCCCACTTTCAGAAGAAACAGCACCAAGTCTTAAAAAGATACTAATATTTTTAGTGGATTTTTGACAACTTTGTTTTTTAATTGAATGCCGGCAACCTTTTTTTCATTTAAGGCATGCAGCTTATGTGACAGAAAATGGGCAAGACCGTCAACACAAAATAATATTCTATAATTAAATCGAATCTATCAGTTTTATGGAAAAATGAGCGTGAGACCAAATGAAACTAAAAATTGTCAAAACTGCCCGCGAATTTCAAGCAACTCCAGACTAGCTTATTCTTTTGTTAAAATTACATGACCCACAAACCTGCATACGAAGTAGTTTTCCAAAAACTCACATTAAAATACTTGACTTTTTGAAAAAAAAAAATAGTTTCTATTTTAACGATTTTTGTGCAAATTTTTAGTCCTTATTCATATGCTTTAAGTTATACAGTGTACTGCCTCCGTCGGCCATCGTTCTTAAGCGGGCACTTCCCATTAACGGATGCCATTTTGAAATTGCAACTGCGTCGTAGCCCACTTTCAGAAGAAACAGCACCAAGTCTTAAAAAGATACTAATATTTTTAGTTGATTTTTGATAATTTTGTTTTTTAATTGAATGCCGGCAACCTTTTTTTCATTTAAGGCATGCAGCTTATGTGACAGAAAATGGGCAAGACCGTCAACACAAAATAATATTCTATAATTAAATCGAATCTATCAGTTTTATGGAAAAATGAGCGTGAGACCAAATGAAACTAAAAATTGTCAAAACTGCCCCCGAATTTCTAGCAACTCCAGACTAGCTTATTCTTTTGTTAAAATTACATGACCTACAAAACTGCATACGAAGTAGTTTTCCAAAAACTCACATTAAAATATTGATTTTTGATAATTTTGTTTTTTAATTAAATGCCGGCAACCTTTTTTTCATTTAAGGCATGCAGCTTATGTGACAGAAAATGTGCAAGACCGTCAACACAAAACAATATTCTAAAATTAAATCGAATCTATCAGTTTTATGGAAAAATGAGCGTGAGACCAAATGAAACTAAAAATTTTCAAAACTGCCCCCGAATTTCTAGCAACTCCAGACTAGCCTATTCTTTTGTTAAAATTACATGACCTACAAAACTGCATACGAAGTAGTTTTCCAAAAACTCACATCAAAATACTTGACTTTTTGAAAAAAAATAGTTTCAATTTTAACGATTTTTGTGCAAATTTTTAGTCCTTATTCATATGCTTTTAGTTATACAGTGTACTGCCTCCGTTGGCCATCGTTCTTAACTGGGCACTTCCCATTAACGGATGCCATTTTGCAATAGCAACTGCGTCGAAGCCCACTTTCAGAAGAAACAGCACCAAGTCTTAAAAAGATATTAATATTTTTAGTTGATTTTTGATAATTTTGTTTTTTAATTGAATGCCGGCAACCTTTTTTTCATTTAAGGCACGCAGCTTATGTGACAGAAAATGTGCAAGACCGTCAACACAAAACAATATTCTAAAATTAAATCGAAGCTATCAGCTTTATGGAAAAATGAGCGTGAGACCAAATGAATCTAAAAATTGTCAAAACTGCGCCCGAATTTCTAGCAACTGCAGACTAGCATATTCATTTGTTAAAATTACATGACCTACAAAACTGCATACGAAGTAGTTTTCCAAAAACTCACATTAAAATATTGATTTTTGATAATTTTGTTTTTTAATTAAATGCCGGCAACCTTTTTTCATTTAAGGCATGCAGCTTATGTGACAGAAAATGTGCAAGACCGTCAACACAAAACAATATTCTAAAATTAAATCGAATCTATCAGTTTTATGGAAAAATGAGCTTTAGACCAAATGAATCTAAAAATTGTCAAAACTGCCCCCGCATTTCTAACTCCAGACTAGCATATTCATTTGTTAAAATTACATGACCTACAAAACTGCATACCAAGTAGTTTTCCAAAAACTCACATTAAAATACTTGGATTTTTGAAAAAAAAAAATAGTTTCAATTTTAACGATTTTTGTGCAAATTTTTAGTCCTTATTCATATGCTTTTAGTTATACAGTGTACTGCCTCCGCGGCCATCGTTCTTAAGTGGGCACTTCCCATTAACGGATGCCATTTTGCAACAGCAACTGCGTCGTAGCCCACTTTCAGAAGAAACAGCACCAAGTCTTAAAAAGATACTAATATTTTTAGTTGAAATTTGATAACTTTGTTTTTTAATTGAATGCCGGCAACCTTTTTTTCATTTAAGGCACGCAGCTTATGTGACAGAAAATGTGCAAGACCGTCAACACAAATCAATATTCTAAACTTAAATCGAAGCTATCAGCTTTATGGAAAAATGAGCGTGAGACCAAATGAAACTAAAAATTGTCAAAACTGCCCGCGAATTTCTAGCAACTCCAGACTAGCTTATTATTTTGTTAAAATTACATGACCCACAAACCTGCATACGAAGTAGTTTTCCAAAAACTCACATTAAAATACTTGACTTTTTGAAAAAAAAAATAGTTTCTATTTTAACGATTTTTGTGCAAATTTTTAGTCCTTATTCATATGCTTTTAGTTATACAGTGTACTGCCTCCGTCGGCCATCGTTCTTAAGCGGGCACTTCCGATTAACGGATGCCATTTTGAAATAGCAACTGCGTCGTAGCCCACTTTCAGAAGAAACAGCACCAAGTCTTAAAAAGATACTAATATTTTTAGTTGAAATTTGATAACTTTGTTTTTTAATTGAATGCCGGCAACCTTTTTTTCATTTAAGGCACGCAGCTTATGTGACAGAAAATGTGCAAGACCGTCAACACAAATCAATATTCTAAACTTAAATCGAAGCTATCAGCTTTATGGAAAAATGAGCGTGAGACCAAATGAATCTAAAAATTGTCAAAACTGCCCCCGAATTTCTAGCAACTGCAGACTAGCATATTCATTTGTTAAAATTACATGACCTACAAAACTGCATACGAAGTAGTTTTCCAAAAACTCACATTAAAATATTGATTTTTGATAATTTTGTTTTTTAATTAAATACCGGCAACCTTTTTTTCATTTAAGGCATGCAGCTTATGTGACAGAAAATGTGAAAGACCGTCAACACAAAACAATATTCTAAAATTAAATCGAATCCATCAGTTTTATGGAAAAATGAGCGTTAGACCAAATGAATCTAAAAATTGTCAAAACTGCCCCCGAATTTCTAACTCCAGACTAGCTTATTCTTTTGTTAAAATTACATGACCTACAAAACTGCATACGAAGTAGTTTTCCAAAAACTCACATTAAAATACTTGACTTTTTGAAAAAAAAATAGTTTCAATTTTAACGATTTTTGTGCAAATTTTTAGTCCTTATTCATATGCTTTTAGTTATACAGTGTACTGCCTCCGCGGCCATCGTTCTTAAGTGGGCACTTCCCATTAACGGATGCCATTTTGCAACAGCAACTGCGTCGTAGCCCACTTTCAGAAGAAACAGCACCAAGTCTTAAAAAGATACTAATATTTTTAGTTGAAATTTGATAACTTTGTTTTTTAATTGAATGCCGGCAACCTTTTTTCATTTAAGGCATGCAGCTTATGTGACAGAAAATGTGCAAGACCGTCAACACAAAACAATATTCTAAAATTAAATCGAATCTATCAGTTTTATGGAAAAATGAGCTTTAGACCAAATGAATCTAAAAATTGTCAAAACTGCCCCCGAATTTCTAACTCCAGACTAGCATATTCATTTGTTAAAATTACATGACCTACAAAACTGCATACCAAGTAGTTTTCCAAAAACTCACATTAAAATACTTGGATTTTTGAAAAAAAAAATAGTTTCAATTTTAACGATTTTTGTGCAAATTTTTAGTCCTTATTCATATGCTTTTAGTTATACAGTGTACTGCCTCCGTCGGCCATCGTTCTTAAGTGGGCACTTCCCATTAACGGATGCCATTTTGCAATAGCAACTGCGTCGTAGCCCACTTTCAGAAGAAGCAGCACCAAGTCTTAAAAAAATACTAATATTTGTAGTTGATTTTTGACAATTTTGTTTTTTAATTAAATGCCGGCAACCTTTTTTTCATTTAAGGCTTGCAGCTTATGTGACAGAAAATGTGCAAGACCGTCAACACAAAACAATATTCTAAAATTAAATCGAATCTATCAGTTTTATGGAAAACTGAGCGTGAGACCAAATGAAACTAAAAATTGTCAAAACTGCCACCGTATTTCTAGCAACTCCAGACTAGCATACTCTTGTGTTAAAATTACATGACCTACAAAACTGCATACGAAGTAGTTTTCCAAAAACTCACATTAAAATACTTGACTTTTTGAAAAAAATAGTTTCAATTTTAACGATTTTTGTGCAAATTTTTAGTCCTTATTCATATGCTTTTAGTTATACAGTGTACTGCCTCCGCGGCCATCGTTCTTAGGTGGGCACTTCCCATTAACGGATGCCATTTTGCAACAGCAACTGCGTCGTAGCCCACTTTCAGAAGAAACAGCACCAAGTCTTAAAAAGATACTAATATTTTTAGTTGAAATTTGATAACTTTGTTTTTTAATTGAATTCCGGCAACCTTTTTTTCATTTAAGGCACGCAGCTTATGTGACAGAAAATGTGCAAGACCGTCAACACAAATCAATATTCTAAACTTAAATCGAAGCTATCAGCTTTATGGAAAAATGAGCGTGAGACCAAATGAATCTAAAAATTGTCAAAACTGCCCCCGAATTTCTAGCAACTGCAGACTAGCATATTCATTTGTTAAAATTACATGACCTACAAAACTGCATACGAAGTAGTTTTCCAAAAACTCACATTAAAATATTGATTTTTGATAATTTTGTTTTTTAATTAAATACCGGCAACCTTTTTTTCATTTAAGGCATGCAGCTTATGTGACAGAAAATGTGAAAGACCGTCAACACAAAACAATATTCTAAAATTAAATCGAATCTATCAGTTTTATGGAAAAATGAGCGTGAGACCAAATGAAACTAAAAATTGTCAAAACTGCCCGCGAATTTCTAGCAACTCCAGACTAGCTTATTCTTTTGTTAAAATTACATGACCCACAAACCTGCATACGAAGTAGTTTTCCAAAAACTCACATAAAAATACTTGACTTTTTGAAAAAAAAAATAGTTTCAATTTTAACGATTTTTGTGCAAATTTTTAGTCCTTATTCATATGCTTTTAGTTATACAGTGTACTGCCTCCGTCGGCCATCGTTCTTAAGTGGTCACTTCCCATTAACGGATGTCTTAAAAAGATAATAATATTTCTAGTTGATTTTTGATAATTTTGTTTTTTAATTGAATGCCGGCAACCTTTTTTTTCATTTAAAGCATGCAGCTTATGTGACAGAAAATGTGCAAGACCGTCAACACAAAATAATATTCTAAAATTAAATCGAATCTATCAGTTTTATGGAAAAGTGAGCGTGAGACCAAATGAAACTAAAAATTGTCAAAACTGCCCCCGAATTTCTAGCAACTCCAGACTAGCATATTCTTTTATTAAAATTACATGACCTACAAAACTGCATACGAAGTAGTTTTCCAAAAACTCACATTAAAATACTTGACTTTTTGAAAAAAATAGTTTCAATTTTAACGATTTTTGTGCAAATTTTTAGTCCTTATTCATATGCTTTTAGTTATACAGTGTACTGCCTCCGCGGCCATCGTTCTTAAGTGGGCACTTCCCATTAACGGATGCCATTTTGCAACAGCAACTGCGTCGTAGCCCACTTTCAGAAGAAACAGCACCAAGTCTTAAAAAGATACTAATATTTTTAGTTGAAATTTGATAACTTTGTTTTTTAATTGAATGCCGGCAACCTTTTTTTCATTTAAGGCACGCAGCTTATGTGACAGAAAATGTGCAAGACCGTCAACACAAATCAATATTCTAAACTTAAATCGAAGCTATCAGCTTTATGGAAAAATGAGCGTGAGACCAAATGAATCTAAAAATTGTCAAAACTGCCCCCGAATTTCTAGCAACTGCAGACTAGCATATTCATTTGTTAAAATTACATGACCTACAAAACTGCATACGAAGTAGTTTTCCAAAAACTCACATTAAAATATTGATTTTTGATAATTTTGTTTTTTAATTAAATACCGGCAACCTTTTTTTCATTTAAGGCATGCAGCTTATGTGACAGAAAATGTGAAAGACCGTCAACACAAAACAATATTCTAAAATTAAATCGAATCCATCAGTTTTATGGAAAAATGAGCGTTAGACCAAATGAATCTAAAAATTGTCAAAACTGCCCCCGAATTTCTAACTCCAGACTAGCATATTCTTTTGTTAAAATTACATGACCTACAAAACTGCATACGAAGTAGTTTTCCAAAAACTCACATTAAAATACTTGACTTTTTGAAAAAAAAAATAGTTTCAATTTTAACGATTTTTGTGCAAATTTTTAGTCCTTATTCATATGCTTTTAGTTATACAGTGTACTGCCTCCGTCGGCCATCGTTCTTAAGCGGGCACTTCCCATTAACGGATGCCATTTTGAAATAGCAACTGCGTCGTAGCCCACTTTCAGAAGAAACAGCACCAAGTCTTAAAAAGATACTAATATTTTTAGTGGATTTTTGACAACTTTGTTTTTTAATTGAATGCCGGCAACCTTTTTTCATTTAAGGCATGCAGCTTATGTGACAGAAAATGGGAAAGACCGTCAACACAAAATAATATTCTAAAATTAAATCGAATCTATCAGTTTTATGGAAAAATGAGCGTGAGACCAAATGAAACTAAAAATTGTCAAAACTGCCCCCGAATTTCTAGCAACTCCAGACTAGCTTATTCTTTTGTTAAAATTACATGACCCACAAACCTACCTGTAGTTTTCCAAAAACTCACATTAAAATACTTGACTTTTTGAAAAAAAAATTGTTTCAATTTTAACGATTTTTGTGCAAATTTTTAGTCCTTATTCATATGCTTTTAGTTATACAGTGTACTGCCTCCGTCGGCCATCGTTCTTAAATGGGCACTTCCCATTAACGGATGCCATTTTGCAATAGCAACTGCGTCGTAGCCCACTTTCAGAAGAAACAGCACCAAGTCTTAAAAAGATACTAATATTTTTAGTTGATTTTTGATAATTTTGTTTTTTAATTGAATGCCGGCAACCTTTTTTTCATTTAAAGCATGCAGCTTATGTGACAGAAAATGTGCAAGACCGTCAACACAAAATAATATTCTAAAATTAAATCGAATCTATCAGTTTTATGGAAAAATGAGCGTGATACCAAATGAAACCAATAATTGTCAAAAGTGCCCCCGAATTTCTAGCACCTCCAGAGTAGCATATTCTTTTGTTAAAATTACATGACCTACAAAACTGCATACGAAGTAGTTTTCCAAAAACTCACATAAAAATACTTGACTTTTTGAAAAAAAAAATAGTTTCAATTTTAACGATTTTTGTGCAAATTTTTAGTCCTTATTCATATGCTTTTAGTTATACAGTGTACTGCCTCCGTCGGCCATCGTTCTTAAGTGGGCACTTCCCATTAACGGATGCCATTTTGCAATAGCAACTGCGTCGTAGCCCACTTCCAGAAGAAGCAGCACCAAGTCTTAAAAAGATACTAATATTTTTAGTTGATTTTTGATAATTTTGTTTTTTAATTGAATGCCGGCAACCTTTTTTTCATTTAAGGCTTTCAGCTTATGTGACAGAAAATGTGCAAGACCGTCAACACAAAACAATATTCTAAAATTAAATCGAATCTATCAGTTTTATGGAAAAATGAGCGTGAGACCAAATGAAACTAAAAATTGTCAAAACTGCCCGCGAATTTCTAGCAACTCCAGACTAGCTTATTCTTTTGTTAAAATTACATGACCCACAAACCTGCATACGAAGTAGTTTTCCAAAAACTCACATTAAAATACTTGACTTTTTGAAAAAAAAAATAGTTTCTATTTTAACGATTTTTGTGCAAATTTTTAGTCCTTATTCATATGCTTTTAGTTATACAGTGTACTGCCTCCGTCGGCCATCGTTCTTAAGCGGGCACTTCCGATTAACGGATGCCATTTTGAAATAGCAACTGCGTCGTAGCCCACTTTCAGAAGAAACAGCACCAAGTCTTAAAAAGATACTAATATTTTTAGTGGATTTTTGACAACTTTGTTTTTTAATTGAATGCCGGCAACCTTTTTTTCATTTAAGGCATGCAGCTTATATGACAGAAAATGGGCAAGACCGTCAACACAAAATAATATTCTATAATTAAATCGAATCTATCAGTTTTATGGAAAAATGAGCGTGAGACCAAATGAAACTAAAAATTGTCAAAACTGCCCCCGAATTTCTAGCAACTCCAGACTAGCTTATTCTTTTGTTAAAATTACATGACCTACAAAACTGCATACGAAGTAGTTTTCCAAAAACTCACACTAAAATATTGATTTTTGATAATTTTGTTTTTTAATTAAATGCCGGCAACCTTTTTTTCATTTAAGGCATGCAGCTTATGTGACAGAAAATGTGCAAGACCGTCAACACAAAACAATATTCTAAAATTAAATCGAATCTATCAGTTTTATGGAAAAATGAGCGCGAGACCAAATGAAACTAAAAATTTTCAAAACTGCCCCCGAATTTCTAGCAACTCCAGACTAGCATATTCTTTTGTTAAAATTACATGACCTACAAAACTGCATACGAAGTAGTTTTCCAAAAACTCACATTAAAATACTTGACTTTTTGAAAAAAAATAGTTTCAATTTTAACGATTTTTGTGCAAATTTTTAGTCCTTATTCATATGCTTTTAGTTATACAGTGTACTGCCTCCGTTGGCCATCGTTCTTAACTGGGCACTTCCCATTAACGGATGCCATTTTGCAATAGCAACTGCGTCGAAGCCCACTTTCAGAAGAAACAGCACCAAGTCTTAAAAAGATACTAATATTTTTAGTTGATTTTTGATAATTTTGTTTTTTAATTGAATGCCGGCATTCATTTAAGGCACGCAGCTTATGTGACAGAAAATGTGCAAGACCGTCAACACAAAACAATATTCTAAACTTAAATCGAAGCTATCAGCTTTATGGAAAAATGAGCGTGAGACCAAATGAAACTAAAAATTGTCAAAACTGCCACCGTATTTCTAGCAACTCCAGACTAGCATACTCTTGTGTTAAAATTACATGACCTACAAAACTGCATACGAAGTAGTTTTCCAAAAACTCACATTAAAATACTTGACTTTTTGAAAAAAAAAAGTTTCAATTTTAACGATTTTTGTGCAAATTTTTAGTCCTTATTCATATGCTTTTAGTTATACAGTGTACTGCCTCCGCGGCCATCCTTCTTAAGTGGGCACTTCCCATTAACGGATGCCATTTTGCAACAGCAACTGCGTCGTAGCCCACTTTCAGAAGAAACAGCACCAAGTCTTAAAAAGATACTAATATTTTTAGTTGAAATTTGATAACTTTGTTTTTTAATTGAATGCCGGCAACCTTTTTTTCATTTAAGGCACGCAGCTTATGTGACAGAAAATGTGCAAGACCGTCAACACAAAACAATATTCTAAAATTAAATCGAATCTATCAGTTTTATGGAAAACTGAGCGTGAGACCAAATGAAACTAAAAATTGTCAAAACTGCCACCGTATTTCTAGCAACTCCAGACTAGCATACTCTTGTGTTTAAAATTACATGACCCTACAAAACTGCATACGAAGTAGTTTTCCAAAAACTCACATTAAAATACTTGACTTTTTGAAAAAAAAAAAGTTTCAATTTTAACGATTTTTGTGCAAATTTTTAGTCCTTATTCATATGCTTTTAGTTATACAGTGTACTGCCTCCGCGGCCATCGTTCTTAAGTGGGCACTTCCCATTAACGGATGCCATTTTGCAACAGCAACTGCGTCGTAGCCCACTTTCAGAAGAAACAGCACCAAGTCTTAAAAAGATACTAATATTTTTAGTTGAAATTTGATAACTTAGTTTTTTAATTGAATGCCGGCAACCTTTTTTTCATTTAAGGCACGCAGCTTATGTGACAGAAAATGTGCAAGACCGTCAACACAAATCAATATTCTAAACTTAAATCGAAGCTATCAGCTTTATGGAAAAATGAGCGTGAGACCAAATGAATCTAAAAATTGTCAAAACTGCCCCCGAATTTCTAGCAACTGCAGACTAGCATATTCATTTGTTAAAATTACATGACCTACAAAACTGCATACGAAGTAGTTTTCCAAAAACTCACATTAAAATATCGATTTTTGATAATTTTGTTTTTTAATTAAATACCGGCAACCTTTTTTTCATTTAAGGCATGCAGCTTATGTGACAGAAAATGTGAAAGACCGTCAACACAAAACAATATTCTAAAATTAAATCGAATCCATCAGTTTTATGGAAAAATGAGCGTTAGACCAAATGAATCTAAAAATTGTCAAAACTGCCCCCCGAATTTCTAACTCCAGACTAGCATATTCATTTGTTAAAATTACATGACCTACAAAACTGCATACCAAGTAGTTTTCCAAAAACTCACATTAAAATGCTTGACTTTTTGAAAAAAAAATAGTTTCAATTTTAACGATTTTTGTGCAAATTTTTAGTTCTTATTCATATGCTTTTAGTTATACAGTGTACTGCCTCCGTCGGCCATCGTTCTTAAGTGGGCACTTCCCATTAACGGATGCCGTTTTGCAATAGCAACTGCGTCGTAGCCCACTTTCAGAAGAAGCAGCACCAAGTCTTAAAAAGATACTAATATTTGTAGTTGATTTTTGACAGTTTTGTTTTTTAATTAAATGCCGGCAACCTTTTTTTCATTTAAGGCTTGCAGCTTATGTGACAGAAAATGTGCAAGACCGTCAACACAAAACAATATTCTAAAATTAAATCGAAGCTATCAGCTTTATGGAAAAAATGAGCGTGAGACCAAATGAATCTAAAAATTGTCAAAACTGCCCCCGAATTTCTAGCAACTGCAGACTAGCATATTCATTTGTTAAAATTACATGACCTACAAAACTGCATACGAAGTAGTTTTCCAAAAACTCACATTAAAATATTGATTTTTGATAATTTTGTTTTTTAAATTAAATGCCGGCAACCTTTTTTTCATTTAAGGCATGCAGCTTATGTGACAGAAAATGTGAAAGACCGTCAACACAAAACAATATTCTAAAATTAAATCGAATCCATCAGTTTTATGGAAAAATGAGCGTTAGACCAAATGAATCTAAAAATTGTCAAAACTGCCCCCGAATTTCTAACTCCAGACTAGCATATTCATTTGTTAAAATTACATGACCTACAAAACTGCATACCAAGTAGTTTTCCAAAAACTCACATTAAAATACTTGACTTTTTGAAAAAAAAAATAGTTTCAATTTTAACGATTTGTGTGCAAATTTTTAGTTCTTATTCATATGCTTTTAGTTATACAGTGTACTGCCTCCGTCGGCCATCGTTCTTAAGTGGGCACTTCCCATTAACGGATGCCGTTTTGCAATAGCAACTGCGTCGTAGCCCACTTTCAGAAGAAGCAGCACCAAGTCTTAAAAAAGATACTAATATTTGTAGTTGATTTTTGACAATTTTGTTTTTTAATTAAATGCCGGCAACCTTTTTTTCATTTAAGGCTTGCAGCTTATGTGACAGAAAATGTGCAAGACCGTCAACACAAAACAATATTCTAAAATTAAATCGAAGCTATCAGCTTTATGGAAAAATGAGCGTGAGACCAAATGAATCTAAAAAATTGTCAAAACTGCCCCCGAATTTCTAGCAACTGCAGACTAGCTTATTCATTTGTAGTTTTCCAAAAACTCACATTAAAATACTTGACTTTTAAAAAAAAAAAATAGTTTCAATTTTAACGATTTTTGTGCAAATTTTTAGTCCTTATTCATATGCTTTTAGTTATACAGTGTACTGGCTCCGTCGGCCATCGTTCTTAAGTGGTCACTTCCCATTAACGGATGCCATTTTGCAATAGCAACTGCGTCGTAGCCCACTTTCAGAAGAAGCAGCACCAAGTCTTAAAAAGATACTAATATTGTTAGTTGATTTTTGACAATTTTTGTTTTTTTAATTAAATGCCGGCAACCTTTTTTTCATTTAAGGCTTGCAGCTTATGTGACAGAAAATGTGCAAGACCGTCAACACAAAACAATATTCTAAAATTAAATCGAAGCTATCAGCTTTATGGAAAAATGAGCGTGAGACCAAATGAATCTAAATATTGTCAAAACTGCCCCCGAATTTCCAGCAACTGCAGACTAGCATATTCATTTGTTAAAATTACATGACCTACAAAACTGCATACGAAGTAGTTTTCCAAAAACTCACATTAAAATATTGATTTTTGATAATTTTGTTTTTTAATTAAATGCCGGCAACCTTTTTTTCATTTAAGGCATGCAGCTTATGTGACAGAAAATGTGCAAGACCGTCAACACAAAACAATATTCTAAAATTAAATCGAATCTATCAGTTTTATGGAAAATGAGCGTTAGACCAAATGAATCTAAAAATTGTCAAAACTGCCCCCCGAATTTCTAGCAACTCCAGAGTAGCATATTCTTTTGTTAAAATTACATGACCTACAAAACTGCATACGAAGTAGTTTTCCAAAAACTCACATAAAAATACTTGACTTTTTGAAAAAAAAAAAAGTTTCAATTTTAACGATTTTTGTGCAAATTTTTAGTCCTTATTCATATGCTTTTAGTTATACAGTGTACTGCCTCCGTCGGCCATCGTTTCTTAAGTGGGCACTTCCCATTAACGAAGCCATTTTGCAATAGCAACTGCGTCGTAGCCCACTTTCAGAAGAAGCAGCACCAAGTCTTAAAAAGATACTAATATTTGTAGTTGATTTTTGACAATTTTGTTTTTTAATTAAATGCCGGCAACCTTTTTTTCATTTAAGGCTTGCAGCTTATGTGACAGAAAATGTGCAAGACCGTCAACACAAAACAATATTCTAAAACTTAAATCGAATCTATCAGTTTTATGGAAAACTGAGCGTGAGACCAAATGAAACTAAAAAATTGTCAAAACTGCCCCCGAATTTCTAGCAACTCCAGACTAGCATACTCTTGTGTTAAAATTACATGACCTACAAAAACTGCATACGAAGTAGTTTTCCAAAAACTCACATTAAAATATTGATTTTTGATAATTTTGTTTTTTTAATTAAATGCCGGCAACCTTTTTTTCATTTAAGGCATGCAGCTTATGTGACAGAAAATGTGCAAGACCGTCAACACAAAACAATATTCTAAAATTAAATCGAATCTATCAGTTTTATGGAAAAATGAGCGTTAGACCAAATGAATCTAAAAATTGTCAAAACTGCCCCCCGAATTTCTAACTCCAGACTAGCATATTCATTTGTTAAAATTACATGACCTACAAAACTGCATACGAAGTAGTTTTCCAAAAACTCACATAAAAATACTTGACTTTTTGAAAAAAAAAATAGTTTCAATTTTAACGATTTTTGTGCAAATTTTTAGTCCTTATTCATATGCTTTTAGTTATACAGTGTACTGCCTCCGTCGGCCATCGTTCTTAAGTGGTCACTTCCCATTAACGGATGTCTTAAAAAGATACTAATATTTCTAGTTGATTTTTGATAATTTTGTTTTTTAATTGAATGCCGGCAACCTTTTTTTCATTTAAAGCATGCAGCTTATGTGACAGAAAATGTGCAAGACCGTCAACACAAAATAATATTCTAAAATTAAATCGAATCTATCAGTTTTATGGAAAAATGAGCGTGATACCAAATGAAACCAATAATTGTCAAAACTGCCCCCGAATTTCTAGCAACCCCAGAGTAGCATATTCTTTTGTTAAAATTACATGACCTACAAAACTGCATACGAAGTAGTTTTCCAAAAACTCACATAAAAATACTTGACTTTTTTGAAAAAAAAAAATAGTTTCAATTTTAAACGATTTTTGTGCAAATTTTTAGTCCTTATTCATATGCTTTTAGTTATACAGTGTACTGCCTCCGTCGGCCATCGTTCTTAAGTGGGCATTTCCCATTAACGGATGCCATTTTGCAATAGCAACTGCGTCGTAGCCCACTTTCAGAATAAGCAGCACCAAGTCTTAAAAAGATACTAATATTTGTAGTTGATTTTTGACAATTTTGTTTTTTAATTAAATGCCGGCAACCTTTTTTTCATTTAAGGCTTGCAGCTTATGTGACAGAAAATGTGCAAGACCGTCAACACAAAACAATATTCTAAAATTAAATCGAATCTATCAGTTTTATGGAAAACTGAGCGTGAGACCAAATGAAACTAAAAATTGTCAAAACTGCCCCCGAATTTCTAGCAACTCCAGACTAGCATACTCTTGTGTTAAAATTACATGACCTACAAAACTGCATACGAAGTAGTTTACCAAAGACTCACATTAAAATACTTGACTTTTTGAAAAAAAAAAAGTTTCAATTTTAACGATTTTTGTGCAAATTTTTAGTCCTTATTCATATGCTTTTAGTTATACAGTGTACTGCCTCCGTCGGCCATCGTTCTTAAGTGGGCACTTCCCATTAACGGATGCCATTTTGCAATAGCAACTGCGTCGTAGCCCACTTTCAGAAGAAACAGCACCAAGTCTTAAAAAGATACTAATATTTGTAATTGATTTTTGACAATTTTGTTTTTTAATTAAATGCCGGAAACCTTTTTTTCATTTAAGGCTTGCAGCTTATGTGACAGAAAATGTGCAAGACCGTCAACACAAAACAATATTCTGAAATTAAATCGAATCTATCAGTTTTATGGAAAACTGAGCGTGAGACCAAATGAAACTAAAAATTGTCAAAACTGCCCCCGAATTTCTAGCAACTCCAGACTAGCATATTCTTTTGTTAAAATTACATGACCTACAAAACTGCATACGAAGTAGTTTTCCAAAAACTCACATTAAAATACTTGACTTTTTGAAAAAAAAAAAATTTTCAATTTTAACGATTTTTGTGCAAATTTTTAGTCCTTATTCATATGCTTTTAGTTATACAGTGTACTGCCTCCGTCGTCCATCGTTCTTAAGTGGGCACTTTCCATTAACGGATGCCATTTTGCAATAGCAACTGCGTCGTAGCCCACTTTCAGAAGAAACAGCACCAAGTCTTAAAAAGATACCAATATTTGTAGTTGATTTTTGACAACTTTGTTTTTTAATTAAATGCCGGCAACCTTTTTTTCATTTAAGGCTTGCAGCTTATGTGACAGAAAATGTGCAAGACCGTCAACACAAAACAATATTCTGAAATTAAATCGAATCTATCAGTTTTATGGAAAACTGAGCGTGAGACCAAATGAAACTAAAAATTGTCAAAACTGCCCCCGAATTTCTAGCAACTCCAGACTAGCATATTCTTTTGTTAAAATTACATGACCTACAAAACTGCATACGAAGTGGTTTTCCAAAAACTCACATTAAAATACTTGACTTTTTGAAAAAAAATAGTTTCAATTTTTACGATTTTTGTGCAAATTTTTAGTCCTTATTCATATGCTTTTAGTTATACAGTGTACTGCCTCCGTCGGCCATCGTTCTTAAGTGGGCACTTCCCATTAACGGATGCCATTTTGCAATAGCAACTGCGTCGTAGCCCACTTTCAGAAGAAACAGCACCAAGTCTTAAAAAGATACTAATATTTTTAGTTGATTTTTGATAATTTTGTTTTTTAATTGAATGCCGGCAACCTTTTTTTCATTTAAGGCACGCAGCTTATGTGACAGAAAATGTGAAAGACCGTCAACACAAAACAATATTCTAAAATTAAATCGAAGCTATCAGCTTTATGGAAAAATGAGCGTGAGACCAAAAGAATCTAAAAATTGTCAAAACTGCCCCCGAATTTCTAGCAACTGCAGACTAGCATATTCATTTGTTAAAATTACATGACCTACAAAACTGCATACGAAGTAGTTTTCCAAAAACTCACATTAAAATATTGATTTTTGATAATTTTGTTTTTTAATTAAATGCCGGCAACCTTTTTTTCATTTAAGGCATGCAGCTTATGTGACAGAAAATGTGCAAGACCGTCAACACAAAACAATATTCTAAAATTAAATCGAATCTATCAGTTTTATGGAAAAATGAGCTTTAGACCAAATGAATCTAAAAATTGTCAAAACTGCCCCCGAATTTCTAACTCCAGACTAGCATATTCATTTGTTAAAATTACATGACCTACAAAACTGCATACCAAGTAGTTTTCCAAAAACTCACATTAAAATACTTGACTTTTTGAAAAAAAAAAATAGTTTCAATTTGAACGATTTTTGTGCAAATTTTTAGTCCTTATTCATATGCTTTTAGTTATACAGTGTACTGCCTCCGTCGGCCATCGTTCTTAAGTGGGCACTTCCCATTAACGGATGCCATTTTGCAATAGCAACTGCGTCGTAGCCCACTTTCAGAAGAAGCAGCACCAAGTCTTAAAAAGATACTAATATTTGTAGTTGATTTTTGACAATTTTGTTTTTTAATTAAATGCCGGCAACCTTTTTTCATTTAAGGCTTGCAGCTTATGTGACAGAAAATGTGCAAGACCGTCAACACAAAACAATATTCTGAAATTAAATCGAATCTATCAGTTTTATGGAAAACTGAGCGTGAGACCAAATGAAACTAAAAATTGTCAAAACTGCCCCCGAATTTCTAGCAACTCCAGACTAGCATATTCTTTTGTTAAAATTACATGACCTACAAAACTGCATACGAAGTAGTTTTCCAAAAACTCACATTAAAATACTTGACTTTTTGAAAGAAAATAGTTTCAATTTTTACGGTTTTTGTGCAAATTTTTAGTCCTTATTCATATGCTTTTAGTTATACAGTGTACTGCCTCCGTCGGCCATCGTTCTTAAGTGGGCACTTCCCATTAACGGATGCCATTTTGCAAAAGCATCTGCGTCGTAGCCCACTTTCAGAAGAAACAGCACCAAGTCTTAAAAAGATACTAATATTTTTAGTTGATTTTTGATAATTTTGTTTTTTAATTGAATGCCGGCAACCTTTTTTTCATTTAAGGCACGCAGCTTATGTGACAGAAAATGTGCAAGACCGTCAACACAAAACAATATTCTAAAATTAAATCGAAGCTATCAGCTTTATGGAAAAATGAGCGTGAGACCAAAAGAATCTAAAAATTGTCAAAACTGCCCCCGAATTTCTAGCAACTCCAGACTAGCATATTCATTTGTTAAAATTACATGACCTACAAAACTGCATACGAAGTAGTTTTCCAAAAACTCACATTAAAATATTGATTTTTGATAATTTTGTTTTTTAATTAAATGCCGGCAACCTTTTTTTTATTTAAGGCATGCAGCTTCTGTGACAGAAAATGTGCAAGACCGTCAACACAAAACAATATTCTAAAATTAAATCGAATCTATCAGTTTTATGGAAAAATGAGCTTTAGACCAAATGAATCTAAAAATTGTCAAAACTGCCCCCGAATTTCTAACTCCAGACTAGCATATTCATTTGTTAAAATTACATGACCTACAAAACTGCATACCAAGTAGTTTTCCAAAAACTCACATTAAATACTTGACTTTTTGAAAAAAAAAACAGTTTCAATTTTAACGATTTTTGTGCAAATTTTTAGTCCTTATTCATATGCTTTTAGTTATACAGTGTACTGCCTCCGTCGGCCATCGTTCTTAAGTGGGCACTTCCCATTAACGGATGCCATTTTGCAATAGCAACTGCGTCGTAGCCCACTTTCAGAAGAAGCAGCACCAAGTCTTAAAAAGATACTAATATTTGTAGTTGATTTTTGACAATTTTGTTTTTTAATTAAATGCCGGCAACCTTTTTTTCATTTAAGGCTTGCAGCTTATGTGACAGAAAATGTGCAAGACCGTCAACACAAAACAATATTCTAAAATTAAATCGAATCTATCAGTTTTATGGAAAACTGAGCGTGAGACCAAATGAAACTAAAAATTGTCAAAACTGCCCCCGAATTTCTAGCAACTCCAGACTAGCATACTCTTGTGTTAAAATTACATGACCTACAAAACTGCATACGAAGTAGTTTTCCAAAAACTCACATTAAAATACTTGACTTTTTGAAAAAAAAAAAGTTTCAATTTTAACGATTTTTGTGCAAATTTTTAGTCCTTATTCATATGCTTTTAGTTATACAGTGTACTGCCTCCGTCGGCCATCGTTCTTAAGTGGGCACTTTCCATTAACGGATGCCATTTTGCAATAGCAACTGCGTCGTAGCCCACTTTCAGAAGAAACAGCACCAAGTCTTAAAAAGATACTAATATTTGTAGTTGATTTTTGACAATTTTGTTTTTTAATTAAATGCCGGCAACCTTTTTTTCATTTAAGGCTTGCAGCTTATGTGACAGAAAATGTGCAAGACCGTCAACACAAAACAATATTCTGAAATTAAATCGAATCTATCAGTTTTATGGAAAACTGAGCGTGAGACCAAATGAATCTAAAAATTGTCAAAACTGCCCCCGAATTTCTAGCAACTCCAGACTAGCATACTCTTGTGTTAAAATTACATGACCTACAAAACTGCATACGAAGTAGTTTTCCAAAAACTCACATTAAAATACTTGACTTTTAAAAAAAAAAAATAGTTTCAATTTTAACGATTTTTGTGCAAATTTTTAGTCTATTCATATGCTTTTAGTTATACAGTGTACTGCCTCCGTCGGCCATCGTTTTTAAGTGGGCACTTCCCATTAACGGATGCCATTTTGCAATAGCAACTGCGTCGTAGCCCACTTTCAGAAGAAAAGCACCAAGTCTTAAAAAGATACTAATATTTGTAGTTGAGTTTTGACAATTTTGTTTTTTAATTAAATGCCGGCAACCTTTTTTTCATTTAAGGCTTGCAGCTTATGTGACAGAAAATGTGCAAGACCGTCAACACAAAACAATATTCTAAAATTAAATCGAATCTATCAGTTTTATGGAAAACTGAGCGTGAGACCAAATGAAACTAAAAATTGTCAAAACTGCCCCCGAATTTCTAGCAACTCAAGACTAGCATACTCTTGTGTTAAAATTACATGACCTACAAAACTGCATACGAAGTAGTTTTCCAAAAACTCACATTAAAATATTGATTTTTGATAATTTTGTTTTTTAATTAAATGCCGGCAACCTTTTTTTCATTTAAGGCATGCAGCTTATGTGACAGAAAATGTGCAAGACCGTCAACACAAAACAATATTCTAAAATTAAATCGAATCTATCAGTTTTATGGAAAAATGAGCTTTAGACCAAATGAATCTAAAAATTGTCAAAACTGCCCCCGAATTTCTAACTCCAGACTAGCATATTCATTTGTTAAAATTACATGACCTACAAAACTGCATACCAAGTAGTTTTCCAAAAACTCACATTAAAATACTTGACTTTTTGAAAAAAAAAAATAGTTTCAATTTGAACGATTTTTGTGCAAATTTTTAGTCCTTATTCATATGCTTTTAGTTATACAGTGTACTGCCTCCGTCGGCCATCGTTCTTAAGTGGGCACTTCCCATTAACGGATGCCATTTTGCAATAGCAACTGCGTCGTAGCCCACTTTCAGAAGAAGCAGCACCAAGTCTTAAAAAGATACTAATATTTGTAGTTGATTTTTGACAATTTTGTTTTTTAATTAAATGCCGGCAACCTTTTTTCATTTAAGGCTTGCAGCTTATGTGACAGAAAATGTGCAAGACCGTCAACACAAAAACAATATTCTGAAATTAAATCGAATCTATCAGTTTTATGGAAAACTGAGCGTGAGACCAAATGAAACTAAAAATTGTCAAAACTGCCCCCGAAATTTCTAGCAACTCCAGACTAGCATATTCTTTTTGTTAAAATTACATGACCTACAAAACTGCATACGAAGTAGTTTTCCAAAAACTCACATTAAAATACTTGACTTTTTGAAAGAAAATAGTTTCAATTTTTACGGTTTTGTGCAAATTTTTAGTCCTTATTCATATGCTTTTAGTTATACAGTGTACTGCCTCCGTCGGCCATCGTTCTTAAGTGGGCACTTCCCATTAACGGATGCCATTTTGCAAAAGCATCTGCGTCGTAGCCCACTTTCAGAAGAAACAGCACCAAGTCTTAAAAAGATACTAATATTTTTAGTTGATTTTTGATAATTTTGTTTTTTAATTGAATGCCGGCAACCTTTTTTTCATTTAAGGCACGCAGCTTATGTGACAGAAAATGTGCAAGACCGTCAACACAAAACAATATTCTAAAATTAAATCGAAGCTATCAGCTTTATGGAAAAATGAGCGTGAGACCAAAAGAATCTAAAAATTGTCAAAACTGCCCCCGAATTTCTAGCAACTCCAGACTAGCATATTCATTTGTTAAAATTACATGACCTACAAAACTGCAAAAACTCACATTAAAATATTGATTTTTGATAATTTTGTTTTTTAATTAAATGCCGGCAACCTTTTTTTCATTTAAGGCATGCAGCTTATGTGACAGAAAATGTGCAAGACCGTCAACACAAAACAATATTCTAAAATTAAATCGAATCTATCAGTTTTATGGAAAAATGAGCTTTAGACCAAATGAATCTAAAAATTGTCAAAACTGCCCCCGAATTTCTAACTCCAGACTAGCATATTCATTTGTTAAAATTACATGACCTACAAAACTGCATACGAAGTAGTTTTCCAAAAACTCACATTAAAATATTGATTTTTGATAATTTTGTTTTTTAATTAAATGCCGGCAACCTTTTTTTCATTTAAGGCATGCAGCTTATGTGACAGAAAATGTGCAAGACCGTCAACACAAAACAATATTCTAAAATTAAATCGAATCTATCAGTTTTATGTAAAAATGAGCTTTAGACCAAATGAATCTAAAAATTGTCAAAACTGCCCCCGAATTTCTAACTCCAGACTAGCATATTCATTTGTTAAAATTACATGACCTACAAAACTGCATACCAAGTAGTTTTCCAAAAACTCACATTAAATACTTGACTTTTTGAAAAAAAAAATAGTTTCAATTTTAACGATTTTTGTGCAAATTTTTAGTCCTTATTCATATGCTTTTAGTTATACAGTGTGTCGGCCATCGTTCTTAAGTGGGCACTTCCCATTAACGGATGCCATTTTGCAATAGCAACTGCGTCGTAGCCCACTTTCAGAAGAAGCAGCACCAAGTCTTAAAAAGATACTAATATTTGTAGTTGATTTTTTGACAATTTTGTTTTTTAATTAAATGCCGGCAACCTTTTTTTCATTTAAGGCTTGCAGCTTATGTGACAGAAAATGTGCAAGACCGTCAACACAAAACAATATTCTAAAATTAAATCGAATCTATCAGTTTTATGGAAAACTGAGCGTGAGACCAAATGAAACTAAAAATTGTCAAAACTGCCCCCGAATTTCTAGCAACTCCAGACTAGCATACTCTTGTGTTAAAATTACATGACCTACAAAACTGCATACGAAGTAGTTTTCCAAAAACTCACATTAAAATACTTGACTTTTTGAAAAAAAAAAAAGTTTCAATTTTAACGATTTTTGTGCAAATTTTTAGTCCTTATTCATATGCTTTTAGTTAATACAGTGTACTGCCTCCGTCCGGCCATCGTTCTTAAGTGGGCACTTTCCATTAACGGATGCCATTTTGCAATAGCAACTGCGTCGTAGCCCACTTTCAGAAGAAACAGCACCAAGTCTTAAAAAGATACTAAAATTTGTAGTTGATTTTTGACAATTTTGTTTTTTAATTAAATGCCGGCAACCTTTTTTTTCATTTAAGGCTTGCAGCTTATGTGACAGAAAATGTGCAAGACCGTCAACACAAAACAATATTCTGAAATTAAATCGAATCTATCAGTTTTATGGAAAAATGAGCTTTAGACCAAATGAATCTAAAAATTGTCAAAACTGCCCCCGAATTTCTAACTCCAGACTAGCATATTCATTTGTTAAAATTACATGACCTACAAAACTGCATACGAAGTAGTTTTCCAAAAACTCACATTAATATATTGATTTTTGATAATTTTGTTTTTTAATTAAATGCCTGCAACCTTTTTTCATTTAAGGCATGCAGCTTATGTGTCAGAAAATGTGCAAGACCGTCAACACAAAACAATATTCTAAAATTAAATCGAATCTATCAGTTTTATGTAAAAATGAGCTTTAGACCAAATGAATCTAAAAATTGTCAAAACCTGCCCCCGAATTTCTAACTCCAGACTAGCATATTCATTTGTTAAAATTACATGACCTACATAAACTGCATACCAAGTAGTTTTCCAAAATCTCACATTAAATACTTGACTTTTTGAAAAAAAAAATAGTTTCAATTTTAACGATTTTTGTGCAAATTTTTAGTCCTTATTCATATGCTTTTAGTTATACAGTGTACTGCCTCCGTCGGCCATCGTTCTAAGTGGGCCACTTCCCATTAACGGATTGCCATTTTGCAATAGCAACTGCGTCGTAGCCCACTTTCAGAAGAAGCAGCACCAAGTCTTAAAAAGATACTAATATATGTAGTTGATTTTTGACAATTTTGTTTTTTAATTAAATGCCGGCAACCTTTTTTTCATTTAAGGCTTGCAGCTTATGTGACAGAAAATGTGCAAGACCGTCAACACAAAACAATATTCTAAAATTAAATCGAATCTATCAGTTTTATGGAAAACTGAGCGTGAGACCAAATGAAACTAAAAATTGTCAAAACTGCCCCCGAATTTCTAGCAACTCCAGACTAGCATACTCTTGTGTTAAAATTACATGACCTACAAAACTGCATACGAAGTAGTTTTCCAAAACTCACATTAAAATACTTGACTTTTTGAAAAAAAAAAAGTTTCAATTTTAACGATTTTTGTGCAAATTTTTAGTCCTTATTCATATGCTTTTAGTTATACAGTGTACTGCCTCCGTCGGCCATCGTTCTTAAGTGGGCACTTTCCATTAACGGATGCCATTTTTGCAATAGCACTGCGTCGTAGCCCACTTTCAGAAGAAACAGCACCAAGTCTTAAAAAGATACTAATATTTGTAGTTGATTTTTGACAATTTTTGTTTTTTAATAAATGCCGGCAACCTTTTTTTCATTTAAGGCTTGGCAGCTTTTGTGACAGAAAATGTGCAAGACCGTCAACACAAAACAATATTCTGAAATTAAATCGAATCTATCAGTTTTATGGAAAACTGAGCGTGAGACCAAATGAATCTAAAAATTGTCAAAATGCCCCCGAATTTCTAGCAACTCCAGACTAGCATACTCTGTGTTAAAATTACATGACCTACAAAACTGCATACGAAGTAGTTTTCCAAAAACTCACATTAAAATACTTGACTTTTTGAAAAAAAAAGTTTCAATTTTAACGATTTTTTGTGCAAATTTTTAGTCCTTATTCATATGCTTTTAGTTTTATACAGTGTACTGCCTCCGTCGGCCATCGTTTTTAAGTGGGCACTTCCCATTAACGGATGCCATTTTGCAATAGCAACTGCGTCGTAGCCCACTTTCAGAAGAAAAGCACCAAGTCTTAAAAAGATACTAATATTTGTAGTTGATTTTTGACAATTTTGTTTTTTAATTGAATGCCGGCAACCTTTTTTTCATTTAAGGCACGCAGCTTATGTGACAGCAAATGTGCAAGACCGTCAACACAAAACAATATTCCTAAAATTAAATCGAAGCTATCAGCTTTATGGAAAAATGAGCGTGAGACCAAAAGAATCTAAAAATTGTCAAAACTGCCCCCGAATTTCTAGCAACTGCAGACTAGCATATTCATTTGTTAAAATTACATGACCTACAAAACTGCAAAAACTCACATTAAAATATTGATTTTTGATAATTTTGTTTTTTAATTAAATGCCGGCAACCTTTTTTTCATTTAAGGCATGCAGCTTATGTGACAGAAAATGTGCAAGACCGTCAACACAAAACAATATTCTAAAATTAAATCGAATCTATCAGTTTTATGGAAAAATGAGCTTTAGACCAAATGAATCTAAAAATTGTCAAAACTGCCCCCGAATTTCTAACTCCAGACTAGCATATTCATTTGTTAAAATTACATGACCTACAAAACTGCATACGAAGTAGTTTTCCAAAAACTCACATTAAAATATTGATTTTTGATAATTTTGTTTTTTAATTAAATGCCGGCAACCTTTTTTTCATTTAAGGCATGCAGCTTATGTGACAGAAAATGTGCAAGACCGTCAACACAAAACAATATTCTAAAATTAAATCGAATCTATCAGTTTTATGTAAAAATGAGCTTTAGACCAAATGAATCTAAAAATTGTCAAAACTGCCCCCGAATTTCTAACTCCAGACTAGCATATTCATTTGTTAAAATTACATGACCTACAAAACTGCATACCAAGTAGTTTTCCAAAAACTCACATTAAATACTTGACTTTTTGAAAAAAAAAATAGTTTCAATTTTAACGATTTTTGTGCAAATTTTTAGTCCTTATTCATATGCTTTTAGTTATACAGTGTACTGCCTCCGTCGGCCATCGTTCTTAAGTGGGCACTTCCCATTAACGGATGCCATTTTGCAATAGCAACTGCGTCGTAGCCCACTTTCAGAAGAAGCAGCACCAAGTCTTAAAAAGATACTAATATTTGTAGTTGATTTTTGACAATTTTGTTTTTTAATTAAATGCCGGCAACCTTTTTTTCATTTAAGGCTTGCAGCTTATGTGACAGAAAATGTGCAAGACCGTCAACACAAAACAATATTCTAAAATTAAATCGAATCTATCAGTTTTATGGAAAACTGAGCGTGAGACCAAATGAAACTAAAAATTGTCAAAACTGCCCCCGAATTTCTAGCAACTCCAGACTAGCATACTCTTGTGTTAAAATTACATGACCTACAAAACTGCATACGAAGTAGTTTTCCAAAAACTCACATTAAAATACTTGACTTTTTGAAAAAAAAAAAGTTTCAATTTTAACGATTTTTGTGCAAATTTTTAGTCCTTATTCATATGCTTTTAGTTATACAGTGTACTGCCTCCGTCGGCCATCGTTCTTAAGTGGGCACTTTCCATTAACGGATGCCATTTTGCAATAGCAACTGCGTCGTAGCCCACTTTCAGAAGAAACAGCACCAAGTCTTAAAAAGATACTAATATTTGTAGTTGATTTTTGACAATTTTGTTTTTTAATTAAATGCTTTTTTTCATTTAAGGCTTGCAGCTTATGTGACAGAAAATGTGCAAGACCGTCAACACAAAACAATATTCTGAAATTAAATCGAATCTATCAGTTTTATGGAAAACTGAGCGTGAGACCAAATGAATCTAAAAATTGTCAAAACTGCCCCCGAATTTCTAGCAACTCCAGACTAGCATACTCTTGTGTTAAAATTACATGACCTACAAAACTGCATACGAAGTAGTTTTCCAAAAACTCACATTAAAATACTTGACTTTTTGAAAAAAAAAAGTTTCAATTTTAACGATTTTTGTGCAAATTTTTAGTCCTTATTCATATGCTTTTAGTTATACAGTGTACTGCCTCCGTCGGCCATCGTTTTTAAGTGGGCACTTCCCATTAACGGATGCCATTTTGCAATAGCAACTGCGTCGTAGCCCACTTTCAGAAGAAAAGCACCAAGTCTTAAAAAGATACTAATATTTGTAGTTGATTTTTGACAATTTTGTTTTTTAATTGAATGCCGGCAACCTTTTTTTTCATTTAAGGCACGCAGCTTATGTGACAGCAAATGTGCAAGACCGTCAACACAAAACAATATTCTAAAATTAAATCGAAGCTATCAGCTTTATGGAAAAATGAGCGTGAGACCAAAAGAATCTAAAAATTGTCAAAACTGCCCCCGAATTTTCTAGCAACTGCAGACTAGCATATTCATTTGTTAAAATTACATGACCTACAAAAACTGCAAAAACTCACATTAAAATATTGATTTTTGATAATTTTGTTTTTTAATTAAATGCCGGCAACCTTTTTTTCATTTAAGGCATGCTGCTTATGTGACAGAAAATGTGCAAGACCGTCAACACAAAAACAATATTCTAAAATTAAATCGAATCTATCAGTTTTATGGAAAAATGAGCTTTAGACCAAATGAATCTAAAAATTGTCAAAACTGCCCCCGAATTTCTAACTCCAGACTAGCATATTCATTTGTTAAAATTACATGACCTACAAAACTGCATACGAAGTAGTTTTTCCAAAAACTCACATTAAAATATTGATTTTTGATAATTTTGTTTTTTTAATTAAATGCCGGCAACCTTTTTTTCATTTAAGGCATGCAGCTTATGTGACAGAAAATGTGCAAGACCGTCAACACAAACAATATTCTAAAATTAAATCGAATCTATCAGTTTTATGTAAAAATGAGCTTTAGACCAAATGAATCTAAAAATTGTCAAAACTGCCCCCGAATTTCTAACTTCAGACTAGCATATTCATTTGTTAAAATTACATGACCTACAAAACTGCATACCAAGTAGTTTTCCAAAAACTCACATTAAATACTTGACTTTTTGAAAAAAAAAATAGTTTCAATTTTAACGATTTTTGTGCAAATTTTTAGTCCTTATTCATATGCTTTTAGTTTATACAGTGTACTGCCTCCGTCGGCCTTCGTTCTTAAGTGGGCACTTCCCATTAACGGATTGCCATTTTGCAATAGCAACTGCGTCGTAGCCCACTTTCAGAAGAAGCAGCACCAAGTCTTAAAAAGATACTAATATTTGTAGTTGATTTTTGACAATTTTGTTTTTTAATTAAATGCCGGCAACCTTTTTTTCATTTAAGGCTTGCAGCTTATGTGACAGAAAATGTGCAAGACCGTCAACACAAAACAATATTCTAAAATTAAATCGAATCTATCAGTTTTATGGAAAACTGAGCGTGAGACCAAATGAAACTAAAAATTGTCAAAACTGCCCCCGAATTTCTAGCAACTCCAGACTAGCATACTCTTGTGTTAAAATTACATGACCTACAAAACTGCATACGAAGTAGTTTTCCAAAAACTCACATTAAAATACTTGACTTTTTGAAAAAAAAAAAGTTTCAATTTTAACGATTTTTGTGCAAATTTTTAGTCCTTATTCATATGCTTTTAGTTATACAGTGTACTGCCTCCGTCGGCCATCGTTCTTAAGTGGGCACTTTCCATTAACGGATGCCATTTTGCAATAGCAACTGCGTCGTAGCCCACTTTCAGAAGAAACAGCACCAAGTCTTAAAAAGATACTAATATTTGTAGTTGATTTTTGACAATTTTGTTTTTTAATTAAATGCCGGCAACCTTTTTTTCATTTAAGGCTTGCAGCTTATGTGACAGAAAATGTGCAAGACCGTCAACACAAAACAATATTCTGAAATTAAATCGAATCTATCAGTTTTATGGAAAACTGAGCGTGAGACCAAATGAATCTAAAAATTGTCAAAACTGCCCCCGAATTTCTAGCAACTCCATACTAGCATACTCTTGTGTTAAAATTACATGACCTACAAAACTGCATACGAAGTAGTTTTCCAAAAACTCACATTAAAATACTTGACTTTTTGAAAAAAAAAGTTTCAATTTTAACGATTTTTGTGCAAATTTTTAGTCCTTATTCATATGCTTTTAGTTATACAGTGTACTGCCTCCGTCGGCCATCGTTTTTAAGTGGGCACTTCCCATTAACGGATGCCATTTTGCAATAGCAACTGCGTCGTAGCCCACTTTCAGAAGAAAAGCACCAAGTCTTAAAAAGATACTAATATTTGTAGTTGATTTTTGACAATTTTGTTTTTTAATTGAATGCCGGCAACCTTTTTTTCATTTAAGGCACGCAGCTTATGTGACAGCAAATGTGCAAGACCGTCAACACAAAACAATATTCTAAAATTAAATCGAAGCTATCAGCTTTATGGAAAAATGAGCGTGAGACCAAAAGAATCTAAAAATTGTCAAAACTGCCCCCGAATTTCTAGCAACTGCAGACTAGCATATTCATTTGTTAAAATTACATGACCTACAAAACTGCAAAAACTCACATTAAAATATTGATTTTTGATAATTTTGTTTTTTAATTAAATGCCGGCAACCTTTTTTTCATTTAAGGCATGCAGCTTATGTGACAGAAAATGTGCAAGACCGTCAACACAAAACAATATTCTAAAATTAAATCGAATCTATCAGTTTTATGGAAAAATGAGCTTTAGACCAAATGAATCTAAAAATTGTCAAAACTGCCCCCGAATTTCTAACTCCAGACTAGCATATTCATTTGTTAAAATTACATGACCTACAAAACTGCATACGAAGTAGTTTTCCAAAAACTCACATTAAAATATTGATTTTTGATAATTTTGTTTTTTAATTAAATGCCGGCAACCTTTTTTTCATTTAAGGCATGCAGCTTATGTGACAGAAAATGTGCAAGACCGTCAACACGAAACAATATTCTAAAATTAAATCGAATCTATCAGTTTTATGTAAAAATGAGCTTTAGACCAAATGAATCTAAAAATTGTCAAAACTGCCCCCGAATTTCTAACTCCAGACTAGCATATTCATTTGTTAAAATTACATGACCTACAAAACTGCATACCAAGTAGTTTTCCAAAAACTCACATTAAATACTTGACTTTTTGAAAAAAAAAATAGTTTCAATTTTAACGATTTTTGTGCAAATTTTTAGTCCTTATTCATATGCTTTTAGTTATACAGTGTACTGCCTCCGTCGGCCATCGTTCTTAAGTGGGCACTTCCCATTAACGGATGCCATTTTGCAATAGCAACTGCGTCGTAGCCCACTTTCAGAAGAAGCAGCACCAAGTCTTAAAAAGATACTAATATTTGTAGTTGATTTTTGACAATTTTGTTTTTTAATTAAATGCCGGCAACCTTTTTTTCATTTAAGGCTTGCAGCTTATGTGACAGAAAATGTGCAAGACCGTCAACACAAAACAATATTCTAAAATTAAATCGAATCTATCAGTTTTATGGAAAACTGAGCGTGAGACCAAATGAAACTAAAAATTGTCAAAACTGCCCCCGAATTTCTAGCAACTCCAGACTAGCATACTCTTGTGTTAAAATTACATGACCTACAAAACTGCATACGAAGTAGTTTTCCAAAAACTCACATTAAAATACTTGACTTTTTGAAAAAAAAAAAGTTTCAATTTTAACGATTTTTGTGCAAATTTTTAGTCCTTATTCATATGCTTTTAGTTATACAGTGTACTGCCTCCGTCGGCCATCGTTCTTAAGTGGGCACTTTCCATTAACGGATGCCATTTTGCAATAGCAACTGCGTCGTAGCCCACTTTCAGAAGAAACAGCACCAAGTCTTAAAAAGATACTAATATTTGTAGTTGATTTTTGACAATTTTGTTTTTTAATTAAATGCCGGCAACCTTTTTTTCATTTAAGGCTTGCAGCTTATGTGACAGAAAATGTGCAAGACCGTCAACACAAAACAATATTCTGAAATTAAATCGAATCTATCAGTTTTATGGAAAACTGAGCGTGAGACCAAATGAATCTAAAAATTGTCAAAACTGCCCCCGAATTTCTAGCAACTCCAGACTAGCACACTCTTGTGTTAAAATTACATGACCTACAAAACTGCATACGAAGTAGTTTTCCAAAAACTCACATTAAAATACTTGACTTTTTGAAAAAAAAAGTTTCAATTTTAACGATTTTTGTGCAAATTTTTAGTCCTTATTCATATGCTTTTAGTTATACAGTGTACTGCCTCCGTCGGCCATCGTTTTTAAGTGGGCACTTCCCATTAACGGATGCCATTTTGCAATAGCAACTGCGTCGTAGCCCACTTTCAGAAGAAAAGCACCAAGTCTTAAAAAGATACTAATATTTGTAGTTGATTTTTGACAATTTTGTTTTTTAATTGAATGCCGGCAACCTTTTTTTCATTTAAGGCACGCAGCTTATGTGACAGCAAATGTGCAAGACCGTCAACACAAAACAATATTCTAAAATTAAATCGAAGCTATCAGCTTTATGGAAAAATGAGCGTGAGACCAAAAGAATCTAAAAATTGTCAAAACTGCCCCCGAATTTCTAGCAACTGCAGACTAGCATATTCATTTGTTAAAATTACATGACCTACAAAACTGCAAAAACTCACATTAAAATATTGATTTTTGATAATTTTGTTTTTTAATTAAATGCCGGCAACCTTTTTTTCATTTAAGGCATGCAGCTTATGTGACAGAAAATGTGCAAGACCGTCAACACAAAACAATATTCTAAAATTAAATCGAATCTATCAGTTTTATGGAAAAATGAGCTTTAGACCAAATGAATCTAAAAATTGTCAAAACTGCCCCCGAATTTCTAACTCCAGACTAGCATATTCATTTGTTAAAATTACATGACCTACAAAACTGCATACGAAGTAGTTTTCCAAAAACTCACATTAAAATATTGATTTTTGATAATTTTGTTTTTTAATTAAATGCCGGCAACCTTTTTTTCATTTAAGGCATGCAGCTTATGTGACAGAAAATGTGCAAGACCGTCAACACAAAACAATATTCTAAAATTAAATCGAATCTATCAGTTTTATGTAAAAATGAGCTTTAGACCAAATGAATCTAAAAATTGTCAAAACTGCCCCCGAATTTCTAACTCCAGACTAGCATATTCATTTGTTAAAATTACATGACCTACAAAACTGCATACCAAGTAGTTTTCCAAAAACTCACATTAAATACTTGACTTTTTGAAAAAAAAAATAGTTTCAATTTTAACGATTTTTGTGCAAATTTTTAGTCCTTATTCATATGCTTTTAGTTATACAGTGTACTGCCTCCGTCGGCCATCGTTCTTAAGTGGGCACTTTCCATTAACGGATGCCATTTTGCAATAGCAACTGCGTCGTAGCCCACTTTCAGAAGAAACAGCACCAAGTCTTAAAAAGATACTAATATTTGTAGTTGATTTTTGACAATTTTGTTTTTTAATTAAATGCCGGCAACCTTTTTTTCATTTAAGGCTTGCAGCTTATGTGACAGAAAATGTGCAAGACCGTCAACACAAAACAATATTCTGAAATTAAATCGAATCTATCAGTTTTATGGAAAACTGAGCGTGAGACCAAATGAATCTAAAAATTGTCAAAACTGCCCCCGAATTTCTAGCAACTCCAGACTAGCATACTCTTGTGTTAAAATTACATGACCTACAAAACTGCATACGAAGTAGTTTTCCAAAAACTCACATTAAAATACTTGACTTTTTGAAAAAAAAAGTTTCAATTTTAACGATTTTTGTGCAAATTTTTAGTCCTTATTCATATGCTTTTAGTTATACAGTGTACTGCCTCCGTCGGCCATCGTTTTTAAGTGGGCACTTCCCATTAACGGATGCCATTTTGCAATAGCAACTGCGTCGTAGCCCACTTTCAGAAGAAAAGCACCAAGTCTTAAAAAGATACTAATATTTGTAGTTGATTTTTGACAATTTTGTTTTTTAATTAAATGCCGGCAACCTTTTTTTCATTTAAGGCTTGCAGCTTATGTGACAGAAAATGTGCAAGACCGTCAACACAAAACAATATTCTAAAATTAAATCGAATCTATCAGTTTTATGGAAAACTGAGCGTGAGACCAAATGAAACTAAAAATTGTCAAAACTGCCCCCGAATTTCTAGCAACTCAAGACTAGCATACTCTTGTGTTAAAATTACATGACCTACAAAACTGCATACGAAGTAGTTTTCCAAAAACTCACATTAAAATACTTGACTTTTTGAAAAAAAAAAAGTTTCAATTTTAACGATTTTTGTGCAAATTTTTAGTCCTTATTCATATGCTTTTAGTTATACAGTGTACTGCCTCCGTCGGCCATCGTTCTTAAGTGGGCACTTTCCATTAACGGATGCCATTTTGCAATAGCAACTGCGTCGTAGCCCACTTTCAGAAGAAACAGCACCAAGTCTTAAAAAGATACTAATATTTGTAGTTGATTTTTGACAATTTTGTTTTTTAATTAAATGCCGGCAACCTTTTTTTCATTTAAGGCTTGCAGCTTATGTGACAGAAAATGTGCAAGACCGTCAACACAAAACAATATTCTGAAATTAAATCGAATCTATCAGTTTTATGGAAAACTGAGCGTGAGACCAAATGAATCTAAAAATTGTCAAAACTGCCCCCGAATTTCTAGCAACTCCAGACTAGCATACTCTTGTGTTAAAATTACATGACCTACAAAACTGCATACGAAGTAGTTTTCCAAAAACTCACATTAAAATACTTGACTTTTTGAAAAAAAAAGTTTCAATTTTAACGATTTTTGTGCAAATTTTTAGTCCTTATTCATATGCTTTTAGTTATACAGTGTACTGCCTCCGTCGGCCATCGTTTTTAAGTGGGCACTTCCCATTAACGGATGCCATTTTGCAATAGCAACTGCGTCGTAGCCCACTTTCAGAAGAAAAGCACCAAGTCTTAAAAAGATACTAATATTTGTAGTTGATTTTTGACAATTTTGTTTTTTAATTGAATGCCGGCAACCTTTTTTTCATTTAAGGCACGCAGCTTATGTGACAGCAAATGTGCAAGACCGTCAACACAAAACAATATTCTAAAATTAAATCGAAGCTATCAGCTTTATGGAAAAATGAGCGTGAGACCAAAAGAATCTAAAAATTGTCAAAACTGCCCCCGAATTTCTAGCAACTGCAGACTAGCATATTCATTTGTTAAAATTACATGACCTACAAAACTGCAAAAACTCACATTAAAATATTGATTTTTGATAATTTTGTTTTTTAATTAAATGCCGGCAACCTTTTTTTCATTTAAGGCATGCAGCTTATGTGACAGAAAATGTGCAAGACCGTCAACACAAAACAATATTCTAAAATTAAATCGAATCTATCAGTTTTATGGAAAAATGAGCTTTAGACCAAATGAATCTAAAAATTGTCAAAACTGCCCCCGAATTTCTAACTCCAGACTAGCATATTCATTTGTTAAAATTACATGACCTACAAAACTGCATACGAAGTAGTTTTCCAAAAACTCACATTAAAATATTGATTTTTGATAATTTTGTTTTTTAATTAAATGCCGGCAACCTTTTTTTCATTTAAGGCATGCAGCTTATGTGACAGAAAATGTGCAAGACCGTCAACACAAAACAATATTCTAAAATTAAATCGAATCTATCAGTTTTATGTAAAAATGAGCTTTAGACCAAATGAATCTAAAAATTGTCAAAACTGCCCCCGAATTTCTAACTCCAGACTAGCATATTCATTTGTTAAAATTACATGACCTACAAAACTGCATACCAAGTAGTTTTCCAAAAACTCACATTAAATACTTGACTTTTTGAAAAAAAAAATAGTTTCAATTTTAACGATTTTTGTGCAAATTTTTAGTCCTTATTCATATGCTTTTAGTTATACAGTGTACTGCCTCCGTCGGCCATCGTTCTTAAGTGGGCACTTCCCATTAACGGATGCCATTTTGCAATAGCAACTGCGTCGTAGCCCACTTTCAGAAGAAGCAGCACCAAGTCTTAAAAAGATACTAATATTTGTAGTTGATTTTTGACAATTTTGTTTTTTAATTAAATGCCGGCAACCTTTTTTTCATTTAAGGCTTGCAGCTTATGTGACAGAAAATGTGCAAGACCGTCAACACAAAACAATATTCTAAAATTAAATCGAATCTATCAGTTTTATGGAAAACTGAGCGTGAGACCAAATGAAACTAAAAATTGTCAAAACTGCCCCCGAATTTCTAGCAACTCCAGACTAGCATACTCTTGTGTTAAAATTACATGACCTACAAAACTGCATACGAAGTAGTTTTCCAAAAACTCACATTAAAATACTTGACTTTTTGAAAAAAAAAAAGTTTCAATTTTAACGATTTTTGTGCAAATTTTTAGTCCTTATTCATATGCTTTTAGTTATACAGTGTACTGCCTCCGTCGGCCATCGTTCTTAAGTGGGCACTTTCCATTAACGGATGCCATTTTGCAATAGCAACTGCGTCGTAGCCCACTTTCAGAAGAAACAGCACCAAGTCTTAAAAAGATACTAATATTTGTAGTTGATTTTTGACAACTTTGTTTTTTAATTAAATGCCGGCAACCTTTTTTTCATTTAAGGCTTGCAGCTTATGTGACAGAAAATGTGCAAGACCGTCAACACAAAACAATATTCTGAAATTAAATCGAATCTATCAGTTTTATGGAAAACTGAGCGTGAGACCAAATGAATCTAAAAATTGTCAAAACTGCCCCCGAATTTCTAGCAACTCCAGACTAGCATACTCTTGTGTTAAAATTACATGACCTACAAAACTGCATACGAAGTAGTTTTCCAAAAACTCACATTAAAATACTTGACTTTTTGAAAAAAAAAGTTTCAATTTTAACGATTTTTGTGCAAATTTTTAGTCCTTATTCATATGCTTTTAGTTATACAGTGTACTGCCTCCGTCGGCCATCGTTTTTAAGTGGGCACTTCCCATTAACGGATGCCATTTTGCAATAGCAACTGCGTCGTAGCCCACTTTCAGAAGAAAAGCACCAAGTCTTAAAAAGATACTAATATTTGTAGTTGATTTTTGACAATTTTGTTTTTTAATTAAATGCCGGCAACCTTTTTTTCATTTAAGGCTTGCAGCTTATGTGACAGAAAATGTGCAAGACCGTCAACACAAAACAATATTCTAAAATTAAATCGAATCTATCAGTTTTATGGAAAACTGAGCGTGAGACCAAATGAAACTAAAAATTGTCAAAACTGCCCCCGAATTTCTAGCAACTCAAGACTAGCATACTCTTGTGTTAAAATTACATGACCTACAAAACTGCATACGAAGTAGTTTTCCAAAAACTCACATTAAAATACTTGACTTTTTGAAAAAAAAAGTTTCAATTTTAACGATTTTTGTGCAAATTTTTAGTCCTTATTCATATGCTTTTAGTTATACAGTGTACTGCCTCCGTCGGCCATCGTTTTTAAGTGGGCACTTCCCATTAACGGATGCCATTTTGCAATAGCAACAGCGTCGTAGCCCACTTTCAGAAGAAAAGCACCAAGTCTTAAAAAGATACTAATATTTGTAGTTGATTTTTGACAATTTTGTTTTTTAATTGAATGCCGGCAACCTTTTTTTCATTTAAGGCACGCAGCTTATGTGACAGCAAATGTGCAAGACCGTCAACACAAAACAATATTCTAAAATTAAATCGAAGCTATCAGCTTTATGGAAAAATGAGCGTGAGACCAAAAGAATCTAAAAATTGTCAAAACTGCCCCCGAATTTCTAGCAACTGCAGACTAGCATATTCATTTGTTAAAATTACATGACCTACAAAACTGCAAAAACTCACATTAAAATATTGATTTTTGATAATTTTGTTTTTTAATTAAATGCCGGCAACCTTTTTTTCATTTAAAGCATGCAGCTTATGTGACAGAAAATGTGCAAGACCGTCAACACAAAACAATATTCTAAAATTAAATCGAATCTATCAGTTTTATGGAAAAATGAGCTTTAGACCAAATGAATCTAAAAATTGTCAAAACTGCCCCCGAATTTCTAACTCCAGACTAGCATATTCATTTGTTAAAATTACATGACCTACAAAACTGCATACCAAGTAGTTTTCCAAAAACTCACATTAAAATACTTGACTTTTTGAAAAAAAAAAAATAGTTTCAATTTTAACGATTTTTGTGCAAATTTTTAGTCCTTATTCATATGCTTTTAGTTATACAGTGTACTGCCTCCGTCGGCCATCGTTCTTAAGTGGGCACTTCCCATTAACGGATGCCATTTTGCAATAGCAACTGCGTCGTAGCCCACTTTCAGAAGAAGCAGCACCAAGTCTTAAAAAGATACTAATATTTGTTGTTGATTTTTGACAATTTTGTTTTTTAATTAAATGCCGGCAACCTTTTTTTCATTTAAGGCTTGCAGCTTATGTGACAGAAAATGTGCAAGACCGTCAACACAAAACAATATTCTAAAATTAAATCGAATCTATCAGTTTTATGGAAAACTGAGCGTGAGACCAAATGAAACTAAAAATTGTCAAAACTGCCCCCGAATTTCTAGCAACTCCAGACTAGCATACTCTTGTGTTAAAATTACATGACCTACAAAACTGCATACGAAGTAGTTTTCCAAAAACTCACATTAAAATACTTGACTTTTTGAAAAAAAAAAAGTTTCAATTTTAACGATTTTTGTGCAAATTTTTAGTCCTTATTCTTATGCTTTTAGTTATACAGTGTACTGCCTCCGTCGACCATCGTTCTTAAGTGGTCACTTCCCATTAACGGATGTCTTAAAAAGATACTAATATTTCTAGTTGATTTTTGATAATTTTGTTTTTTAATTGAATGCCGGCAACCTTTTTTTCATTTAAAGCATGCAGCTTATGTGACAGAAAATGTGCAAGACCGTCAACACAAAATAATATTCTAAAATTAAATCGAATCTATCAGTTTTATGGAAAAATGAGCGTGATACCAAATGAAACCAATAATTGTCAAAAGTGCCCCCGAATTTCTAGCACCTCCAGAGTAGCATATTCTTTTGTTAAAATTACATGACCTACAAAACTGCATACGAAGTAGTTTTCCAAAAACTCACATAAAAATATTTGACTTTTTGAAAAAAAAAATAGTTTCAATTTTAACGATTTTTGTGCAAATTTTTAGTCCTTATTCATATGCTTTTAGTTATACAGTGTACTGCCTCCGTCGGCCATCGTTCTTAAGTGGGCACTTCCCATTAACGGATGCCATTTTGCAATAGCAACTGCGTCATAGCCCACTTTCAGAAGAAGCAGCACCAAGTCTTAAAAAGATACTAATATTTGTAGTTGATTTTTGACAATTTTGTTTTTTAATTAAATGCCGGCAACCTTTTTTTCATTTAAGGCTTGCAGCTTATGTGACACAAAATGTGCAAGACCGTCAACACAAAACAATATTCTAAAATTAAATCGAATCTATCAGTTTTATGGAAAACTGAGCGTGAGACCAAATGAAACTAAAAATTGTCAAAACTGCCCCCGAATTTCTAGCAGCTCCAGACTAGCATACTCTTGTGTTAAAATTACATGACCTACAAAACTGCATACGAAGTAGTTTACCAAAGACTCACATTAAAATACTTGACTTTTTGAAAAAAAAAAAGTTTCAATTTTAACGATTTTTGTGCAAATTTTTAGTCCTTATTCATATGCTTTTAGTTATACAGTGTACTGCCTCCGTCGGCCATCGTTCTTAAGTGGATACTTCCCATTAACGGATGCCATTTTGCAATAGCAACTGCGTCGTAGCCCACTTTCAGAAGAAACAGCACCAAGTCTTAAAAAGATACTAATATTTTTAGTTGATTTTTGATAATTTTGTTTTTTAATTGAATGCCGGCAACCTTTTTTTCATTTAAGGCACGCAGCTTATGTGACAGCAAATGTGCAAGACCGTCAACACAAAACAATATTCTAAAATTAAATCGAAGCTATCAGCTTTATGGAAAAATGAGCGTGAGACCAAAAGAATCTAAAAATTGTCAAAACTGCCCCCGAATTTCTAGCAACTGCAGACTAGCATATTCATTTGTTAAAATTACATGACCTACAAAACTGCAAAAACTCACATTAAAATATTGATTTTTGATAATTTTGTTTTTTAATTAAATGCCGGCAACCTTTTTTTCATTTAAGGCATGCAGCTTATGTGACAGAAAATGTGCAAGACCGTCAACACAAAACAATATTCTAAAATTAAATCGAACCTATCAGTTTTATGGAAAAATGAGCTTTAGACCAAATGAATCTAAAAATTGTCAAAACTGCCCCCGAATTTCTAACTCCAGACTAGCATATTCATTTGTTAAAATTACATGACCTACAAAACTGCATACCAAGTAGTTTTCCAAAAACTCACATTAAAATACTTGACTTTTTGAAAAAAAAAAATAGTTTCAATTTTAACGATTTTTGTGCAAATTTTTAGTCCTTATTCATATGCTTTTAGTTATACAGTGTACTGCCTCCGTCGGCCATCGTTCTTAAGTGGGCACTTCCCATTAACGGATGCCATTTTGCAATAGCAACTGCGTCATAGCCCACTTTCAGAAGAAGCAGCACCAAGTCTTAAAAAGATACTAATATTTGTAGTTGATTTTTGACAATTTTGTTTTTTAATTAAATGCCGGCAACCTTTTTTTCATTTAAGGCTTGCAGCTTATGTGACACAAAATGTGCAAGACCGTCAACACAAAACAATATTCTAAAATTAAATCGAATCTATCAGTTTTATGGAAAACTGAGCGTGAGACCAAATGAAACTAAAAATTGTCAAAACTGCCCCCGAATTTCTAGCAGCTCCAGACTAGCATACTCTTGTGTTAAAATTACATGACCTACAAAACTGCATACGAAGTAGTTTACCAAAGACTCACATTAAAATACTTGACTTTTTGAAAAAAAAAAAGTTTCAATTTTAACGATTTTTGTGCAAATTTTTAGTCCTTATTCATATGCTTTTAGTTATACAGTGTACTGCCTCCGTCGGCCATCGTTCTTAAGTGGATACTTCCCATTAACGGATGCCATTTTGCAATAGCAACTGCGTCGTAGCCCACTTTCAGAAGAAACAGCACCAAGTCTTAAAAAGATACTAATATTTTTAGTTGATTTTTGATAATTTTGTTTTTTAATTGAATGCCGGCAACCTTTTTTTCATTTAAGGCACGCAGCTTATGTGACAGCAAATGTGCAAGACCGTCAACACAAAACAATATTCTAAAATTAAATCGAAGCTATCAGCTTTATGGAAAAATGAGCGTGAGACCAAAAGAATCTAAAAATTGTCAAAACTGCCCCCGAATTTCTAGCAACTGCAGACTAGCATATTCATTTGTTAAAATTACATGACCTACAAAACTGCAAAAACTCACATTAAAATATTGATTTTTGATAATTTTGTTTTTTAATTAAATGCCGGCAACCTTTTTTTCATTTAAGGCATGCAGCTTATGTGACAGAAAATGTGCAAGACCGTCAACACAAAACAATATTCTAAAATTAAATCGAACCTATCAGTTTTATGGAAAAATGAGCTTTAGACCAAATGAATCTAAAAATTGTCAAAACTGCCCCCGAATTTCTAACTCCAGACTAGCATATTCATTTGTTAAAATTACATGACCTACAAAACTGCATACCAAGTAGTTTTCCAAAAACTCACATTAAAATACTTGACTTTTTGAAAAAAAAAAATAGTTTCAATTTTAACGATTTTTGTGCAAATTTTTAGTCCTTATTCATATGCTTTTAGTTATACAGTGTACTGCCTCCGTCGGCCATCGTTCTTAAGTGGGCACTTCCCATTAACGGATGCCATTTTGCAATAGCAACTGCGTCGTAGCCCACTTTCAGAAGAAGCAGCACCAAGTCTTAAAAAGATACTAATATTTGTAGTTGATTTTTGACAATTTTGTTTTTTAATTAAATGCCGGCAACCTTTTTTTCATTTAAGGCTTGCAGCTTATATGACAGAAAATGTGCAAGACCGTCAACACAAAACAATATTCTAAAATTAAATCGAATCTATCAGTTTTATGGAAAACTGAGCGTGAGACCAAATGAAACTAAAAATTGTCAAAACTGCCCCCGAATTTCTAGCAACTCCAGACTAGCATACTCTTGTGTTAAAATTACATGACCTACAAAACTGCATACGAAGTAGTTTTCCAAAAACTCACATTAAAATACTTGACTTTTTGAAAAAAAAAAAGTTTCAATTTTAACGATTTTTGTGCAAATTTTTAGTCCTTATTCATATGCTTTTAGTTATACAGTGTACTGCCTCCGTCGACCATCGTTCTTAAGTGGTCACTTTCCATTAACGGATGTCTTAAAAAGATACTAATATTTCTAGTTGATTTTTGATAATTTTGTTTTTTAATTGAATGCCGGCAACCTTTTTTTCATTTAAAGCATGCAGCTTATGTGACAGAAAATGTGCAAGACCGTCAACACAAAATAATATTCTAAAATTAAATCGAATCTATCAGTTTTATGGAAAACTGAGCGTGATACCAAATGAAACCAATAATTGTCAAAACTGCCCCCGAATTTCTAGCAACTCCAGAGTAGCATATTCTTTTGTTAAAATTACATGACCTACAAAACTGCATACGAAGTAGTTTTCCAAAAACTCACATAAAAATACTTGACTTTTTGAAAAAAAAAAATTGTTTCAATTTTAACGATTTTTGTGCAAATTTTTAGTCCTTATTCATATGCTTTTAGTTATACAGTGTACTGCCTCCGTCGGCCATCGTTCTTAAGTGGGCACTTCCCATTAACGGATGCCATTTTGCAATAGCAACTGCGTCGTAGCCCACTTTCAGAAGAAGCAGCACCAAGTCTTAAAAAGATACTAATATTTGTAGTTGATTTTTGACAATTTTGTTTTTTAATTAAATGCCGGCAACCTTTTTTTCATTTAAGGCTTGCAGCTTATGTGACAGAAAATGTGCAAGACCGTCAACACAAAACAATATTCTAAAATTAAATCGAATCTATCAGTTTTATGGAAAACTGAGCGTGAGACCAAATGAAACTAAAAATTGTCAAAACTGCCCCCGAATTTCTAGCAGCTCCAGACTAGCATACTCTTGTGTTAAAATTACATGACCTACAAAACTGCATACGAAGTAGTTTACCAAAGACTCACATTAAAATACTTGACTTTTTGAAAAAAAAAAAGTTTCAATTTTAACGATTTTCGTGCAAATTTTTAGTCCTTATTCATATGCTTTTAGTTATACAGTGTACTGCCTCCGTCGGCCATCGTTCTTAAGTGGGCACTTCCCATTAACGGATGCCATTTTGCAATAGCAACTGCGTCGTAGCCCACTTTCAGAAGAAACAGCACCAAGTCTTAAAAAGATACTAATATTTGTAGTTGATTTTTGACAATTTTGTTTTTTAATTAAATGCCGGAAACCTTTTTTTCATTTAAGGCTTGCAGCTTATGTGACAGAAAATGTGCAAGACCGTCAACACAAAACAATATTCTGAAATTAAATCGAATCTATCAGTTTTATGGAAAACTGAGCGTGAGACCAAATGAAACTAAAAATTGTCAAAACTGCCCCCGAATTTCTAGCAACTCCAGACTAGCTTATTCTTTTGTTAAAGTTACATGACCCACAAAACTGCATACGAAGTAGTTTTCCAAAAACACACATTAAAATACTTGACTTTTTGAAAAAAAATAGTTTCAATTTTTACGATTTTTGTGCAAATTTTTAGTCCTTATTCATATGCTTTTAGTTATACAGTGTACTGCCTCCGTCGGCCATCGTTCTTAAGTGGGCACTTTCCATTAACGGATGCCATTTTGCAATAGCAACTGCGTCGTAGCCCACTTTCAGAAGAAACAGCACCAAGTCTTAAAAAGATACCAATATTTGTAGTTGATTTTTGACAATTTTGTTTTTTAATTAAATGCCGGCAACCTTTTTTTCATTTAAGGCTTGCAGCTTATGTGACAGAAAATGTGCAAGACCGTCAACACAAAACAATATTCTGAAATTAAATCGAATCTATCAGTTTTATGGAAAACTGAGCGTGAGACCAAATGAAACTAAAAATTGTCAAAACTGCCCCCGAATTTCTAGCAACTCCAGACTAGCATACTCTTGTGTTAAAATTACATGACCTACAAAACTGCATGCGAAGTAGTTTTCCAAAAACTCACATTAAAATACTTGACTTTTTGAAAAAAAAAAAGTTTCAATTTTAACGATTTTTGTGCAAATTTTTAGTCCTTATTCATATGCTTTTAGTTATACAGTGTACTGCCTCCGTCGGCCATCGTTCTTAAGTGGGCACTTTCCATTAACGGATGCCATTTTGCAATAGCAACTGCGTCGTAGCCCACTTTCAGAAGAAACAGCACCAAGTCTTAAAAAGATACTAATATTTGTAGTTGATTTTTGACAATTTTGTTTTTTAATTAAATGCCGGCAACCTTTTTTTCATTTAAGGCTTGCAGCTTATGTGACAGAAAATGTGCAAGACCGTCAACACAAAACAATATTCTGAAATTAAATCGAATCTATCAGTTTTATGGAAAACTGAGCGTGAGACCAAATGAATCTAAAAATTGTCAAAACTGCCCCCGAATTTCTAGCAACTCCAGACTAGCATACTCTTGTGTTAAAATTACATGACCTACAAAACTGCATACGAAGTAGTTTTCCAAAAACTCACATTAAAATACTTGACTTTTTGAAAAAAAAAGTTTCAATTTTAACGATTTTTGTGCAAATTTTAGTCCTTATTCATATGCTTTTAGTTATACAGTGTACTGCCTCCGTCGGCCATCGTTCTTAAGTGGGCACTTCCCATTAACGGATGCCATTTTGCAATAGCAACTGCGTCGTAGCCCACTTTCAGAAGAAAAGCACCAAGTCTTAAAAAGATACTAATATTTGTAGTTGATTTTTGACAATTTTGTTTTTTAATTAAATGCCGGCAACCTTTTTTTCATTTAAGGCTTGCAGCTTATGTGACAGAAAATGTGCAAGACCGTCAACACAAAACAATATTCTGAAATTAAATCGAATCTATCAGTTTTATGGAAAACTGAGCGTGAGACCAAATGAATCTAAAAATTGTCAAAACTGCCCCCGAATTTCTAGCAACTCCAGACTAGCATATTCTTTTGTTAAAATTACATGACCTACAAAACTGCATACGAAGTAGTTTTCCAAAAACTCACATTAAAATACTTGACTTTTTGAAAAAAAATAGTTTCAATTTTTACGATTTTTGTGCAAATTTTTAGTCCTTATTCATATGCTTTTAGTTATACAGTGTACTGACTCCGTCGGCCATCGTTCTTAAGTGGGCACTTCCCATTAACGGATGCCATTTTGCAATAGCAACTGCGTCGTAGCCCACTTTCAGAAGAAACAGCACCAAGTCTTAAAAAGATACTAATATTTTTAGTTGATTTTTGATAATTTTGTTTTTTAATTGAATGCCGGCAACCTTTTTTTCATTTAAGGCACGCAGCTTATGTGACAGCAAATGTGCAAGACCGTCAACACAAAACAATATTCTAAAATTAAATCGAATCTATCAGTTTTATGGAAAACTGAGTGTGAGACCAAATGAAACTAAAAATTGTCAAAACTGCCCCCGAATTTCTAGCAACTCCAGACTAGCATACTCTTGTGTTAAAATTACATGACCTACAAAACTGCATACGAAGTAGTTTTCCAAAAACTCACATTAAAATACTTGATTTTTGAAAAAAAAAAGTTTCAATTTTAACGATTTTCGTGCAAATTTTTAGTCCTTATTCATATGCTTTTAGTTATACAGTGTACTGCCTCCGTCGACCATCGTTCTTAAGTGGTCACTTCCCATTAACGGATGTCTTAAAAAGATACTAATATTTCTAGTTGATTTTTGATAATTTTGTTTTTTAATTGAATGCCGGCAACCTTTTTTTCATTTAAAGCATGCAGCTTATGTGACAGAAAATGTGCAAGACCGTCAACACAAAATAATATTCTAAAATTAAATCGAATCTATCAGTTTTATGGAAAAATGAGCGTGATACCAAATGAAACCAATAATTGTCAAAAGTGCCCCCGAATTTCTAGCAACTCCAGAGTAGCATATTCTTTTGTTAAAATTACATGACCTACAAAACTGCATACGAAGTAGTTTTCCAAAAACTCACATAAAAATACTTGACTTTTTGAAAAAAAAAAATAGTTTCAATTTTAACGATTTTTGTGCAAATTTTTAGTCCTTATTCATATGCTTTTAGTTATACAGTGTACTGCCTCCGTCGGCCATCGTTCTTAAGTGGGCACTTCCCATTAACGGATGCCATTTTGCAATAGCAACTGCGTCGTAGCCCACTTTCAGAAGAAGCAGCACCAAGTCTTAAAAAGATACTAATATTTGTAGTTGATTTTTGACAATTTTGTTTTTTAATTAAATGCCGGCAACCTTTTTTTCATTTAAGGCTTGCAGCTTATGTGACAGAAAATGTGCAAGACCGTCAACACAAAACAATATTCTAAAATTAAATCGAATCTATCAGTTTTATGGAAAACTGAGCGTGAGACCAAATGAAACTAAAAATTGTCAAAACTGCCCCCGAATTTCTAGCAGCTCCAGACTAGCATACTCTTGTGTTAAAATTACATGACCTACAAAACTGCATACGAAGTAGTTTACCAAAGACTCACATTAAAATACTTGACTTTTTGAAAAAAAAAAAGTTTCAATTTTAACGATTTTTGTGCAAATTTTTAGTCCTTATTCATATGCTTTTAGTTATACAGTGTACTGCCTCCGTCGGCCATCGTTCTTAAGTGGGCACTTCCCATTAACGGATGCCATTTTGCAATAGCAACTGCGTCGTAGCCCACTTTCAGAAGAAACAGCACCAAGTCTTAAAAAGATACTAATATTTTTAGTTGATTTTTGATAATTTTGTTTTTTAATTGAATGCCGGCAACCTTTTTTTCATTTAAGGCACGCAGCTTATGTGACAGCAAATGTGCAAGACCGTCAACACAAAACAATATTCTAAAATTAAATCGAAGCTATCAGCTTTATGGAAAAATGAGCGTGAGACCAAAAGAATCTAAAAATTGTCAAAACTGCCCCCGAATTTCTAGCAACTGCAGACTAGCATATTCATTTGTTAAAATTACATGACCTACAAAACTGCAAAAACTCACATTAAAATATTGATTTTTGATAATTTTGTTTTTTAATTAAATGCCGGCAACCTTTTTTTCATTTAAGGCATGCAGCTTATGTGACAGAAAATGTGCAAGACCGTCAACACAAAACAATATTCTAAAATTAAATCGAACCTATCAGTTTTATGGAAAAATGAGCTTTAGACCAAATGAATCTAAAAATTGTCAAAACTGCCCCCGAATTTCTAACTCCAGACTAGCATATTCATTTGTTAAAATTACATGACCTACAAAACTGCATACCAAGTAGTTTTCCAAAAACTCACATTAAAATACTTGACTTTTTGAAAAAAAAAAATAGTTTCAATTTTAACGATTTTTGTGCAAATTTTTAGTCCTTATTCATATGCTTTTAGTTATACAGTGTACTGCCTCCGTCGGCCATCGTTCTTAAGTGGGCACTTCCCATTAACGGATGCCATTTTGCAATAGCAACTGCGTCGTAGCCCACTTTCAGAAGAAACAGCACCAAGTCTTAAAAAGATACTAATATTTGTAGTTGATTTTTGACAATTTTGTTTTTTAATTAAATGCCGGCAACCTTTTTTTCATTTAAGGCTTGCAGCTTATGTGACAGAAAATGTGCAAGACCGTCAACACAAAACAATATTCTGAAATTAAATCGAATCTATCAGTTTTATGGAAAACTGAGCGTGAGACCAAATGAATCTAAAAATTGTCAAAACTGCCCCCGAATTTCTAGCAACTCCAGACTAGCATACTCTTGTGTTAAAATTACATGACCTACAAAACTGCATACGAAGTAGTTTTCCAAAAACTCACATTAAAATACTTGACTTTTTGAAAAAAAAAGTTTCAATTTTAACGATTTTTGTGCAAATTTTTAGTCCTTATTCATATGCTTTTAGTTATACAGTGTACTGCCTCCGTCGGCCATCGTTCTTAAGTGGGCACTTCATATTAACGGATGCCATTTTGCAATAGCAACTGCGTCGTAGCCCACTTTCAGAAGAAAAGCACCAAGTCTTAAAAAGATACTAATATTTGTAGTTGATTTTTGACAATTTTGTTTTTTAATTAAATGCCGGCAACCTTTTTTTCATTTAAGGCTTGCAGCTTATGTGACAGAAAATGTGCAAGACCGTCAACACAAAACAATATTCTGAAATTAAATCGAATCTATCAGTTTTATGGAAAACTGAGCGTGAGACCAAATGAATCTAAAAATTGTCAAAACTGCCCCCGAATTTCTAGCAACTCCAGACTAGCATATTCTTTTGTTAAAATTACATGACCTACAAAACTGCATACGAAGTAGTTTTCCAAAAACTCACATTAAAATACTTGACTTTTTGAAAAAAAATAGTTTCAATTTTTACGATTTTTGTGCAAATTTTTAGTCCTTATTCATATGCTTTTAGTTATACAGTGTACTGCCTCCGTCGGCCATCGTTCTTAAGTGGGCACTTCCCATTAACGGATGCCATTTTGCAATAGTAACTGCGTCGTAGCCCACTTTCAGAAGAAACAGCACCAAGTCTTAAAAAGATACTAATATTTTTAGTTGATTTTTGATAATTTTGTTTTTTAATTGAATGCCGGCAACCTTTTTTTCATTTAAGGCACGCAGCTTATGTGACAGCAAATGTGCAAGACCGTCAACACAAAACAATATTCTAAAATTAAATCGAAGCTATCAGCTTTATGGAAAAATGAGCGTGAGACCAAAAGAATCTAAAAATTGTCAAAACTGCCCCCGAATTTCTAGCAACTGCAGACTAGCATATTCATTTGTTAAAATTACATGACCTACAAAACTGCAAAAACTCACATTAAAATATTGATTTTTGATAATTTTGTTTTTTAATTAAATGCCGGCAACCTTTTTTTCATTTAAGGCATGCAGCTTATGTGACAGAAAATGTGCAAGACCGTCAACACAAAACAATATTCTAAAATTAAATCGAATCTATCAGTTTTATGGAAAACTGAGTGTGAGACCAAATGAAACTAAAAATTGTCAAAACTGCCCCCGAATTTCTAGCAACTCCAGACTAGCATACTCTTGTGTTAAAATTACATGACCTACAAAACTGCATACGAAGTAGTTTTCCAAAAACTCACATTAAAATACTTGATTTTTGAAAAAAAAAAAGTTTCAATTTTAACGATTTTTGTGCAAATTTTTAGTCCTTATTCATATGCTTTTAGTTATACAGTGTACTGCCTCCGTCGACCATCGTTCTTAAGTGGTCACTTCCCATTAACGGATGTCTTAAAAAGATACTAATATTTCTATTTGATTTTTGATAATTTTGTTTTTTAATTGAATGCCGGCAACCTTTTTTTCATTTAAAGCATGCAGCTTATGTGACAGAAAATGTGCAAGACCGTCAACACAAAATAATATTCTAAAATTAAATCGAATCTATCAGTTTTATGGAAAAATGAGCGTGATACCAAATGAAACCAATAATTGTCAAAAGTGCCCCCGAATTTCTAGCAACTCCAGAGTAGCATATTCATTTGTTAAAATTACATGACCTACAAAACTGCAAAAACTCACATTAAAATATTGATTTTTGATAATTTTGTTTTTTAATTAAATGCCGGCAACCTTTTTTTCATTTAAGGCATGCAGCTTATGTGACAGAAAATGTGCAAGACCGTCAACACAAAACAATATTCTAAAATTAAATCGAATCTATCAGTTTTATGGAAAACTGAGTGTGAGACCAAATGAAACTAAAAATTGTCAAAACTGCCCCCGAATTTCTAGCAACTCCAGACTAGCATACTCTTGTGTTAAAATTACATGACCTACAAAACTGCATACGAAGTAGTTTTCCAAAAACTCACATTAAAATACTTGATTTTTGAAAAAAAAAAGTTTCAATTTTAACGATTTTTGTGCAAATTTTTAGTCCTTATTCATATGCTTTTAGTTATACAGTGTACTGCCTCCGTCGACCATCGTTCTTAAGTGGTCACTTCCCATTAACGGATGTCTTAAAAAGATACTAATATTTCTAGTTGATTTTTGATAATTTTGTTTTTTAATTGAATGCCGGCAACCTTTTTTTCATTTAAAGCATGCAGCTTATGTGACAGAAAATGTGCAAGACCGTCAACACAAAACAATATTCTGAAATTAAATCGAATCTATCAGTTTTATGGAAAACTGAGCGTGAGACCAAATGAATCTAAAAATTGTCAAAACTGCCCCCGAATTTCTAGCAACTCCAGACTAGCATATGTCGCCGCAGACAGTTTTAGGACAACCAGCTTTTCCAAGTTCAATTTAACGACTGACTCGTTCGACATTTATTCAGCATAAACAAAATGAATATTTCAAGACACATACAATGAGAATGAACAAAATGAAAGAGAAGTGAACATAAAGAATAAATGGAAGACAAACAATATAAAATGGATAAACAGGGATGCCAATGAATATAAACGTAGCAATGACAGCTCGGCCTCTCCTGACAGAAACTCGTCCCGAGTTAGGCAAATTCGTTACCGTCTTCGGTTTCATCATCGTCATCTATTTCAGGGAACAAGGCACACCATGGCTTCATCTTGTCCGATGTTGCAATTGAACTATACCTTCGTTGGGAGCGCTGCATACCGTCGATGTCTTCGATGACATATCGGTCGAATCGTAGTACCTTCTTGACGACATACGGACCTCTGTACTTCGGCTGCAACTTTCGGGATTCGCCCGTACTTGGTGGTGGAGCTTCTATGAGAACCAAAGATCCTTCCTCATATGGCACTGGTTTTTTATGTCTGGCGTCGAATTTGGCCTTCCATTTAACCCTGGCCGCCTCAATGTTACGGATAGCTTCACTTCGCCGTCCTTGCATATGTAGTTGCTCATCGTCCGGTTGTAGAGCTGCCAATATCTTGTTTCCACTCAGATCGCGCAGCGGGAAATCATAAACTAGGTCGATCGGTGCAAATTTCGTTGTTGCATTTACTTTGGTGTTTAGTGACCACTGTAGCATGCGGATATGGGTATCCCAGTCCTTTGCGTCATGTGTTGATGTTCTTAAGTACACCAATACCGATTGGTTTACGCGTTCTGCCAAGCCATTTGATCGCGGCGTTCGTACTGCCACCTTAATGTGTTGGATATCATACGTTTGGCAAAAAGTACTGAATGCAGCCGAAGTGAACGCAGTACCACGGTCCGACACAATTCTTTGTGGTAAACCAAAATAAAGAGTGAGTTGGTTAAGTGCATCCACTACAGGCTTAGTCTTCGTCGAACGTGTTGGTAAGACTACTGAATATCTCGTGAGTGCATCGACAATAACAAGGACATATTCATACCCTCGGCGACTTTTGATGAACGGCCCGAGATAATCTAGATGCAGCGTTTGGAATGGCAACTGTGGTATATCCATTCCGTAGAGTTCAGCTTCCTTGCACATCGGTTCGCGGTTGTAGCAACAATCGATGCATGACTTCACAAAACCCTTGACAAAATTTCTTAACCGTGGAAACCAAAAATGTTGGAGAATCCTCTTTAACGTGCCATCTACACCAGGGTGCCCAACATCATCATGGCAATGCTTGAGTATGCGCCATCGCATACCCTTTGGAACAACTAGCAATTGGCGCCCATGCTCAACTTTCCGAAACACTCGATTGTTTTTCAAACAATAATGTGCACTGATATCGCTTCGTTGGCCGCCCGTGTCACCATTCTGCAACACGTCTACAATATTGTTTAACTTACTGTCTTGTCTTTGCATAGTACACACCCAATCGTTGGTTGACAGTGTTAAAACTTTGGCACCAACATCCTCAACTTGCTGCGGCCCATCGACTGGCGAGCGACTCATAGCGTCGACATGACCCATTGACAACCCGGAACGATGTACTATATTGCAGTCATACTCTAAAAGTCTTAAAAGCCAACGCGCTACCCTTGGTATCGTTGGTTTTGACATCTTCGCTGTTGTGATTGCTTGGCAATCCGTAGCAATAGTAAAATATTTCCCCAGTAAAAACATCCGGAATCTTTCGCAAGCTTCTACGACTGCAAGCACTTCTAATTCGTACGCATGATAGTTGTTTTCCTGAGGTGTACACGTTCGACTATAATATGCTACGGGCTTCAAATCAGTTCCCTCTTTTTGCAACAAAATAGCTGCTATGCCAACGCTCGATGCGTCGGTATGAAGTTCGTGCTCTTTCGTGACATCATATACGGTAAGTACTGGAGCTCTGATAATTAATTTGATCAATCGTCGGAATGATTCTTCACATTCCGAATCCCATGTAAAATCTGCGTTCTTCTTCGTTAGATCGGTTAGAGGTTTTGCGATTTGAGCATACCCGGGAACAAACTTGCGGAAGAAGCCGGTCAACCCCAAGAACCGTCGAACTTCTAATTGATTTTGTGGCCTTGGATATGCCTCTATGGCGGAAGTTTTCAAAATACCCGGCCTAATGCCATTTACATCAACCTGATGCCCCAAGAACCTAACTTCGCTCCTCAAAAATGAACACTTCGACAGCCTTAACGTCAGCCCCTCTTGTTGAATGATCTTCAGAAATTCTTTTAAATAAAATAAATTTTCGTCCTCGGTATCAGTCGCTATAATAACTTCGTCTACGTAACTAACGACTGCTTTCTTCAAAGGCGCAATAAGTTGAGACATCATCCTCTGGAAAGCACACGGTGCGTTTCGTAAGCCAAATGGCATCCGGTTGAACTCAAAATGTCCACTGGGCGTTACGAACGCAGTGAATGGTTTGGAATCTTCTTCTACTTCAATCTGTTAATATCCAGACATAAGGTCTAACGTAGTGTAAAATTTCTTTCCAGATAATGTTGCCAAAACCCCATCCACTGTAGGCATCAACCACGGCTGCTTTTCAGTTATTGCATTTAGCCCGCGAAAATCTACACATAGCCTATCCTCGCCATTCTGTTTACGTACCAAAACGACAGGTGATGCATACAATGAATTTGATCTCCGAATGATGCCTAACTGCAACAATTCGTCAACTATTTCTTCAACTACGCGCTGTTTCGGGATGGGAATATTGTAAGGTTTTCTCGCTATTGGTCTCTGGGATGTTAACTTTATCCCTATCTTAAATTTTCTCGACTTTCCCAATTCGGGCAACCTTTCTCCGAAACAGCACGCATATGCATTCACTAGATCGATCAGATTTTGCTCCACATCCACTTTCAGTGACCCCCCAATATCTAAAGCACCTCTACTAACTGCCATAACTGTGCATGTGCCACCTTCAATTACCACTTTTCCTTTAGCTAGCACGTCGATTCCAATAAGTGCGTCATGCGTCATCATGGAGTCATTTACAATTAGCAACTCGACAATACGTAACACATCATCTAACCTAATGTGCACTGATACTTTCCCGTGGCACACAACCTCGCCACCAGCAAACCCAATTAGTTTTTCTTTACACGCAACGACGCATAACCCACACTTCTCTGCAATCGAGCGCTTCACTAAGGATTTGCTGCTACCCGAATCTATGAGCGCTTTACATTTACAATCTATGACACCTATAATCGTAATTTCCTTACACAATTCCATGCACACATTCTTATCAACAATTTTATTTATTAATGTTTCACTGTCTCCACCTTCTACACTTTCCCCATATTCGTCACTTGCTATCTGATGTACACGGTCAACTGGTTTTCTGTCACCCGTCCTTTTAGGTTTTGCACAATTTCTAGCAATGTGCCCCCTTTCCCTACAATTGTAGCAAATTGGTCCGATTTCGTTTTTATTCAAATTAAGTTTCTTCACGTCCACTAAAACATCCGTCGCTTGTTGCATGGTATGTCTTTGATTGTATTCACTCACCCTATTTCGATTTTCAAAATGAGTAGATAAATTCACAAGTGACTGTAACAAGTCGGCACATTTTGAAAACTTCATCGCGCTTAACGTTTTACGCAAATTATCATCGGCTAATCCGTTTACAATATATCGTATAATCGAACTGTCATCGATATTATCTCGACGACCTATCGCTAACATTTTATAGTAAAACTCAATTAATTTCTCACCCTTATTCATTTTCGTATTCATCATCCGCATGTGAGTATCCGCTGAATTTCTCACATACGGAAAATCTGTTAGAAACGCAACCACAAATTCATTCCATTCCCGGAATGCTGGTTGAGCATCAGCCCATCGCTTAGCAACCCCACCCAACCTACTGAGAACAGCAAATATTACAAATGTATCTTCCCAGTTATACATTGCTCTCAACTGCTCCACTCTCTCGATGAATTGTGTTGATGAGTATGTGTTGTCCGTAGGGTTGAACTCCGGCAGAACCGCTGCTATTTCACTCGGCTTATTCGTGTGCATGTTTCTCGCTGCATATGCACATCTCTCTCCGGCTCTCATAAATGCTGAATCAGACCAAGGTGCTGATCGGTTTGAATATTCTAATGGCGTTGCAAGTCCACTGTACGCTGCCTCTGTTGCTTGCTGTGTTGTTGCATGTGCCTGAGTGAACGGCACTCTTTGACTCGACGTCGGCATAGTCTGCCTCGGCTGTATTGTACGTGGCAAGTACGGCTGCCCCGAAGTTGGATATGATAAAGCTAGCTGCTGCGACGTCGGCATCATCCCAGCGTACTGCGAAGCAAGTGGAAAATTCCGTTCGACTGGCATTTGAAACGAAGTAGGCAATGCTTGTGAAGCTGGTACAGCTACTGATGCTGTTTCTAGCATCTGCGCTTGTGTGACCGCAGGCGGTGACTTACCACACGAAGCGTCAAGCGAAGCATTGTAATTATCTGCACCTGATTCCGGAACATTCGCTCCTACTGGACGAAGCGTCTGCAACTGTGCACTTAGCATCCGCACGGCACCACAAAGTGCGCCAACCTGCACCTCGAGCTGCGTCATGACTCGTACGTCGTCCCTTGAGGATTCCTCAATCCGTTTCGGATTCGCATCATTTGCCTGTGCTTCCATTGCACCCGTTGGCAAATACGAATCCAATATCGGTGTCAATAGTTCTGCATCTACATCTTGTAGTCTGCTGATTAATTCGGCTTTCGTGCCACTTGTTTTAAATTGAAGTTTCTGCAACACTTCTTTTAACTCCGTGACTGTTAAACAATTAAGGTCCATTCCGACTTCTGAGAACTGTCGCCGCAGACAGTTTTAGGACAACCAGCTTTTCCAAGTTCAATTTAACGACTGACTCGTTCGACATTTATTCAGCATAAACAAAATGAATATTTCAAGACACATACAATGAGAATGAACAAAATGAAAGAGAAGTGAACATAAAGAATAAATGGAAGACAAACAATATAAAATGGATAAACAGGGATGCCAATGAATATAAACGTAGCAATGACACATATTCTTTTGTTAAAATTACATGACCTACAAAACTGCATACGAAGTAGTTTTCCAAAAACTCACATTAAAATACTTGACTTTTTGAAAAAAAATAGTTTCAATTTTTACGATTTTTGTGCAAATTTTTAGTCCTTATTCATATGCTTTTAGTTATACAGTGTACTGCCTCCGTCGGCCATCGTTCTTAAGTGGGCACTTCCCATTAACGGATGCCATTTTGCAATAGCAACTGCGTCGTAGCCCACTTTCAGAAGAAACAGCACCAAGTCTTAAAAAGATACTAATATTTTTAGTTGATTTTTGATAATTTTGTTTTTTAATTGAATGCCGGCAACCTTTTTTTCATTTAAGGCACGCAGCTTATGTGACAGCAAATGTGCAAGACCGTCAACACAAAACAATATTCTAAAATTAAATCGAAGCTATCAGCTTTATGGAAAAATGAGCGTGAGACCAAAAGAATCTAAAAATTGTCAAAACTGCCCCCGAATTTCTAGCAACTGCAGACTAGCATATTCATTTGTTAAAATTACAAGACCTACAAAACTGCAAAAACTCACATTAAAATATTGATTTTTGATAATTTTGTTTTTTAATTAAATGCCGGCAACCTTTTTTTCATTTAAGGCATGCAGCTTATGTGACAGAAAATGTGCAAGACCGTCAACACAAAACAATATTCTAAAATTAAATCGAATCTATCAGTTTTATGGAAAACTGAGTGTGAGACCAAATGAAACTAAAAATTGTCAAAACTGCCCCCGAATTTCTAGCAACTCCAGACTAGCATACTCTTGTGTTAAAATTACATGACCTACAAAACTGCATACGAAGTAGTTTTCCAAAAACTCACATTAAAATACTTGATTTTTGAAAAAAAAAAAGTTTCAATTTTAACGATTTTTGTGCAAATTTTTAGTCCTTATTCATATGCTTTTAGTTATACAGTGTACTGCCTCCGTCGACCATCGTTCTTAAGTGGTCACTTCCCATTAACGGATGTCTTAAAAAGATACTAATATTTCTAGTTGATTTTTGATAATTTTGTTTTTTAATTGAATGCCGGCAACCTTTTTTTCATTTAAGGCTCAGTTTTCCATAAAAGCTGCAGCTTATGTGACAGAAAATGTGCAAGACCGTCAACACAAAATAATATTCTAAAATTAAATCGAATCTATCAGTTTTATGGAAAAATGAGCGTGATACCAAATGAAACCAATAATTGTCAAAAGTGCCCCCGAATTTCTAGCAACTCCAGAGTAGCATATTCTTTTGTTAAAATTTAATTAAAAAACAAAATTATCAAAAATCAACTAAAAATATTAGTATCTTTTTAAGACTTGGTGCTGTTTCTTCTGAAAGTGGGCTACGACGCAGTTGCTATTGCAAAATGGCATCCGTTAATGGGAAGTGCCCACTTAAGAACGATGGCCGACGGAGGCAGTACACTGTATAACTAAAAGCATATGAATAAGGACTAAAAATTTGCACAAAAATCGTTTGTAGGTCATGTAATTTTAACACAAGAGTATGCTAGTCTGGAGCTGCTAGAAATTCGGGGGCAGTTTTGACAATTTTTAGTTTCATTTGGTCTCACGCTCAGTTTTCCATAAAAGCTGCAGCTTATGTGACAGAAAATGTGCAAGACCGTCAACACAAAACAATATTCTAAAATTAAATCGAAGCTATCAGCTTTATGGAAAAATGAGCGTGAGACCAAAAGAATCTAAAAATTGTCAAAACTGCCCCCGAATTTCTAGCAACTGCAGACTAGCATATTCATTTGTTAAAATTACATGACCTACAAAACTGCAAAAACTCACATTAAAATATTGATTTTTGATAATTTTGTTTTTTAATTAAATGCCGGCAACCTTTTTTTCATTTAAGGCATGCAGCTTATGTGACAGAAAATGTGCAAGACCGTCAACACAAAACAATATTCTAAAATTAAATCGAACCTATCAGTTTTATGGAAAAATGAGCTTTAGACCAAATGAATCTAAAAATTGTCAAAACTGCCCCCGAATTTCTAACTCCAGACTAGCATATTCATTTGTTAAAATTACATGACCTACAAAACTGCATACGAAGTAGTTTTCCAAAAACTCACATAAAAATACTTGACTTTTTGGAAAAAAAAAATAGTTTCAATTTTAACGATTTTTGTGCAAATTTTTAGTCCTTATTCATATGCTTTTAGTTATACAGTGTACTGCCTCCGTCGGCCATCGTTCTTAAGTGGGCACTTCCCATTAACGGATGCCATTTTGCAATAGCAACTGCGTCGTAGCCCAATTTCAGAAGAAGCAGCACCAAGTCTTAAAAAGATACTAATATTTGTAGTTGATTTTTGACAATTTTGTTTTTTAATTAAATGCCGGCAACCTTTTTTTCATTTAAGGCTTGCAGCTTATGTGACAGAAAATGTGCAAGACCGTCAACACAAAACAATATTCTAAAATTAAATCGAATCTATCAGTTTTATGGAAAACTGAGCGTGAGACCAAATGAAACTAAAAATTGTCAAAACTGCCCCCGAATTTCTAGCAACTCCAGACTAGCATACTCTTGTGTTAAAATTACATGACCTACAAAACTGCATACGAAGTAGTTTTCCAAAAACTCACATTAAAATACTTGACTTTTTTAAAAAAAAAAAGTTTCAATTTTAACGATTTTTGTGCAAATTTTTAGTCCTTATTCATATGCTTTTAGTTATACAGTGTACTGCCTCCGTCGACCATCGTTCTTAAGTGGTCACTTCCCATTAACGGATGTCTTAAAAAGATACTAATATTTCTAGTTGATTTTTGATAATTTTGTTTTTTAATTGAATGCCGGCAACCTTTTTTTCATTTAAAGCATGCAGCTTATGTGACAGAAAATGTGCAAGACCGTCAACACAAAATAATATTCTAAAATTAAATCGAATCTATCAGTTTTATGGAAAAATGAGCGTGATACCAAATGAAACCAATAATTGTCAAAACTGCCCCCGAATTTCTAGCAACTCCAGAGTAGCATATTCTTTTGTTAAAATTACATGACCTACAAAACTGCATACGAAGTAGTTTTCCAAAAACTCACATAAAAATACTTGACTTTTTGGAAAAAAAAAAATAGTTTCAATTTTAACGATTTTTGTGCAAATTTTTAGTCCTTATTCATATGCTTTTAGTTATACAGTGTACTGCCTCCGTCGGCCATCGTTCTTAAGTGGGCACTTCCCATTAACGGATGCCATTTTGCAATAGCAACTGCGTCGTAGCCCACTTTCAGAAGAAGCAGCACCAAGTCTTAAAAAGATACTAATATTTGTAGTTGATTTTTGACAATTTTGTTTTTTAATTAAATGCCGGCAACCTTTTTTTCATTTAAGGCTTGCAGCTTATGTGACAGAAAATGTGCAAGACCGTCAACACAAAACAATATTCTAAAATTAAATCGAATCTATCAGTTTTATGGAAAACTGAGCGTGAGACCAAATGAAACTAAAAATTGTCAAAACTGCCCCCGAATTTCTAGCAGCTCCAGACTAGCATACTCTTGTGTTAAAATTACATGACCTACAAAACTGCATACGAAGTAGTTTACCAAAGACTCACATTAAAATACTTGACTTTTTGAAAAAAAAAAAGTTTCAATTTTAACGATTTTTGTGCAAATTTTTAGTCCTTATTCATATGCTTTTAGTTATACAGTGTACTGCCTCCGTCGGCCATCGTTCTTAAGTGGGCACTTCCCATTAACGGATGCCATTTTGCAATAGCAACTGCGTCGTAGCCCACTTTCAGAAGAAACAGCACCAAGTCTTAAAAAGATACTAATATTTGTAGTTGATTTTTGACAATTTTGTTTTTTAATTAAATGCCGGAAACCTTTTTTTCATTTAAGGCTTGCAGCTTATGTGACAGAAAATGTGCAAGACCGTCAACACAAAACAATATTCTGAAATTAAATCGAATCTATCAGTTTTATGGAAAACTGAGCGTGAGACCAAATGAAACTAAAAATTGTCAAAACTGCCCCCGAATTTCTAGCAACTCCAGACTAGCTTATTCTTTTGTTAAAGTTACATGACCCACAAAACTGCATACGAAGTAGTTTTCCAAAAACACACATTAAAATACTTGACTTTTTGAAAAAAAATAGTTTCAATTTTTACGATTTTTGTGCAAATTTTTAGTCCTTATTCATATGCTTTTAGTTATACAGTGTACTGCCTCCGTCGGCCATCGTTCTTAAGTGGGCACTTCCCATTAACGGATGCCATTTTGCAATAGCAACTGCGTCGTAGCCCTTTTTCAGAAGAAACAGCACCAAGTCTTAAAAAGATACCAATATTTGTAGTTGATTTTTGACAATTTTGTTTTTTAATTAAATGCCGGCAACCTTTTTTTCATTTAAGGCTTGCAGCTTATGTGACAGAAAATGTGCAAGACCGTCAACACAAAACAATATTCTGAAATTAAATCGAATCTATCAGTTTTATGGAAAACTGAGCGTGAGACCAAATGAAACTAAAAATTGTCAAAACTGCCCCCGAATTTCTAGCAACTCCAGACTAGCATATTCTTTTGTTAAAATTACATGATCTACAAAACTGCATACGAAGTAGTTTTCCAAAAACTCACATTAAAATACTTGACTTTTTGAAAAAAAATAGTTTCAATTTTTACGATTTTTGTGCAAATTTTTAGTCCTTATTCATATGCTTTTAGTTATACAGTGTACTGCCTCCGTCGGCCATCGTTCTTAAGTGGGCACTTCCCATTAACGGATGCCATTTTGCAATAGCAACTGCGTCGTAGCCCACTTTCAGAAGAAACAGCACCAAGTCTTAAAAAGATACTAATATTTTTAGTTGATTTTTGATAATTTTGTTTTTTAATTGAATGCCGGCAACCTTTTTTTCATTTAAGGCACGCAGCTTATGTGACAGCAAATGTGCAAGACCGTCAAAACAAACAATATTCTAAAATTAAATCGAAGCTATCAGCTTTATGGAAAAATGAGCGTGAGACCAAAAGAATCTAAAAATTGTCAAAACTGCCCCCGAATTTCTAGCAACTGCAGACTAGCATATTCTTTTTTTTAAATTACATGACCTACAAAACTGCATACGAAGTAGTTTTCCAAAAACTCACATTAAAATACTTGACTTTTTGAAAAAAAAAGTTTCAATTTTAACGATTTTGGTGCAAATTTTTAGTCCTTATTCATATGCTTTTAGTTATACAGTGTACTGCCTCCGTCGGTCATCGTTCTTAAGTGGGCACTTTCCATTAACGGATGCCATTTTGCAATAGCAACTGCGTCGTAGCCCACTTTCAGAAGAAACAGCACCAAGTCTTAAAAAGATACTAATATTTGTAGTTGATTTTTGACAATTTTGTTTTTTAATTAAATGCCGGCAACCTTTTTTTCATTTAAGGCTTGCAGCTTATGTGACAGAAAATGTGCAAGACCGTCAACACAAAACAATATTCTAAAATTAAATCGAATCTATCAGTTTTATGGAAAACTGAGCGTGAGTCCAAATGAAACTAAAAATTGTCAAAACTGCCCCCGAATTTCTAGCAACTCCAGACTAGCATACTCTTGTGTTAAAATTACATGACCTACAAAACTGCATACGAAGTAGTTTTCCAAAAACTCACATTAAAATACTTGACTTTTTGAAAAAAAAATAGTTTCAATTTTAACGATTTTTGTGCAAATTTTTAGTCCTTATTCATATGCTTTTAGTTATACAGTGTACTGCCTCCGTCGACCATCGTTCTTAAGTGGTCACTTCCCATTAACGGATGTCTTAAAAAGATACTAATATTTCTAGTTGATTTTTGATAATTTTGTTTTTTAATTGAATGCCGGCAACCTTTTTTTCATTTAAAGCATGCAGCTTATGTGACAGAAAATGTGCAAGACCGTCAACACAAAATAATATTCTAAAATTAAATCGAATCTATCAGTTTTATGGAAAAATGAGCGTGATACCAAATGAAACCAATAATTGTCAAAACTGCCCCCGAATTTCTAGCAACTCCAGAGTAGCATATTCTTTTGTTAAAATTACATGACCTACAAAACTGCATACGAAGTAGTTTTCCAAAAACTCACATTAAATATTGATTTTTGATAATTTTGTTTTTTAATTAAATGCCGGCAACCTTTTTTTCATTTAAGGCATGCAGCTTATGTGACAGAAAATGTGCAAGGCCGTCAACACAAAACAATATTCTAAAATTAAATCGAATCTATCAGTTTTATGGAAAAATGAGCTTTAGACCAAATGAATCTAAAAATTGTCAAAACTGCCCCCGAATTTCTAACTCCAGACTAGCATATTCATTTGTTAAAATTACATGACCTACAAAACTGCATACCAAGTAGTTTTCCAAAAACTCACATTAAAATACTTGACTTTTTGAAAAAAAAAAATAGTTTCAATTTTAACGATTTTTGTGCAAATTTTTAGTCCTTATTCATATGCTTTTAGTTATACAGTGTACTGCCTCCGTCGGCCATCGTTCTTAAGTGGGCACTTCCCATTAACGGATGCCATTTTGCAATAGCAACTGCGTCGTAGCCCACTTTCAGAAGAAGCAGCACCAGGTCTTAAAAAGATACTAATATTTGTAGTTGATTTTTGACAATTTTGTTTTTTAATTAAATGCCGGCAACCTTTTTTTCATTTAAGGCTTGCAGCTTATGTAACAGAAAATGTGCAAGACCGTCAACACAAAACAATATTCTGAAATTAAATCGAATCTATCAGTTTTATGGAAAACTGAGCGTGAGACCAAATGAAACTAAAAATTGCCAAAACTGCCCCCGAATTTCTAGCAACTCCAGACTAGCATATTCTTTTGTTAAAATTACATGACCTACAAAACTGCATACGAAGTAGTTTTCCAAAAACTCACATTAAAATATTGATTTTTGATAATTTTGTTTTTTAATTAAATGCCGGCAACCTTTTTTTCATTTAAGGCATGCAGCTTATGTGACAGAAAATGTGCAAGACCGTCAACACAAAACAATATTCTAAAATTAAATCGAATCTATCAGTTTTATGGAAAAATGAGCTTTAGACCAAATGAATCTAAAAATTGTCAAAACTGCCCCCGAATTTCTAACTCCAGACTAGCATATTCATTTGTTAAAATTACATGACCTACAAAACTGCATACCAAGTAGTTTTCCAAAAACTCACATTAAAATACTTGACTTTTTGAAAAAAAAAAATAGTTTCAATTTTAACGATTTTTGTGCAAATTTTTAGTCCTTATTCATATGCTTTTAGTTATACAGTGTACTGCCTCCGTCGGCCATCGTTCTTAAGTGGGCACTTCCCATTAACGGATGCCATTTTGCAATAGCAACTGCGTCGTAGCCCATTTTCAGAAGAAGCAGCACCAAGTCTTAAAAAGATACTAATATTTGTAGTTGATTTTTGACAATTTTGTTTTTTAATTAAATGCCGGCAACCTTTTTTTCATTTAAGGCTTGCAGCTTATGTGACAGAAAATGTGCAAGACCGTCAACACAAACCAATATTCTAAAATTAAATCGAATCTATCAGTTTTATGGAAAACTGAGCGTGAGACCAAATGAAACTAAAAATTGTCAAAACTGCCCCCGAATTTCTAGCAACTCCAGACTAGCATACTCTTGTGTTAAAATTACATGACCTACAAAACTGCATACGAAGTAGTTTACCAAAGACTCATATTAAAATACTTGACTTTTTGAAAAAAAAAAAGTTTCAATTTTAACGATTTTTGTGCAAATTTTTAGTCCTTATTTATATGCTTTTAGTTATACAGTGTACTGCCTCCGTCGGCCATCGTTCTTAAGTGGGCACTTCCCATTAACGGATGCCATTTTGCAATAGCAACTGCGTCGTAGCCCACTTTCAGAAGAAACAGCACCAAGTCTTAAAAAGATACTAATATTTGTAGTTGATTTTTGACAATTTTGTTTTTTAATTAAATGCCGGAAACCTTTTTTTCATTTAAGGCTTGCAGCTTATGTGACAGAAAATGTGCAAGACCGTCAACACAAAACAATATTCTGAAATTAAATCGAATCTATCAGTTTTATGGAAAACTGAGCGTGAGACCAAATGAAACTAAAAATTGTCAAAACTGCCCCCGAATTTCTAGCAACTCCAGACTAGCATACTCTTGTGTTAAAATTACATGACCTACAAAACTGCATACGAAGTAGTTTTCCAAAAACTCACATTAAAATACTTGACTTTTTGAAAAAAAAGAGTTTCAATTTTAACGATTTGTGTGCAAATTTTTAGTCCTTATTCATATGCTTTTAGTTATACAGTGTACTGCCTCCGTCGACCATCGTTCTTAAGTGGTCACTTCCCATTAACGGATGTCTTAAAAAGATACTAATATTTCTAGTTGATTTTTGATAATTTTGTTTTTTAATTGAATGCCGGCAACCTTTTTTTCATTTAAAGCATGCAGCTTATGTGACAGAAAATGTGCCAGACCATCAACACAAAATAATATTCTAAAATTAAATCGAATCTATCAGTTTTATGGAAAAATGAGCGTGATACCAAATGAAACCAATAATTGTCAAAACTGCCCCCGAATTTCTAGCAACTCCAGAGTAGCATATTCTTTTGATAAAATTACATGACCTACAAAACTGCATACGAAGTAGTTTTCCAAAAACTCACATAAAAATACTTGACTTTTTGAAAAAAAAAAATAGTTTCAATTTTAACGATTTTGTGCAAATTTTTAGTCCTTATTCATATGCTTTTAGTTATACAGTGTACTGCCTCCGTCGGCCATCGTTCTTAAGTGGGCACTTCCCATTAACGGATGCCATTTTGCAATAGCAACTGCGTCGTAGCCCACTTTCAGAAGAAGCAGCACCAAGTCTTAAAAAGATACTAATATTTGTAGTTGATTTTTGACAATTTTGGTTTTTAATTAAATGCCGGCAACCTTTTTTTCATTTAAGGCACGCAGCTTATGTGACAGCAAATGTGCAAGACCGTCAACACAAAACAATATTCTAAAATTAAATCGAAGCTATCAGCTTTATGGAAAAATGAGCGTGAGACCAAAAGAATCTAAAAATTGTCAAAACTGCCCCCGAATTTCTAGCAACTGCAGACTAGCATATTCATTTGTTAAAATTACATGACCTTCAAAACTGTAAAAACTCACATTAAAATATTGATTTTTGATAATTTTGTTTTTTAATTAAATGCCGGCAACCTTTTTTTCATTTAAGGCATGCAGCTTATGTGACAGAAAATGTGCAAGACCGTCAACACAAAACAATATTCTAAAATTAAATCGAACCTATCAGTTTTATGGAAAAATGAGCTTTAGACCAAATGAATCTAAAAATTGTCAAAACTGCCCCCGAATTTCTAACTCCAGACTAGCATATTCATTTGTTAAAATTACATGACCTACAAAACTGCATACCAAGTAGTTTTCCAAAAACTCACATTAAAAAACTTGACTTTTTGAAAAAAAAAAATAGTTTCAATTTTAACGATTTTTGTGCAAATTTTTAGTCCTTATTCATATGCTTTTAGTTATACAGTGTACTGCCTCCGTCGGCCATCGTTCTTAAGTGGGCACTTCCCATTAACGGATGCCATTTTGCAATAGCAACTGCGTCGTAGCCCACTTTCAGAAGAAGCAGCACCAAGTCTTAAAAAGATACTAATATTTGTAGTTGATTTTTGACAATTTTGTTTTTTAATTAAATGCCGGCAACCTTTTTTTCATTTAAGGCTTGCAGCTTATGTGACAGAAAATGTGCAAGACCGTCAACACAAAACAATATTCTAAAATTAAATCGAATCTATCAGTTTTATGGAAAACTGAGCGTGAGACCAAATGAAACTAAAAATTGTCAAAACTGCCCCCGAATTTCTAGCAGCTCCAGACTAGCATACTCTTGTGTTAAAATTACATGACCTACAAAACTGCATACGAAGTAGTTTACCAAAGACTCACATTAAAATACTTGACTTTTTGAAAAAAAAAAGTTTCAATTTTAACGATTTTTGTGCAAATTTTTAGTCCTTATTCATATGCTTTTAGTTATACAGTGTACTGCCTCCGTCGGCCATCGTTCTTAAGTGGGCACTTCCCATTAACGGATGCCATTTTGCAATAGCAACTGCGTCGTAGCCCACTTTCAGAAGAAACAGCACCAAGTCTTAAAAAGATACTAATATTTGTAGTTGATTTTTGACAATTTTTTTTTTAATTAAATGCCGGAAACCTTTTTTTCATTTAAGGCTTGCAGCTTATGTGACAGAAAATGTGCAAGACCGTCAACACAAAACAATATTCTGAAATTAAATCGAATCTATCAGTTTTATGGAAAACTGAGCGTGAGACCAAATGAAACTAAAAATTGTCAAAACTGCCCCCGAATTTCTAGCAACTCCAGACTAGCTGATTCTTTTGTTAAAGTTACATGACCCACAAAACTGCATACGAAGTAGTTTTCCAAAAACACACATTAAAATACTTGACTTTTTGAAAAAAAATAGTTTCAATTTTTACGATTTTTGTGCAAATTTTTAGTCCTTATTCATATGCTTTTAGTTATCAAGTATACTGCCTCCGTCGGCCATCGTTCTTAAGTGGGCACTTTCCATTAACGGATGCCATTTTGCAATAGCAACTGCGTCGTAGCCCACTTTCAGAAGAAACAGCACCAAGTCTTAAAAATATACTAATATTTGTAGTTGATTTTTGACAATTTTGTTTTTTAATTAAATGCCGGCAACCTTTTTTTCATTTAAGGCTTGCAGCTTATGTAACAGAAAATGTGCAAGACCGTCAACACAAAACAATATTCTGAAATTAAATCGAATCTATCAGTTTTATGGAAAACTGAGCGTGAGACCAAATGAAACTAAAAATTGCCAAAACTGCCCCCGAATTTCTAGCAACTCCAGACTAGCATATTCTTTTGTTAAAATTACATGACCTACAAAACTGCATACGAAGTAGTTTTCCAAAAACTCACATTAAAATATTGATTTTTGATAATTTTGTTTTTTAATTAAATGCCGGCAACCTTTTTTTCATTTAAGGCATGCAGCTTATGTGACAGAAAATGTGCAAGACCGTCAACACAAAACAATATTCTAAAATTAAATCGAATCTATCAGTTTTATGGAAAAATGAGCTTTAGACCAAATGAATCTAAAAATTGTCAAAACTGCCCCCGAATTTCTAACTCCAGACTAGCATATTCATTTGTTAAAATTACATGACCTACAAAACTGCATACCAAGTAGTTTTCCAAAAACTCACATTAAAATACTTGACTTTTTGAAAAAAAAAAATATTTTCAATTTTAACGATTTTTGTGCAAATTTTTAGTCCTTATTCATATGCTTTTAGTTATACAGTGTACTGCCTCCGTCGGCCATCGTTCTTAAGTGGGCACTTCCCATTAACGGATGCCATTTTGCAATAGCAACTGCGTCGTAGCCCACTTTCAGAAGAAGCAGCACCAAGTCTTAAAAAGATACTAATATTTGTAGTTGATTTTTGACAATTTTGTTTTTTAATTAAATGCCGGCAACCTTTTTTTCATTTAAGGCTTGCAGCTTATGTGACAGAAAACGTGCAAGACCGTCAACACAAAACAATATTCTAAAATTAAATCGAATCTATCAGTTTTATGGAAAACTGAGCGTGAGACCAAATGAAACTAAAAATTGTCAAAACTGCCCCCGAATTTCTAGCAACTCCAGACTAGCATACTCTTGTGTTAAAATTACATGACCTACAAAACTGCATACGAAGTAGTTTTCCAAAAACTCACATTAAAATACTTGACTTTTTGAAAAAAAAAAAGTTTCAATTTTAACGATTTTTGTGCAAATTTTTAGTCCTTATTCATATGCTTTTAGTTATACAGTGTACTGCCTCCGTCGGCCATCGTTCTTAAGTGGGCACTTTCCATTAACGGATGCCATTTTGCAATAGCAACTGCGTCGTAGCCCACTTTCAGAAGAAACAGCACCAAGTCTTAAAAAGATACTAATATTTGTAGTTGATTTTTGACAATTTTGTTTTTTAATTAAATGCCGGCAACCTTTTTTTCATTTAAGGCTTGCAGCTTATGTAACAGAAAATGTGCAAGACCGTCAACACAAAACAATATTCTGAAATTAAATCGAATCTATCAGTTTTATGGAAAACTGAGCGTGAGACCAAATGAAACTAAAAATTGCCAAAACTGCCCCCGAATTTCTAGCAACTCCAGACTAGCATATTCTTTTGTTAAAATTACATGACCTACAAAACTGCATACGAAGTAGTTTTCCAAAAACTCACATTAAAATATTGATTTTTGATAATTTTGTTTTTTAATTAAATGCCGGAAACCTTTTTTTCATTTAAGGCTTGCAGCTTATGTGACAGAAAATGTGCAAGACCGTCAACACAAAACAATATTCTGAAATTAAATCGAATCTATCAGTTTTATGGAAAACTGAGCGTGAGACCAAATGAAACTAAAAATTGTCAAAACTGCCCCCGAATTTCTAGCAACTCCAGACTAGCTTATTCTTTTGTTAAAGTTACATGACCCACAAAACTGCATACGAAGTAGTTTTCCAAAAACACACATTAAAATACTTGACTTTTTGAAAAAAAATAGTTTCAATTTTTACGATTTTTGTGCAAATTTTTAGTCCTTATTCATATGATTTTAGTTATCAAGTATACTGCCTCCGTCGGCCATCGTTCTTAAGTGGGCACTTTCCATTAACGGATGCCATTTTGCAATAGCAACTGCGTCGTAGCCCACTTTCAGAAGAAACAGCACCAAGTCTTAAAAATATACTAATATTTGTAGTTGATTTTTGACAATTTTGTTTTTTAATTAAATGCCGGCAACCTTTTTTTCATTTAAGGCTTGCAGCTTATGTAACAGAAAATGTGCAAGACCGTCAACACAAAACAATATTCTGAAATTAAATCGAATCTATCAGTTTTATGGAAAACTGAGCGTGAGACCAAATGAAACTAAAAATTGCCAAAACTGCCCCCGAATTTCTAGCAACTCCAGACTAGCATATTCTTTTGTTAAAATTACATGACCTACAAAACTGCATACGAAGTAGTTTTCCAAAAACTCACATTAAAATATTGATTTTTGATAATTTTGTTTTTTAATTAAATGCCGGCAACCTTTTTTTCATTTAAGGCATGCAGCTTATGTGACAGAAAATGTGCAAGACCGTCAACACAAAACAATATTCTAAAATTAAATCGAATCTATCAGTTTTATGGAAAAATGAGCTTTAGACCAAATGAATCTAAAAATTGTCAAAACTGCCCCCGAATTTCTAACTCCAGACTAGCATATTCATTTGTTAAAATTACATGACCTACAAAACTGCATACCAAGTAGTTTTCCAAAAACTCACATTAAAATACTTGACTTTTTGAAAAAAAAAAATATTTTCAATTTTAACGATTTTTGTGCAAATTTTTAGTCCTTATTCATATGCTTTTAGTTATACAGTGTACTGCCTCCGTCGGCCATCGTTCTTAAGTGGGCACTTCCCATTAACGGATGCCATTTTGCAATAGCAACTGCGTCGTAGCCCACTTTCAGAAGAAGCAGCACCAAGTCTTAAAAAGATACTAATATTTGTAGTTGATTTTTGACAATTTTGTTTTTTAATTAAATGCCGGCAACCTTTTTTTCATTTAAGGCTTGCAGCTTATGTGACAGAAAACGTGCAAGACCGTCAACACAAAACAATATTCTAAAATTAAATCGAATCTATCAGTTTTATGGAAAACTGAGCGTGAGACCAAATGAAACTAAAAATTGTCAAAACTGCCCCCGAATTTCTAGCAACTCCAGACTAGCATACTCTTGTGTTAAAATTACATGACCTACAAAACTGCATACGAAGTAGTTTTCCAAAAACTCACATTAAAATACTTGACTTTTTGAAAAAAAAAAAGTTTCAATTTTAACGATTTTTGTGCAAATTTTTAGTCCTTATTCATATGCTTTTAGTTATACAGTGTACTGCCTCCGTCGGCCATCGTTCTTAAGTGGGCACTTTCCATTAACGGATGCCATTTTGCAATAGCAACTGCGTCGTAGCCCACTTTCAGAAGAAACAGCACCAAGTCTTAAAAAGATACTAATATTTGTAGTTGATTTTTGACAATTTTGTTTTTTAATTAAATGCCGGCAACCTTTTTTTCATTTAAGGCTTGCAGCTTATGTAACAGAAAATGTGCAAGACCGTCAACACAAAACAATATTCTGAAATTAAATCGAATCTATCAGTTTTATGGAAAACTGAGCGTGAGACCAAATGAAACTAAAAATTGCCAAAACTGCCCCCGAATTTCTAGCAACTCCAGACTAGCATATTCTTTTGTTAAAATTACATGACCTACAAAACTGCATACGAAGTAGTTTTCCAAAAACTCACATTAAAATATTGATTTTTGATAATTTTGTTTTTTAATTAAATGCCGGAAACCTTTTTTTCATTTAAGGCTTGCAGCTTATGTGACAGAAAATGTGCAAGACCGTCAACACAAAACAATATTCTGAAATTAAATCGAATCTATCAGTTTTATGGAAAACTGAGCGTGAGACCAAATGAAACTAAAAATTGTCAAAACTGCCCCCGAATTTCTAGCAACTCCAGACTAGCTTATTCTTTTGTTAAAGTTACATGACCCACAAAACTGCATACGAAGTAGTTTTCCAAAAACACACATTAAAATACTTGACTTTTTGAAAAAAAATAGTTTCAATTTTTACGATTTTTGTGCAAATTTTTAGTCCTTATTCATATGATTTTAGTTATCAAGTATACTGCCTCCGTCGGCCATCGTTCTTAAGTGGGCACTTTCCATTAACGGATGCCATTTTGCAATAGCAACTGCGTCGTAGCCCACTTTCAGAAGAAACAGCACCAAGTCTTAAAAATATACTAATATTTGTAGTTGATTTTTGACAATTTTGTTTTTTAATTAAATGCCGGCAACCTTTTTTTCATTTAAGGCTTGCAGCTTATGTAACAGAAAATGTGCAAGACCGTCAACACAAAACAATATTCTGAAATTAAATCGAATCTATCAGTTTTATGGAAAACTGAGCGTGAGACCAAATGAAACTAAAAATTGCCAAAACTGCCCCCGAATTTCTAGCAACTCCAGACTAGCATATTCTTTTGTTAAAATTACATGACCTACAAAACTGCATACGAAGTAGTTTTCCAAAAACTCACATTAAAATATTGATTTTTGATAATTTTGTTTTTTAATTAAATGCCGGCAACCTTTTTTTCATTTAAGGCATGCAGCTTATGTGACAGAAAATGTGCAAGACCGTCAACACAAAACAATATTCTAAAATTAAATCGAATCTATCAGTTTTATGGAAAAATGAGCTTTAGACCAAATGAATCTAAAAATTGTCAAAACTGCCCCCGAATTTCTAACTCCAGACTAGCATATTCATTTGTTAAAATTACATGACCTACAAAACTGCATACCAAGTAGTTTTCCAAAAACTCACATTAAAATACTTGACTTTTTGAAAAAAAAAAATATTTTCAATTTTAACGATTTTTGTGCAAATTTTTAGTCCTTATTCATATGCTTTTAGTTATACAGTGTACTGCCTCCGTCGGCCATCGTTCTTAAGTGGGCACTTCCCATTAACGGATGCCATTTTGCAATAGCAACTGCGTCGTAGCCCACTTTCAGAAGAAGCAGCACCAAGTCTTAAAAAGATACTAATATTTGTAGTTGATTTTTGACAATTTTGTTTTTTAATTAAATGCCGGCAACCTTTTTTTCATTTAAGGCTTGCAGCTTATGTGACAGAAAACGTGCAAGACCGTCAACACAAAACAATATTCTAAAATTAAATCGAATCTATCAGTTTTATGGAAAACTGAGCGTGAGACCAAATGAAACTAAAAATTGTCAAAACTGCCCCCGAATTTCTAGCAACTCCAGACTAGCATATTCTTTTGTTAAAATTACATGACCTACAAAACTGCATACGAAGTAGTTTTCCAAAAACTCACATTAAAATACTTGACTTTTTGAAAAAAAAAAAGTTTCAATTTTAACGATTTTTGTGCAAATTTTTAGTCCTTATTCATATGCTTTTAGTTATACAGTGTACTGCCTCCGTCGGCCATCGTTCTTAAGTGGGCACTTTCCATTAACGGATGCCATTTTGCAATAGCAACTGCGTCGTAGCCCACTTTCAGAAGAAACAGCACCAAGTCTTAAAAAGATACTAATATTTGTAGTTGATTTTTGACAATTTTGTTTTTTAATTAAATGCCGGCAACCTTTTTTTCATTTAAGGCTTGCAGCTTATGTAACAGAAAATGTGCAAGACCGTCAACACAAAACAATATTCTGAAATTAAATCGAATCTATCAGTTTTATGGAAAACTGAGCGTGAGACCAAATGAAACTAAAAATTGCCAAAACTGCCCCCGAATTTCTAGCAACTCCAGACTAGCATATTCTTTTGTTAAAATTACATGACCTACAAAACTGCATACGAAGTAGTTTTCCAAAAACTCACATTAAAATATTGATTTTTGATAATTTTGTTTTTTAATTAAATGCCGGCAACCTTTTTTTCATTTAAGGCATGCAGCTTATGTGACAGAAAATGTGCAAGACCGTCAACACAAAACAATATTCTAAAATTAAATCGAATCTATCAGTTTTATGGAAAAATGAGCTTTAGACCAAATGAATCTAAAAATTGTCAAATCTGCCCCCGAATTTCTAACTCCAGACTAGCATATTCATTTGTTAAAATTACATCACCTACAAAACTGCATACCAAGTAGTTTTCCAAAAACTCACATTAAAATACTTGACTTTTTGAAAAAAAAAATAGTTTCAATTTTAACGATTTTTGTGCAAATTTTTAGTCCTTATTCATATGCTTTTAGTTATACAGTGTACTGCCTCCGTCGGCCATCGTTCTTAAGTGGGCACTTCCCATTAACGGATGCCATTTTGCAATAGCAACTGCGTCGTAGCCCACTTTCAGAAGAAGCAGCACCAAGTCTTAAAAAGATACTAATATTTGTAGTTGATTTTTGACAATTTTGTTTTTTAATTAAATGCCGGCAACCTTTTTTTCATTTAAGGCTTGCAGCTTATGTGACAGAAAATGTGCAAGACCGTCAACACAAAACAATATTCTGAAATTAAATCGAATCTATCAGTTTTATGGAAAACTGAGCGTGAGACCAAATGAAACTAAAAATTGTCAAAACTGCCCCCGAATTTCTAGCAACTCCAGACTAGCATATTCTTTTGTTAAAATTACATGACCTACAAAACTGCATACGAAGTAGTTTTCCAAAAACTCACATTAAAATACTTGACTTTTTGAAAAAAAAAAGTTTCAATTTTAACGATTTTTGTGCAAATTTTTAGTCCTTATTCATATGCTTTTAGTTATACAGTGTACTGCCTCCGTCGGCCATCGTTCTTAAGTGGGCACTTTCCATTAACGGATGCCATTTTGCAATAGCAACTGCGTCGTAGCCCACTTTCAGAAGAAACAGCACCAAGTCTTAAAAAGATACTAATATTTGTAGTTGATTTTTGACAATTTTGTTTTTTAATTAAATGCCGGCAACCTTTTTTTCATTTAAGGCTTGCAGCTTATGTGACAGAAAATGTGCAAGACCGTCAACACAAAACAATATTCTGAAATTAAATCGAATCTATCAGTTTTATGGAAAACTGGGCGTGAGACCAAATGAATCTAAAAATTGTCAAAACTGCCCCCGAATTTCTAGCAACTCCAGACTAGCATACTCTTGTGTTAAAATTACATGACCTACAAAACTGCATACGAAGTAGTTTTCCAAAAACTCACATTAAAATACTTGACTTTTTGAAAAAAAAGAAGTTTCAATTTTAACGATTTTTGTGCAAATTTTTAGTCCTTATTCATATGCTTTTAGTTATACAGTGTACTGCCTCCGTCGGCCATCGTTCTTAAGTGGGCACTTCCCATTAACGGATGCCATTTTGCAAAAGCAACTGCGTCGTAGCCCACTTTCAGAAGAAACAGCACCAAGTCTTAAAAAGATACTAATATTTGTAGTTGATTTTTGACAATTTTGTTTTTTAATTAAATGCCGGCAACCTTTTTTCATTTAAGGCTTGCAGCTTATGTGACAGAAAATGTGCAAGACCGTCAACACAAAACAATATTCTGAAATTAAATCGAATCTATCAGTTTTATGGAAAACTGAGCGTGAGACCAAATGAAACTAAAAATTGTCAAAACTGCCCCCGAATTTCTAGCAGCTCCAGACTAGCGTATTCTTTTGTTAAAATTACATGACCTACAAAACTGCATACGAAGTAGTTTTCCAAAAACTCACATTAAAATACTTGACTTTTTGAAAAAAAATAGTTTCAATTTTAACGATTTTTGTGCAAATTTTTAGCCATTTTGCAATAGCAACTGCGTCGTAGCCCACTTTCAGAAGAAACAGCACCAAGTCTTAAAAACATACTAATATTTTTAGTTGATTTTTGATAATTTTGTTTTTTAATTGAATGCCGGCAACCTTTTTTTCATTTAAGGCACGCAGCTTATGTGACAGAAAATGTGCAAGACCGTCAACACAAAACAATATTCTAAAATTAAATCGAAGCTATCAGCTTTATGGAAAAATGAGCGTGAGATCAAATGAATCTAAAAATTGTCAAAACTGCCCCCGAATTTCTAGCAACTGCAGACTAGCATATTCTTTTGTTAAAATTACATGACCTACAAAACTGCATACGAAGTAGTTTTCCAAAAACTCACATTAAAATATTGATTTTTGATAATTTTGTTTTTTAATTAAATGCCGGCAACCTTTTTTTCATTTAAGGCTTGCAGCTTATGTGACAGAAAATGTGCAAGACCGTCAACACAAAACAATATTCTGAAATTAAATCGAATCTATCAGTTTTATGGAAAACTGAGCGTGAGACCAAATGAATCTAAAAATTGTCAAAACTGCCCCCGAATTTCTAGCAACTCCAGACTAGCATACTCTTGTGTTAAAATTACATGACCTACAAAACTGCATACGAAGTAGTTTTCCAAAAACTCACATTAAAATACTTGACTTTTTGAAAAAAAAGAAGTTTCAATTTTAACGATTTTTGTGCAAATTTTTAGTCCTTATTCATATGCTTTTAGTTATACAGTGTACTGCCTCCGTCGGCCATCGTTCTTAAGTGGGCACTTCCCATTAACGGATGCCATTTTGCAAAAGCAACTGCGTCGTAGCCCACTTTCAGAAGAAACAGCACCAAGTCTTAAAAAGATACTAATATTTGTAGTTGATTTTTGACAATTTTGTTTTTTAATTAAATGCCGGCAACCTTTTTTTCATTTAAGGCTTGCAGCTTATGTGACAGAAAATGTGCAAGACCGTCAACACAAAACAATATTCTGAAATTAAATCGAATCTATCAGTTTTATGGAAAACTGAGCGTGAGACCAAATGAAACTAAAAATTGTCAAAACTGCCCCCGAATTTCTAGCAACTCCAGACTAGCATATTCTTTTGTTAAAATTACATGACCTACAAAACTGCATACGAAGTAGTTTTCCAAAAACTCACATTAAAATACTTGACTTTTTGAAAAAAAAAGTTTCAATTTTAACGATTTTGGTGCAAATTTTTAGTCCTTATTCATATGCTTTTAGTTATACAGTGTACTGCCTCCGTCGGTCATCGTTCTTAAGTGGGCACTTCCCATTAACGGATGCCATTTTGCAAAAGCAACTGCGTCGTAGCCCACTTTCAGAAGAAACAGCACCAAGTCTTAAAAAGATACTAATATTTGTAGTTGATTTTTGACAATTTTGTTTTTTAATTAAATGCCGGCAACCTTTTTTTCATTTAAGGCTTGCAGCTTATGTGACAGAAAATGTGCAAGACCGTCAACACAAAACAATATTCTGAAATTAAATCGAATCTATCAGTTTTATGGAAAACTGAGCGTGAGACCAAATGAAACTAAAAATTGTCAAAACTGCCCCCGAATTTCTAGCAACTCCAGACTAGCATATTCTTTTGTTAAAATTACATGACCTACAAAACTGCATACGAAGTAGTTTTCCAAAAACTCACATTAAAATACTTGACTTTTTGAAAAAAAAAGTTTCAATTTTAACGATTTTGGTGCAAATTTTTAGTCCTTATTCATATGCTTTTAGTTATACAGTGTACTGCCTCCGTCGGTCATCGTTCTTAAGTGGGCACTTTCCATTAACGGATGCCATTTTGCAATAGCAACTGCGTCGTAGCCCACTTTCAGAAGAAACAGCACCAAGTCTTAAAAAGATACTAATATTTGTAGTTGATTTTTGACAATTTTGTTTTTTAATTAAATGCCGGCAACCTTTTTTTCATTTAAGGCTTGCAGCTTATGTAACAGAAAATATGCAAGACCGTCAACACAAAACAATATTCTGAAATTAAATCGAATCTATCAGTTTTATGGAAAACTGAGCGTGAGACCAAATGAAACTAAAAATTGCCAAAACTGCCCCCGAATTTCTAGCAACTCCAGACTAGCGTATTCTTTTGTTAAAATTACATGACCTACAAAACTGCATACGAAGTAGTTTTCCAAAAACTCACATTAAAATACTTGACTTTTTGAAAAAAAATAGTTTCAATTTTAACGATTTTTGTGCAAATTTTTAGCCATTTTGCAATAGCAACTGCGTCGTAGCCCACTTTCAGAAGAAACAGCACCAAGTCTTAAAAACATACTAATATTTTTAGTTGATTTTTGATAATTTTGTTTTTTAATTGAATGCCGGCAACCTTTTTTTCATTTAAGGCACGCAGCTTATGTGACAGAAAATGTGCAAGACCGTCAACACAAAACAATATTCTAAAATTAAATCGAATCTATCAGTTTTATGGAAAACTGAGCGTGAGACCAAATGAAACTAAAAATTGCCAAAACTGCCCCCGAATTTCTAGCAACTCCAGACTAGCGTATTCTTTTGTTAAAATTACATGACCTACAAAACTGCATACGAAGTAGTTTTCCAAAAACTCACAATAAAATATTGATTTTTGATAATTTTGTTTTTTAATTAAATGCCGGCAACCTTTTTTTCATTTAAGGCACGCAGCTTATGTGACAGAAAATGTGCAAGACCGTCAACACAAAACAATATTCTAAAATTAAATCGAATCTATCAGTTTTATGGAAAACTGAGCGTGAGACCAAATGAAACTAAAAATTGCCAAAACTGCCCCCGAATTTCTAGCAACTCCAGACTAGCGTATTCTTTTGTTAAAATTACATGACCTACAAAACTGCATACGAAGTAGTTTTCCAAAAACTCACATTAAAATATTGATTTTTGATAATTTTGTTTTTTAATTAAATGCCGGCAACCTTTTTTTCATTTAAGGCTTGCAGCTTATGTGACAGAAAATGTGCAAGACCGTCAACACAAAACAATATTCTGAAATTAAATCGAATCTATCAGTTTTATGGAAAACTGAGCGTGAGACCAAATGAATCTAAAAATTGTCAAAACTGCCCCCGAATTTCTAGCAACTCCAGACTAGCATACTCTTGTGTTAAAATTACATGACCTACAAAACTGCATACGAAGTAGTTTTCCAAAAACTCACATTAAAATACTTGACTTTTTGAAAAAAAAGAAGTTTCAATTTTAACGATTTTTGTGCAAATTTTTAGTCCTTATTCATATGCTTTTAGTTATACAGTGTACTGCCTCCGTCGGCCATCGTTCTTAAGTGGGCACTTCCCATTAACGGATGCCATTTTGCAAAAGCAACTGCGTCGTAGCCCACTTTCAGAAGAAACAGCACCAAGTCTTAAAAAGATACTAATATTTGTAGTTGATTTTTGACAATTTTGTTTTTTAATTAAATGCCGGCAACCTTTTTTTCATTTAAGGCTTGCAGCTTATGTGACAGAAAATGTGCAAGACCGTCAACACAAAACAATATTCTGAAATTAAATCGAATCTATCAGTTTTATGGAAAACTGAGCGTGAGACCAAATGAAACTAAAAATTGTCAAAACTGCCCCCGAATTTCTAGCAACTCCAGACTAGCATATTCTTTTGTTAAAATTACATGACCTACAAAACTGCATACGAAGTAGTTTTCCAAAAACTCACATTAAAATACTTGACTTTTTGAAAAAAAAAGTTTCAATTTTAACGATTTTGGTGCAAATTTTTAGTCCTTATTCATATGCTTTTAGTTATACAGTGTACTGCCTCCGTCGGTCATCGTTCTTAAGTGGGCACTTTCCATTAACGGATGCCATTTTGCAATAGCAACTGCGTCGTAGCCCACTTTCAGAAGAAACAGCACCAAGTCTTAAAAAGATACTAATATTTGTAGCTGATTTTTGACAATTTTGTTTTTTAATTAAATGCCGGCAACCTTTTTTTCATTTAAGGCTTGCAGCTTATGTAACAGAAAATATGCAAGACCGTCAACACAAAACAATATTCTGAAATTAAATCGAATCTATCAGTTTTATGGAAAACTGAGCGTGAGACCAAATGAAACTAAAAATTGCCAAAACTGCCCCCGAATTTCTAGCAACTCCAGACTAGCGTATTCTTTTGTTAAAATTACATGACCTACAAAACTGCATACGAAGTAGTTTTCCAAAAACTCACATTAAAATACTTGACTTTTTGAAAAAAAATAGTTTCAATTTTAACGATTTTTGTGCAAATTTTTAGCCATTTTGCAATAGCAACTGCGTCGTAGCCCACTTTCAGAAGAAACAGCACCAAGTCTTAAAAACATACTAATATTTTTAGTTGATTTTTGATAATTTTGTTTTTTAATTGAATGCCGGCAACCTTTTTTTCATTTAAGGCACGCAGCTTATGTGACAGAAAATGTGCAAGACCGTCAACACAAAACAATATTCTAAAATTAAATCGAATCTATCAGTTTTATGGAAAACTGAGCGTGAGACCAAATGAAACTAAAAATTGCCAAAACTGCCCCCGAATTTCTAGCAACTCCAGACTAGCGTATTCTTTTGTTAAAATTACATGACCTACAAAACTGCATACGAAGTAGTTTTCCAAAAACTCACATTAAAATACTTGACTTTTTGAAAAAAAATAGTTTCAATTTTAACGATTTTTGTGCAAATTTTTAGCCATTTTGCAATAGCAACTGCGTCGTAGCCCACTTTCAGAAGAAACAGCACCAAGTCTTAAAAACATACTAATATTTTTAGTTGATTTTTGATAATTTTGTTTTTTAATTGAATGCCGGCAACCTTTTTTTCATTTAAGGCACGCAGCTTATGTGACAGAAAATGTGCAAGACCGTCAACACAAAACAATATTCTAAAATTAAATCGAAGCTATCAGCTTTATGGAAAAATGAGCGTGAGATCAAATGAATCTAAAAATTGTCAAAACTGCCCCCGAATTTCTAGCAACTGCAGACTAGCATATTCTTTTGTTAAAATTACATGACCTACAAAACTGCATACGAAGTAGTTTTCCAAAAACTCACATTAAAATATTGATTTTTGATAATTTTGTTTTTTAATTAAATGCCGGCAACCTTTTTTTCATTTAAGGCACGCAGCTTATGTGACAGAAAATGTGCAAGACCGTCAACACAAAACAATATTCTAAAATTAAATCGAATCTATCAGTTTTATGGAAAACTGAGCGTGAGACCAAATGAAACTAAAAATTGCCAAAACTGCCCCCGAATTTCTAGCAACTCCAGACTAGCGTATTCTTTTGTTAAAATTACATGACCTACAAAACTGCATACGAAGTAGTTTTCCAAAAACTCACATTAAAATATTGATTTTTGATAATTTTGTTTTTTAATTAAATGCCGGCAACCTTTTTTTCATTTAAGGCATGCAGCTTATGTGACAGAAAATGTGCAAGACCGTCAACACAAAACAATATTCTAAAATTAAATCGAATCTATCAGTTTTATGGAAAAATGAGCATTAGACCAAATGATTCTAAAAATTGTCAAAACTGCCCCGAATTTCTAACTCCAGACTAGCATATTCATTTGTTAAAATTACATGACCTACAAAACTGCATACCAAGTAGTTTTCCAAAAACTCACATTAAAATACTTGACTTTTTGAAAAAAAAAATAGTTTCAATTTTAACGATTTTTGTGCAAATTTTTAGTCC